>OW388289.1:93763881-94388987 GCA_936450465.1 Gibbula magus | reverse complement strand
AAGTGTAACAAGACTGTTTGTTGAAATGGCATATTTGTAAATTTACTTATTTACCAATATGAGTGTCTGTTTGTCTGGTTTATCCAAGTTCAATGTCCCTGTGACTTGAACATATTTTCATTAAAATTCAGACAAAAGACTCTAAGGGATGGGCAGTTAACAGCATGGTGCTTGATACTTAATTGGGGAAATAACTGTTATTTCTTGTGCTTCAAAACAGGATTTGATGAAAAAGTCAGAGAGTTTTGAACAGCTTTGTAGAAAAACATAGTTAATGGTTTTCAATGTTTCCAGTGCATTATATCTTGCTCTCAGTGTAAACACTTTAATTAGAATAAGTTCCAAATGTTCTTCCAATGTCACTTTGATATCAGATTCTATTTACTAGGTTTATCTATGAGAACTCTTTACTACATTCAACAAGCATAAATACATAAATGAACAACATTTCAAGGCAATATTATCCAAATAAGAAATAATTTAAGGATATAACATTATTAAATGATCCATATTGCATTATTTACAATGCAAAGGCATAATAAACTGACTTTTACAGTTTGTGTTGAAATACTTTAATAGATTTCTTCTGTTTAAAAAAATACAAGATAAAGTCCATAAACTTTACGACAAAGCCAATAAGTAAAGGATGACTGAAACAATATAGCACATATTACTTATTCATCCATGATTTATACCTGGTGGTGTCTATATTCAAGAGTCATAAATAGTCTATATGCAATTACCCTTGTCGTATCTCAAATATGACATTGGACAAGATCTAGAAAATTACTTTCATGTTAACCCTGTCAGAATTAGCTTGTTTAGGTAAGGTCTCTATTAAAGCAGCGCTTAGATAAAAGGATGTTATGGCTAATTATCCCGAACAGTCTATTCTCAGGAGTGATCAGGATGTTCAGTTTGGTACCTATGGTGTTTCATGACTTTTTCATGAGAAACAAACTATAGGAGACAAATTCACTGTAGCGATTATATAAAAATTAGATGAGCTTTAGTCGCTCATCGATTCTTGTAGATAACAGCAGACTTAAAAGAAATAGAACTTAGTGATTTGTGTCTCACCATTGTCAGCTTACATTGATCTTGTCTGTAAAGAAATGTTGCCGCCACATTTAAATTGCAGCAAAGAAAATATCCAATTAAGTACATAAATAATATGTACCGTTAATCTGAATGTTTACCTTTGGTGAGATAAGTGCTTAAAATTACAATTTAATGAGAAATATAATTCTCTCATTCTGTTTTATCATTACATCTTCACTTCAAAAATGATTTGATATGACATGAAAATTCAAATTGAGTATCAGTCCCAAAAATGTTACAGAATTCATTTTGTCAAATACATATTTGTGTGTTTTTAAAGTCTTTTTCAAATAATATACGCTTTAATGTGAAAGATTCAGTTACCAAAGCAGTCTTTTATGTTTTTCAGAATCAAAGAAATTATTCAAATCTCATTAATATGGAAATTGTATTTTTTATCAGCGACAAAAAGAAATTGACGAATATCAACTAATGTTCCATTAATGTTTTGCTGAGGGCATAATGTGTATGTTTATTAGCTGTAGCTGGATGTGATCCACAGTGACACAGCTCTCTGCCAACATTACATATGCATCACAGTTGTCATTTTCTCCGAATTGACTAAAAGTGGACAAAGGACGCGTTTCACTTTATCAGTGTGAAATTGGACGACAACAATGTCACAGGGAGGGAGCAAACCTGTCACTTCAGGCTAGCTAGGCTTACACCAATCTCCAGTTCATATTCTTTATCATTTAATGTCTTTTAGGAAAATATTACCCTGTCGTCTTCTGTCTTTTCTCATGTAAAGTAAAACTACTTGAATGCTACAAAACAAAACTTACTGTAGCATCTTGGTCTTTTTCATATAGGGGTATATTTTCTTGATGAAATCTTTACAGAATCTAAAGTGATTAGTACACCTAAAACATGACATTAATATTTTGAAAGTGGGATCAATTGTTTTTGCAATGAAAAAACTGAGAGTAAGTTAATATATCTAAATAGATAATTTTAATAAATAAATAAGTTAATTTTTAGATCCTTTTGCTTTGTTTGTTTAACAGCTAAGGTTAATTTCAACAATTTTTTATTTTTTAAATGGAAAGAGTTTTTGAAAGAAATCAATCATCACCTGTAATTTTTAACGATAATGCAATAAAGGTGAAAGATAAAATTCTGATATACCATGACTGATAGACAGCGTACTCCCCAAGAAGGTGATAAGGGGATGTGGATATAACCCATAACAGTCAGTGTCACTCACAGATGATTGTCTAAGAAATGGAGTTGTCAGAGTTAAAAGCTTTTGCCCCTTCTCAGCTATTGATATGAATATGTGAAAATTATTTGGAAATGACTGATAAATAGGTACTTCCGCATCACTTACATTGTTCAGGTTTATCTCAACCCTCTGCCTGTTTCAGAGGTCTTACTAAGTTGAGAATTTTATGTTGGATGATAAGGTCTAACTGGAATGCATAGAAATAAATGTAACAATGAGACACCTTAGAGGTAAGGTTTAGGGCTAGACAGTGATAGGGGAAGGTGGAGCACAGTGGTGTAGTGGTAAGCATGTCTGCCTCTCATGCCAACGGCCCGGGTTCGAATCCCGGTGGAGACACCAAACATTTGTGACCTGGGTCTTATACTGTGTTGTGTCCTTGGGCAAGGCACTTCATCCACATTGCACTCAGTTCACCCAGCTGTACAAATGGGTACCTGAACATGGGAATGTATGGACCTATATCGCCTCATAGGCGGCAACGAAAGTACGATTCCTTCAGGGTAATAATTGTGTACTGCCTTGAGCATGCATCGTGCATGGATATGTGCGCATTATAAATATACTATTGTTATTATTATTATTATTATTATTATTATTATTATTATTATAATAAGGTGCTTGACTCTCAAGGTGTAGGTTGAATCCCAAAAAGCACACATAACCAAGATTACTAGGCTGAGCATATACTATAAAACATCTTCAGAATAAAGAAGTTGTTTTCCAGAAAATCCTGTTTTCTTATGGCAGATGGTGTTATCCCAAACACATTAATGTTGAGATTCATATTAAAAATATGTATAAAGCAAGATGACAACAAATAGAAATTAATTGGTTTTAAGAGGACACAATGACTGGAATGTTTGACTGAACCAAATGGATAATTCTGTTTATTCATGGTGTAAAACATATTCAATTCGAAACATTGCTTAAATTTACATGTTTTGTGGACGATAATTGAAAATATAAATGCATGAACAGCAGTATCCCTTCAATTTCGTCTCCTCAAAAATGTCTTGGTCTTACAGTCAATTGAAATGTATGCAAAATGAGGAAGAGTTGTGAAGATGTTGATTTATTGTCACCTTTATTAAATATGGTTGTTATCAGTACATATAACGTTTGAAATATGTAGCTATACTTATGAACATTAGGAGAAAGTTATGTTATCAAAGTATTTAATACAGATGGTTATGTGTTTCTATTGTAACTGCTTCTTACGTTTACATTCTCATCTCGTGTTGTCTGAAGTTTTTCACCCCAATACCATGCGTCTCTCAGGCTTACATAGTGTTGGTGTTAAACCTGGACCGCTTGGAGATCTATGTAAGATGTTAAAGGGATTCACCTCTTACTCAAGGGCTTGATCTGCCTGCAATGTCTTGTCCCTCTTTTTTCTTCCATGCAAATCTAACAGGTTGTGTGGATTTATCGTAGACTGAGATTTGATAAAGTAAAGAGGTTATCTTTACAAACTTTTCATCTTTCAAGGAATAAATATGAGAATGGTTGTCAGCATTATAAAGCAAAGTTACCATCATGCAGGGAATAAATATGAGAATGGTTGCAGGGAATAAATATGAGAATGGTTGTCAGCATTATAAAGCAAACTTACCAACTTTCAGGGAATAAATATGAGAATGGTTGTCAGCATTATAAAGCAAACTTACCATCTTTCAGGGAATAAATATGAGAATGGTTGTCAGCATTATAAAGCAAAGTTACCATCTTTCAGGGAATAAATATGAGAATGGTTGTCAGCATTATAAAGCAAAGTTACCATCATGCAGGGAATAAATATGAGAATGGTTGCAGGGAATAAATATGAGAATGATTGTCAGCATTATAAAGCAAAGTTACCATCTTTCAGGGAATAAATATGAGAATGGTTGTCTGCATTATAAAGCAAAGTTACCATCTTTCAGGGAATAAATATGAGAATGGTTGTCAGCATTATAAAGCAAAGTTACCATCATGCAGGGAATAAATATGAGAATGGTTGTCAGCATTATAAAGCAAAGTTACCATCATGCAGGGAATAAATATGAGAATGGTTGTCAGCATTATAAAGCAAACTTACCATCATGCAGGGAATAAATATATTAAGGGTTGTCAGTGTTATAATAATAACAGTTACTACCCCAATATAAACAAGTTTGTTAATGTTATAAAAAAAAAAATATGAGAATGGTGTCTGCATTATAAAGCAAAGTTACCATCTTTCAGGGAATAAATATGAGAATGGTTGTCAGCATTATAAAGCAAAGTTACCATCATGCAGGGAATAAATATGAGAATGATTGTCAGCATTATAAAGCAAACTTACCATCTTTCAGGGAATAAATATGAGAATGGTTGTCTGCATTATAAAGCAAAGTTACCATCTTTCAGGGAATAAATATGAGAATGGTTGCAGGGAATAAATATGAGAATGGTTGTCAGCATTATAAAGCAAAGTTACCATCTTTCAGGGAATAAATATGAGAATGGTGTCTGCATTATAAAGCAAAGTTACCATCTTTCAGGGAATAAATATGAGAATGGTTGTCAGCATTATAAAGCAAAGTTACCATCATGCAGGGAATAAATATGAGAATGGTTGTCAGCATTATAAAGCAAATTTACCATCATGCAGGGAATAAATATGAGAATGGTTGTCAGCATTATAAAGCAAACTTACCATCATGCAGGGAATAAATATATTAAGGGTTGTCAGTGTTATAATAATAACAGTTACTACCCCAATATAAACAAGTTTGTTAATGTTATACAAAAAGTACCCATGAATGATCATTTTCATGAAGAAATATCAATTCATGATTTATTTTCTGTTTTTGATATTTTAGATTGTCTGTTTCAATTGAATAGGATTCAGAAAAAATGATATGTTGATATTTATTTCCTAAGCCCTGTTGTTGTATTTGAACAAATGTAAACTATTGTACTGTGCTGTCACCGCCCATAACTACACATATCAGTGCCAATAGGTTTTAATAGGTAAGTTTATAGATAACTCAAAACAATAAAGATTCGCTTGTCTGTCCATCAAAGGGTGCAGCTAAGCCATTTAAGTGTTAGCAGTTTGATTTTGAATGAGATTTTAATGGATGATGAACTGAATTTGTTGTTATTTTAAAAATATTGTGTGCAGTCATGTGTAATGTCTCCACCCTGTTTTCTTCAAAAGGAATATGTGATGGTATACAAGGATGTGAGAAGGATGATGAGTTGGGGTTTTATAGAGGTTATAAAGAGACACACTAGAAGCATGAGGGTAGGTACGGAGAAGGAGACAAGATGATAGTGTTTGCTTGTTCCCTCCGAGCCCCGTCCTCGTACTACTTGAACTGTGTTTAGTTTGGAACGGGCTGCACATTCCCTGAGCGGGGCTGCCTTGGATGTCGAAGTAATGCCCAGATAGAGCCAGGAAAACTTGAACAAGCGCTAACACACAAGTTTAGTCAATGAAGTTTAAATGGGATCTATTGTGCGAACATTGCTAAGGCCTTGACAGCTGTTCTAGCAAGTTTGTTGTGTGACATTTTCAGCATTGATGTTTTGGATGCGCTTCACTTGTGGGTGAACTTTGAGGTAGGTGCCTTTTTCAGTTTGCATGACATTATGTAACAAGTGATGTTTTCAGTTCAGATCGTATCTCAGATACGAAGTCCGAGTGAAAAATGGCGACAAAAAGTGATCAATATTTTAAATTTCTCAAGGAACTTTTTTTACACGAAGTTATGTTCATGTGTATAAAGTTACACTTAATTTTAGAATTGTTAGTTGTTGATGTGATTTAAAACAAATGATTAAATAAGATTTTCATAACGTTCTCCAGCAACCTTTGAGCGGTGAGGTATGTGCCTGTATATAAAGTTACGCAGTAGTTTCGAACTTTAATTGAAAATTATTGATCTGAGAGGTAGCGGAACACAGATTCAAAGCTAGTTTCATAATCATTCCATCAAAAATTAAAACTGATAAAAGTCAGTTATAGTTAGAACTGAACACACTTCAAACTTGAGTGCATTTACACGAAGTTTGTGGAAGAGTGAGAAGATTTCCCTTGTCATAATGCACACACAGGCTGGCTGGGTGTCTAACATGCGGACATTCTAGGCGTGCGTACAATTTCCTACTCAAATATACTTGAACTCGCTAATACCTGCAGAGAAGAGACCTTATGTAAGAGCCATTGTCCCTCGAACATTTTTCACCTGTAGAAAATGAATACCTGGACTGTCTCGTACCTTCATTTATTCCAAAGTTGTTCTGAGTCAAGGCAGTACTTTGAGGTTTGGGTGTGCTGAACTCCTCATGCAAGGTGGCAAAAGTTTCTCACACCTGGCAAAGTTTTTGTGTAAAAATGAGCGGAACAGCTTTCAATTTTTGCCAAGTTTTGTTTCTTTTCATTGCAGGCTGGTCATTCTTGTCGTTCATTAGTTTGTTCGTGTCCGTGTCATGTGGATTAAGTTTTTCTCCAAAGATAAATGTCAAAGTGGATGTACGAGACAGGTTCAACATTGATGAAGTTATAGTTTGTTTATTCATAATCCTAACTTAATATTTGATATTGGTGTATTTATGTGTGCCTATGAAAAATGAATTATTTTTTTTTAAAGTGAAAAATCAATTTGAAATCTGTAATCATTTGATATATGAGAATTGCATGCATTAAGTATAAGTTCTACTGATATATGGAAGTGAACTTTATATTTGTTGGATGGTATTTCAAATTATTTATGTATGTTTAGTCTGGGTGTTTGTTTGATAACATTGGCTATTTGCATCACTTTCAAAAGTCAACATGTATGTTTCTTTGTTTTGAAAGAATTGCTTTAGATTTGTTTCAGTATTGATCACATTTATATCTTTAGGAATATGAGAGGTTTGTTTTGTCTTTTCATACAACATGAAGATTTTTTTCAATTGCTTCTCAAGTCACTTTTCATTAAAGTTTCATCAGTTTATGTAAACAAAGTTGCTGAATTGTTGTGGAATATTTATTCATCAGAGCTGATGAAATTTAGTTAGATATTGTTAAAGTTATGACTGGCAGGTGATAACAAGTCTTCTTTTAAAAGTTACGAATTTAAATTATGTCAAGTTTATTTTTCAGATATGTTAAAAAAATACTCCCAATAAAAATAATGTACTATAAACAGCTATGACTGATATTTGCTATAATGATTAAATATTTGCTAGCATTTTGAATGACAAAATGAAACATGAATTGCAATCAAGTCATTCTTTGTCATGTTGTCATCATTTGATTTTATTACTTCTAAAAAATATTTATAGTAATTATTTCAACAATGCTCAGGCCTCATGTTTTATCAGATTGACCTGAGGAAGCAATGTAGATGTCCTGAGGTGAAGATTGTTGCCATAACAAGTGTATTAAACAGCGTACTTCATTAAAACCATTGTAACCTAACCATTCTGAAGCTTTTGGCTCAATTTTATTTTTCAAAGAATTTTACTGAATGATTGAGTAACTGAATATTTCAAATATTGTGTCAACAATCGTTTTTTAGCTTATATCTTAGCTTCATTCTTGAAAACTGATAAAGAAATGTAGATTTAGAAAATTTCATCAGTTTATTCCATTAGATGTGTTATCAAAATAATTATCATTACTTTATATGTAAAAATTGTTGCTTCTGATAAATTTCATGCTTTAAGTTATAAAAAAATAAATAAGGTATGTTGTGGCATCTGGTAAATGTCAAAGGACAAAGCTATGTACAAAATTAATGTAATATTTGTAAATGTAATCTTCAATTTTCATTCTCCATATGTATTTAAGCTTTAATAATGATAATAATACAAAACTTATGTCTTGAAAACAACTCCTTTATTGTGAAGAGACCCAATGTTTGCGAGTCTA
The DNA here is from genome assembly GCA_936450465.1 of Gibbula magus. Classification (NCBI taxonomy): domain Eukaryota; kingdom Metazoa; phylum Mollusca; class Gastropoda; order Trochida; family Trochidae; genus Gibbula; species Gibbula magus. The sequence continues at coordinate 94,380,771 of OW388289.1, read as the reverse complement.
TGCTGACTCTCACGTCAGGTTGATTCACCTGAAGGAACATGCATTTTCTTCATAATGTTTTGTGCTTTCACAAAGAAGTTGTTAACCATGAAACCTGCTTTTCTTATGTATTTTGAATATCGTTCAAAGATTTCATCTGTTTATTTTATTATGTTTACTCATAAAATTATCCCAAATTAAAAAAGCAGTTGAGTGTAGATGTGGTAGACATGCATGCTAGCTTGTATGGAGTGAGTGTATAGGACCATACTCTGGGCTCCCCAGGGGGTTCCGGGGAATGGGTTACCTGTATTTTATTGTCTCCATGCCCTGCCTGACAGGTGCAACATCGTTAGTGTACCTGGCCACACTGCACTGTCATCGAGTCCAGGTATGTCACATCTCTTCTCAGGTAGGAGGCTTACAGCTTGCTTGTGTATCAAAGCACATCATTATTGTCAGTTTAAGCTGTTTGTGTTTCAAATAGCGTCATTATTGTCATTTTGGACTGTTTATGGGAGGAATATGTTCCGGTTATCTTGTCATCTTCTAACAGTGTAATCAGGTGTAAGTATTAAGATGTTTGTGAGAGACTTCAGGCCTCTTTTCATGCCGTTTGTCTAGTGCAGGTTGTTCTCGTAATCTTTTGATACAATGACACGTTTATGGATGGAGGTCCGTGAGAGTTTGTTTTGATACAGGCAATTTGGAGGTATTTAGAATTTGAATGGGTCTCTTTTAAACCTAAATTAAATTTTTGAAGAATTTATGTCTTTTTTAAAGCTTTTTTATGGTATGTTATAATGTGCCTTGTCCTCAGATATCTACTGTCATTCTGTCAAAAGGAACGAATATGTTTATGAATTTGTACCACCTGAACCATGCACACTGAATGTAAAAACGTATTTGTATAATAATAATAATTGTAAATCGATTGAATATGCAATTGATTTGGCAAATTTCAACTTGAACTGATTTTGAAGTAATAAATTATTTCCCTTTTCCAGTGACTATGTAGCATTTTATTGAGCGTATTAAATACTGTTCATGTGCCTGAGTGGAGTGTGATGATAAAGTGTGAATTATGGTAGGCAGTGATTAGACAAGTCTCTTGCATTACTGGCTTGTGTTGTGTGTCAGCCCCTCCATCATTAGAGCACGCCAACATGCGACCACCGACTTGATGGGAATATACCCTGACGCTGTTATTAGCACCTAGTCCACAACAATACAAGCTCAGGGAGTGTTCACTGGCAATTATTTCAAACATTTTCAGGACTATCATCCAGGAAAATGGGTGTCACCATGTCCATTGTGGTATATATTGACTGATCGTTGGAGAGATTGATAACGTCGAAGTGATCACCGTCGCCCACAGCCTGCGGCCATTCGTCCGTCACTTGTACGTCATATGGTGTAACCCTGTAGAGTGGGTACATACTCTGTAAACCTGTACAAAGTCAAGAGCCCCAACAAGCTGCAATATTGATTTGACTGATAAGTGTAGCACGAAGAACACGCAGCTTTGATGTTGCATCAAGTGACAGTTGATAGATCAGATGAAATGCGCGAAAAAATCTGATGCAAAGAGCGCCTCATCTCAAGCAGCATAGCTGGCAATGGTGGAGTAATTCTGCTCAGATATTATATTAGTTCAAGGGTTTTCTCATTTCCATATTTTTTAATCTAAAAATCTGAAATAAGAGCTCTCGTAAAACGTCTGTTGACTTGGTTACATGCCATCTCTCCCTCTTCAGATAGATTGCTAAGGTGAAATGACTGCAGTAAAGACCTCAATTTAAAGGGACAAACATGACAAGAATCTTTATGCATCTTTGTCTCTGTGGTGGATGTTTCTTTTGCTTTGTGTTTCTTTGAATGAAACGTAGGTACACTAGATTTGTATATCAAAAGACAAGTCGGTGTATAAAGCTAGGACTTGTGAAGATTGACTTAGTAGTTTGGATTTCTTTAAGGACATGGCTTTAGAAACCGTTGATATTGTTTTACAGTCTTGTTTTTTGTCTTATACCTAACACACAATTGTATTTAATGGAAACAACTTCTATGTTTATATTTCAGTGGCCAGTGTGTGACATTTGTAGTAGATACTATATAAGATACATTTCAGTATGGAATGCATGCATTGTATAACAGTGCGATCTGTATTGTTTACATAACATGGGTAACAAAGCCAGAAAAAAAAGAAAATGTGATTCAGTTATATTTTTTGTCTTCTTATAAAAATTTGAACAGATTTATTTTTCCTTTGTACAGGAATGTTTTTATCATAGATGTATCATATAATGGTACGGTACATATGTGTATCCTCTGTATGTGCTTAAATATTTGTATAATATCCAAATTATAGTTAGATACGTATGTGTATCCCATTGTATGTGCATACATATGTGCAATATGTTATGTACACACAATGCAGACATCGATCCAGCTTTATGGTAGAGAGTGGTATGATGATATAACACTATGTTGCCCAACATGACAGTTATACGTGGTATATCATCTTCCATAACTGACAGCAGCCAAGAGCTTTTAGGTAATAAACAAGATAATGTATCATCTGTGCATCAAGGACCTTGGCTTGGTATTACATCTCAACAACATGCTTTGTATTTTATACTTAGACAGTGCAAAGATATTATCGTCATTATCATATACTTTAATATACACTTCTAGATATGTAACACCATTTCAGTCTAATGAAGGGATCCTTCGAAAGTGAGTTTTCAATGGGATTTTTTTTTATAAGGGTACCCCTGAAACATGTATCACCTCTAACACCTCCTGTCTAACCCCTGAAACATGTATTAAACCACCTATATCACCTACTTAACCTCTGAAACATGTTACCACCTCGGCCTCTATCACCTACCTAACACCTGAAACACGGTACCACCTCGGCCTCTATCATCTACCTTACCCCTGAAACATGTTACCACCTCTTTTCTATCATCTACCTAACCCCTGAAACATGTTACCACCTCTTTCTCTATCATCTACCTAACCCCTGAAACATGTTACCACCTCTTTCTCTATCATCTACCTAACCCCTGAAACATGTAACCACCTCTGCCTCTATCATCTACCTAACCCCTGAAACATGTTACCACCTCGGCCTCTATCATCTACCTAACCCCTGAAACATGTTACCACCTAGGCCTCTATCATCTACCTAACCCCTGAAACATGTTACCACCTCGGCCTCTATCATCTACCTAACCCCTGAAACATGTTACCACCTAGGCCTCTATCATCTACCTAACCCCTGAAACATGTTACCACCTCAACCTCTTACCACCTCCTGCCTAACCCCTGAAACATGTTACCACCTCAACCTTTATCACCTTCGCTATGCTATTAAAGGCGCCTCCATTTTAATGGAGGTTATTTTTTTTCTCAATTTGTAACTGATGAAACATGTAGCTTAATGTGATCTTTAAGGACTCTGGAGTGATATTGTCCTTTTTTTATCCATATTTTGCTGCATCCATGGTCAAAGAAATAAGAAAATGATTGAACACAGTTGATTAAAAACAATTTGATAAAACAATTATATTCTGGAAAGATCACCATTGATGCATAGACAGTAAAATCAATTATTTAAAGGAATTTTCCCTCACAGAATAAATAACAGAAAAGTAAGCATGTTGGTCAATAATTTTTTTTATTTTTTTTATCATGGGTGCTACCCCACAGGCCAGGCTATGCTTGCCAATTTCACAAACATTTGGTATCATAGTATTAGGAACACTGGGAGTACAGATAGGCTAGGATTTGTAGCCAAAAAGGTTTCTTCCTCGTCTTCAGATTGATGAGGGGGTGATGAAGGGACAAGCAGTAGCCCAAAATATTGAGTGAAACAAATAAAGAAATGGTCTTATTACTGCATCTACTTCTAAATGCCTTTGAAGAATTTGTTTACAAACATAAGCCCGATGTATTCTAAAGAGCTGCAGCTCTATATGCTAAGTATTGATTTTGTATATATAATCACGATCGTGTTTCGTGATATTATTACATCATCTAGACTTCAGTTCAAGACCTTTCTTCAACTGGCTTGTGAGTCACGGAGAAAGCGTCCTATTACTTACAATGAAGAGTTGATTCCAAGGTTGAAACACAAACAAATCACATGTGAAACTGTTCCTTTAAAATCCATTGCAACACCCAGAGCCATATCACTTATGATGCAGATTAATATTTAGAGGAAACAATATTTTCTGAACAACAACGTTTTAGTGAACATTTCTTATGTATTCACTCCTAAATGCCCTTCAGTGACTAAGTATAAAAAGAATATTTTGTGGTTTCAGGTAATGTCACAAATATCACAATAGTAGATACTATATAAGATACGTCAGTATGGAATGCATGCATTGAATAACATTGCGATCTGTATTGTTTACATAACATGGGTATTAATAGTAAGAACATCTCTAAAAGGTCACTGTTAATACACAAGTTATGTTAGGTTTTACTATGATACTGCCAACAAAGCCAGAAAAAAAAGAAAACAGGATTCAGTTAAATTTATTGTCTTCTTATAAAAATTTGAACAGATTTAAAATCCATTGCAACACCCAGAGCCATATCACCTAGATGCAGATTAAAATTTAGAGGAAACAATATTTTCTGGACAACAACGTTTTAGTGAACATTTCTTATGTATTCACTCCTAAATGCCCTTCAGTGACTAAGTATAAAAAGAATATTTTGTGGTTTCAGGTAACAAATGTCACAAATATCTTTATAAGTGACAGCGGAAAACCAATATTTTCACTCTTCACGTAAGAGTGACATCATGTGTTCTTTTGATATTTTCACAGGGAACAGGGCAGCAATTGTAATGTAATGTATTTGTAATGTTATTTTTACCCTTTAGCATATTTATCTTTGTGTCAGTGGATAACTAAGCTTAAGTATATGAAAATCCCCAAAACTCTTCTCAAAGTGATCCTATTAATATTTATCACCTAGGTAAAAGAACCACAAAACTCAATCTCATTACCTCAATTTTTTGTTGTTGACTATTTCAAAAAGTGATGGAATTTATGTTTGAAATATTATTGCGTTTTCTTACAATTGTTACTATGAATCCTTACAGATTGCAGAAAGAAATTATTTGGCTATGCATTATAGAAGTGGAACCATGTTATCATTGATCAGTAGAAGGTCAGATCAGATTTGGTATGCATGTTCAGATACAAGAAATATTAAAGATAATCGCTTGCTACACCTCATTAACTTAAATTGTAAATAATAAGTATTTATACTTTTTGTCGTTAAAGCTGAAGATGAGAGGCGAGATAGGGAAATGTAAGACTTTGTTATCTTATTTAAAATCAAGATGAAGATTTAAAAGTCAAATGACAGCAGAGTAGCTTCAGAACATGTTTCCGCTTCATGAACAGACCCTAATGGTATTTAGCTAAACTGAAAAAAAGATATTTATCATGGGGATTATTTTTTTCAAAGGCACTATTAAAATACATTCAAATTCATGCATAGTTTAATAAAGATCTTCTGTAACTAGAGATGGTAAGTGTTTTCAGAACATACCATTCAGTAAAATTTTTCAATATTTTGAGAAATCGTACGAATATACAGTTGCTTGGGTGTCTTTCTTTAGTAGGCATTGTTCTTCATTTGTTTGGAATAAGAATGGTGTAAGAAGTGAACCCTTTCACAGACAATATAGATATCAGAAATAAGCAACTGTTTTACACAAACAGTGTTGAGAAGGGAGTAAAGTGATGCAATTATTTTTAAAGGGGTGCACATTGGTATTTATAGGTGCTCTTATTGTTGGGTTCAGGTGCGATAGTGTTTCATTTGAGTAAAACTGGCCAAGTACGGATGTGAGAAGAGTGTTTGACATACAAGGCAGTTTGAAGCACTCTCTCTGTGTTTCTCTCACAGAGCTGACCGTGAGCTTCAACTGTACTTCGGTTCTGGTATCATTATCAGAGTGTTATGCAAGGAACCACCACCGGTTCCGCTGTAATAGGCTAAACTTCCTCTTCGGAAACCTTCACTGGGGAATCTCTGGTTTTGGACAGACTTCCCTGGAGAAGATTGGCCTAAGTCAGTTGCTCCACGAGGGAAGTTAACTGGGAGAGAAATGGCCTACTATGGCAGTATCAAAAACACTTTTACTTTGTTGTCTTGCATCATAAAGGTAGAAATATGAATATTCTGTTTTCTTGTAGAGTTTTTTGACACTTCTTTCAGCTTGTACATCAGCACAGCACTTGGGCATCACCTTGAAGTAATAGTCAATGGGGAAAATATTAGAAAATGTTATCAGTCATGTTCGAATCTCAAGACAATTTCATATTTAGGCTCCTCATTTATATTTCACAAAAACATCCTGTTTTCATGTTCTCCCCAGCTGAATATTTCTGTTATTATTTTTCTGTTTTATGCATATTTCTTGGTGTTATTTAGAGGTAGAAAATATAAATGGATGTTCCAAATTCATTTATTTTTATAATTGCAGATAATTATGTTGTAATTGATAATGTCAGATAGATGTAATCAGAGCAATTAAAAAGAAATTGACTAAACTCATTAATTAATTAAATGCAAGAAAATAATTGTAGTAAAGTTTTTACGCTGCATAATTGCACCATGCATTGAAGTTTGGATAGTTGGATAGTTTCATGTCAGTCAATCAATTGAGAACATGACATTTACTTATAATTAATGACACTCAAGAGGTGGCATGTTGCTTTTTTCTCTGTATTACTTCTTGCTGAATACATAAAATTGAATAGATTAGAGTCGTACCACTGTGCCCATTTATCAGATAATCCAAGTTGTGTAAGAACTCCAGTGCATTGGGCTATTTGTCCTCCTAGCTAAGTTTTGGACTCTGTTCACATAAAGACGATTTAGAGTCTCTGCCCTGTGCCCTTGTGTGCATTTTGAGACTGTATATCACTCCTCGATCACTCTCACGCTGCCTCACATCGTGGAAAGTGGGGAAATCTCGGACAAGTACTCCAAGAAGTTTAATACTTTTATGACACCCAATCACGGGCAGATACTTGAAGCAGGTCCAGACAACTTTTTATTGACAGTTTAAGGACATTTTAAATTTTTTCAGGTCGATAAGAATAAATATGAAATCTGGGAACAAGTCCAGGTTTTGTTTTTTGGTTTGTTCAATTTTGCGGAATGCCTGGGAATATTTTTGGCCATTTGAAGAATGACTGTCTAATGAAGTTCTTTAGCATGCTGTGGGATTCACAGGGAGGAAGTTCTCATTCTGCACACAGGACTCAATAAAGCACTTGCAATCCCAGAGGGTTCTTTAATTTACATATATTGAGGCACTTGTTGCATGGTAAGTGTTGACGACGGCAGCGCTAGACTAGGTCACGCCCTATCTGGTAGTGGTGAAGTACATCGCAACATCTTTTAGCAATTTTAGCCAGTCTTGCCTATTGAAATACGCTATGACTAAGAAACCATATTTTCTATGTTTCTTGCCGTTAGATATTTTGTAAGTGATCCTTCAATTCAAAAATCTTTTTAAACATATGATTGTTTTGTAATGTAGTGATTTTTCCCATATCTTTCTAAGAGACTTAATGAAATGACATTTCAAATAATGTATAAAATGAATTCTTTTAATATTTAGTAATAGTATAATATGAAAATCTGTTGAAGTTGAACAGAGGTTTTATTTTCTCATATTTGTCTTTAATCAGCATGTAACATTATTATCCCTGTCGCATGTAACTCATTATCAGTACATCATCAATTAAATACATTTCTTGTAATGAAATATATTCATTCTAACACCCATTATACACCTTTGGTTTAATGTCTTGAATATTAAAATGAAATTTTAAAAATTGAATCTAAATATGCTGCCAAATAAATTTCATCGTGGCCTTCACATCAGCAGTGTTACAGACACCATTTCAAGAACCCATATTTGAGACATTATGTCTCTTTCCTTGTTGCTTCATCAAAATCTTGTACTTTTTTCAAACTATTAGTTATTCCCTAAGGATATTACAAGATCACATTCTCCCATAATCCACTAATGCTTTTCATAATCTGATATTATTAAAAGATGCTTTTCTTATGTTTTGTTGGAAAGAAAAAAACAGGAAGGTTATTATTTTGCTAAATGTCACATTGACAAAAAGACTTGTTATAAAATAATTTAGATAATTTTGTCTGTTGTGGTAAAGCAGAAGCACGCTTTAAATAAAATCATGACAAAATCAATACTTTCCAACTGGACAACATAAGAGAGAGAATTCAATGTTTTTTAAAACTAAAGACCTACCACCAAATTTCTCCAGTTTTTGAAGACGATGTTCGTAAAGGTTGAGACACAACCTTGATTAGAGTTGTCTCTGATGAGTGTAATTGGTACATTACAAGGATGCATTTTGCCTGATGTAACAGCCATGCTGGAGGAGAGACATGGTTTGTCGGCAGACTGGACTGGCTGTGGTAAGAAGCTTTGGGTTGCCTGCAGATCGACACCATGATGGATCGATAGCTATTGACTGAGAAGACTAGTTTATAATCTGCTTTTGTCTCCATGTTGGTTTGACCTCCACATCCGCTGGTCCACATGCACGTACACATGCTGTCTGATTGGCGACATTATATTTACTTATCTTTAATCACAGAAATCATCCTGGCTGTCATAAATATAGTATTGTTATCATTTCTGTGTCAAGATTTTATCAATACAGTTTCATTTTATCCATATCCTTTTATACATTTTATCCATTAGATATGCTGTTTGCTAAGGGGAATCTCACTGATGTGTTTGCTAAGGGGAATCTCACTGATGCTTGCTAAGGGGAATCTCACTGATGCTTGCTAAGGGGAATCTCACTGTTGTTTGCTAAGGGGAGTCACTTCTGCTTGCTAAGGGGAGTCACTTCTGCTTGCTCGGGGAATATCACTACTGCTTCCTAAGGGTAATCACTTCTGCTTGCTAAGGGGAATATCACTGCTGCTTCCTAAGGGGAATATCACTGCAGTTTGCTAAAGGGAATCTCACTGCTGTTTGCTAAAGGGAATATCACTGCTGTTTGCTAAAGGGAATCTCACTGCTGTTTGCTAAAGGGAATCTCACTGATGCTTGCTATGGGGAATATCACTGATGCTTGCTATGGGGAATCTCACTGCTGTTTGTTAAAGGGAATCTCACTTTCACTACTTCTTTTCTTGTTGCAAGATTCTTGCAATTATAAGTATATTGATATTCTTTCTTTATATTTCATCCACAAATATATCTAAATATATCCATATCTCTATCTATATTTTATCTATATTCATATATATATATATTATCAATATCTATATATTCTACCTATATCTCTATATATTCTATCTATATATCTATGTATAAAATCTATCTATATTTCCATATATATGGATATATTCTATCAATACCTTATATCAATAGCCCTGTATATATTTTATCCATAACTCTATATGTCCTATCCGTAACTCTTTAAATTTTATGTATATATATTATATCAACATCTCTATATATTACAACACTATATCTGTATACATTCTGATTCTATCAATATCTTTCTATATATTTTGTCCAATCTCTATTAATGTGTTCAGTCTATAGTCAGCCCACATTCACATAATGAGGAGAGTCTCACATCGACTTATTCTGTATTTGCTCTAATAATTATTTCATCGTAAGATCATTAATTTTTCTAACGTATAAATGTGTAAAATTTTATCTAAATCAGGTATTACAAATTTAAGGTAGCATTGGCTTTCAAACTCCCCATTAGTATGTACACAGGTCTAATGATACTATCAATGTGTGTCATCTTCAATTTTACTGTAAATATGTTGAAATCTCTTAAAATGATTATCAGTAAATTTTTATTATTTTGTGAAATATCAAAATGCTTTTACATTTTAAACAATTAATATTTTAGTTAATTTTTTATTATGACCCTTCAGCATTACATTTCTTTGACCTAACCCTTTACCCGAACTTCCTGCAATATTCAGATTGGGTAGTTGAGAAAGGGGTACAATTTATTTGCAGGGTCAACTTACCCGGTAATATGCAGTATAGCTATCTTTACCCACTGTCTAATTTCAGATTATTCTCTATGTTAACAGTTTCTTTTCTTTTACTGTTCAGAATCGTTTGACACTAATTACCTCAACAGCTGAAGTGTTATACTATAAACTATTAAAATGTGGCATATATAAAGTTTCAGAGTTGAGTGATTATTTAAAAAGGTATATTTCTATTAAAAAAAACATAACCATAAATTTGTAAAAAAAAACTTAATAATGGTCATATTTTTTCTTCTCCTTTTACTTTATTTTACGGAGAGAAACTTTTACTTTGGACTATCGGATTAAATATCAGTTGAGTGAATTCAATACAAATTATATGAATCTTGAATCCATTAAAATGACACTAAATATTGATAGTTAAGTCTTAATGTCTTCAGTTCAGAATCGAGATTTTGGTAAATGAAGTGTTCTTTTAACTTACAAACTTCTTAATTATGTATAATATTTTCTGTTATAATCTTGTTAACCTGGATTAAGCTGATGGTGTAATATATGCAGAGCTTGTCTAATTTATGAGTTTTTTGCTGGAAACTTTTTCAATGAACATGGGTATAAAGTTTCAGATTTTGACAGTTTCATGTTTAAGAGATGTGACTTTCACCTTGGTTCAACCTAGTTGACCTAGACCTGTAGGATAAGAATATAGAACAATGTGTCAATTGTTCCATCCTTCTTCAGTTGTATTACACAAGGACATTAGTAGTAAATACTTGAAAACAATTCAATTAGACTCTGAAATTAAAAGTAAAGAAGAAATATCTGAATTGAAGATAAGGAAATCATTAAGATAGGAGCCTCTGAAATGTTCAGTTTCAGATGTGATATATGAAGATTTCTAGACTTTATTTGATGAGATAGATTTGCCTTGGCTTTTGTTGTATAAAGATTTCTGTATGTATTTAATGTGATAAGACTCGCTTTTGTAAGGTTGAATTGACTACAGTTGAATTTGTACCCTCAATGTAATCTATATAACTTAATAATGTGAACCTACATTGATATGCTATGCATTGATCAAGCTTATTGTGTCACAAGGACCTACCCTATAATAAGATAAAAAGTCTTTGAAATGGTTTTACTTTTCAATGATTATGAATAAAGAAGGCTTTTAAATTTAAAAGCTTCATTGATGTTATTCTAATACACATTTGTTAATTTGTTAATGTCATTTATTACTCAACGGTGGTGAGATCACTCATTAGATCAAATGGGACATCGTTTAGTATTCTGTATGTATCTACACAATATAGAAGTTATCCAGAAAACCTTGTTTTCTTATAAATAGTACATTAGTCTCCTCAACACCCAAAAAAAATTGCTAACATCAAAACTTGCATTTGAACATCTTATCCCAATGCTTAGTCCTTATACACACGTGTGTTGTCTACACGGACATGTCAGTGAGTTGTTATCCATCATCTGCCTGTACGACCTTATTGATCAGCTGAAGATATCACGTCCATGAACGCCAGAGATTCAGACTAGGGCACAGCTTCCACAGAGCATGTAATGTCTTTAATTGGACTGCAGCCTGCCTTCTACAGATACCTTCATCTTAGATTTCAAAACATTGATTTGCTGTGGTACATACTGGCCTTGGCTCGATCTTACACAATGAATGGTTCAGTCAGATATGCACGAATGTGGTGTTATATTTTGATTTTGCTTGAACATTGAAATGACATCCGTTTGATGAAAAATCTCTCTACTGAAAAAATTGATTTCATGACATTGATTTGCTGTGATATGTACATATATGCTCCTACAGCTAAATTTGATGTCTAATACGATGCAGTGAGATAAAAATTCATCTTGACCAATTATGGGTGTGGCATAAAACTTTAATTTCTTAGTGCTATGAACCTCGAATTTTCCAGACATGGATTTGTACATTGTACTCAAAATGTGGGTTTGGAAGGGGCTGATTCTTAAGATAATTTAGATTTTTTAAAAATAATACATGATTTAAGGAAAAAAATGTGAGAATGGGGCATTGAGTTTCAAGTTTCTTATAGGGACACTCGCCCACCTAATTTTGAATTTGCTTTAAAGAAAAAAATGCTGAATGCTTGTGTAGGCTTACGTTGTTTAATGCAGATTATTAATTGTAAGTTTGATGATGCATGGTCAATCCCATAAGAGAAGTCCCATGTACAAATGTCCTAAAAAGATTTAACTTGTAAGTCTTTAACCTTAGATAATAAGACATGAAAATCTGATGAGCTGCAGAGTCAATGGCTTTGTTCCAATATATTTGGCTTAAAAGATGCAATGTTGACCTTGATAGTTTGCTGTTTTGCCCTATTGCTCTCTTGTTGAATATAGTTTGTCAAATCGATAAAAACTTCGCATATATTGTCTGTTCAAATCCATTAATTACTATTTTATGAAAGTAAACAGAAACTTAATTCTATTAAACAAATTTGATATTTATATATATATAAGTATTCACATTAAGTATATATGTGAACTGTCAAAATGTATTGTTACAAATTGAGGTTTTTAATCCATCTTAGAAGATTTATTGCAGAAATGATGACATGATCAGTATTTCGATTATACTTTAAGAGTTTGGTAGTTTTAATGTGTTAAAGAACCCTAAAAATAGAATTTTAATATGAAAGGTTTGCAAACCAAACATTAAAAAAGTACATTTTCTGAAGTGTATATGGTAACTTACCTATCTGACGTTTATATAAATTTCACTATACCTGTTATTTTCGCAGAAGATTTCATCATAAATTAAATGGTCACCCAAGGGGGGAAATATGATACGAGAAAATTACAGGAGATTGCAAAGAGTAAGTCAGTGTTGAGTTTAGGTCAACTCCCATTTCAAAATCCTTGTCAGTTTCAGATGGTACACCAAATCTTCTTAGACTCACATTTAGTCTTCGAAATAAGTAGTTTCCTTATTAATAACAATATTTGGCAATAAGTTCAAATAAATTTATACAAAATGGAGCCCTAAAGATGACTTGATTTCTTAGGTCTGAAGAATTTGGACTTGTTATAATTTTATAGACTAGGCTGGTGGTCAGTTGAATATTATACTCAATGGTATCTTCTATGTTTAAGAGAAAATTAAGCTGACCCCAAGTTCTCACTTTATTCCTTCACATACAGTACCTGATAAGGTATATGATCATGCTTTGGTGTTTAATGGGGTTGAAGAAACTCTGATGTGTGAACAGGAAGACCATTAGATATCTTATATAAGGGAGATATTTATAACATGTCAACAATCTTCTTTTCTTTTGGTCACCATAAAGAAACGGTCTGTATTTTTGTCCGAATGAAGAAATTTGGTGTATTTTCCTTCAAGGCAGATTACGGTAATTGTTTCCTAATCAAGTGTGTTAATTGCTGCCATCTCCTTAAGCCTCATGAATGAAATAAACAGGTCAGAGATAAGGAAGAAACCTGATCCGGTCCATTTCACGCTTACTACCTACACCTACATGTAAGTAATCACAGCCTCCGACCAAGCACAAGTTAGTGACAATGGGCAAGTTGTTGACATGAATGTTTGAACACGAATTCCATTACAAGACGATGCTGGTCCACTTGCAAGGAATGCTGAGAGAGATGGTGCTGCAAGAAGTGAAGACGGCACGAAGTGGAGTGACTCTGTACACAAAGGGAGCTGACCGATGCTGGGGTGTGATGTAAGAGCATTAGGAAATGAAGGCCGTAATCTCCTCCATTTGACTCTTCCTGTCAGTCAGACGTGGTCCGCGCTCTCCCCGTGTTTGTCAAATGTGGGAGGTGAACAGTTGGAAATAGACGGACCACCAGCCGCAGAACTCTAACTAATAACCTTCCTCTCATCATACAAAGAACAAAGCTTCTATAGTCAAACCGGCTTGCTCTCAGATTCTTCTTTCTTGCCCTTTCAGTACAGTTCCCAGAAACATCTCGCATTGCCCATCTATAACCCATGGCCAATCCCTGATCATGTTAAGCAGTTGTTATTCATTCAGAATTGTTTGGTACTAAGTAATTTTAGTGTTGATGAAGAAAGTGTTCCGTAAGAATTCATTATATATATATCATGTCATTGAACGTGTAATATATGTTTCAACTGATAACTTTTGGTTGTCCTCAAATCCATGTTCGCTGGTCATGTTAATGACATACATGTTTTAACAAATAATTTTTCATTTTTGTAGGAACTAGTTGGATAAATATTTATCTCATCTCAAACATGTCTTTGGACAATTACATTTTCATTTTGGTATTAGTTAGTTGAATACAAAAGGTTAAAATGTAAAGTATCTTCTTCAAAATGCTATCTACTTATTGGTAAATGTAAACAATCCTTTTTATAAGTAAAGATGTCTTCCGTTTTGAATTCACGCTGTCTTTTAAAAATGTCAATTTTAATCGTTTCTTGTGTGGCAAAGTTAAACTTTTGTTGCAATTGTTTATATTGTTTATAAACTGAAATCATACTAAAACTGTAAGAATGTTTCTTTTGTATAATTTGTATTTCTACCAGAAGAAATAGAAAGAATATGATGTACAAGCTTGAAAACATTTGATAAAACTTTATCAAAACTATAGAATTATTTCAAATGTTCTTTAATATTTTTTTAAATAGAATACTTGACATTATTTAAAAAGTTTATAGTCTGACATTAATGACCATGGCTGTATAAGGAACATACATATACAGGGTTACAATGATGAAATATGTATTGTGAAGCTACTAATTTTTCTTAAACAAATGGTGTGTTTCATGATGAACTCATACAGCATTGTTAGTTAATAACTTCTGAAATATACTTACTGTAAACTGTACATTTCACGTTTCCTTGTGTTTCGTAAATGTCAATTGGAGATAAATATGCAATTGAATGTCAGAAATCTTTTCTTTACATCTTCATGCTAGGTATTGAAATGATCAAGTAGTAGCTTTATGAGGTTGCTTCTTTGTCCCAAAGTTAATTCTTAAGCAGTCAATTTCTTAACCTCCAGTGATACATAAAACATTAAAATCTAAAATCTAAAATCAGGAGGATCTCAATATGTAATTGTTGCTGTGTTCTTTATATCGGTAAACTTGTCTTGAGTGGTAGGTAAATGCCCATAAAATGTTTCTCTAAGTAAATATGGACGTACCAATTTTTAATTATTAATTGTTGAGCCATTGTATGCATTGAATGTATGTAAAGAAGCAAAATATAGAACTGAACAACTTTCTACTTGACAATAAACTACTTTAGACCTTATATATTTTAAAAATTAATTTCTTTTTATCTAATATCAGGTTGACCTTCTTCTTTGAAGATTATTTCTACCATTGTTATGCTCAAATTATATGAATGTCCGCATTGCTATCACTTACTCTAATGCAACTACATATCTGCAAAATCTCGTATCTGCAAATAAAGAGTCTGTCAAAGTCAAAATCATTTGAAATTTAAATTGTTGACTTCATCAAATGCCAAACCATTTTGACAGACCAATTTACAGGACTCACAACTCGTCAACATATGGAATAATCTCTGATTGACCACTGGCTAATGATCTTAAAACATCTTAAATATTTTCTTGGTCAATGACAGAACTGAATGACAATACCCAAGATCTGACTCTGTTTTCCAGTTGTGTTTGTGTGGTTATGTGTTGGTAAAGACGTTCCTGCTCTGATTAGGTCAAGTAACGTGGACAGCTAATCTACTCTGATGTGGTTTCAAGGCTTTGTTAAGCAGCCCTCTGAAGAGGAAGGAAAAAGTCACATGATCATCTCTGATTCTGCTGGCTGTCTACAATAAGATGTGGGTCTTGTCATCTGTCCTAATTAATTCACATATGGTGGCAAACTGGTTGTCTTGTCATTTTATATCATTTGAGAACGCCTCTGACCCTGCATAGAAGTGGGACTGAAGGATTACCATTTAAAGCTCTATCTGTTGGTCAGTATATTTGTGTTACATCACAAACCTATGTTAGAACTCAATAACGGTGGATGGGATTTGTTCATGATCGTACCAAGGCAAGAAAGTCTAGTGACAAAATATATGTTTCTTGCAGAAATGAGTTTGACCTAAGAAGTTGATTGGAAAGGTAATGGTATGTTTTCAGAACAGAACTCAATATTTTTAACTTTAGTTATGCATTGCTCATCAACTGAGAAGATGCCTGTTTGATATATTTCCAGATTTACTGTAAGGATACGTATTTTGGAGTCATTAATGACTTGGAATTAATCCAGAGTTAGTTTCATCCCTAGCAGAATTACAATTCCTGTCAATGTATGACAGAAGACTGTTACTGTATCTATTTGTATCTTCATTTGACTAAAACAAGTTAATATTGGTTTCCCTGTTGAATATTGCCAGATACACGTCTATATTTGAGATGTCATCTTCTGGTGATGCTTACTAATATAGCCTTTGCATCTACCTACCTGTAGCCTGATTTTACTGGTGTAAAACAATTTGTCTATAACGTTTGAAAAATAAATTGATTATATCTATTTTTTACAGAACACACTCCTATTAATTAAACTATTTTTTGTTGGTATAAACTCTGTATGATTTAAAAATTTATGTTAACGATTAACTTGAAAAAAAAGTTTTCTTTGTTTACTGAAACTAGTCTAGATCACTTTGAAACACAAATATTTGAATAAAACTTTAGTCTTTAATTTGACTGTCATAAACACATCAAGAAGACATTTTGAAGTTCATTTACCTTGATGCATTGTTGAAACCAGGACAACGGCCTGATAAGCTGAATACTCCTCACTGAGGTTCTTAATAGATGGACTGTTGGTTTAAAACCATGCTTAAAATCAGTTGACTTAAACTGCAACCAACGATGATGCTTTAGATCATCTATGAAATCATCAACTAGATTATTCATATTATGGTTTTTGGGTAAGACATAACATTTAGGTGTGACTATTGACCCAAAAAGACTATTGCGATAGCGATAGTCTATTGCCACTTACTATTGCGATAGCGATCAACTATTGTAACTCACTATTGCAATAACTATTGCGATGCATCGATAGTTCGATGTATTGTTACACCCCTAATAACATTACAAAATGTTTCTATTATATAGACAAGTTATGTACATTTACAACACTTTTCTGTGTTGGTGTTAACAATGGTGTTTTAAACAAATATCATTCAGAAAATATATATGAACTGTGATGTGAGTCAGGAGAGAGAAATGGACATATTTGTGTAACCTACAAGGAAATCAAATGTTGGTGTTGTAATTCTGGACTTACAATAGAGACGCACGTTGAAAGACAGAGTATGGGGTTGCTGTCTATGTGCTAAGGAGAAAACAAGTCACTACCACAGTCAGAATAATATTTTCTGTGCAGCATAGTAATGTTTTATTGTGGGTGGTACTATGGTACTTCAATCAACAAGCACAGCTGACTTGGATTGTATCTTCCATACCAGATGTTCATCATCATCATCATCATCATCATCATCATCATCGTCTTCACCATCCTCTCATATTCATCATTGCAGTAATATCTTCATTGTAAAACAAGCGCATCTAATTCATCATCATCATCCATCACACAAGTTCTGAATTCAGAAATGCCTTACATTTTGTACCCTCCCTCACAATATGGCAATTGTGCATAACAAAGGATTACAACTCTGAACTGTTTGAGAGATAATTTAGAAGTTACTACTATGGAGATGAAAATAAATTAATGGATGATAAAATAAATAATCTACAATAGTAACATTTCCAATTACTGAAACATCACCATTCTGAAAATACAGAAGTGAATCATTCCTCAACATTTCAGTATAATTCATGCTTGAAAACAGTATCAGGATCTGTTCTGAAACGTCAATTATCAATAAAACTCCGGTATTTTACTCTGCACCTGTGCACTTACCTGGACGGCAGCAGACCACTGTCCAGTCTCACCTTCATGTGTGCGTGTGTCCATGTAGGATGAGATTGCTCCCTCCAGATTTGCCGTGTATCCTGCCCTTCTCCCCACTTCCATCTTCCTATCTGTAGTCACTGACGGGGGCACCTGGTCTCCACCATCTACCAATTACTGTCTTATTAACATCCTATAAATCTCGAGATTTTCAAATGCATGTGTATTTTAAAGAAATTTAGACCCTGGTCTCCTGATCCTATCTGTCATCTCTCCAAGATGATTTCATATGCATATGTATCTTATATATATTGATGAATGGATTGTTTTCATGTGTGGCAAAATTATTTCATTACATCCTATCTATCACATGGTTTTCAAATATATGCACTGAGGGTATTTCATGTTTTCATTGTAGTATCACTTATCTCTCATTGGTCGATGGGTAAAAGTCACTATCTTCAAGAGTTATGATATTACACTGAAAACATAAAATATTCTGTTTGTTATATGCTTGAGTAATCAACATGTCTTTTACACTAAAAAAGTTATTCAGGCAATGTCAAACCGTTATTGCAATGTTACATAGTAAGAGACATTACATTGGTTGTAATAGTGATGTCATACCCATTGTACTGGTGATATCGTCTCTGATATTTTCACAGTTAAGAGTCTATTGATATCTGACTGCAGTGGTGAGAACACCTGTGTCTTATACTTATACTTGTTTAAAGGTACATCCATTTGGTTGTTGGGGTTCACATGTTCCAAACGGTGTTACTTTATTGAGAAGCACCGACTGTTACCGACTGTAAAAGAAGTGATTTCTGATCGAAAACCGGACAATGCAACGAGTGTGGCGCGCGCCAATGAGTCAAACGAAATTTTTGAATCTTATTTAAAACAGACAAAATAACAAATTTGGGTTGATAATGTTGAGTAGGTCATATAACTACTGTACCTGTAAATGGGACGTGCAGTTTCAGTTTCTGCACATGCAAAATTATGTTACTCGATTTTATTTGGAAACTAGTAATTATGATTTATGTGGCATTTGGCAAAGAATATGCAAGCTGATTGAATTTGTTTGTATTGTAAAAACAGCACAAATGGTGAGTTGGAGCGTAATAAAGCCAAATAATATTTTATGAAACACAATGGATGCACCTTTAAGAGAACTTGTCTTTTACTGCTATGTATTGACTGTTGCGTTGTAAACATATGAATGGGCCTTGGCTAATATTAACGTTTCTTGTTAGGCTGGCTGACCAAAGTATTGAAATATATTACTGTTTTTTTAAACAAGCTATTTATACGTAAAAATAAAAGATATGTAAAAACTACATCAAGTTTATTGGTTGTTATCAGGATGACTGTCTAGACTGTTTGCATATTTAACATACAGGATATGAAGTTGGACTTCATTATTAATGTCTGTCAAGATAAAGTATAACTGTACTTTTTGAATACCGGTATGTCATCACAGTTGAAGGAAGGATGTATAAAGGTAGAAACGAGACCAGCATGTGTGAAGGTTGTAATATTAAGAAAGAAGAAAAAGTTAAGTAGTTTTTCCATAATGAATTTCCTTAATAAAAGATGACATGAAGTAATAAACACATGAAGGGATGAATGCTAAAAAATCATCCATTATGACATGGTTCATATGGAACTGGGTTAATGACACATTATCAAAGTAGCCTTGAGCTGTTTCGTAGCACAAATCATCACTTGACCTGGCCTGCTTATAATACTCTTATTGCCTTTGGCACTCTTTACCTCATATATCTTTAGTATTTTCTGTGATTCAGAGATGAAAATAATAGAAATGAAAATAATATGGGTGTTTGTGTAAGAAGAAAAACAATTGAAAGAAAGTAAACTTTAAATGTTCAGTATAGGTGTACCAAAGAGACAGTAGCTTTGCATCATTAGTGTAAGTAGCATCCGAGTCACTAAATCAGTCTTTGTCCTAATAGTTGAATACCGTCATGTAAATTAGTAAGTTGAAAATGTTCAGTTTTATGTTGCAATAATAGCTTTGTGTCCAATGAATATAACAATGATTTTAAGACAATTTCAGCTATATCAATAGTGTATTTGTGAATATGAAATTGCCTATATCTCAAATGTCCTTTGTCATGTTATAAAAATGAAATAAGATGAATAGAATTCTTGTTATATTTGTTCTTTTTCTTCCAGAGAATCTGACGTTGAAGCAGAGTCCATGCTTAATGCCAAATCTTCTTCTAAACAACAAGTTCAGCGCTAACTGACCAGTCGACTTGTACTGTGTGGTGAGTAGACAAACTCCATTATTCCATGATTCTTTTATTCTGAATTCTCAAGTTGTTGGACTAGGAAAGTTATCTGGCCAATACTTATTCTCAAAAGTGTCCCAGCCAAGGATAGATCCAACCCATACAGACAGAAGCTAGGCACTTCATCTAATGGTCTACTGTGGCCTGCAGCCCATGCAGCAATGTGAAGATTGCCATTACTAAGGGATCATAATGTTATAATAAGAAAAAGATAACCAAAGTAAAGCACAGTTAGACCTCAGAAGAAAGCAACAACCTCAACCACTTCATGCTGATGCTGTTTACTGACTCCTCCTCCCATGATGGCGGTTATCGTTTCTCTTACATTGTTGCTACTATCATCGCATCCTTCAGAGGATTCAAATGAAGGAGTTCGACCAACATTTCTCTGAGAATGCTGGACGTTGTATGTCAGCTCTACAGTACAAAGTGCTATATTGTATTATGAAATGGCATCTATGTCAACAACATTGTGGGCAGCTCAAATGATTGGATATAGCTATTCTTTAGTAATATCCACAATACATTCAAACTTTATGTCCATGTTTTACTTTACCACTGCAGCTCTTATTGCACGATGTCACCATAATGTTGGAAAGCAAGGAAGGGACAATGTCCATCTTTCAATATACTTTCATGTGGTGCCGCTTGGTCTTGGACCCCAACCATCCAAACATATTGTCATTAAACTACACTGTGATAGAAACTAACTGTGGCCAACACTTTTGCAAGGGTCGCTACTTTTGAAATAAAAATGCCAGTTAGAGCTTGAAATAAATGTGTTTTTGACAATATGTAAAAATAAAAACAAAAGAATAACTATATTAGCTTCCATCACTGAATCATATAAGGAATGGGTTCATCAGTCCAATCTGTTCCATACCAAAACTAAATAACAGGTCAAATTTGAAGAAAGATGATTAAACCTTCTTGAATACAATGAATAAAGTTTTAATACATAATGCCATATATACATTTGAGCAATTAGAACTAAAAACACTTGATATTCAACATTCAATAACATTTTATCATATTGTCTTCAAATATGATTCTTTGGTAAATTCACTTGCTTTTCTCTCAAGTAACACTGTAAGATTTAAAGGTTTTAAGAATTATATGAAATTTGAGTAGAAGTTAGTTAGAGAGGCTTCTTGTTTCAGGTCTGTTACTGTTTTAATTCTTTGTTTAGTAGGATACTATCTTGTAATCAATGGCTAGATACTCGTATACCATAGAAGAAATTTTCAAACGTAAACTTGTCTTTATTTGATATCTCATTCCTCGTTGAGACTTTAGATTAATTTGAATGAGAATCTTTCAGTATTTAACTATGCTTTATTTACAAGAATGCAAGAATGAAAGTTTGCAAGAAGAGGAACATCACCATTTCAAATGAAAAGAACTTCCAAAGTCTTGTGTATCAGAGTTTTCAAAAAGTGTTACTATGAGTAGTGACTTGGAATAATATCTTTTAAAAAATTATACCTTGGAAATAAAAAAAATGCTGAAGTTGAAATATGTTGTAGTATATCTTGCTGCTATGAAAGCAACATTGGTAAGGTCTTATTGATTTAGTGACAAATTTGATTGATTTAAGAAATGTTTGCATGATGGATGAACATAAGTACAGAGAAATGATTTTCCAATGTCTGGAAAGAAATTTTTCATGACAAATTGGCTACTTCACAGGAAGATATTGACAAAATATACTGATAGAATACATTTGATTAAATATTTATGGTGTTTTTGATTTTAAAAAAATAATTAAGAAATAATGTAAGAGAGACATCATGTTTTTGGTAAATTGAACAAATGGTATTTAGGTCTACAGATTTATGACTCATTTGTACTAACCACATACACAATCTTTATTGTTTGAGAGTTTTAATTATATGTAAGAAGAAGTTTGATGAACGTTTTTGTAAACTGCTTATCTAATGGTAATGTGACATTTATGGTAATTTATGTGTACAGAAGACGTCTACATTGTTTCCTGCTTCTATTATTAATGAAATATTTTTTAGTTGTATCCTAGACATGGATTTACCAAAACATGCCAAGAAAGAATTGTAATGTGTCTCTGTAAAATATGTTTATACATCTTTTACCACAATGGTATGTGCACTAATTTAAATATGCAACATTTATTACATAACTTAATTTTTACCCTAAAGGTAATAAAACATTTAAAATAATTATTAATATGTTATCCATTACCATAAAGTTTAGCAATAATGGGGAAATTATCTATGCATTGCACTATTATGCATCTTCATTGGATGAATATGTAGACAATGTATTATGTTTCATTTAGCCCCATAGTGAGGATACTAGATGTATTTCATGATATCTCAGATCAAATTAATTCAACACTTTGCATTTCACTATTATATATAAGATATTTTCATAAAAATAGTAGATTTTGTTGAAAACAACAGTGAAAACTGCATTATAACACATAATTCCATACAAAAGGAAATATTTTAAGGTAAAATATATGTACCATGATACAGTAAGAAGTATGAAAAAATATGATGTAGTACATAGTAGTGATTATTTATCACCAGTTAAAGGGAGGGTTCTATTGGGATATTTTTTTGTGGTAACTAAATTCGAGAGGATATCCCTTTTTGCATATATATATGTTATTGATACTTGACTAACACACAAATTGAAAGATATTAATGAAGGTAATATTCTGATGACTATAAATTTCAAAACTTGATAAAGGCAAGTGCACATTTGTTGAGAAATAAAAACAATGAGAACTGAAGCTATTCATCCACGCTACGAGTGGAGAAAACTTGAAGAAAACTTCGCTTCAGCGTAACAGCGAATTGTGTTTGTGTTACCATGTGAATATTCTATCACTGTACATATCTTTTATTATCAAAAAGTTGTAAAATTAGGTACAATATAGTATTTCAAGTAATTACCAAGATGGAAAATTTAGTCGATATGATGGTCACTTTAAGAATCTGAATTCTCCTCTCAACTACCCATGTGCTTTGCTTGTTAGTTGTATTCTCTGTTGATGCATGTAAGTCTCAATAACTTCTCATGAATATGATTTTATGGAGCAATGCAAATAAAAGATGTTATTTGTTCAAGCAAGATGTCCATTATGAAACAACACGTCTGACTTACATGCTTCATGCATGCTAAGTTCTTTGTTCTCTCACCTTCAATGTGCGTTTGTTGACATAGTTATGTTTAGTAAACCTTTGTAAGAGCTATTGCTGTCTTTATTTGTCGTTAAACTGATCTACATTGCTGTTTAATGTCTATCAACTTTCTCATGATGAAAGAGATATAATATGAAGCAATAGACATATTTTTTAATTGAATGAAGTTCATGATCTAGTGTCATGCAGGTTTTGTCATAATTATTACAACAAGAAGAGGTAAAAAACTTTCTAAACAATTTCATTGAATTCCAATATAAAATTAGTAAATTATTTGTTTTCATTTTTTAAACTTGCATATAAAATTTCTTCTGTTGAACCTTGAAATTTATTCAATATCATAATACATTTTTAAATATTATAAAATATTAAACAGTTTCTATAGAATAGACTGACATATAGTCATGTGCTTTATCAGAGTATCTTTGTATGAAATGAAGTAGGGAAAAAGTTTGCAGTAGTCCATAAATAAGGTCTAGTAAAGGTGATCCTCAGCGGCCCTTGACCTCTCCCTATCAGAACACAAGGACAGATGATTAGGCCTCCAAGTGTAGCAAGTGGCAGAGTTTGCAGTCACAGATACCTTGCGGAAAATGTCATTAAAAGTTCATTAAAGGCCAGTCTTTGTTCTTCTGTATTCTGCCCCCTAACTGGTCAGCTAATCAGCTACTTGACTCTTGCATGAGGCATATACCTCTGCTTTCTTCTCATTGTTTATTGTAATCATAACAGAAATTTTAATGAAAATAAGGTAATTTTAAATTTCTAAAAATCTGAAATAATTATATTTTTTAACAACTTTTACTGTAAAGATAAGAGATTTCAAATGTTAAAATTAAGAATTTTAGATAAATTATCCATATGATATGAGAAACGTTGTTAAGACATGTTTCATATTCAGGTACATACGAGACATGTTCATGAAATAAATTTAACTGTTTTTAATGTTATCATTATTTAATGTTGTCTAATTGATAATGAATATATGATGTTTAGGTGTATGTGTTAATCATTCTAAAGATGTCAGATGGTTAAGTGTTAGTAATTAGTGATTAACTTTGTAATATTCTTTGGAAACCTGTAAAGAATGGGATAGTGCAGTTGTTAGTAAATTCGGCCTGGATCAAGAAGTCTGGGGTTTGGATCCAGCGAGGGGCTAGGCAGCTTTGTCTGCTGTGGAGAACTGTTCTACACGCAGTAAGGTTTGGGTGCAATGCTACACTGAATACAGTGCAACACCACTCATGGTTCACTAGTTGCAACCAATGCTTACAAGTTTTACAGCAATGCATAGTCACAATGGTGTTGCAGACTTTCTGCCTGCAATAATATTAGCAGCCATGATATAAGTGAAATGATCTTGAAAGTGGCGTTAACCCAAAATAATCTTAAGTCACTTGGAAATTGGTTTCTTGATGACAATTTGATCCCCACGTTGGAATTTTGTATTACTACTGTCATGTTTTTGTGAGAAATTAGTGTTGTTGAATTTTATTGGTGGGGATGTGATCGTTTCATTAAGTTTCACATCATATATAGAAGTTTTGAAAATGATTTGAATAACGATCAATGAAAGTCAGAAGTAGTCAGAAGGAAGTCCAATATATATGCATGCATTTGATAGTCATACATGCAATGGACATATCATCAAAATGACAGAACAGATTCATCCATTTGGTTGCTCGATATACTGGTAACAACTTGTATTACATGCTAGTTGTTGCTTAATCATGTATAACTCAAATCTGTAAAAATAATTAAGAATTCATATTTGTAAATGTCACAATGCTAGACAAATGTCTTATCATTGGATCCAGCTGAGAAATCTGCCAGCTCAGTTTAATTATACATCTCCCTCCACTAACTTAAAAACAGCGATAAAGCTACAAAGTGTTTTTAAAATTTTAATAGGAATATTTATAAGTCAATAAAATACATCTGGCATTAATGACATCTTTTTGACGATCACAGGAAAAAAGTCCTAGTTTATGCGTGAAATCTTTACAACTTGTAGGTTTGAGTATTTAATGAACATTTATTGTATCATTTATGTTGAAAACTGACATTCTTTTCCAGTGGAGAGACAAATTACTTCCATTTAGATTTGTGGATGACACACCACATGGACAGAACCATTTACAAAGTCTTCCTCTTTACATCAATCTTTACGTCCAGGAAAGAAATTAATTCCAACATAAAGTTATTTACCTTGGGGCCTGACTAGGGAAGAATAATGGTAGTTCCGTTCAGTAGCGCGTTAGTCCATCAACTCTCCTGTGCACATTAACATAGGTATTGCACCTGCAGTCTGGTAGATAATGGTAGGTATCACACAATCTTCTGTACAGGTGGGTATATCGTCACTGGGTCAGCCTGAACACTTTATTTACATGGCAAGAATAGTACTCTTATGATGAAATATTTTTAGTCTTTCTACTCTTGGATTGGCTATATTAAGATTAGCAACTTTAGCAATGAGATGAGATTTACCAGTTGGGATGAACATACTGTAGGAGGCTAGTTCCCTGCTGACGTCGGTTTGCATGCCAACAAGATAAAAATACCAGCTTTTTGTTCTCATGCTTGGAGGAAATACAAGCGTAGTACGATTCTTCCTTTACGGTTTGAAGCGTTTTTGTCTTGACATTGATTTTATTGAGTAATCTTACAGAGGGTATTAATAGTGAATTTGATATTGTCAGAGCCTCAAATAAATACATCTTTTGTATAAAATGATGATATTTCATTTCTATGATGATAAGAAAAATCAACAAAAGTTCTAATGATGGATAAAAGCATTATCATTCGGAAACTAGTTGATTAATTGTCAATATTTTCTGTTTCTCACGTTGTCGTTCGAAGGAAATTTTTTTTTTATCAAAGAACACGATGTTTATGTGTTCAAAGAGTTTTTCGTGATGAAAAATTAAGAAGGTTTTTACAAAATATCGACAAGAAATTCTGATAGACAAACCAATCAATGCAACAGTGCAGGGGAATGTCTTTTGGGAAATCTTGAAAAACATCCATCGGTCACCCCAGTTTTGGCCAGCCATTATAATAAGACGAGACTGATGAGCAGGGCTAATTAGCGGAAACTTTACGAGATTGTACCGCCACCTGGTGGCCGGCGCTCATCCTCTCCCACGTGTGCGCTGCAAATTATTTGATGAAGCTAGTGACGTCAGTTGGGGATTTTTAGGCTGAAATCTTATTGTGTGGCTGCTCTTGTAAAAGACAACTTGATTGGAACTCCCTGACAATCTCACAAATCATTGAGGTCGCAAATTTCTAGGGAGTAATCATTGCTGATATAGGTCAATCCGCTGCACTGTAATCACAATGGGCTTTTTTAAACATCAAGTTAGCGTATTTTAAAATTCTACTTAGTATGATTGAATGTTTCATTTTTCGATGATGATTTAAAAATCAAATCTATGAAAATGTCTGTTGATGATTATTTGTCTTCCGTCTTTTATTATATTGCTTACTTTTGAGTGATTAATTTCCATCTTTTCCACCAAATGCTCCCCCTTCATTAGTTGTAACCAAGCATAACTTCAAAAGTGTTTCCCAACTTCTCTGTTGGTGTCTCAGCAACAAACAATTTCATGTCAAGCATCTTCTGGAGAAAATTTTAAAATTTCCAAATGCTACTGCACTATTTTTATTTGATTTCCAAATAACACACCCAAGGAGTAAAGAAGGGGAAAGTGTTAATGTTTTGGCTGCAAGATGTCTGCATTGGCCTAAGAACAGAGTGGTAGGGTATGTGATCAATGGACAATGAAGCCTTTGTTTGTTTACTGTGTCTCATCACAAGATAGATTGTGTGCGCAAGAGATTTTCTCCAAAATTATTATAGATTTCATTTGGCATCCCAAGTTGAATTTCTTAAACATCAATCACCTTGCGAAAGTTTAATCTTTTGGAAAATTGTTGTCCATAGATGAATGATTAATTTACAATCAAATTTACGATGTAAGTTTGGAAACAAACTTATATTATTTTATCCTTCTCAAATTACCTTTTATTAGTCCTCTGATATATTTATAACAGGTAAATAAAGACATGAAAATATCATCAAATATTTTCATGTATGCATCTAACTTTTGAACTCAAATTCCTTTTTTACCTCTAATGTAACGGAAATGTAGAAGATGATATGTGTTGCACTTAGTTTGAAAAGTTTGTATGATACTATTATGTCTGCCTTCTCATTTTTATGTTGATTAAAGAAACTTCAACCAGCAGTGATATTCATGTTACATGTTTAAAGTCCTGTCGACCTTTAAAATAATAGTAGAATACAAGCAATTTGTTATTGAACAAAACTCTTTACAACCCTTCATGTTCATTATCAATGTTTAAAGTGCAAACATGTCCTGGTTGTCTTCTCGACATTTGTCATTGAATATTGAATAATACATAAGATATGTGTAAGGAAAGTAAGAAATGATTGTTCGGTTCCAAATTTCAGAAGGTTTATGAATGAAAATTCCCATTTTCAGGGAACGCCATATGATATTGGCTAGTTTTACAATGTTATTTGAATTTTACTTTCTATTCTAACCTTTTCTGATCAAATAATGAAATATTTATACATATCATTCATGTGATATTAGTGTAGTATTGTATTGCTGTCTTTTGTAGTTTTGTATAGCATTAATGTTAAATATGATACTGGATTTTTGATTGGGTAAATTGTGTAAGATTAGAAGATAGATGGAGTTATGTTACAGGTGTGGTTGTGATGTTTTATGGTGCCTGTTGCCTGTTTTCAGTAAATTTTCGCAACAGTTTGAATGAGTGATCTGAAAGTTTGAAGTGTTTATTCTTTGCCAAAAACTGAGTTCTGTAACCTATTTACTTAAAGATCTGGGCCGCAGTTTTCAAGGCTTTCTCAGTGCAAAATAGTCATAAGTACCTAACATTAAATTAATTTATGACCATCTTAACATAAGAAGCTTCTGAAATACAAGCTGACACATTACTAGATGATGTCCCTTCACTGTACTTCAGATTGTAATGTATTTTAAATTGGCTCAGAGGATTTGGCACCAATTTCACAGACATTTGGTTCACAATTGTCTCTAGAGCTGTATTGTTGGAACATGATTGTAAACTCAAAATCTTTGTTAGAACATTTGTTACAGCCTAATTGTTTAAACTCAAAGTCCTTGGTAGAACATATCTGTAAACTGTATATATCTGTAAGTCTGTACAACATGATTTTAAACTCAAAGGTTTTGTTACAACATGATTGATAAACTCAAAGTCTTTGTTAAAACATGATTGTAAAGTCAAAGTCTTTGTTAAAACACGATTTTAAACTCTTTGTTACAACAAGATTTTAAACTCTTTGAAACAACATCATTGGAATAAAGTTCAAGCTCTCTTTTCCAAGATTATTGTAATTCAAAGTTTTTTTACAACATGATTGTAAACTAAGAGTTTCCTTGTCAACATGATTGTAAACTCGAAGTCCTCATTACAAAATGATTGGTAAACTCCAAACCTCTCAACGATTACTCTTGAAACAAGGATAGAAAGACAGTGTAATATGATTGCTGAGTAAGTACATAAAACTGCTGGTAAGATGTCATGATGAGATATATGTCCTTTGTCATTCATATCACTCGGAAAAAATCTTTAGAATAAGTTTGACAAAACTTTATTGCTCTTTAAGTGTACACTGTCGGCCAAAAGAAACGCCTACATGATTTTCCTTAAAATGAAAGATGAAATAAATTCTGAAATATAATTAATTGTGGTCTCCACTTTATGCTGAAGCAATAAGTGATATGAAAGTCCATTGAAATCGTGGAAAACTGTGGTTCGAGTCAATAACATTCATGAAGACCACGCCCAATGAAGACTGCTATTTTCTGTTGATTCACTTGCGCACCATAACCTGTAGCATCATTACCACTATAATGCGAATGCGTGCCTGTATTGTTGCTCGTGGTTGTATGAAAATCTGTTTAAAATGTTTTTCTGACCAAGCACTGATCGAAAACTGAACAATTATTGTTTTCTCATTTCAACAATCGCCATTTTTTTGTTACATGAACTTCTGAAATTCAAATATATTATGTAGAAATGGTGCAAGTTCATAATGCTATAATATTATTAAACTATTAATTATAGTTTTTACGATATCTGATAAGATATCTGGTAGGCGTTTCTTTTGGCCGACAGTGTAGTGTGGAGTAATTAAAAAATACAATGGCTTGATATTTTGTTAATGTATTTGGTAAACGCCCCATGTTCATTCATCTTCTTATCCTGGATATGAAGTTGTTATTCATAGCATGTAATATGTAGACGTTTATATCTTTTTTATGAAGACGGTCCATGATCTAATGAGTGTTTTTGTTTTCAAAAGCTTCTTTGTAATTTGAATGAGATAGCCCTATAAGCATGTAATAAAGACTTCAGGTTTATTAGTTAATTATTCATGTAGTGTTGGAATAATAGTGAAAATATGAAGTTGCCTTCATGTTGTAATTATATCATAGATCATGAATGCAGTTGAGATCAAAATATGGAAATCAAAGGTAACATTCTTGCCTTTGAAAACATGTATTTTGATAACATATTGTATATTTGCCAAAAAACTTAGCTTGATCATGCTGATTTACACCTGTAGGAGGTAATGCTTCTTGATGAAATGTCTTACATGACATCCACTGGATACAGGTACGCCACATGAAAGAAGATTGAATATGCAATATGCAAAGCATGTGATTCATAGAGGGCAGGGCGGAAAACATTTCTCCTTTACAAGGAGAAAATATGAATATTATATCTTTCATAAAATATGTTTAAGACAACAGAATCCTAAGCTGAATCAATGTTGTGCGTTTTACTAATTGAAGAACAGATTGTTAAATTATGAATTGTTGTACATATATGGAATTTTAAATAAGGGCATTTGATGTTGATTAGCAGTATTTTATCTTTATCATGAAGAGAAGTTGTTGTAGAGGCGGTTTTACTGTAGTATTCTTCATTTTAAAGGGGCAGTAGCACATTTAAAAAAAAATTTATTTTGTCAAATTTCCCATTTATAATGATAGTTCATGACATTTATATTTACTTTTAGAGGGTAAAACATCTTATTACACAAACCAATTATCCGCAGTGGTAATAACGGTGTTGCGTATAAAGCCAAAATTGCATTGTGGCCATTTTATTGTGAACACATTTTATTATTTCAAATGACAAAAACGATTCTTATGGCTTAACGGAACCATGTACACTCATTTTCAAACTTGATTTTCCTAAGAGAGAAGGGTGTTTTACAATTGGTGACATCATTTTTGAAATACATTTCATCGACTTATTTCAGCAAAAAAATGTGCTACTGCCCCTTTAAAATATGTTTATGTAAAAGGATAATGATCAAGCAAATATTTCTTGCTCAAATATGGTAACTTTTTAAAAAACTATTGTAACTGTTCCCTACCATGAATTACAACAACCAGTTTAGTACTCCACTTGTGGGAGTGGAAAGCATACAGGACAGCACTATCTAAGTAAGGGAACTGTGAGGCCCTTATTGTCCAAATGTTCATAGCCCTAGAAACATCTTTAACCCATTCTTGGTATATGGGTTATGATCAAAGTTGAGAAATTTCAAAACACAAACATTTAGAGAATAAGGGCCCTGGACCCCGTTTCACAAAAAAAATCGTAAATCTACGTCTAAGTGTAATATTTACGTGCAACTAAAATTTACGTTTACGAGTAGCGAACGTCCGTTTCACAAAATCACACGTAAAATCACAACTAAACTAGTTGCTTGTAACCTAAGTTACGATTTTTTGTGAAACTGGATCCAGCACTCTAGAGCCTTAAAACTATGAAAATATAAATTCGAAGGGAAGTTCCCAATTTTACATTTATGCATGTGGTGAATGTTTGAAATGAGGTAAATTTGAAATGTAATATTATTTTTATATGAGTGTTATTTTGATTACCATTACAAACTGCTTTATTGAAGTGAGAGTTCATTTGATGAAGAACAGAGTCAAGGAGACAGAAAATAGACTTTGCAAGAGCAAGAATAAACGTTTGTGTTATTACATGTGTCTGGTATCTTACTTTCCTGTCCAGTTCAAGTTTAGCTCATGTTCATTGATTGATAAAGACAGCTGGAAGCTATGGTATTGAAAACTGTAATGTGATTTAGTAATTAGAGAGAAAGAAGGTCATACAGTCAGGCCTCGATAATCCGAACGCTCCCGTTTTTCATAAAAAACGTTCGGATAGTGAAATGTTCGGATTACTGAGTACTGAGGACTACTAAAGATATTAGTTTGGTTACATCTTTCTACCGTTCGGAAACTGTGAGATTCGGATTATCGGTGGCCGGATTATCGCGGGTTGACTGTATATGTATCGCCAGATTATCGCGGGTTGACTGTATATGTATTGCAAGCAAGTTTAAAAGTCACTTTTCATCCCATGTGTCAAGTAAATAACCTATGTTGGTTTTACTAATACAGGCATGGTCATATTAAGGACACAACATTGTTTTTGAAAAGTAATGGATACAAGTTAATTTAACAAAAATGTTCCAAGGAACATAAAGTAGGTTAGGGAAAATAAAAAATGGATCAATCACATGTGTCAAGTATTGTTTAGGGTAGTGGTATTGATGGGACCCAACATGTGGGAAGGGTTTATGATAGGTATGAAGTTACCTGGAGTGTCCCTCCTGATTGTATATATACAAGTCCTACCTGTAAATCTGGCCTGTCAGAGGTTAGACGGTTCTGGTGTATATCACTGGTGTTCTCAGTGTATATATGTATGTGTGTCAATAGGACTGTGGCAGGGTCAGCTTAACCCTCGTGGATGATTACCAAGGGCAAAACGGTTATTTGTAAGATTTTGATCGCAGGTACGAGGAACGAAGAGAAGGACATATAATTTGAGGTAAGGTGTATTCTTTGCAAATTTAAAAGACATTTTGGCTAGTTTATTTTGTTCTGAGATGGAGCAAGCATATATAAATAATGTAATTATGTTAAATAAAGTTGATTATTTGTTCAATCTGAGCCATTTTCTATGATTTTTGTCTGATCATCCTGTTCAGAAAGAGAGAGAACGGTTTTAGTTGTATGTGAAGAATTTTTGTGTGAATAATGTTAATTTTTAAAAAATCAAATATTAAGTTAAAAAAAAGCAAGTCCTTATTCTTAATATGAAAAAACAGTGATAACACTTTGTCTGTGTTTGTTTATTGCAATCAAGATTAAATGTGGAATTGGAAAATAACACTAATGAAGATAGTTTACAGCAGTTAATAGTACTTTGGTCTTTGTTTGTAATGACTTATTCTAAATTTTGAATAATGTACCCCCTGAACAGTTTCTATGAGAATTTGAAATTGACAATCAGACATCAAAAGTAATGAGATAGAATAATATAGAAAACAAAAAAGTAATAAATACAAGAAGACTCTTTATTCTTAAATTGCCTGAAATAACGTGTTGACCTTATTGAGTCTAAATCTGATAATGATATTGACAGAAATCTCGTAAACTTTCAGATTAAACATAAATATTTACTTGAATTGCAATGGCAATATTACATCACAGAAGGTGTTTATACTCCACAGCTTAAAGCCCTTGTCCTCACTTTTGACATCAATCACCACTATGTTATCATCCATTAAATATTTTCCGACCTTTCTCACAAAGTGAACAGAGATTCAGTGTACAATTCGAACAGTTATCTAAGATAGGGCAGTTTCGTCTAGATCAGCGGTTTCCATGGTAACTGCTGCTAAAGAAAAGGAAGTTTGTGCATAGAGCCCTCATGACATGACAACTGTTAAGAACTGACAAATATATCCTGAAAGATAATTACTTTGATTTAATTGCATAATCTTAATACGTTTTTGTATAAGCAGTCGTATATGCCATGCAGACAGATCTGCTGGTTCTGTGGCACAAGGTGATTTATGAAGGCAGTCCTAGTGCATGCTGGGTATTAGTGACAAATAATAACACCAAAGAACCAGGTGTTTCAGACAGGAAAATGAAAAAAAAAAGTATTTAGAGGATTTAATTTTTTGAAGTTGTGGAAGTGGAATCTTAGTGCTAATGACCACACTTTGAACTTAAATCCAAGTTGGAACCCTGATGTTGCCATCTTGGAGAACTTTAAGAAATCATTGCATCCTGGTCTTAGCATGGAGGCACAAATCGGCCGGCAGCATTGTGTAACGGTTTCGTGAAGAGGGGTCCGCTTGTTTCGTTTGATCGGGTAATGAGTTGGAAGCTTGTTCATGCTAGATGGGGTTTAACCTCAAGATTTCCCATCTGCCAAGGTCAGCCAGAGTCGTGAATTCTTTCACCTAGTGATTCTGTAGATCAGTCGAGTCTCTTTGTTTTTGCTTAAAGTGTTATCCTTACCGCTGAGGCAGGGCCTGAAGGTGGCTTGTGGATTAACCAGATTAAATACTTAACAGGTCAGTAATCTTGAATCAACAAAATAGTTGGCGCTTTTATCGCAAACGTAATGTTTGCTCACACAAACAGCAAAAAGTCTGTCTGCTGCAAACTTTCAAGAGGTTAGGACTGTGTATGAATTCCACAATTCTTTGTGCATTTCACAAGTAAATGGACCCTGAGTTTGTTTAGTTGTTTTGTGGGGGGTTGTTTGTTCCCCTGTGGACAGAGTAAGCTACTGCAGCATGCCGACGAGTCACATGATGGGCACTGAGCCTTCCTCTGCCTTGCTTAGCCTGCTCTTCACCCCGACCAGGGCTCCCCAATCGTCTTCTTGTCACCATCTACAAACACACACAGCTTGCTGTTTGTTGTCAATAAACAAAAACGCATGGCGGGGAAAGCGTAGGTGATGGCACCATTGTGCCGATAGGAACCAAACATGTCGGATTTTGGAGTCTTCCGCCCTCAGTGACAGCTTGCACAATGACAGGACAATAGTGTTAGTTGCAGGACTCTGAAGCAGTATTTTGGAAGATAAGCTCCTCAAACTAGTATGTTGCACTTCATATTTTGTATTAAGGTGGGTTCTTTTATATTAATTTTGGTAATTTTTGAATGAATGTGATATTTGCATTTTTATTTTACATTTTCTTTTAATTACATTAGTCTGGATTTTGTGAATTTTGCCTTTTACTTGTGTGAAATTAAGGTTGAGCCAAAATACTTTTGTTTGCTTCCTTGGTGCCATTATCAAAGTTTGAAGCTATTATCAAATGGAAGAAGGAACATGTTACATTAAAGTCAAAATCACTTTGCAGTAAATGGAAAAAATATCCTCATACTTGTTTCCCCCAAATCTTAAGTTTTATTCTATATTCTCAGAAAAATTGAATGATGGATGCAGGTCTCATGTATACATAAGTTCATTAAGGATTGTTGCTATTGGACCAAACTCTCCGCTCCAATTTTAATTTTTGCACCTTCTTTATTGATGAAAGTATGAAGCTCTGAATTTATTAGCATCACTTTGAAGCAATGACAGAGGAAGGTTGAGGAAGAATATAGGGATGACTGCATACAGTCTCGTTACTGTAATCTGTTCTCATGGACAAGAAGACGCTAGAATTTAGTTAGGTATCGAGTGCATTTTGAGGTGATACCGCTAATGCTAAGTGACAGAAGCTGAATGGGAGCTCTGTATGAAAACTAGCGGACTAACAGCTTGAAACGTGTAGCCAAATTGAATTGGAACAAGGAGCAAGTTCAATCTAGAAGATGATTCACTTGTTAGCAGTTGCCAGGTCTTGCAGTGGTCAGTGAGAGACTCCATCAGCTTCTCAATGTGGTCCATGGTCCGTTGATGGGACACTGATAACTTGGAGAACTTCTAAGTGATCTGGCTGAATGTCAGTGACTAAAACATGTTATATTTCCATAAGTTTTGGACTTAAACATTTATAAGAGCCTGAAACACCAAAGAAATTTGTAAGCATTTTATATTCCCTTTCATTTTGAACTTTAAGAACCATTTGCATCAAAACATCATTGTGAATACTTATACATGTTATATATCCATAAATTTTGAACCTTGTAAGAGCTTTAAATTTTCATGGTGAAAATGTGAAATTTTTAATCTTTATGGACATTTGTATAGTTAAAATGAAGGTTCCTTTGTTGCTTTCTGGAGAGATGTTTTTAGTATTAATTTATGGACTTTATCATGAATATTTGAATGTTTTCTTCTCGTCATGGTAGGGCTGTCAACAAGGGTAGATCATAAAGTAGATGTCAGAAGAGTTTGAATGCTTTATGATTTGCAAATGGCTTTTAGTATGTTGTAATTGCGGCATTTAAGAATGACAAAGAGTTAGAACAATAGATGGTGATTTGTATAAGCTTTTGAGTCTACTGATGCTTAAAGCTTGTTGAAATTGAGTAATTTAGAAATAGAATTTAAAAGTGAATTGTAAATTCTATTGAAGTGTTCATATTATAGACTTAAGTTTGCAAGATCATTCAGGGGTGTATACAACATTATGAAAGATACAGTACTTGGTGTATGAATCTATTTAATAATTTGAAGGTATGCTTTGGTAGACAGATAAATCATAGAAAACCCATCCCCAGTTATTAGTAGCTTCAGGTTTCTTCTTCTCCTTACATTGGTGGAGCCAGGAATATTCAAGGTGGTGTCTTAAGCAATAATTGTAAAGAATTGTTTTGTATTATATTTTAACTTGAACACATCTTTTCTAGATAGAAAGAATCATGGCTTGTTTGAAATATCTCTTTTTCAGTCACTGTCAAATGGATGTGTTAGTAATATTTATTGTTAATTAATTTATCTAATCTTCAGTGAAACAGAATTTATTTATGCTAATTAGATAAAGTGATTTATGACATTTTGATATAGTGTCTAATCCATTTGACAATAAATAGATAAATATGTATTAATCAAAATCATTAAAAATATCATAAACGGAAAAATTGGTATAACACCTGATTTGTAAACAATATACTATTCATTTATCTATGCTTTTAAAACATGGCTGTAATTATTAAATGTATAATGTTTCCACCATATGTTGACTGAGAGCTCTGTTAGTGTGCGTACAGAGGGAGTTTAGGAGAGTTGTATTGTGTAACAGATACACAGAGAGGGTATCAGGTTTGTTACTTACCCAGGACTACGAGCCATTAGTTCACTCATATTTACAACAACTGGTAAGCACTTCTCTCTCTAGCTAACATTAGATGTTTGTTGCAAGGAATTTCTATCTTCCATCCATTGCCATACACATGACAATTGGTAAACATTTTCTGTAACTTACATTAGATGTTTGTTGCAAGGAATTTCTGTCTTCCATCCATTGCCATATATGTGACAATAGGTAAGCACTTCCCCCTCTAGTTAAGACCTGTCAAATAAATGTTTGTTGATGTTAAAGTGTGTAAGATGTTCTTTGAGGCATATTATTGTCTTCCATCCAGTGCCATATATATGACAATTGGTAAGCACTTTCTGTAACTAACTTTATCTCTACAGCGAAAATTAGAATCAATGATGTTTGTTGCAGGCATTTTATTGTCTTCCATTTGTTGCCATATATATGACAAGTGGTACAACGTTTCTATAGCGAACATGAGTGTCAAAGATGTTTTTGAAGGCATTTTGCGGTCTTCCATCCATTGTCATATATATAATGACCTATTATTTCTTACTGTAACTAACCTACATAGTCATAGTCAAATAAAATGTCAACAAGTTTATTGTCAGCATGTTTCTGTTTATAATTATCAATCCAAATCAATGGCATTCATGTTTATTTTTGCCCAATTATTGCTATGGCTTGCATTATAAGTCTTTAACAATTTAAATCGTTCTTATGTCTTGAGTAAATATGTTAAGTCAACAGCATCTTATTCAAAGTTAAAAGTTTAAAAAATTCTATCAGAACTATCATATTAATCAGGTAAAATATTTCAATTATTGTTCTATTTGTAGCATGTATTCTTAGTTGTTTGTTTAGAGATGTTTATTAAAAATAATTTTCTGTCTTGTCTTATCTTGTCTATCATATTGGAGTCCAACACAAATATTATGATCCTAAATAATCTAATATGGATGTTTTAATTTCTAAAAAAAAATCATTGTTGTCTAGTTATGCTATTCAACATCTGATTTAGAACAAAATATCATTGTTGATAATTTATTTTCAGATGAATTTAATTTTATTTTAATAAATTATGAATAATTTCTGGCTTGGAAAAACACTTTAAAATATTCAAATCGTGACCATTTGTTATGTTGGTCTTTGTAATGATACCATCATGAATGTACTTAAATTCAACACTTTGATTGTAATGAAGTTCTCTAATGTGTTATGATCATAATTTTCTTATCTATTAATTTACTGTTATTCATCCAATATGGAAGAAGAGATAATTTTATCTAGATTGTCCAAAGTATGATACCTGAACGATTTTAGTAGAATTATGTGTGAAGCTGTTAGGTTTTATGTTGTGAGTGATAACATGTAATTGTGTCTTTAATTATAATGTCTCTCCTATCTTTATAAATGTCAATAAAAACAATGTATTCAGAAATTGATCTTGTATACCAACAATCAAAATGTGCTTGTCAAATGAGCTACGGGTGATATATCATATGTTGCTTTTTCTTGTAGAATAGAGAAACTGTCTTGGAATAATAAGCATAAAATTTAAATTTACAGTTGAACACGGATATAACGAACTCCAAGGGACCAAAGAATTCAGTTCTTAAATCCGCTATTTGCGTTTGGTATATCAGATAGGGCTTTTGACTTATAAATGTGTTCGCTATATCTGTTTGTTCGCCAGATCCGTGTTCGCTATATATCCGTGTTCGACTGTATATCTTAGATGTACAACTACACCATTCCAGTTTATTCAACTGCTTTCAATTTCCCATTGTTAACCATATGTTTTGCATTTTCTTAAGTCATTAGTAGCAAGAGGACTAGTGCACTGACAAACGGTTGTCATATTTCTATGTGTTGTTATTGATTCCTCAAAGTAATACATGATTGCCATGTCTGTGATATAGTTCATCACACTTTGAATTGATGAAATGGATAGAAGGGGTAAAATTTCAAGATTTTAATATTTTAACTTTAGATTACAATTTGTCACCTGAATGTAATCAGAAAAACTGCACTGTATGAACAGTAAATGATTATTGGGGATAATACATTTCTTGTGTGACTCAGTTGATTGTGATTGGAGATATAACAGAGGAAATACAAATTTAAAAAAAAAATAAAAAAATCCAGCTTATTTCTATGAGCTGCCAAAACCAATACAGTTAACTGTGAGGTATGATATCATAATAAACCTGTACTGGTAACTGTGAGGTGTGATACCATAATAAACCTGTACTGGTAACTGTGAGGTGTGATACCATAATAAACCTATACTGGTAACTGTGAGGTATGATATCATAATAAACCTGTACTGGTAACTGTGAGGTGTGATACCATAATAAACCTGTACTGGTAACTGTGAGGTATGATATCATAATAAACCTGTACTGGTAACTGTGAGGTGTGATACCATAATAAACCTGTACTGGTAACTGTGAGGTGTGATACCATAATAAACCTATACTGGTAACTGTGAGGTGTGATACCATAATAAACCTATACTGGTAACTGTGAGGTATGATATCATAATAAACCTGTACTGGTAACTGTGAGGTGTGATTCCATAATAAACCTGTACTGGTAACTGTGAGGTGTGATTCCATAATAAACCTGTACTGGTAACTGTGAGGTGTGATACCATAATAAACCTGTACTGGTAACTGTGAGGTGTGATACCATAATAAACCTGTACTGGTAACTGTGAGGTGTGATACCATAATAAACCTGTACTGGTAACTGTGAGGTGTGATACCATAATAAACCTATACTGGTAACTGTGAGGTGTGATACCATAATAAACCTATACTGATAACTGTGAGGTGTGATACCATAATAAACCTGTACTGGTAACTGTGAGGTGTGATATCATAATAAACCTACACTGGTAACAATGAGTTATGATATCATAACAAACCTGTACTTGTAACTATATGAGGTGTGATATCATAATAAGTTGTTCATTCATATGTCCCTCTTGAAGCAAAGCCACAAAGAATAGGTTTATTGTTTCACCCTTAGATTCATCTGCTAGCCCAATATTCATTCAATTTGCACTTGGACATCAAAGTAGGTAAGTAATTTGCGAGATACAGCTACATATCTACTTTAATACATTATGCATAGCCAAAGTTAACTGTAGGGACAATGTATAAATCATTTTTTCCAGTATGCCTATGGTAACAATCATAAACAATTTTCCAGAAGTTATACAAATGCAGAACAGCCTTTTTTCCAGATGAACTTTTTAAGATAGTTATTAAGTTCAATCTTAATATAAATGTGGTTAAGATCTTCAGATGACAGATAGAATGCAAAAAGCTGATTTGTTTCCCATGTTGCACCATATGATGCTGTCCATCTGCATCTAACGAATTGCCTTGTGGATGGTTTTGTTGTTGTAATGCTATTGTACATATAATGGCTATTATTCTATAATATGTTTTATAAAACTGGTACGTAACATACCAGTGCATGAGAACAGGCTTGCAAGAAGTGAAATTTATTATTATTTACATTGCACATTAAAGAAAAAGCGAAATGTTTCCAGTCTAAACTATAAGGTCCAGGCTGTCAGACTCTTCATACACATTTTATACTACACCTATTTAATACAAATGTGCATTAATGAACATCATCAATTTCATATTGATTACCTTGTAAAATATGTAAAATTACTAAAATCTCATTTGATATTGTTCACCAAGGATGAAATTTGTAAACCAGTAGAAAGATTTCAATCTATGTTGATGTAATATTTTGTAAGAACTGCGATGTGAAACATAGAACTACCCGCTGTGTTCCTCTAGCTTACATATTTACATAAAATATTATATCTCTACCAAAACATTATGCCATAAAAAAATAGTTTTTTTCAACTTAATTAATTAGTATTGTGTAAAAAGAATAATTTGAAATGCATGTAAAAAATAGTAAATTGAACAAACATTTCCGAATTTTAATGTGTATAGAATTGTCGATATATTTATATATTGTATAAATGTGGTTTGCAAAGATGAGATCCTGCTTCTCTTGTTGCCCTAATAAATGTATTGGTTTCTCAATCAATTTTGTCACTTTGTCTGACATTTACTCTTTATGATAAGCAGAGATCCTGTGTCTGCAGGGTTATAGACATCTCCTGGAGATCTTTAGCTATCAAATTGTACATCATTGTTACTGAGAATTTCCTTCTTAATTAAAACAAAAGTTTGTTCTATTTTACATTTTGTTCAAGGAGAAAATTATTGACTTTTGTCTTGTAAAGATATGATAATGGTTTATTCAGAAATGGACAAGTTGTTCGGCCAATATTACAAGTCCTCCAACTCTATTATAAAATATGTGGATCGAGCACACATTGTAGTGGTGAACAGCGGTTTGACAATGGTTAGATTTATGTTATATTTTGAAAAGCTATTTGTAATGTGTTTGTAGATGAAAGGAAGATATACTTTAAATTGCACTTCAGTTTACAATGAAGGTATCATCATATTTACAAAACACAATGGATTTCTGTAGTACTTAATACATATGACAATTGCAAGAACATATTTCCATGACAAAGAACTCCTTTTAATGTTTAAGAAGTGCTATAGTCAGATAAACTTCAGCCTTGAATCTGATTCAGTCAGTGAATTGTAATCTTGGTAATACACAGTAATCACTGGGGTATTCTTCAAATATGGAAAGATATAAGAAAATCTTAAATCACTTCCTGTTGTTGGCCCTCAACATGAGTAGCTTTATGATAAAGCTCTTCAAATGAAGGTGATAAAATCTGGGAAACAACACCTCTACTCTGTGCAAGGTCTTCAGGTGTTTTCTTACGATAACTCGAGAACTGTTGGTCGCAGGAGATAACACTCTCGGGATGATGCGCTTTCCTGTTTGTTGGACGAGCACTGGCTGGGATTCATATGGAGAAATAATCATGATCATAATCTCTTGTTACGATATTTTTTTTGAGGCAACTCTTTTTTGGCATTTTTAGATATTTCTTTTCCTTGAATTTTATTCATGTTATTTGTTGAAGGAAATAAAGGGCAATGTAAAATTGATTAATATTTTGATGAGAAAGTAATTCTTGGGAGGTTTATACTATACTCCGTATATAACTGGGTATAAGGTAATTCAGCACCAGACGAATATTGGGCAAACACACATGAATAACTTTGCCGGTTTGTAGTTTAAACACCCTATTCAATTGAACTTACAAGAGAAATGCATGAGAGAAACGTCACACCCATGTAGGAGTATTTGCTGTGTAATGCAGTATAGTGGGTGTCGGTAAGCAAAGTCAACAAAGATGTGAACACCAGTCATCAGTGGAAAACAATTATACCGTTTATCTTCAAATACATATCTGAGTTTTCAACTTTATTCTTCAGTACCCGTCTCTATTCAATTCCAGATCGATTCTATTTTGATGTTGGGATTCAAGGGTTATATATATTCTTGTATCCCTTTTCCCTTTACCCTCATCCTCACCCTCCATGGTCGGAAATAAGGTATTTAACGCTTTTTTAAAGTAAATTTAATTTTTAAATAATTTTGGACTGTTAATTTTTGAAGAATCTTGTTCTATACATCTGTCAGTTGACGTCTAAACAAAAGACAACAAAACCTAAGAGCATAAGGTGTATTTAATCATTCAATCCATCAATACATTTAACTTGGAATTTTCACAACATCATTGATATCCTCATTACAATGTAAAAGCATTGCTGCACACATGAGCTGATTATCAACAAATAATTACAAAAAAATAAATTTCAGATATAATTATATCCTCCCACTTGTAAATGTTAGATATATAATCATTTTCATAATATTTTTTTTTAAAATAACTCTGTTAGATTGCACTACCTTAAGGTTTGTGCTGATTACCAACATGATATAAGTTGTGAACATTTTCAATCACATGGATGTTTATGAAAATGTGGAATATGATGGTTGACTTGAGAAAAACCTACTGAAACTATGTGGAGGAGTATGGGAACTTTGGTCAATGGTACTTTACATTAATGATTGAGATGAAAGTAAGAAGAAAATGAGATTTATAAAGTCTTGAAATGTCAAATGTCGCAAGGTGGATATAAAAACAGTCTTACTTTGAAAACCAAGGTGTATTGGTACTAGTATCGTGGTTAGTATGTAGTAAAATGTGCTATACTCATTACGTACATTATTTATGGAGATCATATTCCTTTGGAGGACGACAAACTTTACACTTGTGCATAATAATTTAATGAGTACCGTCAGAATTAAACAATGGAAAAGAGGCCTCATGAATAAATTTTATATATTCAAGAAATTTGATTTGTTGATTTTCTTCAAATAAATACATATTTTGTACTGCTATAACAACTGAGATTCCATAATTTTCTTTATGATCCCATGAATATTTCTAAACAGCCTAATTATTTTTAGAAAGTCACTTCTACATCTGATAAGATAGTGAAATGGCTTTGTCAATATGAAATTCATCATATTTCTCACTCAGAATATAGATTGTCTGTCATAATTCAGATGTATAGCTCCTGAATGTTTGATCAGTGAACTGTTAAGCTAACTGATTTTTAAACAAGATTTCCTGATCTCATAAAAAGGTTACCTACTTCCTGAATTCAATGTTTTATGAAAGGTGTCTGAGATTTTCCCATGTTTCCCCCAATTTCTTTGAACTTTCAAATTGGTTTGATTAACACTCAATTATTAGGTACAAATATTATTAGGTTAAAAAAAGGTACATGCCAGCTGGATAGTTAAAATATTTATCAAATTAATATATGGGATAACACTATCTGTGATAGTACAAATTCTTGTATATATCCGGATAGACTAACATTTAGTTTCCGAAATAATTTTTGTTGTCACCAACACCATTTTACAAACAATTCAAATATATATACAAAATGAGGCAAAAAGATGCCTTAATTTCTGAGCTGAGTAATCTCGACTTGCTATAATTTTCTAGACTGGGTTGGTCGTCAATTGAATATTTTGCTCATATGACTAATATAACTATAGACTAATTGTGAATGGAGTCATTTGTGGGATTTTAACTCCCACCCTCAAAGTCAGGCACCAATCCGCAGCACTGAAAATCCCCAAAGCTTATCTATTG
The DNA here is from genome assembly GCA_936450465.1 of Gibbula magus. Taxonomy (NCBI): domain Eukaryota; kingdom Metazoa; phylum Mollusca; class Gastropoda; order Trochida; family Trochidae; genus Gibbula; species Gibbula magus. Next base: position 94,337,012 of record OW388289.1, on the reverse strand, counting down.
AGTCTTTGAGACCATACTATGATGATATTCATAATTAATAAAAGCTAAAAGCAATTCAAACCTTGAATTTTTATTACAAAAATTTATACAAGGAGGGTTACTTTCCCTTGAATCGCTTCATGTCTGGTAATGTGATGTGTTGGCTGGTTGTGGTGAAGTGATGAGGGCAAGGTGGGAAACAGAAGGATACACTAACTAATTGATATAATAGGAAGTGGGAGAGGATGGCAGGAGGTAGAGTTCCTGCCAGATAGTCTACAGGGTATAGTCAGGAGATCTGGACTAGAGAGAGAGAGAGGGAGAGGGAGGGAGAGAGAGTCAAAAGATAGATATACATATATAGAGACGATTCCTTAAAACAAGTGAAATAGAATGCTATGTTAAAAATAGAAATATGACAAAAAGGAAAGAGTAAAAGATAATAAGATGGAAAAAGAAAAGAAATAACAGGGAAAACATGATCAATACAATTTACCTGTACTGCCAACCAGAATCCTGGAAGAAAGCATAGAGAAGTACAAGCATACAGTAGTACAAGCAGTGGACTCAACCTATGAACATACAAGGGGAGAAGGAAAGTAGAGAAAAGGAGTAAAAAGAATTTAAGTAAAATGAAATGGTAAAGACAGGGAGTAGGGTAGAGGAAGTTGAAGCAGGAGGTTGCTGCCGCCGCCGATGTGTATGTAGTGTTGGAGGAGCTGAAGAATGCATGCCTGACGTCATACCCCTCTCCCGATGATAAGCTGGGAGTCATATTGCATGAAGAAGACGAGCACATACCTGGTACACACTCACTCACTGAAGAGTTAGCAGACCTTCTCTCCTCTAAGTCTGCCGCTAGCTAGCTTGGAGCTGCCTTCCCTCATTCTCTCACTCTCTCACTTCCTTCTAACACTTGCTCTGTGTACATCACCTAGCTGGCTCTCTGTCAGGGTATTCACAGATAGACAGACTCCTGTCCAGAAAACATATATACCTACACGGATCCACACCATGCTTATGGTCAGGTATTGGACCTATTGATTCGGTCAGGTAAGTCAGAGCTCCTCTCTGTATACACGTGTTGCTATTCCTATAATATTTGATACACTGATTTCTCTTCCCAAGCTCTGCTATTTTGGTTGAATGTGGTTCATTTATTTCGGTACCTCTCCTCTGTATATATTTAGACGGCTTCTGTCGAATTTAGAAGCAACTCCTTGGTGAACTATATCGGTAGGCAGTTTGGCTTTAGTCTCTGGGCAGAAATAACTGTTTCTCCTGGATATAATTGCATGGTGATAATGCTAAGAATATTTACATTTACAGGTCAGATTTGTTTATGTGTGGGTGCTCCACTGACTTGTTTCTTGTTTGAAAGTAGTATACATTGGATTCTACTGCTGAGGGAGGCTGGGTCTCTCATAGTGATTAACGGTGCTGGAATGTTGATGTTTTATCATGTTTGATGAAGAATTTCTTTACTTTTATAGACTTTTTGAATGAAATAGGATGAATTCAGTTTTTGAAAGACTTTTTCATTTTAACTTTAGTTAATTATTTATTGAATTTGAGCCTTTCTTGTTTCATCAACATTTTTATTTCAGAATTATATTTTTTAAAACTTAAGATTTTATATGCTTATGTTTTTATTCAGTTTCATGCTGAACTAGATATGTTGATGTTACCAGTAGTAATTTTGCTGTCTACTGCCATATGCCTAATCCACTGCTTCTGCCTCTCAATCAAAACATTATTGTTATTGAGAGAGCCACAGCAAATTAATACCTGTTATAAGAAAAATAAAGGATTAGTAAAACTATATCTTTTATCATTGATATGAACTTTTGACTGGCCACATGTTCTCTTTTATCAAGCATTTTCGAGGACATCCTCAAAAAAGTGGACAGTTATCTCTGAAAATATCCACATTTTTTGACAGCTTGACCGCTGGTCAGTTTATTTATTAGAATTTAATCACAGTGTTGTGCTAATTATCATTTCACCCCTCTTTGATTATTGTTCGAGTGATGGGGCGACATCCATGTCTCCAAGTGAAGATTCATTTAAGGCCACTGCCCGCCCTCTTCTTAAATCAGCTGCGCGTGGCCAGAGTCTGACCACTGTCGTGCTTGACCGGGCAGATGGGGTTGACCGGCACGTGCCAGGTGACAATTGTCTTGTCATTGACTCTTTCAGTACAATGTCCTCTTCACACCTGTAAAGCAGACGGCAGGGGCAGCCATTTTGAAATCATTTCTGAAACTTAACTGAATTCACTGATATATTAATGGATTTATTTTATATGTTTGCTATTGATTAGTGTTTAAATATTTTGTTCAGCAAATCAAACATCAATATTAATGGTATTGTTGTGTTCATTGCTTTCTCTGAAACAGCTTGACAAATCTGCAGGTATTAAAGATGCATTTGGTTTGTGAATGTGATCAGATAAAAGGGATCTTTCCACAACCTGAATCTGTATTATTCTAGTCATTAGTCACTAGTCAATTTGGAAAATTATATTTTTAAATTTCAGTTAAGTCATGTGATGGATTATTTTGCTATCTTAATGTGGTGTTTATCAACTTTTTTGTAATGAAAACAATTCTAGTGTTAGTTCAACAACAGCACGTTAGAACTTCCAATTAGTTTCAAAGCTAATATTTAAGATGAAACACACAAGGTATCTAAACAGTCCAGATGCTCCCTGGGAAGAATCAGAGATAAATTCTCATCTTTCATTTAAGCATGTCAGCTAATTTAACCCTCCCATTGAGTTTGGTTGACCCCTTGTTTCAAGGGGAGCAATCCTATTGAAGCTTTTGTCATCAGATTAGAGTTCATGATGTATCGGTCCAATGGCGAATGATCGGTTGACTTCAACTCTGGCCGGGAGATGAGGGGTGGTGAGTTGGGGAGCTCCTCACCTTACCAGGGCCTCCTTGAGACTCTTCTGAACTCACCGACACAGGGACATGCGACCAGCGCATGCCTTTATTGGTGCTGGCCCCATGTACTATTACATTATGGAAAGCTATTGTGTCCAAGGGAGAAGCCTCTCACATTCACTCATCTGCTGGACACTTGCATTATCTGACCACTGGGTCCATTATCCGGACAATCAAGCGTTCGGGACACCTGCCAGCTTTCATCTTACATTCAGTGTCCGGGCAAAGCACTGGTCACTCAGCTCACTGCTGGCCAAGAGAGGGAAGAACCAATCACGGGTAATGATGTGCTGCCATTGCATGTGTCGGCATGTGCCGATCCTGTTGTTGGTCTAACAGCTGTTCAGAGGGGGAGGGAGGTGGGCTGATGGGGGGTGGATTAGGAGGATAATGGTTGAAGGGGAGGGATGGATTTGGGAGATAATAGTTTTTGGGAGGGGGAGGGGTGGATTTGAGGAATAATAGTTTAGGAGGGAGGGGATAGGGTGGTGACATGGGTACCGTTTGTCAGAAGCTTGGTAGCAGGGACGGAGAAGGGATGTATACATGTACCGTCTGTGTCAACTCTCAGTTCACAACACATTTGAAGCTCTGATTTGTAGCTTATAGCTAACCAACTCCTCCAAGATAAGGTATTTCTATTGTGGACAACTTGTTTTGGTAAATGATCTAAGAAATATGGATATGATATATTATTTCATATTTCTCTCTGTCACTTCAAGGTTCAAAAGATCTATTTCTATGTTGTTATGTTTATTACCTTATCATGAATATGCTAAAATATTGTGGTTGTTATAATATTATCTAATATTTTCTGTCACAGGTGTGTCTATTTCACCTAACTTCATTTAAAATAATACTGTAAAAATATATTAAATATATTTACCGGTAATGTAAAATAATAATTGTAAACATTAATTCATTCTCACTTGAAATGTGATATGTGTTTCAAATTGTTTTAACATAGATATATATTTGCATGGTTATCAATTTAATTAAAATTTTTTGTTATGTCAATTATTTCATAAATATTTCATTAATTATGTTACTTTATATACTTTATATTAATTTGATTGAGTAATTGAATGCATTAAAGTTCTAAGTTATTAAGTATATTAAGAATTACTTATTGAATACAATATTTTTAGTGACATTAGGTGTAGGTTTGTGTCTTATTGTTCCACAATTTTCCATTAGTTTAACATCTTAAGTGTCTATTTATCAATTGTTTTTAAAACAAATTGTGTTTTTATAGTGTCTACAATGATATATTTCCATATTTAAAATTTCCAAATATTTTAGACCGATTAAGCTCCCCATATATATGATGTACACTCGCATAAAAAAGAACACTGAACACTTTTAATAATGCTATTAATAATGCAACAAGGTTGAAAAAATATCAAAACGATTAAGCTATAAATGATAAAACATATCTGAAACTAATAAAAAAATCTCTGAACATATAACCCATAAATAATACAACATGATTGAAAATGAATACAAATTCTTAAAAACAAAGCTATAAATAATGGTTGAAAATGACCGAGAGATTTCTGACCAATTATGTTTAAACTAGTGTGGTTTGTTGGCCAGTCCGTGTTCTGATGTGAGTGGAGAGAGAAGGATAGGTTCAATAATTGGTGACGTTAGGCCACAGCATCCTGTGTGTAACACAGTAACTCATGACTAACTGGGTCCCTGATTGCATCTAGATGCTCCCAGATATAGGTCATAGCTTGCACTTTCCATCCGTTATCAGTCTTATCCACTGCCTATCATAAACCAGACTCTATGAGTCGCACAATTTTGTAAATATTTTTCGAAAAGCAGCATGGTCTGTTTTTAAAAAAAAAAAGGAAATCAAATGAGTGAGATTTGTAGAATTTGCAAGAAATGTAGACTTGCTGGTTCTGAGAAAGTTCTCCTGATGCAGAGGTTGACGAATAATGATTGAGAAGACCTTGAGACCGACTCGTTCTCTTTCCTCCACTGCCTGTTGAAGCAATCAATTGTCTTAAGGAGTTTGATCCAGTCTCGAATGTTTTTCCAGGGAAATTGGATCATAGACGTCAATTTTTCTACCCCTCATGGATGTTCGATAGCCTGAAGGATAATTATTCTTTTTGTTTCCCTTTGTATCAAAATTGATTTTTTGGTGTGATTTTCATCTCTGAGGAATTACTTTAAAAAATTCATGTACCTTTTGACTCGATCTGATCAGATTAAAACATCTGTTTCAAAACTCCTCCATTTTATTTATACTTCTTTTTAAGAAGTAAGGAGAGAAGGGGCAAAATGTTAAACCATGTATGTAATCATTAATCTAAAATAATCCTTTTTAGTTACTCTTTTCTCTACTCCATAATGCTTTTCTCTATCTATTTTTGTGGCTTTGTTTTATTCATAACTCGGCCTGAAAATGTGCTTCATATTAATCCACTTTTACAGATCCATTCTTACGTTTTATCTTCCCCTTCCCATTTCCTCATTGAGAATCCACAGCCTTATAAATGTATTAATGAATACCTATGAATAGACCAAACGCCTGGATTTAAATCCCTAAAATACAGAGCAGAAAGTGAAGCGACCAGAAGTAGAATATGCTCTTTTGTCCGACGTCGTGTCATTAGAATCAAAGTAACGCTCTTCTCTTACCGGTGTAGCAGGCCATTTCTTCCCCGGTCTAAACTTTCCCCGGGGAGTAAATGGCCTAGGCTGAAGTTTCCCCGGGGAAGGTTCGTCCTAGGATACTTTTACCCCGGGGGAGGTTTGGCCCAGGCCAAAGTTTCCCCCCCTAGGCCAAAGTTTCCCCCCTGCTAAAACAGGGTTGTTATTTCCTTCCCACCCTTTTTTTTCCATGAAAAGGGGGGATATTTTGGCCTAGCTAGGCTATTTCTTCCCCACCCTTGTTTTTAAAGTAAAGGAGGGAGATTCTGGCCTAGCTAGGCTATTTCTTCCCCACCCTTGTTTATATTTACAAGGGGGGAGATTCTGGCCTAGCTAGGCTACTTCTTCCCCACCCATGTTTTTATTTACAAGGGGGGAGATTCTGGCCTAGCTAGGCTACTTCTTCCCCACCCTTGTTTTTATTTACAAGGGGGGAGATTCTGGCCCAGCTAGGCTACTTCTTCCCCACCCTTGTTTTTATTTACAAGGGGGGAGATTCTGGCCTAGCTAGGCTACTTCTTCCCCACCCTTGTTTTTAATGTAAAGGGAGGAGATACTGGCCTAGCTAGGCTACTTCTTCCCCACCCTTGTTTTTATTTACAAGGGGGGAGATTCTGGCCTAGTTAGGCTACTTCTTCCCCACCCTTGTTTTTATTTACAAGGGGGGAGATTCTGGCCTAGCTAGGCTACTTCTTCCCCACCCTTGTTTATATTTACAAGGGGGGAGATTCTGGCCTAGCTAGGCTACTTCTTCCCCACCCTTGTTTTTAATGTAAAGGGAGGAGATACTGGCCTAGCTAGGCTACTTCTTCCCCACCCTTGTTTTTATTTACAAGGGGGGAGATTCTGGCCTAGTTAGGCTACTTCTTCCCCACCCTTGTTTTTAAAGTAAAGGGGGGAGATTCTGGCCTAGCTAGGCTACTTCTTCCCCACCCTTGTTTATATTTACAAGGGGGGAGATTCTGGCCTAGCTAGGCTACTTCTTCCCCACCCTTGTTTTTAATGTAAAGGGAGGAGATACTGGCCTAGCTAGGCTACTTCTTCCCCACCCTTGTTTTTATTTACAAGGGGGGAGATTCTGGCCTAGCTAGGCTACTTCTTCCCCACCCTTGTTTTTATTACAGTGTCCATTTTATACAGATCTAAGAAAATGTTCTTGTCCATATTATTATTGTACATCACCAACTTTACAGAAAGGTATCTCACTATGCAAAAGTGATAATGATTATATTGTAAACTTATTTGCAAAGTATATTTTCCTTTGACTTAAAGGCGCTGTAGTATTTGTTTGGCATAATGTGTTTTCTCAAATTTGTCATTTATTATTAAAGTCTATACAATATATGGGTATGTTGATGGATAAAACATCTCATTTCATGAGCCAAAAGTAAAAGCTTACCTGTATTGTAAGAAAATGGTGCAATGTACAAAGCGACAATTGTGTGGAACTCTTCACCGGTAGATTTGTAGGTCTCATGATTTAGATCTCTTTTTTATTGACTAAAGATTATTATTTAGCCATTCATAACACTTATCAATAATTTGGTAAAACCACTTAATTTCGTAAGAAAATCGTGCTAGAGCGCCTTTAAAAAACATGTCAAGTTCTGTAATATAATGCATTGGTGTTACACAAATAAGGTATTTTTTCACATTTTGATGTTCGGTAAGTTAGTTTCTTCTTTTGTCATTAACCACAAATTATTTCTTTTTTTTAAACATGATTTAACTTGTCTCCTTGTCTAACTTATATGTGAGAAAAATTAAATGGTAACAATTGATATTTTTCACAAAGCTCTTGAATATGTTAAGAATGTACATGTTTTACACATTGATTTTAAAGATTAGAATAGAATAGCATAGAATATGACAGTCTTACTGTAAAATTTGTTATTTAAAATAATTAAATCTTATGCATGTTACACCACTGATTTTTCTTGACCTAATTGCTTTTATTTGCCACTTAACACATTAAAGGTTCAATGGTAAATTCTGAACATTTAGATATAAAAAGTTATTTAAAATATATTAGAATCAATAAAATGAACATAATTATTGTAATATGTCGTGACACCAATGACATTTTTTATTGTCACACCAGTGATATTGTTTGTTACACCACTGATTTCCCTTGATTTTTATTCCGGAGATAAACCCAAGTTAGTTGCCTTAAATTGCTAATTAAAGGTACATCCATTGTGTTGTTGGGGGTCACATATTGAAAACGTTATAAATGGTGTTACTTTATCAAGAAGTACCGATTGTTACCGAAAATTCTAATTTATTTCAAACGTAGAAAACAATGAATATCAAAATTTTATAATTCGTTACATCACTGACTGACATTTTAGATGCTCATTGTTTTTATTATGATTATAGGATTTTAATATTTTTTATATTGTAAATATAAACAAGGGTGGGGAAGAAGTAGCCTAGCTAAGCCAGAATCTCCCCCCTTTACTTTAAAAACAAGGGTGGGGAAGAAGTAGCCTAGCTAGGCCAGAATCTCCCCCCTTGTAAATAAAAACAAGGGTGGGGAAGAAGTAGCCTAGCTAGGCCAGAATCTCCCCCCTTGTAAATAAAAACAAGGGTGGGGAAGAAGTAGCCTAGCTAGGCCAGAATCTCCCCCTTTACTTTAAAAACAAGGGTGGGGAAGAAGTAGCCTAGCTAGGCCAGAATCTCCCCCCTCTACTTTAAAAACAAGGGTGGGGAAGAAGTAGCCTAGCTAGGCCAGAATCTCCCCCCTTTACTTTAAAAACAAGGGTGATGAAGAAATAACCATAATCTCATCCATTATATATAAGAAAAAAAGTAAAGAAGTAGGGAGGTTATGAAATGTTAGCCAGGCCAAAGTTGCTACCCATGTAATCATAGGTGAGAAAGTATCAAGGGTGGGGAAAGTTTGGCCTAGGACAAACCTTCCCCGGGGAAGATTGAGCCTAGGGGGGGAAAGTTTGGCCTAGGCTAAAGTTTCCCCGGGGAAGGTCTGTCCTAGGCCATACTTTCCCCGGAGAAACTTTGGCCAGGGGGAAACTTTGGCCTGTTACACCGGTAATAGAAAGTTCCAGTAACCTTGTGTGTAGGGGCACACCTTGGTAGGTGATGACGTCACTACTTACAAGATGCTTCTGGACATGTTGGAGGGAAAGGAAGACTTACAAGTAATTGTTAGGGTTCTGTAGTGAACAGACAGACGGACAGACAGAGACAGACAGGTGGTCAACATGGATAGAGTAATATTAGATAGAGGGGTGGATGGTGAGCTTAACAGGCAAGATGAATAGGTAGGTGAAGAATGTAGTTTTATTTCTTGACCAACAACATAATGGAATTTTGTTTATAAAATAATTGGAAAGTTATTTTCCAATGATCAAAATGTTCTTTAATTTCACAACCAATTGTACTGTGGTCTAGATATTTTTTTACATTAATGTACCTGGTAATTTGGTTATTTATAAAACAATAAAAAATTTAATCAAAGGGCATATATGCACTTAACTCTTTCCTTCTAGTTTCGTATTTTTATCCCAAACTCTATGAATGTCAGTCAGTAACAATTTATTCTTTTAATGTCTACAGGTAGTTACTTGTTGTTCTGTGGAAACAATTAGCATATTTATTGTTGCCATGGTAAATTTACAAAGGTGTTGACAATAAAGTCTCATGCGTTACAACTTCAGGAATGTTTTACAGCCAACTGTGAGCAAACTTACTGTACTTCATAGTTTATTTGCTGCATACCGTGTGACAAACCATTCCTCAGCTACAGAATCAGAACTCTTTTAGGAGTAGGTTTAGTAGGGTTTAGCCATGGACACTATCTTTAGGACCCTCGCAGTGTTCAGGGACTAACAGGTAAAGAGATAACAATTGTGGGTGTGTTGTGTGGTGTGTTGTGGTGTGGTGTGGTGTGGTGTGGTGTGATGGTTTGTACATGGGGTATATGGTACAGTTTTGTGTGGTGGGGTATGTGGTGTGTGGTGTGTGGTGGGGTATGTGGTGTGTGGTGTGGGTTGCTGTACTTGAAATTAATATGGTCTGGTGTGGGTGTCATGGTGTGTACATGGGGTAATAAGACTTTAGAATAGTTTTGAATGGTGCTGTGATATTGTCATGTTTTTTCGTGGGGTTGCATGATGTGGTAGGGTAAGGGATTGTGTGGTGAGTCGGAGATTTGTGTGGTGTGGCATGAGGTTGTAAAGTGTTGTGTGGTGTGGATTGAGGTTGTATAGTGTTGTGTGGTGTGGCATAAGGTTGTAAAGTGTTGTGTGGTGTGGCATGAGGTTGTAAAGTGTTGTGTGGTGTGGCATGAGGTTGTAAAGTGTTGTGTGGTGTGGCATGAGGTTGTTTAGTGTTGTTAGGCTTTGGTTGTGTGATGTGGTGTAAGGTGTAGTCTATGTGGGGTGAAGGATTGTTTGGTGTTGTGTGGTGTAGGATGGGGTTGTGTGCTGTGACGTGGCGCTGTTTGCTGTGACAAGTGACAAGTTGTAGAGTAGATGTGAGAGCTTGATACTCCTCCCTCTCCGTGGAGAGATGTTGACCATGATATGATTGATGTCCTTTCCACCTTGCCCAGAGGCTATGTACGGTCAGCAGGTGTAACAGCAAGGTGAAGTGTTGAGTTCTACACAGCAGGCTTATATCATATTGATGCCTTACCTGTCCATAGTTTATATGTATACAAATGTACTATGTGTATGTGTTTGTGCCAAGCAAAATGTTGAAAGTACTAGCATCTAAGTCTCTATATCCAATCCAAAGGGATATTTAACATGCATGGATGTATGTATTACAGTAAATCTAAATCATTGAAAATGTACTGTTTACTCAAACTAAAACATCTAAATACTAAACAAGTCTAATTACTGATTCACTTAGTAAATATGTGTATTTACTAGAATTTCAAAGAAAACAAATATTTACACAAATTTAGTTGACAACTTTGCACTGATGAAGTCAAGCAAGTGTGTGCAACAAAGTGTTATATGTTTGTACTTGACTGTAGAACACATCACAATGTTTGATATTACATACTGTGTATGTATACTTACTACTTACTTACGTGAATGTATGCAAAAGAGAGTCACTTGTCTCTAAGTTTCAAATGTGGAGTTGTATATTTCTTTTTATTACTCGCTAGTTGAATATATCAATGTTTAATAAATTTACGTTACTATTACATACTGTGTAATATCATCGCTTGCTTCCAATTGACTTGATATCATAATCGTTCAAATATGACGTAATGAAAGTAATGTGATTGGATTGACATATCCTATTTATTGGCAATTATAATAGCTTGATTTAAAACAGTGAGTAAAGAATAATTATACTAGAATGGTTCAATTTAATAGCATTTTTATGAAACTTGTAAATGGCATTAATATCTAACTCAGGTTTGTTCATGAGATACCAAACCACTTATTGTTAAACAGTACAGCGTTTAGTATTTTCTATGTATATGATCATCACAATTGTTATCTACTACATGCACGTAAGTAGATATAACCATGATAATGATTTATATATGCATGGTGTCTAGTATTCATCAACATTCAGTGAATGAACATTTATACAACAGGTTTAATTAACCTGACATCAAGCTCTACCTGTATGCTATAACCAACCTGTAGGTATATGATATACACGCACCCACTGTTTATATATGTTTAAATAGTGGTGTGATTGTACCACCTGTACATATACCAATACATATACCTATGTATGTCAGTACTAAGGTGAGAGGCCAGGTAGTCGTCAGCTTGATTAATCTCCTACCTGAACAGGTGACGTAGGCTTCCTGCCTTCTCAGGCATAGCGGCAAAGTGACAAATGCTTCCCTCTCTCACTCACTCACTCACTCACCTGCCTGCTAGCCTGTGGTCTACTGTACCTCAGTGAATACAAGCGTATTTACAAACTTACCTGGGTCTCCTGTACCTATGTACCTGTTATGCTTTCATCTACCTCGTTGAAATCATACCTAACCAAGGTGTTGAGAAATTCATGAAGGATTTAAGGACAAATTTGTGTGTTTTTTTCATGGAGTACTTTTGAACAAGGTCAAATTCGGTAAGTTTGTCTTTACGATTTCTGTTTGCTTGGTTACATGGTTTTGATTTTCCACTCCACGGTGATGCAAGTGTAGTTTCATGACGTCAATGGACATGAACGTCAATTCCGTGTTTGCCAGTAATATTTCAGCTTACAAATTACGTTGACCCAGTTGGGTCATTATCAATGAAGTCTTAACGCTATGTTCCAAGTTCAGCTAAAAAAACTTGAAGTTAGTGTGTCTTGTCATCAGTTTAGCCGTCTCATATGAGCATTATCTATACAGAGGATATTCACTCAGCCTAGTGTGGAACTGTGCTGCTGGCAAACACAGCCGTAACATTTCTACCTTCATTACGTAATGTAGCCAGGTTATATACGTCTTGGATCAGTCACAAGGATTATAGTTAACTTACAGGAAGGGAGAGGCAAGTCGTGAGAGCATAAGTGAAGTAAGTATCCGCTCTGATCTTTTATTAAACATACAGATATACATTGTGTTAAGATTTACTTATTCCAAAAGTCTGATTTAACACAAAATGTTTGGTGGCATTGTGATGTAGAATGGGTACAGCAATGTTAATCCCCCTGTGTCATAGCACACGGGTGACATTGTGTATACACGCTAGTGATATGTATACATGTAGTTATATCTGTATTAGCCGAGGCTGTCGTAACCTTTCAAGGGTGACCTCAGCCGATTTAACATAGACTTGCTGCACTTGGCAATATAATAGCTAGTAGTGTCATTTAATGGTGGGTTTAAAAAGATAAGAGTGACATTAGCTAATTGATTCTAATGATTTTGAATAGATGTCTTATTCAAATAATGAAACTAAAATAATAAAGGTAGTGATTACGTTTAAAAACTAAAATAGTGACAAATTATTTTAGAAAGAATTACTATGTATTTCAAATCAAATATAAAAAATTCAAATGTGTCCTTCAGAGGAAAAAATTAATTGAAGAGTGTCAAAGATCTAGAATAATTAATGCCCTAACTTAAAATTGCTATTATGATATAAACAAGGATTGTCTGTTTCAAAAAAACAAACTGGTTATAGAACAAAGTTGCAAATAAATTCAAAAATATTTTTCTGAAATATAAACGTTGAAAGTATTAAAATGAGTAAATGAGTAAGACCCTAATGAACTGCCTACATAGATGCAGTCAGAGAGGCACAGACCAGTTCTTATGTAAGAGTCCATGACATTTCCCACTTGTTAGTACAGGGGATGTACGTCGTGTACGAGCTGTATGCAGTGACCAGCCTGTGATATGGGGGCTACATGACAAGAGGGATTGTGCACTGTGTGGGGCTATCGGAATGGTCATTCTTCATTCACTCAACTCATATTTCCTATCTAGTCATCTACATAGGGAAATTTATTCTTAGTGTCTGCATGTATGCAGCGTGTATGTATTCTGCCTTTGTATGACGTATTCTGCCTTTGTATGACGTATTCTGCCTTTGTTTGATGTGGATTATTTCTTGTTTATTTGGTAAGTGAAGTTATTCTGTTTCCATTAAGATGTATTAATGACAATGTTTGTTATTCCAAAGGTAAAACATGTGATTTTAATTTGTTTTATTTTGGTTTAATTCATTTTATTCTGCGTTTACTTGTTTTGTTTTGTTTGCTTTAGTTGAAACCTTTTGCCTTCAGAGACATATTATATATTTATTGGATAACCTTTCTTGATATTTGCCGATCCCAATGATTCCCATAGTTAACAAGTGAGGATTACTGTACATTGGCCACTTAGGATAGTTTGACACTAGTTAATTCAGTGTTTAAAACTATCGTTTCAAGCAAATCATGAATTTTAGTTAGAAACATGTGATTTTGTGAGAAAAGTTTCCAATTACTTTACTTCAGCCCATGTGAAGTTGCTGTTCTCGTATGTTCAAGATAGGAAGGGGTTTATAGAGAACCAATAGAAAGTTAGATCCAGAGTCAGTGGTGAATCTGGCAGGAGGATGTTATGTATCCTGACTCATCAAGTACTACTACAAGTTTATTAATCATTAGCTTCATATTAGTGATTTGAAGGATTTTGAAGTCCGAGGATTCCCCTTTTTGAGAGTGTAAGAGTTGAAAGTCGCTGGTGATTTCCTGCTTCCTCCTCTGTCGGTAGGCAAAATTCATGCATTGTCTATGTGGAGAGATATTACTTGTCTATGTAGATATGACTGCTGTTTGATTCTTTTGTCTCCATAGAGTCCATTACATTACTCACGTCACTTCCGACTAGGGTGAGAAATATAAAGGAAAGGATACTATATGTAGTCATAGCGTCCGTAGTGATAGCTTACATCGGAACTTGATGTCACATAGATAGTACTGCCAGCTTCCTTTACAAGGTACCGCATTTAATTTGATTTATTCCCAGTTTTATTTCTGTTAAGCTATTTTTTACAAAATTACTTTGTATCACAATTTATTTATTTATTTATTTATTTATTTATTTATTTATTTATTTATTTATTTATTTATTTATTTATTTATTTATTTATTTATTTATTTAGGGACTATTTGATAGCTTATGTTAATTTATTTTAGAATATTATTTGATTTCAATTTTGTTATATTGTTATTTTTCATTGCACATATATGTAATATATGTAATTATGAAACTGAAAAAGGTTTCCCTGTTTAATTTATTTATTTTTAGGATATGTCTTTTATCACTGTCAATAGTTAGAAAGTAGTTAGGTTGGTTGCTTAAAGTATTGCAGACAAGGCGTTGTTGTTTTTTTCTTCTATAACAAACACTAAATCATGCTTGATATAGAGTGCCTTCAGATTTATTGATAATTGTTAATATTTACATAAATCATACACCTTTTTCAATTTTTTCACTGTCTGAGTTAGATAACATTTCATTGAAATTATGATACTTGTATTTTTATATTTTTATTTTTTGTTATTTAAACTTTATTGCTCAAGATCACTTTTCTCAAATTCAAAGTGTTCTTGTATATTTCACTTTAGAACAAGTCCCTGTGGTGTTATCCGGCACTCACATGATTTTTGTTGATAAGAAACACAATACGTATATGAAAGGAAACTGTTTCTATTGTAATTTCTAACAAGTATTCAGAAGGAAGTTTTATGAAAAAGCATGTATTTCCCTTGAAATCATTTTTTTCCTGGCTGAATTTTTTTTCCATTCTGTGAATCTTTGAGCATGGCGCTCAGGACTATCAGATTTGGGGTTGAAAAAAAGTATGGGGAGTGTGTGTTAGTGCAGCGGAGGAGAGTTGGCAGATCAATCTTCATAGGAACAGGAATCTAAGGTAGGGAAGTCGCTCGAGACGTGCAAAGCTAAAATTGTATTTTCATGCAGGGTGAAGAAGAAGTAATTTGGATGAGGCAGACGTTATTGATTCTGAGTTAGCCATTTTTCTATGGGAGATGTACCACATTCTCTCCACATGGAGAGCATCGTCGCTTGATGCTAAGCGGGTCATTTGGCCCCTAGGGAAAGAGTAATTAGGATCGGGTAATGATGTATGAAATACCCATGACCCCACGTGGCCTTATTGATTGCTTACTAAGAAGCCGTGGTCCTGCTCACCAATGTAAAGGAGGTGAAAGAGAATTGGACTTTCCTCTCCGCTGATCTACCTGTAGCCTTGTGTAGAGTTCCATTGTGATATAGCTCAGTGCTGCAACCTACCATGTTGTTTTGATTGCACACTCACACGGGGGTGGATCGGGACATCGTTAATGAGGACGAGGACCCGGGAGGTGTTGAGGGGAATATTGAGTGAGTTCCAACGTTGTTAGCCTCTGTAATTGTGTGATCAAATGAGAAATTAGGTGAGGGATTTCAGCGGTGAGGTCACTTGAAAAGACATATATCTGCCTGACCGCTGGGCCATTTCTTACTTGGGCTGGAAGATAGTGGACGTGGGCTCTGTTGACAGGTACGCTAATGTAATACCTAGACTAGTTAATTCACCTGAGGCTTGAGCAGGACAGGTGTAACTCGTCAGTGTGATGGAATGTGAGATGTGCAAACACGGCAGGTGAACATACATCCTGCATCGCATACTGCAGCTACATAATCTGCTCCAATACTCCCTTTTAAAATTTAGTCTCTCTATGTGCTGGAAATAATGTTCTTGATGAATTATCAGATTGGATAAGAGTTGTATGTATTTACTTGTCGATCATTTAAACTTGCTATGTCATCAAAATGTTTTGCCTCTGAAAGTTCTAATTAATGATGAGCATGACTTTAATTCAGGTTTTACCATCCATAGGTTAGAAATTTTGCACAAAAAAGTTGAGAAAAAGTAGAGATTGATATAATTACGAAATATTCATTTTTGAATTGTTGTCCATACATATTGAGGCTTATTTGTCATAAATTTCAATGTTAACTTCCATGTGACATTAATATCTGTTAATTGTGAAATTGAATTTGTTCTTCAATTTATGATTTTAGTTTTTGATATTTTCATGATTTGCTGGTAATCATAACAACTGAAACTTTTGATGTATTATGAAGCCTGTTTACATTCTGCGATTATTATGAAGTTCTAAAACAAGAGCGAGGATATGGCTAGCATATGTACAGTGTCCTCCAGTTACAAATGTTGTTTATAAATGACAGGATATTTTTAACTGGTATATTTTAGGCTTGATACTTCCTGTAGAACTGAGTATTATAGGATATGCTGCCTACTTTTCATTTTCTCTTCTGTCACTTCTTACTCCCTGCCATGTATATTAAATATATTTGGGGAGTATATAATTTTGTATATCTTTATCATGATGGTGACATTGTAACTTTAATCAGTTCTGTTTCTATTTGTTACTTGAATTATTTAAAAATCAAAAAGTTATCCAAATTAATTTAAATTGTTATTCTTACAATAATTTATTTAGGTATTGATTCTTACATGTAATAATCTTAGATTAATATTTCGGATATAATTTCAAAATCAGATTTAAAAACTTGTTTTTGAATTATCAACTCAAGATAAAAATGGCATTTTCAGGATAAATTAAGTAAGTAAACTTTGATACATAAATGATACCTTGTCAAATTAACAACTTTACGTACAAAGGTGACTTTGAAGCTTGTGTGTAAATATATACTGTGTGTAGCAAAATGAGAGAAAGAGTATTTATGGTGATGTATTGTGTAGTAAACACAAGCTTTGTGTAACTCAAGGTGTGTTTATGACGTAAGCTGTAATCAGCGACCTTCCACACAAGTCACTCTCCGCGGATTGAGAGAAAGAACAGAGTCGTTTTGTCCGTCGTTGATACGGATATTCACTATCGGCTGTCGCTGGCTCTCTGCCAGTCCTTCGTATACGTCACCTCCTGCCGTCCAACGCGAATAAATACGCATTATTTAGATCAATTATTTCCAACAGATATTTATTCTTCTATTTATTTCTATTAATTCAACTGCTGGTGCTATTTGTGGTAGTAAGGCTATGCAGCATAGACAGACTTCTCTTTGTTAATTACAGAGGAAGTGAGCTGAAATTACGAAGATGAAGGCAAATCTGACAGGGGACCTCCTCATCGTTAGAGGGGGGTTAATACATACTGTTTTTAGTCTCATTAGGGGTTCATCAGGGTTTTGTCATCAACAGTCATCAGAAGCTTTTTACACTTTGCAATGTTCTTCTAAGCCAGCTGATAGGGAAGTATAGTAGAAGGAATGGTTGTAAATTGGATTTCGTTAATTATTTAATTTAAGAACAAGAGTTTCTTATCTCTGACTATGTAAAATTTAAGACACCTTAACACCATCCAATTTAGTGTAAAATTTATATTATTTGTATTTATTAACTTAGTCCCCATGCAAAAGGTTTTTGATGATTATTTCATACCATTAGGCACCTAATTACTTGCTTATTTATTGGGGTAGATTATATATTTATTACACTCGCGTTGAAGATACGACTGTTGTGAAACATCGAAATGTTATTTAAGACTCTTGCTTGATTTGCATTTTATTGACAGGTGTCTCATGTAAAAGGTTTTGGATGCTTAGTTCATTTCCCTTATTGCTTTCGGTACTTTGGTCAGTCTAGATCTCATGTGTTGAATATCTATATAAAGTTGCAAGCCCAACAAGTGAAAAAAGAGAGATAAGAATTTTGCATCAATAACATAAAACATATTTCATAGATTCATTTTTTCTTTGTACATGTTTTCCCTTCTTTATGATTATTTTCATATTCATTTAAATGCATATATGACATTTTTGTCTCGAGATTATCAAAGTTGGATGAAATAGAGACAATTTGAACTGGGTTATCTTACTATCTGAACCTTGATGGTGTTTCTTAATGTATTCTAACTATGGAATGACGGTCACATGAAGCAGGAGTAAGAGTATTGTGTGATAATTAACAACATGAACCATCCCACAGGCTCTTTCTCTTATTTCACTTGTAACTACACTATTTCACATTGGTCATATAATTAAGACACCTTTTTTTTTCATTTATTGCTGCTTGTCTTTATGGAAGAACGAACAGTGTACTTTTATCTTTATTTTATGGTTTATTTTATGAAATTGGGAAGTGCATTTTGGTAAAAAAAAGAAGAAGAAAGATGGCTTGGTGAATGATAATGGCAACATGAACAGCATTGCATTCAAAAATAAAGAAAAAATGTCTTCAATTGTGCCTCGATTCAATAAATTGTTTCAGAAAATATTTTAGAATTATAGATGCTCCTTATATGGATATTATTTTCTTTTGTTAAAGTCTTTGGTCCATTTACATTTCTGTAAAAAATGAATTGAACATATTGAATATTAACAACATATGTATTTATTTTATTTTTTCATTTCAGAGTTAACGGCTGACGAGCGAGGGATTTTACCAAGTCCTACCACTTTTTCCTATACCGGTTCACGTTCAGCATAATATTGGCTCAATCAAGCAGATCAGATAACCCAAGTATGGGGCGCAAAAAAATCCAGATCTCGCGCATAGGCGATGAACGTAATCGCCAGGTAAGCACCATTTTGTTTTCTACTAAATGTTCTTGGTTATCCGTGTCTTTGTTCCTGGTCAATGCTTACACTTGGGCTGCATATAATGACGTTATCATTGTTATACAACCTTATACAATGTTTCAAATAAACTTAGGCAATAATAATTCAAAGTTACAACATATACAAGCCTTAGAAAGTAATAGTTGAAACTATGTAGTGACTAGTTTAGATTATGACCATTGCAATTTGGCGTTGCTGTTATAGCAATTTATTGTTGATCTAGCCAGTAGTTTAACACAACCTGTTTACATGGATAAAATGTTTTACTTTGATAGTCATTTCTCAACAGTATCTTAATGTACGCAAGAATGAAATATCTTGCCAATTGTTAACCTACGGTAGTATTTAGACAAAATGAAACATGAACCTAGGTATTATAATTATATTTCTATGATCAATTATTCATCAGATACAACTACATTAAGTATATGAGATAACTATACCCTATCTGTGATAGCTAAACCTAAAAGTTAAATATTGGCAGAACACCTAAACCAAGGCAGTAGAATTTTTAATCTTGATCCTCTCAACAAGAGTCATCTTTGGTTGAAGTGAGGTTAATTGGAGTTTAAAACCCTCTTCAATATTATTTCTCTTCAAGGCGGCTAGTGATATTGCCAAAAAAAGCCCTCAACACAATTGTGGCTATGTCTTGCAGTGAAACCTACAAGTTAGAACTAGCAAACCATGAGTGTTACTGAACCAGTGTAGTATTGCACCCAGAAATTACTACATGCAGAACAGTTCTCTACAGCAAATAAAGTTATTAAGTTGCTGGTGGGATTCGAACCTCAGACCTGTTGATTGAAAGCTAAACGTGCTAACCCCTGCTGTATTGTGATCATTGAGAGAAGAGAAACAGCATGGAAGCAATAGGCAGCTCTTGGCAGGCACTTCATCAACAAGGTATTCAGCCTGAAGTCTTGAGATATTATACTCTTCCTTATTTCTTAGTGATAGGTAGCAAATTTGTGCAGGATGCATTTCATGTCAACATAAAAACGTTTCAGCATCTCCATAAACAAACAACCAGTTCCTAACTGAATGCAGCGATAATATTTGATAAATATCAGAATGATGTACGAAGAAAAACAAAGCATTGAACAGATTTAGATCATGGAGCAAGAAAGCTTGCTAATTGTTGCAATACACGTCAAAAATGATTAAAATGAATGATAAAAAGCGCAGAGCTGAGGTTGATAAAGAGAGCGCAACTGGCGGGTTCCCAAGAAAGTGAGACTGTTTATATTTATATAGACCCGCTTCACCTGGGGAGAACTAGCCAAGGGAAAACAGCATTATGTCGGATCGTAGGCCGGGGGTCAATACTATAAGTGCTTTGCAATATGCTGATACCTGCGTTCGAAGCTGGGATTTACATATGGATGGCAGGCAATAGGCATTACTGGAATATCAACACATACACATTCTAGCGCTGTTTTTTGTTTTAAAAGTTTGAAAATCTTTTCATGTGTTTATTCCTTACTAATCTCATATTTGACCAGTTACCCTGTTATATGTTGAAGATGGTAGAAATATATTCGTAAGGCCATTCTCATAAATGTTAGTTGTTTCTTTTGAGGGAAATATGCTATTATGAACTATCTTTGTACCAGAGTTACCCGAGCCGGTAGGTGTGGTATAATACTGCTTTAAGAGGGGTACATCAAAACCTATAACATATTTATCTTACTCTCATTTCAAAGATCAAGTATTTAAATGAACCATAATCCTTTGAAAATTAATTTCATGAACTTATTTTTGATACAAATTATAATTGTGTAAATTTATGAAAATTACCTGGCACTATTTCAGTGTTAGACCAATCAATATCTAAATGTGTTAATCGTCTTGAAGTATTAACGTCAACTTTCTAGCAAATAGCATAAATATAACAGTATTGCATTATCTATTGGTGTTAATTGTTCCCTCTGGTATATGTTTTAATGTATAACTAAAAGGGATAGCCTATATCACATCTCATAGTTCTTTTTTAAATGGATTTTGAGTGCCAAAGTAAAATAAGAAATGATCATATCTGAATGAGTAAAAATATGTGATTTAGCTTGATGTGTATAATGTGATGGACCTTTTTGTTCATTCGTTGAAAGTAGGTTCAGTATATCACAATGCAATCGAGATACATAATATATCAAATAAAAGTGATAGTTTGTAAAATGACATTAAGCTTTCAAAATCTTCACTCATGGAATCAGTTTCTGTGGTCATAAATTCTGATATAATCAACTGCATTAAATGCTATATGTAAAACCTCTATTTTTCATTATCACAGATTTATCTTTTGCATCAACAAATCCCAACATAATGACCTCTTCCTACTGAAAAACAGTTTACAGAGATAGTGACATTTGCTCATTATAACTTTAAAAGTTTCAAATCTTTAAAAGCATACTAAAAGCGGACAACGTGAGTTGAAAGATAAGAATTTAATTGGTACAGTAGGTAGGTTCATTTGAAAAAAACCTTGTTTAGTATGCAGGAAGGTTGGCCGGTGTCTCGCCGCAAGTAGGTACGAAACATAGCAGTACAAAGGAGCCTTTGGTTTGATTTTGTGCCAATCAGTTTGCAGGAAAATGGAGTAGCACTGAGCCAAAGAAGATTGATCGGTTCTAATTAGTACAGGTATGCTTCGGCAATTGATAGGCATGCCAGCTTGGGAAGGGAACGGGAAGGCTGTTTATCAACAAACCTTACTCATCCTCCGTTATCTGATATAGGTCGACTTGCCACTTCACCCCATGGCTTAGTCTCTTGTGCAGAATATTATATAAAATAAAGACTAAAACAAGTCTAACAAGATTAGAAAGTTTGGTGCTGAAGATGAAGATTTCTAAAAGCTCATTTCATGTCTTTTAAATTTTTACCATTTCAGAATTTTTAATTTCAGATAGCCTAACCATGGCTGTCTCTATAATACTTTCAGTACCTATTTATCCCATCTCCTAAGTCTTGGAGTATGACTGCACATGTGTTTAATTTTTTTTGGGCATTTCATACAGTAAGCAACAGAACTGTATTTTTGAATATCTAAATGTCTATTTTGAGTTTGTCATTCAAGTGGTTTCTTATTTGTATAACACATATATATCTGATTCAAAGTTATACATTAAACATTGGAAACATATTGACATTAACATTGTTATTGAAACAAATGCATTCTATATTAAATGTGTAGACAGAAATACTCTTAAATCTAGAAACTGTAGGGGATAAGCTTTATCTTTGTCATGTTAATTATAGTTTGAGCATTGAGTTTTAACATTCCTGCAAGAAAGTGCCACCAACTTTTATACTTTTTTCATGAGAACAACATTTGACAAATAAATATACAAGAAAAACGTGAAAATAGAAAATACTATACAGAATTACGAAGGATGAGTGCCACCTTTTTCCTATATGAAACACATGTGATACATGCTTTTTGCGATAACGATTTTACATATGTTGTAGTTTTGTTTCCAGTTTCTGATCACTATGTATGTGGACCACATAAATGCACTGTGTGCTAAATACTTTGTTAATAAAGTGTTTGAGTCTTTACTTATCCTAACCCTCTTCGCAAACAGCATATTTGGAGTGGAGACAAGAGAAGGTCTGTTCAGAAAGGGCTTGTTTCTGCTGATGAATTCCAATCATCCTGGTTCAGTAGGCTCTGTAGACAAGGCATTGACATCAAAATTACAGATATTAAGTAGATAAATAAGAGATAGAAGTCTCAAACACCCTTGTTGACAGTGAATCGTTTTGGGCAAACACGGAGGTCCTGAACTCTGGCATAAGCGCAGGGCAGAGACAGGGTGACCACAGGGCAGTGGGTTTGACCATTGTCCGGAGAAGATCACCTGGACGTAACCATCTGTGTTTACCTGACAAACAGGTGAAAATCTCGACATGCTCAACATTGTGCGCTGACAATCGTGGTAGAATGGAGGCCCCCGAGCTATGGTTGTTTGGGTGTGAGGTGTTGGTGTGAGTCATACAGAGGACCTGGTCTGAATCAGTTGATCACTCTACTATCCACTTGTATCTTGTATACATCATATGTGACTTCCTACTGGTGTGTACATGTCATCATGCGACAACGACTTTCATCATTGAATCTCATGTGCTTCATTATTTTGAATCTCATGTAACTAACAAATTATGGGGTGGAAACTATTGAAAACACAATCTTAATATTAAGTCCCAAACATTTAGAAACCACTGTAATGATCAAAGTACCAAATTGTTTAAAGAATAAAAACAATTCAAGAGTTCATAACTCATTTTTCTCCATGAATTATATTTTGAACATTTTCTTTCCAAAGTTGTGATGTCTTCAGTATTGCAGATTGATAAAAATATTGAATACATATTGAAATAAATGACTCTGTTGGCATAGAAAAATGCTTCTTATCTATGGGTGGTTTTTATTTATGCATTTTACTTGCATTTTGCTTTATTTGCAATTGTCCTCAATCTTGTTTTCAGAATATGAGTTAAATAATTATAAAGTGATGTCTTGATCTAATGAAAACATTCATGTGATAAGTAAACATGTTCTTGATTAAAAAAATCCCTTGGCATCTTTAGTCTTAAGAATGATTAAAATTTAATTAAACATTGAGTTAATCAGTTGTTCCAAGTCTGGTAGAGTGAATATATTGCTTTGAGCAGACATTTGACTGTTGTTATGACAACTGGATCTGTAGTTAGGCTACTTTGAGTATGAGTGATGTGATGTTAGAACTAAATGGAAGTACTGATATATATATATACATTATCTACATCCAGATAGCAAAACTTTCCATGTTTGAAATCTTGTGCAGTAGGAGTCATGGTTTACTAGATGAAAGCGGCTTTCACACAACACATACAGCTTCAACAGTGTCACATACCTTCTTCCTACAATAAAACTAGACAGAGTTACATAATTTTGAAAGAGACTTCAAATTTAAAAACTATTGTCAATAAGTATTCTACTGAATAAGAAAAATTATTTTTGACTCTTTCTTGGCTTAAATGGTCATTTAGCTTATGACATATGGCAAGCTGTCCCACATCCAGCCAGTTTTTCTGTAAATGTTTGGAATTCTAAATTTATTATTTTTAAATTGTGTACAGGTGCCTTTGCCAATGTAATCAGTGACCTTCTGAAACAGAGTTCACGCTTTTCCAACCAATATTTTACTTCTTCTTAAGAACTATAAGCGCACAAACTGAAATCTTGTGTACAGACTCTGTGACTAAAAGGGATGTTTTAACTCTAATAAGAGCAACAAGGGCCAAACCAAAGCAATTACGTTCAAAAAGATTTTAATAATTAAGTTTATCATCAGCTTTATTAGCTACATAGGTACTTGGTTCAACTTTTATTTTTTGGAGTCAAAATGTAATAAGTAAGCTATTTAGTTTCGAACAGGATTCTTTAAAATAATGTCTTTCAAAATTATTATATTTATAAGTTTATCAAAAAAAGATGACAGTTATCTTTTGGAATAATTAAATACCAAATGGCAATAGATTTGCGTTTATGTCACAACAATGAAGATAAGATCCAAGTTAAAGAAAAATCAGTTGTAAAGTCCTTGATTAGGCCACATGAGGCGTCAAATTCCACATCGTAAAGTTCTTCAAGCTTAAAAAGAAACTTTGTTATCTTTAAACAACGATGATATATAAAATCCTTTATGAATAAATAAACACTTCAGTATCTCGGTACGATTATCTGAACAATTATTAGGTATTTAGCCAATTGTTGAACAAAGAAACAAGCTAAGCCTTCCGATAAGGATGTAGGAAAAATAAAATGTTTTTTGACCTGTCTTTATTAAACTATAGATAACATTTCAACGCATTACTAACATTTGTATATTTTATTTTTAGTATTATGCAAATGTGAAAAGATATGGGAAAAGAATTTATAACGTAGTTACAAGTAAGAGTTTACATGGAACATTTTTGTGAATAAAATGTATACTTTTAGGTTCTCCTGGTTTGTTACTTTGTTTTTAAATATATTAAATTAAAATTAATATAAATTGGACAGCAATTAATAAAGTGCTTTAACAAAATAATTGTACATGTATTTGGAACATTAACATGTATAACATTATATGTCATGAAGTATCAAGTTTCTATACATCAATAAAGCATTTTCTATGATTAAAAATGCAATTATATTAATTACAGTACATGAATTAGATTAATGTAGATGAAATGGAATTCCCTCATACAAACTTTTAGCAAATAATTACAACTTCATCTCTGTAATAATATATATACCTTTCCTATAATGCCTCTATGGCATTGATGTTTGAATGTAACCATGGGAACAAATAAGAATAAATGTAAATAAAATTTCTCTTCTATTACAGTTTGAAAAAAAATGTGAATATTTTTAAAGACCGATGATTTGAATAAAAAAAGTAAATTAATTCTCTGAATTTAAATGCCATTGTAATATGTAGATAAAACTAGAAGTGATTTTCTGAGGTTGGTTCGAAGTCAGAGAGAGATTAGTCGGGCCATGTTTTTCAGCATGGCATGTAGAGAGAGGACGAAGCAAGTATTTTGTGGGGAATCAATAAGGCTGAAGCAATCACGAGGTGGGGGATAGTGGCAAGGAAAACATCTTCCTCTCCCTGGCAGTGAGCTCCAAATGTAGGCAGTAAATTGCTGAAGGCTTAGAGGTGTCCTTGCTATAGAGAAGGCCTTTATCGCCTATAGTCACTGTACAGAGGATGTTTATTTAGATTTGTGCCTGGACAATATTGCACACTCACTTATAATGGGCAGGGTGCTGGGCTGATTTTCTCTAAAGAAAGCAATCTTCTTCTAAATATTGGATATGACAGGGAACAGAGAGTCGCACGATGCATAATTAAACATTCACAATTATTCCTCAACAAAACATGAACTTTTGTACCCCGACTATTTTAATAGCAGGATTGTTGGTAGGTGTTCTGTAAAATTGAACAATTGGTTTTGTTTGGAATAAAGGATGCTTGAAATAAATAAGGATAAAGTTTGTCAGCTGAGTACGTTAAGAAGAATGCATTGATGCCAAACTTAAATCATACTTGATACTATTAAGAACACTTTCTCTAGATATTTTGCTATGGATATGTTAGTGATCTGAAAGGTTTTGAAGAAAAATATTTTGAATAATTATGTTAAACTTAAACAACAAAAGTGTTTGAATGTTTGGAATGAGGATTGCCAACACCCATCGATGCCTGTATTGTGTGCAAGTCCTTTTGGCACAGCTATCTGCCTGACTGTCTTCCTACTATGGCTCTTCCAGTAGTGCTAAAACTGCCCAGAGGCTTGCTATTCACAAGGGGCATCTAAAACTTGTATCACAAACCTCTGTGCTGTTTGCAGGCCCTTTAACACACACTGGGAATAAATCCTGGTAATCCCTCTTAACTGTGTGATACCAACAATGAATCCCTTTAACAGTGTGATACCAGCTACGACCGATTTCAGACCGAGTCTAGACTGGCTTTTATTCTTGCTAAAAATCTGTTCTTGATAAACACCTTGAAAATTTGTTTTAATTGATCAGATTCAGAATGTGGAGAAATACCAAATTTGCTTTTCAATGAACTGTCAGGAACCAAATAGAGAATAGTGAACAACCCGGGGACCAGGACCCACTAATACAGAGCGAAAGTGTTATATCGCCTTGCTTGTGAGGGTCCTCCCTTTCAGTGTCCTGTGTTGTCCAGGGGTGGTCATCACACGGCCAGTTGACCGATTAGTTCTGCTTCCCCGCACTCCTTTACCTAGGGTTTGACACGATGTCTCTGAGTTTCTATCTCTAGGGTTAAGTAGGGTCAGACAAGGTCCATTCTTTAGACCATATTGGTCCTAATTTTTGGACTCGTTGAAAGGGAAAAAAGACATATTAGGGTAGTTAAGACGATACTTTCAATTGATTGTTGTTGGAGCAGCTAGCATGTGACCCCTGTCAGGCTTAGTTAACCTGATGAGGACAAACGGGGAATAAATCTTTTCTTATTGCTTTTTTAAACCAATTTGTTATTGACGGAGGTCGTCGCAGAGTTCAGCAGCCTTGTTAATTTCTTGTTTGGGTATGAAGAGGGTAAAAAAAGAATGATTAAAACATTTGGCAACCATAGAAATGTTGACCTTATTTGATGAAATTCTATTCTTTTTTTAGTGTCTTTAAATCTTAATTCCCTAATGTCTCTCCATTTGTATAACTTATTAAATTAAAAAAACTGTGACATTGAATTTCATTGTGATAAATTTTGTTTCACAAACTTTTTGTTATGGGTTAGATGACATGCCATTTTAAAAACATCTGTTTGAAGTCAGTGTTTCCATCATTAGTTTACATTTCTGTTTATTTGCAATGCATGGTTTTTCCTTTTCCAACGTGAATTTGCTAAACCCTTCTAGTTAATGATGTTTATCAATGTTGATCACAAATTCTGTGACTGGTTGTGTTTAATGCATTTGACCTTTGACCCATATGATGTAACGACAAAGGACAGGTGGTTTCTAAATGGGCAGAGGGTCGTCCCACCTGCTGTCATTCTTAAAGAAAATGTTTTGATGGCTTTGTATTTCACGGAAAATTATTTGTCCAAATTGGCTACTCAATTTAAGTTGTCTGATTAAACACATTTAATGGATTTTCATTTGTCTGCACACACCTTGCCCCATCTTTTGTAACAGACTCTTTGATTGGTCACCTGGTCACATTGTAGCCAATCAAAAGATTTGATCCTTTGATCATTTGGATAGGAATATTAATAGAAATGCATCTGCCTGCATGCTCCAAGTTATGTAAGATTTGAGAATGGTAATTTGTAGAATTCAAATTTTCAAAATGTAATTACTTTGTTTGTGAACATTTTGATGCTCTCTAATTTTGGAACTTCACATCTGTCCTTCTAGTTCTTGTGAAATGATTAAGCATATGCTGAACATTAGGCGCCAATGAGAGATCCAGTTACAAACATCTCAGATGGCTTGGCTAACTGTAGACTAAAGCCAGGGGAGAGGTCTTCAAGCCATCATTAATCTCTCCTTGTTTCATGTAATGAAACTTGTAAATATGATTTTACGAATATGAACGTTAAACAGATATGAATTACATTTGCTAACAATCATCTAAACCCTTTTATGTATGGCTTTGGTTTTTAACCTACTACAAAGGTATTAATTTAACAGATATAAATTTCATTTTCAAACAATCATTTAAATCCTTTATGTTTGAGTATTTTTTGTTAACCAAACTACAAAAATATTGATTAAAACAAATATGACTTACAGTTTTTAAACAATGTAAATATTTGTTTGATCATAATATATTTTGTATTGTAGAAATGAAAAAAAGGAAATGAATTATTCAAATGATAAAATATTTCAGTGAATGTGAGACACCGTTTAGTTTTACAAATAGGAGGCAATGCTATCAGTTTAAATACACTTAGATGTAAATTTGTATCAACACCGCAGGGTAATGTATTTTGTCATGTACAACTTACACTGACACTGAGCATGAGTTTTAATTAATTCATTGAAAAAGGTGTATTAACATATATCTAAAAGAGACCTCAGAATTTCATTTTGAGTCTCGTTCTTTTGAGAAAAATCTAAACTTGCTTTTGAAGTAGATATCTATTTCTGCCTAGAGTTAAGTAAAGGTGAAGTAATACCAGACCAGTCACACAGACTCTATATAATTCTGTGTAACAAAATGAGATTTCAATATATTGAAATGATATTTCATCCTTTTGATATTGCTTGACAGGTACCTTGTTTATGGACAAGGATTGATTTCAGTGGAATTTATGATATCTAATTCCTTGTAGGCTTATGTTTGGAAATTTGATTTTGTGTATAAGACATTATCATGTGTCAATACTGTTTTTCTAACCTCTTCAAATGATGCTGACTAGTTACATGTCAAGTAAGAATAAGGAGTATATAGAAATTATTTACAAAAATGCTGACTAGCTGTAAAATATTTTGTAAATTCATTTTCAAAAGAATGAAATTGTGAGCATTCACTTATACAAATAAGAAGTTTTTTGATATTTTAAGTTTGTCTAATGATTTTTTTATGTTAGGCAAAATTTAGTAGACATTTCTTTAACAGAGTTAAAGAGAGATAAATAGTTTATTTTCGTGTCATGCATAAAAGTCATTAATTTGGTACAATGATAAAGCACAGTATATGAGTAAATGCTGTATGAGACACTAATACAGGTTTTAAGACATGATATTAACATAAATGACATATAAAATAAAATTATTTGTAAAAGAATTTTAAGAAAATGTTTTTCTTGTATATAAAATGCAGAAGAGTAAAAGCTAAACATGGTTGTAAATGTTTATATAATAAATAAGAATATAAGTAAATTTAGAAGCATTAACTATAAAAATAAACTCACAGATGTTGCATTCTGCTTTTAAAATAACTTCTGTCTGAAGTCGGAGTGTTTATTGCAGCATGTAAAATAGGTAGTGATGAACGTGTGGATAGTTTTTCTATCACAGTTGAGTCATTACAGTTTTTCCTCAAACTGATGATAAAAACAATGTTATGAAAATTATACAACTATATCGTTATGTTAAATATGGTATTGTTTGCCATTGTATCATATAAGTTCATGGTTTGGAAGGGTAGAGATTATTAGCATAAAACATTTTCTTATGGTATGTTTTATATATGCTTTGGTTTGGTATGATCCAGTAGTTTTTCAGTTGCAAAAATTGCACCACATCACATCATCGGCATCATACCAAATGAGATTTAGATACTAAAATTTCAAACCCATGGAATAGATAAACAGCTTTATACATTGAAATATCTTTTTGCAGGTGACGTTCACGAAGCGCAAATTTGGTCTGATGAAGAAGGCGTACGAGCTGAGCGTTCTCTGTGACTGCGAGATCGCTCTCATCATCTTCAACGGCTCCAACAAGCTGTTCCAGTACGCCAGTACAGACATGGACAAGGTTCTACTGAAATACACCGAGTATAATGAACCGCACGAGAGTCGCACAAATAAGGATATTATTGAGGTGAGTAGGTGAGAAAGGAACTGACGAACTGATCATTTGCCCAGTTTGTAGTCTGAGCTTAACGCACCTACATTAGCGGATCTATTAGTCCTTGCGGATCCATTGTTGGCAACACTTGTTTACTAGGATCATGTGTGGGCTCACTCGGGTGCAGTTTTGTGTGAAGATTTACATGCTAATGTGAAAAATGATAGTTTGCGTTTGTTGAATTTAACAATCTCTGTTTAAATTCATTTTTAGATGAAAGCTTAATGAGCAAAAAAATTTCAAAATTGAATGAGCAAAATAATGTTTCTCTAAAACAAATTTTAAAAAACCCACTCTCAGTATCATAAATTAGTGAAGTAACTGTCTAAGGTCAAAGTGGTAGAAAATAAACCTAAGAAGCTCATTAAGTCTAAACATATAAGGTATCTTATTTTTTGTAAATGAAATCTACAAAAGACTGTTAGCAGGTCTAGATGTGTTTAAGGATATGTAGTGAACCACAAGTCCTGATACAGAGTATCTGCGGAAGGACCAATCTTGCATGAGAACATGAGGAAAATTCAAGTAGTCTTAGATTAGAGGTCACATTTTTAGGACAAACTGAAGCACAGAAGTTTGGTGAGAAAGTTAGAGTTAACAAACACACTAAAATTTGTCTTGGGTCTAGTATGTTTTCAATTAAACTTCAAAGTAAATGCATTATGTGTTAAACTTACAAAAAAGCAAAGATTGCCTTAGATTTAAACCACAGTCAACTCCTGAAAAGCAACATCATTAACTTTTTTAGGATAAAAAATTATTTTCCACTTACTCTAAAAACACTGAAATCACTGAAAACATTGAAAATGCTCTTCCCTGCCTTAGTGACTTACAATCATAATGGTGAAAGAAGACCGAGGAGTCTGATACCCAGGTAAATTGACATACAGAATAGGAAAGTTGACTAAATCAAGCACAAAGATTCCTTTCATAAAAAAATTTACTAAGGTTAACCTTAATTTCTATTATTTAACATTACGTTAAGGTTACCGTCTCAGACTTGCAATCACAGCAGTGAGACAAAAGAGCCTGGTATAAAGTCTAGATATGCAAGTCTGACAAGATGCAAGGGAGACATGTTCACTGCAGTGAAGCAGGATACAGTAACAATGGTACAGGGTGGTAGGGGAAGGGCGGAGGAGGAGGCGGGATGCACCACTGGAAACACTAGATTAGATATGCATCATAAAGTTGGCCCTAGGAGAACATAACGCTGTGTAGTAATATTGCCTTTTATTCTTGTCTTACTGTGATAGTATTATATGTATTTAATATGCTCATAAAAGGCTCTCGTTAAGCCCATGAAGTTATGACGGAAATACGGAAAGCCCATGATGTTTTACCATCAAGTCGGTTTCCTCAAAAAATCTTATTTCTTTAATGGCTTTTTTACTCCAGTAAGAACAATTTCTGTCTCTATTATCTACATGGGTTGTATAGGTCCCCGGAACAAGGGAGCATCAATCTACGTGTCTATATATCTTATCTGATTTGAATTTGCCCAATGTTTCATATACTTTTGATTAAATGTAGATCTATTGTGCGGGAACATAATTAATGTTATATCGATGTTCGGAAAGTTATCTTTTGTTGAATAAGTTGTAAATAATACAGAATTGTCTACATTGGAAAAATTGAATTTCAAAATTTATGTGAGCATTGTCAAATAATCCTACCATAATTATTCAAACTATATCTTCAGGCACACACACAAACGGAAGCAGTGAACATGACTAGATATATTTTACTAAGAAGTCATGTTACACATTACAAAATATGTAGTATTATATTCACACATTAGCAGATGAAACCTAAGTGCTCAGTTGTATTTGTTGATGTAGATGGTTGAAATATGGAAAACATTTAATGAAATTTTTCTCGATATGCAAACATAGAAAAAAAATTACTCATTAGCTATAGGTATGTGTAATAAGCAGACAAATTACAGAATAAAGATGAAATATAGATAAGGAAGACAGTTGATGAATTGACGTAATATAAAGCAAAAGAATTAATATAAGTTTTCATTGTTAAAAGTGCATATAGATAGTAGTATGTGTAGTAAGTAAAGAAAAAGTTTGATGAAATTTTACTTAAAATAAAACCAAATAAACATAAGTGCTCAATATTGCAAAGTGTATGTAGACATGTATATGAATAAGGAAGAAACTTAATAAAATTTGACTTAATACAGAAACAAAAGAAATATAAGTGTTCCGTATTATAGGTGAATGTAGACAATGGTATGTAGATGTATATAGGTAAGGAAGACAGGGCAGTTAGTACGTAGGTAAGCCTACATGCGAGGTCATCACAGGCAACGAAGCATGCGCTAACTCCCCACAGAAACATGGCTCCACTCTTGTAGGGCTGCCTACCAGGGGGACTTGCATTCGCCGTTTGCAATTTACATCGTGCTCCATCAGTCTTTTATGTATTCTCCATTAGTTCAGTCATTATTTGGTGGACATGTGTAGTTTGTCGTCTTACATGGTGTTTAATGGTGATATCTGATAAGGACCCTTGTAGGTTTGGTAATTATATGTCTCCATCTGGACTAACAGAACTCTTATGCAGACCTACAAATAATCAAAATAACATTAAGTTTGATGATTTTGAAATTGTTTCATTGTGAATTGTTACAGATGTCTTTTATGGGTGACATTTGACACTCCGCATCATTATGGATGTGTGATATTTTAAAATATTTTATTGAATACTCGTTTATTGAATTATTAATAGGCATAAATGGTCAGAAGTTGTGATACCTATAAAACAGCGTGTTCATCAGATGATGGTGGGTAAATTTGTTTATGATCTTACTAATGTTGCCTGATGTGTCTGTATCAGCTGTAGAACCTGACGGTAATGTCGAGATAAGAACACGCTTCTCTTTTTACTGCGATCATATCTAATATCGCAGTACATCTCCGTTCAAACCTCATTTAGTATCAAATAAACATGTTTTCACATACTAAATTACAGGACCAAGTCACCATTTGTGATCATTATTCATTCAAACAGAACTAATGCAAAACTGATATATTTTTATGTGGATGTGTGAAAATGTTAATGTATCACAGTCTGTGGTTAAATTACTTTTACTTTCATTGGCAGTTTGCTGAATTAGTGCAATTTTGTTTGTTAAATTTTAACGAGAAGAATAAATATGTTAAACTACAAATTATGAATTATAAATTAACATTAAGATTGTTATGCATAAGCTGACATAGAACATACAGTTGTCAGATGGAAACAAAAATAATATTACTGATTTGATGTAAGTAATACTTATACTAAGAGACATTTTCTATCATAGATTCCAGATGACATTGAAAGATTTTCAATTTATTACTTTCATTTAGATTTGCTTATTACTAATCACACCTTTACTCTTATAAATGTTTAACATAAGAAATGGTTGTACTACTGCTAAGCAAAGTTTGAAATGATAACTATCCTGGTTAGAGGGCCTCTATTTTTATGAGGAGGCCCTGAATCAAGATAGTTATCATTTTAGATTTGTATTAAGTCAGACAGTTGAAATCTTATTCTTAGAATAAAGGAACATGGCAAGGAATGAACTCGAAACTTTTCAATAAAAAAGGACAGCATATAACTGGGTTTTTCTCTCTCATAGAAATGGAATTCAAAGAGACATTATTGTTTGTGCATGTGCTATTTTGGCATGGTGTAAAATACAATTTATTTCAACTGATGATGCTTATAGGATGCTATCTTGATTAGAATATATCATATGTACAAACCAGACTATCCACTTGAATTTTGTTTCCACAAAAAATACCTGGATGAACTGTCCATAATCATATGCTAGTGTGTATAAGGAAGTACAACATAATAACTGACACAAATATTAAAATACAAAAGAACGCAGTAGAGTAGAATATACTGCCAATATGATCAAAATGTTTTTCTCTTTACAAATTCTTATTAAAAATACACTGAGTGAAGTTGTCAGACCCACATACAGCACCCCAAGTATTGAATCTTCATCTTAGAGAAGAGTTGAGTGTCTCCCTCCCTCGTGCCCCTCCCCTCCCGACCATCTCAGCTGTTTGTTTACAACACTCCAACCCATAAATGGATAATTAGGTCACAGAGGTAGATAGACAGAAGAAGAAGCCTGCCAACATCTGCTTTACCTAGATGCCAGCTCCCATCTTTGCAATTCTTACTGACCATCTTCCAAGATTCCAAGATGCTAGCTGAGGAAATCTTTTGTAAAAGAGTTACATTTTTTCTTTGATTGGCATCACGTTTCACTTTCTTTCAAAGATTTATTAAATGTTCTTTTTCTTATAAATTTTTCAGATATTTAAAAAAACACTGCAAAAACATCTCACTCCTGATTGACCATCTAATAATATGTCTCAAATCATGTGCAAAAGTGTTTTCGCCTCATTTTATAGAAGAACATCTAATAAGATTGTAACAGACTATACTCTCTACCTGTATATGTTGTATATTTGTAACAAGGAAATACTTTTGCAAGGTTGTTTTGATGATAGAATTTAGTTGTTTTTCCTTTATATTATATAAATATTTAATTAATGAAAACATTTGAAATACTTTTATTTCCTAAATTGATGGTTAATTCACACATATCAACTTCCTTAAAAATTCCAAATGTTAGACTGTGTATTATTTTGATCAAAAGGTTACTGATATTAATGACAAAGCCATTTCAATTTATCCATTCTAAGATATGAATGTAACTGCTTCAAATTAAATATGAATTGAATATTTACAAAATATGGAAAATCATATATCAACCCGACCTGGAGAAGCCCATGCTTATTATCTGTCTTAATTATTGATGTTAAAGGTAGAACTGTAAAACAGAATAATAGATTACAAATATGTTAAATAAAACTATTCTTTTGCAATTTAAAAGAAAACTAGTTTAAAATGTAAAATCAATATTACTAAGTAAAAATGTCGGTGATTGTATTTGACACATAAGAGAATGTATATGGTTTACTTTATGAAGATGCCCTTTAACTATCAGAAACAGCTAAAATGATAAAGGACAAGGCCACATAGATTTTTTTTTTAACTTGGGTTCTTGCCAGTTTTGAAACTACTAAGATTTCAGTATTATGCTTATCAGTATAACAAGGTCAAACAGAAATATAGGTAATTAAGACAGACTTTCTCCCGAGTAATGTCATTACTTTGGTTTCCATATGACGATATTGAATGTGACAAGCAAGAGTCGCTGATAAAATCTTTTAATATCTATTATCAGTCTAATCTCCATTCATAAATCGGGTTTAGAGTTGACACGGAGACTCAAACATTCAGGCTTCTTCGCCCACACTTTATAAAGTACCAAAATTAATAATCAGCAATGAACATTTCTACCTCCTGCTGTGAAGAGTTATTTCCATGACCTTGGGTCACCGTGGAGATCGATCACAGCACAAAGTCCATCTTACCTTAGGTTCGGTAAATAAATTCCATTGCTTTGACAAATATATCCTGTTCTGACAGATGAGTTTGATTTATTTCCTCAGATTATCCTCAAAACTGAGAAGTAAAATCTCTGTTCTAGGTCTAACCCTACTGTTGCTCTGTGTAGTATTTGTGAGCTGGGGCCAGCAGCACTCGTATCTAGCTTGGCTAACAAACGTGTTACACACAGTCTATAATAGAAACAGTAGTTTTTGGTGCTTCTAAATTAAACCAAGATATTCCAGTTAACCAAAATAACCCAGCCAATTTTATATATAACTTGGCTGCCGTAAGATACAGCAGTTGGCATTAGGAAGTCTGGTGTTTCGTCTCTATTACGAACCACGTCATAGCTTTTGGTGGAGCCCCAACGCGATATACATATTGATCTTGTTTCCTAAAATAGGCACGGCTTTGGTGCACCGTTTATAAATAGCTGGCCACATGACCAAAATAACTGCGGTATGACTCAATTAGTTTTCAGCCCAGAGTTTGGGATATAAAATATGTTGCCCCTGCCCAGTGACCCACTTACACACGAGTCTGGCGCCAGGTTCTACATGCATGTCAGGACAAGGCACCTTGAGATGAACTGGCAGTCCTTAGTCACTGGGCATCTTTCATTCATATCAATGTTTTCAGAAAGTATGAAATAGTGTAGAAGTAGGAAAGGTAAATGCCCTGGCTGAAATATGAAAACTTCTGGCACTTCCTGTTCATGTCACCTTGAGATGAAAGTTTAAGTTTCTTAGAAGGAACACATCACACTAGCATTAAGAACTATCTTAATTATCATTTCCAACTTATGAGACTGCTATATATGCCAAATTTAGCTTTACCTTATGATTTAGTAATTTTGTTCTAAACTTTTGTAATTTTCTGATTTAAATTTTTTATAAGATATAAAATTAACTTCATAATAGGACCTGATATATTCTTGTGTTTTTAGAATATTTGTTGCTGGTTTTGACAAGTATTTACATGAATTACGCATTTAACACAATAAATGTTATTTTGATGCAAACTTTTATAAAAACTTGTCCATATATTTCAAATAAAACTTCCATGAGGCTTATTTTCACATTTATTCTACAATTCATCATAATTGACATGTTTTATGGTATGAATGAGTTTGTTAGATTCATAAACACCAAACACAAATTACAATAGCTTGTATGAGCATTTACCCAAGGAAAATCTATACGTTATTTATAGAGTCTGCAGTTCGATATAAACTTGTTGCAAGTCTCTCCTAAAATTGTTTTCCTGTTTTTCATGTGGAGCTGGTACATTAACAAATATAGCTGTGGAAAAAATGAAAATTCCCCTAAATGCCGTAGGCTGCAAAGATTTACTGAAAGATATTGAGTAAATTGCTTGGGACGTGTACATGACAAGTACTTGCTAAGCTGTGTCTGAATGCTATCAAATTGATCAGGGAAAGTCAGTGACGGTGAGAGTGGTTAACAAAGTCTGTACATAACACACATCCAGCCTCCTAGTTTGATGTTCCTCCGACCCAGCAGAGTTAGCTTTGAAGCAGGTATTTCATGCATCGCTGCCAGCTCCAACTCCTGAATATCTTCCTTGAAATAATGTAGACGAGGAAACATGCTTTCTTAGCAATAATGAGTTTCTTTTAGGGTTGATGAAATATTTTTTTTATTTATATTAATGTATTATTTGAATAAATAAATATTCCTAGTTTGAAGTACGTATCTTCTATGGTAATCTACCATTTTAGTGGTTAATTTGTTTCAAGCTTGTGTTGGACGCCACCTTACAGTTAGAATCATTGCAATAAAGATTTAAATCCATAACGATAATAAAATACAGTAATATATATATATATGATATAAATTATGGAGATATCCTAATTGATTCAAAGTCCAATTGTGTGGCCTGACTGTTAAGTAATTATTTGGATAATAGCAGATGTTCAACAAGTCAGATGGAAAGGACTATGCTTTCATTACTATCCTAATTTAAAATTCAATCTAGTTTATGTTATATGATCAATCGCGTAAAAATACAGACGCTGTATGTGGTAATGAAATGTTATTTTCATTATCATAAATTCTAAATTTTCAAATTTGATTTGAATTTCAAGTAAAAAATTTCAAATTTGATTTGGTTAATTAAAGGCCGTTTTAATTTCAGGCGCTGAACAAGAAGGAACACAAGGGTTGTGAGAGCCCAGAGCCCATAGAACAGGACCCGTATGCCCAGGGTCTGAGAGCCGACGACAAGTACGACCGCATCAGTGATGACTACCAGCGAGTCATGCAGCAAAACGTCATGAGGGTACGTCATGTCATAGTTGTCAATCAGGGCTCGGCAAATAACAAGTTGTTGTCAGTCATATTGCCATCCACTTGTCAACTGGAAAAAAATTGTGTCACGAAATTTTGTGTCATGAATTTCGTTTTCGAAGCTGCAAGTTCTTTGTATTCTACAGGCTGTTTTGCTTTGAAATTTAATTAATTTCCAATTCTGAATCTTTTTTGTTAAAATAAATATGTTATGAAGTTTGTATTTAATTATATTTACTCGAAAGTTTATTTTCAAAGTAACTCATATGAAATTTGGGGATTTCTTTTAAGATGTCATATTTCATATTTAAGTGAACATTTGATATGTTCAAGAAAAACACTGACAACAACTTCCTTGTTGCGTCCTTTCTTTCTAAAATTGTAAAAATATTTTTATATAAATCCACAAAAACATTACACCAGCTATTAATTCCAAAAGTAGCAGGAAATTATTATATATTTAACCAGGTTGTATTTTATCAGAGATTTTTCTTACCTTTCAGAAATATATGAATTATCCACAGTTCTTTGACCAAAGCGTATGTATTAGTCTGCAATTTATTTTCACGCATATAACCCCAACTGCTACTGCTTTCACCATAACCTGCCTTATATAGCATCATGATCTAGTGGTAGAGGGAATATGTAAACACAAATATGAACTTCTCTGTGCACATTCATTGTTTCCATTTTATTCAAATTTGTAAAATGATACATGAATACATTAAACGTTCTATTAATATATTAATATTTGTATTTCGGACTTGTCATAAATATGCATCATATAGAGATATATACCCCTATACCCCAATAGAGAAATATAAACAGAGTTTTAAATGTTCTTCAATCTCTATTTGTCAAAGATAAGAATTTTATTTATCAGCCTTGTTGAGCGTATATTCATATAATTGACAAAATAACTCCATAACCATATTCCATAATCATTGCAATACATGTTCGCATTTATATCTGTTAAGGAGCACCTTAGCATGAAGTTACCCAGCTAGTTGAGTGAAGCCTTGAACACTAAGTGTACATGTGATAACCCATGTGATAACCCATGTGATAGTCTTTTCACCTAGCATATACTGCTACATACACCCTGTCAATTGTCACTCATATCCCTGCTTCTGTGTGACACGTTCAGCCCCACATAATCCACATCGTTCAGTGTGTGTCTCTACTGTTTTCTGCTGTAAATTGGACATGTGATATGACACTTTAATTCAATAAGCTTGCTTGGCAGAGACTGAAATCCGCAACACACATCATTTGTTCATGTAGGTCAGCACTTACTGTTTCTTGCATAATGCAGCAGTGTAAGAGAGGGTTCCGTCAGGGTCTTTTTTGTGGAAACGAAATACGAGAGGTCATTCCTATTTACACATATTTTATTGATACATGATTATTAATCAATCCATTTGCAACATATAAGTGGGGGTAACATTTTGATAAATTTATATGAATTTGATCAAGACTACCGCACATTTCATTAAAATTATAAACAATGAGAAGTGAAGCCATTCATCAGTGCTATGAAAGTGGAAACCTTTGCTACGGCATAGCAAGACATTGTGGCAATGGTTCGGTATGAAACCCAGATACCATTATAAAGTATGGTAATGGTGACAGGATATATACCGAAACATTGGCATTGTTAAATAAAGAATTAAATCATCCATAAATACCCTTGACTTGTATAAAACTAACTGTTAGATTGCCTCTCAAACAGTTCAATTCTATATACCTAGAGTTGGCCATGTACATAATTTGATTAAATCTTCATATAACAATGTCTTGTAGCAATTGTAGATGATGCAAGTGGTTTTTGGTTGTCGTTCCACAAAACCGTCATTACGCTCTAATAATTTGGAGGGACTGTTTGCACCTACCCTCTGTTTACCATACTCGGTCTCAAAACTGTTCCTAAGCATCTTATTACAGGAATCAAACAAACAGGTCATCTGGATTTATTGATGGCACTTATTAGGTTGTTGTGATGTAACAGGGTATAACAAGATCTTGAGGTAAACATTAGGGATGAGAAAGGGTTATGACAGTAGCAATATGGTTGTTTTGTGAAATGGTACCCTGCATGATGTCTTATTAGATATTATATAAGTGAAGCTGAAGACATGGGAGATCTATCTAAGTAGTTTATAATGGTACCGTATATTAACCTACTGTGTATATATATCATGTGTTTAATCCATAAAATGGTAACTCCACATGATTTGAAGATGGCTTTTGCGTTGACAGTAGTGCCAATGGTATGAGAAGGTTGTTGCTAGACCGCATGCATGTGTCTATGTGGTGATAAAGAAACACATGTATATGTTGTGCGTCGTGTTGCAGGGAGGCCTCCAGCAGTACCACAACACAATGCCTGTCCCCTTGCACAACAGCAACTACCCCAGCCAGCCCGGCCTCATCCCACCCCCACAGAACCACGTGCTCAGTGGCTCACCTGGACTCTTACAACCTCCGCAAGTGGTGCCCCCCAGTCACAGTCCCAGGCCAAACTCTACAGGTGGGTACTATACGTATATAGACATTTATGTACTTCATGTATATAGACATTTATGTACTACAAGTATAGATATGTAGACAGGTATGTGCTATACCAATATATACGATAGGTCTATATTTCTTGCAGGCAGCTTTATTTAGGATGAGTCCATTCTAATATTTAAACTGGTAGACTGTAATGAATCGCTTATGATTGACAGGAATTGGACTGGCTGAATGATGCCTTATTATTCCTCTTACTGTATTAAATATTCTTGTGTCTTTATCATTTTATGATTGTGTTGCAAATAAACTTCATCATTAACATTATTGTGATCTCACCAATTCAGGAGGGATGGTGGACCTAAGCCACTCCCCAACACCTAATGGCTACCCTCACCGCGCGTCCCCCTGCAGTTCCCCAGGGGTGATGGTGCACCACGCCAAACAGATGGCTAAACAGTCCCCCACGCCCCCTCAGATGAGAGCCAACTCCAACCTCCGTGTCATGATCCCGCCCCACTCACGGGGCGACCTCATGTCTCCAGATGTAAGTCTAATTTTTTCAGGCCAACCTCTTCGCTTTTCGTCA
The DNA here is from genome assembly GCA_936450465.1 of Gibbula magus. Classification (NCBI taxonomy): domain Eukaryota; kingdom Metazoa; phylum Mollusca; class Gastropoda; order Trochida; family Trochidae; genus Gibbula; species Gibbula magus. The sequence goes on along the minus strand of OW388289.1, from coordinate 94,296,335 downwards.
ATTCATAATGACAATCATGTCATGTGTCAAAGAGACATCACCTCTCTAACAGAAGTGATGTTATTCTATCAAATATGACATCAAACATGATGTCCATCAGTCAGTTGAATACCTGGAATTTGTTTATTTCCATCGTGTGCTCTTTTATTCATGATATACATTTTTTAATAATATTTTTTATCAACTAAAACAAAGTTCCTGATATGCTTGATTTTATCAGTTTTGTTTATTTCACATATAATGACACATTTACTTGTATTTTTACAGCTCCAGGGAAGAGTGGGGAACTCGTTAGTAACGCCAGTTGTTTCTTTGGCAACACCAAATATGCCAAGCAGTGGATACCCGTCTTCACTTCCTTCATCGTTTCACCCCAGTAAGTGTCCAAATCATTCTGCAATTCTGAATTGGCTCTTTTTACCAGACCGACAGTCATTTTGTAAAATAATAAGGCAAAGATTAAAAAAACTTGCCCTGCCAGATCTACAGTTACAAATGTTTGGGCAGCAGGCTTGGCTGTTACAGCTATTAGATAATTTAATGGCATCACAATTATGACATTTATTATCTGGACATTACCACCGTAATAAGGCAAACATGAAACTTGCCCATAATCATTGATTCAAAAGTGAAAGATCAATTGTGGTGTAGTTAATGTGTGTTATATTGCACCAAGATTTTTATGGCTAAATTTCATTTATTAATTATTGCTAAGGACTTATTTTGTAAAGAGTTTGGCAAATCCTGTCCAGTAAAATTTTTATTTTACTCTTGTAAATCTTGTAATCAACTTTGACTATATAATTTGTTATTTTTCATCAGAATTACTAATTGATATATGAATAACCATTTGTTTTTTACATAAGATTTGCCTGTTTTTAACTCTCTACAACATTTGCATTGTAAAACTAATCTTTAATACTAAGGCACAATGTATGATATATATTTGTTATATTCTATACAATATAAAGAGCCTATGTAGAGATATTTGAGATTATAAATTTGCAATTCCTCCTTGTAGATGATTTCCCGCTGAGCACTGCTGACGTGAGTAATGGTTACAACTCCTGGTGTGGTCAAGGATCTCTGACCACTGGCTCTCCTCATCACTCCACTGGACTCTCCTTAACTTCAGGGTCAGTATATACATCAATTAAATTAGAATCAAACCATTCAGTATGACCAGTTTACATGAATAGGAACATGTTAACAAAGGGTTTCATCTGGTACCTTGCTAAAGATTCCAGCATATTCTAGACCAACTGCTGAGTGAGGTACAGGATTAAATAGTGAAAAAACATTCTGAGTAGTCAACTTATAGGAAATTTAACTAATTAGTTGCGTTTGTCATTTAGCTTATTATGTGTCATCATATTCTTGAAATATACACATTGAAGAGTTGGCATTATTATTATTTTTATAAAGTTTCAGAAAAAGTGTTGATCATTAACATCAGAGTGAATTACGAAACTATAAATTTGATGAAGGATTTTGATTTAGTATTTATATATTCTTTCTTTGAATATCCATTAGCCTTCAGTAAGCTGATATAATTACAGATTGTAGATTTTTCAAAATAAAAACTTTCACTTTTAGTGATTTGAAACATAATTCTTTTTATTCATAGGGAGACAAATCCATTCAGTTTATGTATGAGTTTTGCCAATGAACAATGTTTGAATTTTCACCATGTTCACAATATGAAGATGTTTTCAAATATTTGTAACAATTTGTTGACATATTTCATCTTTGACCCAATGGCCTAATCATAACATTACACTGTATGATTTTTGCTTATGTTCTATTGCAGCTATTATTAGGGGTCTCATAGTTAATATTTATACTAATACAATGTAGTTTATTATGTCAACAAGAGCACATTGTTTTATATTTGTATAACAAAGTATAGTTGCATGTACAACAATGTATATATATAGTTGCATGTATAACAATGTATTGTTATGTTACAGAACCGTTCCTCACACTGCCAACTCTGGTCACCACCTCTCGCCCCTTGCCATCAACACAATGACACATATGAATATCAAAAGTGAACCTATCTCCCCACCACGCGACTCCACGACACCCTCTAGTCATCAACAACAGCAGCAACATCAGCAACAACAACAACAACAACAACAACAACTTCGCCCGCCATCGACGGGCACTGGGCACCTGTCTCCAGGGCACATCTCCCACAGTAACAGCTCCTCGCCCGTCAACGTACATAACAGCGACTACGACGGACCCATGGTGAAGCGATCTCGTATAGAAGCGTGGACGACCTAGGGGAGATTGGGAGGGTACGAGGATTGCTCTCCATCTTCCTGTCTGTCTGTCTCTATCTCAGTCTGCAGACACAGAGAATAATCTCACCTGATTGGTTGAAATTGGTCAGCGGTCAGCCACGCTCTTTTGCGTGCTATATTGTCAGCTTGACCGATGGCTAAAAGGATGATGAACTCTCATTGTACAGATAGCTGCAAATGCAGGACTGACTGTATTGGACGACTGCGTACTTAAAATCCCATATTTTTGTACGTCAGTTTCTCCTATGTTTGTGCGTAAAGATTTGACGCATGGAGAAAGGCGAAGAGCCTTTGGTGCCTTTCAGGTGGTAAAAAGGAAAGACGCTTACATTTGTGTACATATTGGTAGCACTGTGTCACTCACTCACTCACTCAGTCACTCTCACACAATCAGTCAGCTGTTAGATGGTCGGCCATGATCATCACATATGTTAATTATCATTATTATTCAACTGTGCAGAAGATGTTGTAGCTGTTACTAATGTTGCTGTTTTGATGACACTGACTGATCAAGTGGAGTGCTTTGTTGAACTGTACATATTCCCAGTCTTGTGCCTAGTACCAATGTTGTGACATGGTGCCACGACAACACAGCTGTGCAATGTATATCTCACTATGCTGTGTCAGTTAGATAGAGGTCACCGTCAATCAGTCAGTCAGAGGTCAACGAAATTAACGATGGTTCTAGCTTAGTGATTATAGGATGAGATGGACATGGAATGAAATAGGGGAGATAACCCCATGTTGATTCTGCAGAACGGAACCTTGTATATCCCACTATCTGTAGTAGGTTAACATTTGTATCACACAGGAAGCAAGCAAGTGGTGTACATATATTTATATCACTTGGTATGTATGTACCTTGGTTCTGCACTAAACACGGCTTATCATCTCCTAAACACATTGTTTCATGTCAACTCTGTTTGAATTCACTCGTTTGATACATATTAAAAATTCATCTGTTGTCCTTGGTGAACCATCTGCATCAAATCAACCGTGACTGATCTTGATCTTGACATGAATTTTTTGAAAAATGAATGTTCCAAAATAATTAATATATTTCAAAGATGAGAGAAATTCTCATAGTAATGTGCAATATACGTAATGCCAGTACAAATTGTAACTACTTACAAATTTGGTGCCATTGTCAGTAATCTGAAAGTGCTGTTTAATTCTGTATGTTGTATGAATAAAACTGAAAAATTATTTGAGACCTGTCACCAGGTACAATGATTAAAAAAATTAATTTATTATAATATAATGACATTAATTTATTAATACCATGGCTTGTCTGTGTGACTGTTAGATATACAGTGTATATGTATCAGATGCTATGTGATAGTGACTAATATCCTCCGCTAGCTATATAACACATCAGGATACTAACCACGTCACCCCGATACACACGATACACAACACGATACAAGACTGGTACTGAAGGAACTGTCAGCAAGAACCTGTTCTCGACCTTAGTGAAAGTGCGTTATGAGAGCTGATAGATAATTATTTTTGTATTTGTTTGATAACATCTATAGAGTATATTTTCAAATCATAACTCTACTATGCTCATATGGAATTTTTAAGGATTTCTGTTTTTAAATCTGTAAATATTTTAGTGACTAGGATATCAGTTTTTTTAAACTGGTACAATCTTTCGTACTTTATGACGGCAAGATCTGTCGATAATGTGATGACAATTTAAGGAATGAAATGTGTCCTTCGCGTCTTTCTCTGCCACAGGTGGAGAGTTAAGTTTCATATTTTTACACTTTTACCTTCCTGTATATTTGAGCATTTTTAAAACAGATAGAATCAGGGATATCTTTTTTCTGTTAGCAGTTTAATTTTTTATAACAATGATCTGTAAATGTTGTACAGATTTACTATTTAATTTTAAAGACAGTTGACTGTTCCTCACTTGATCTGTTAATGATATTAGGTAGAGTTGAGTGCTTTTACTAAGATCAACTGTGATATTGAAACAATGGCTATTCTGGAATGAGTGTTCTGTGTTGCCTTAGCGATAGCACGTTGCCATGGATGAAGATAGTTCTGTATCAGAATGTTTATATCAGGTTCAGAGGGCTGGCCGCTTGTCAAAAGCAAACTGTCAAGAAATTTTCTAAAAATATTCAATGAATTGATTTCCATCATTTAAGTGAAATATTTTTCCAAACCTACTGAAAAATTTACATATAGGATTGACATATTCTGTTTCATTATGAAAATGTTAATGTAAATTCTCAAAATAAAATACCAGTATTCTTATAATAATTTTAAATCACAAAATCATTAAGATTTTTATAAATGTAAAGAAACATGAAAACGAATGATTTATATATATCCATGATATTTTAAATGTTATTTAACTAAAATTATATTTGATGATTTCAACACATCTTAGAGATAAATCCAAAAACACAATTTGCTTTTGACAAGCAGAAAATGTGTATAGTTCCTCAGGCAATATAGTTTGTTATTTTGATGTTGGATAACTAGGAAATGAGCTGATATTGACAGGCCTCCGAATGTTACAACGTTGTCGATTGGTTGCTCTAGAGAGAGGCATTGCTTCATGAACTGTTAACAAGAGCACCCATGGAATGTTAATACATATGAAAACTTCACATAATGAAAAGTGCTTTGAACTATTAATGTTTGTGTACCATTATGAATGGTTTAATTGTTGCAAAAAAACTTGCAGAAATTGTCTGTATAGATATTTTTGTGCTGTAGCATATCGTTGGCAAGTAAGTTATTGTAAAATGATAGTATAATGTTTTGTACCTCGTACCTTGATCACACAGAGAATTCAATATGGCAGCACCAAGAGGAAGAAAGACAAATACTGTTTTCTACACTAAATGGCAGATGTTAATGTGATATTGGTGACAAGGCAAGCCAAAGCTTTCTGCTTCCATCTGACTGGAATGTAAATTGCAAACTTCTTCATGGTATCATGATCTCAACAACTTGGTTATGTTGTGTCGGGTTGAATTACCTCCCATCATCCAGAAGTCTTGATGCTATGATTTAATATCTACTTTACCTTGATTTTCTTGCTAAAAGTTTATTCATGAAGGTGAAAAATTGGTTATAGCTTAATCTAAAGCTATAGCACAAGCCTGAAATTTGTTGGGCCCAATAATGTAATTTTGTCTGTTAAATGGCAAACTTAACCAAAGCACTTTTATTTGAGATTATTAATGTAATGTAAGTTAGAAATATAACTGGTATACATTACAGATCTTGATACCATGTAACTAGTTTGTAATTTACATTTTACACAGATTCACGACTTGACCGTTGAAAGACGCATGTGAAGCAAGCCAGTATCCCGCTAACATTGGCTGCACGCTTTGCTTGTTGGCCGTCTGAGAGTCAGTTCCTGTGTATCTGCTCTCGCAATGCTAATATAAGGTCTGTGTGGCCGCACATGTACAGAGTTGTGTGCCTGTGGTGCAGGGGCTTGTTGAGCTGTTAATCTCAATCTTTGTAGGATGATGGTACAAGAAGAGCATTCTGCCTGTGTAAATTAGCCCCGGATTGTTGAAGTTCTCTTATTGCTAAGATTGTGAGTCTTGTCACTGTGACCCTTACAGCTTTCTCAGTACCAAGGGTTGGAAGTCATTGTTCAGGCGTGGCTCTTTCTCAGTACTGAGAGTTGCAGGCAGTGTATGAAATATGCTTAAAAGAAACCAGCAAAAATGTTATTTTGTCAATTTAAAAGGCAAATAAAATCAAAGTCACCAAGTTCCCAGCTCAGATCAAAAGTTCAGCTTCCAGCTGTAGTACAAGCCTATTTCATACACTGTCAGTGTCAATGTATGGCTCTTATGATTGTCTTAGTACTGAAAGATCTTTGAAATCAGGGGTTCGGTTTATCCAAGCTACTTTACTGGCTGTCAACTTAAGGCATTTTGTAACACCTAAACATTCTGTTGAGCCATGTTGCTGAATGCAGACCTAATGACCATTTAAAGTCATCCAAGTTGTTGTTTGTTAAGTTATTTGCTTGAAATGGAACCCTGTACCCTTCAACTGGCACTGTGACTCTAGTCTGCAGCTAAGAGAAGAGATATTAACACAAACTGGCCGACAGAGGCTCTCCACTATCTTCTTGTGTTAGCAGTGGGCCGTCATCATGGAACTAAATCTTCATGTCCATCCATCAGAAATAAAATAACTTTTGCTTCATGAATTTAGAAGAGAATGATGAGAACTCCTGAAACCTCATGCAGAGTTGGGGTAGAATTTTAAGAAAATATAAATTATTTAAGTCAAGATATATTTGTATTTACCTCTATGTTCAAACAAACATAAAAATCTCTTGATCTGTGAACAGACAGTTTTAAGATACCATTTTCTTACCACTGATGTTGAAGCCATTGATGAATATACGTAACTCTGTTTAAAATTCTCGAATAGAAGTAAAGTTCAAATGTAAAGAATGCAAGAATGAATGTAGAGATGTTGCATGGTGCGGCCCCTTGCAGTGAGAACTAGCATCTACTGTTGTTACACCCCGAGGACTGTACCATTTCTCACTACTGTACATTTTCATTGTTCACATTTGCATCATATATTTGATCAAGACAGGGGTAGATGATGTTGCCAATTTGGGCAACACCAAATGATTAGAAGTGCTGTTTGCAATGACCAGCTTTAAGTATATCAATGAAGGGTGCACTTGAGAATTGCCTCATCTAGCTATTCACCATTGTTTGTACTCATCTTGTACCTTATGTCTTTGAGAGCAGACAGGAACTGTTTCAAACATTGTCATGGAAAACACAGGAAGTTGATGTTCTGTTAAAACTAAACATTGTAGACTTGGATTATGTTCTGTCTTGTTGATAGTGCTGTATATTGCAGCTTTGATTCAGTGTCACATAGCATTTGTGTTAAATACAAACAGAGTATCTATTCATAAAAAAAGCTTTTGTTTTCTGTCCGAAGTAATCTGAGATCACCTGAAATGATTTTATTCATTTTGTTAGAATGTAAATGCTTCCATGAGATGTCCATTCTGTGTTGTAGTACTCCAGCAGGCGACTGTACCATTTGGTTTATCATTGTAGAACATAATATTTTCATAGCTCTAGTCTGCTTGCTTCAAAATCCTACCTAAATGCATAATAAATCAACGTACAAAAATATATGTTTTAGAAATAGATACCTTATATTATATACCTGTACAACTCATCCTTTCAATTCAGACATTGACATGAGTTTTGGATACATTTTTTTATCATAAATATTGATGTATGGAGTTGATGCAAATACATAAAGGTATATGTCTTCATAGATTTAACAAATGTTAGGGTATTTTGATTTATGATGTATTGTATGGTATAGTTTTGAAGCAAACAGACTTGTATCCTGTAGTCAGTCGGTCTGTCTGTCTGTCTGTTCACTCCGTGTCTGTTTGTACCTCTACATGGGGTAAAGAGCGGAGATGCACATGCAACCCATCACTTTGTTGTCACTGGCCCTTGAAATCTCAAGACATCGCGGGCAGGATGGTACTAAACAATTAAACTTGTTGAAGTGCAGATTGTGTTTTCTTATCTTTTTCTTTAGGGCAACCTATCAACGCAAAGCATAAGTCTTCCCAGTCTCCTTTACAGGCTGATTTAAGCCTTGCCACATTTCTTTAAGGTTTCAAAAGCTACTATGAAATTCAGGAGCAGCGATCCACTATCTTAGCACAGAAAAGTGAGGGCAATACGGCAAGACTTAAATCATCCAGTGATGGAGACTGGCAAGAGTTTTGCCTTGCGTGGGGAAGATGTTTTTAAGACTGAAGAGTAAAATCCTTTTAATGCTATAAGTACTCCAAGGAAGATCCCTGCTGAAAAAGAATTTAGTATCTAGACAAGAATGGTTACAACTTACACTCTGGTGGAGGAATATTCCAGGGGGACGATCAGGATTGCCCTTCGGTTTATAAAGTTGAAGAATGGCAGCTGATTTCAATCGAAGTTTTTAAAATTTGTTGTAATGACAAGTTAAACAGCTTAATTAAGTCGTTTCTCTCCATATACTGGTAAGTGTAGTTCATTGGCCGTCTCTTAAACACAAACAAATATGGTTTTCCAATTGACGCATGGCTAGAAATAATCTATTACATACACTGTCAACGCAGTCAAATGGATTTTATGAATCTGTTGTGACAGAGCTGTTTATGATGGAAAAGTAGTGAGCTGTTGATGCTACATCTTGAAATATAATGAAACCCCGTGTAAACCTGGATGACCAACATGACACGCTGTTGTTAGTGTTGTTCACTCACTACAAATTGGACAATGTATTGATTTAGGGTTTACCGCTCCTTTCAAGAATATTTAACTTCTACAACAACTATTAGTATTGTGGAGTTACGGTCTGTGTGTGACTAAGCATTGGGGTGAAACCCACATGCGTTTGGTGAAATTAGTGACCCTTATGCAGTATTGCATTTAATTTGAATGAAGCTCTGCAGCAAACTTGCAGAACAAGTAGTGGAAATCAAGCTCCAGACCACAAAAAGTAGATCCAAGGGTTAAAAAGACACTATGACAATAGAAAAACTAAATATGAAGGGCTGAGTAGATTTATATTTTGATATTTATGCAAGCAAAGTTGAATGCACAAAGGAGATTAAATTCTATTCAACGTAATTGACAGTAAATGTCTTAGTGTCTCTTTAATTGATGGCCATTGTCTTGCTGAATTATGGTCTACAAGGAAGAAATAAAATAATGGATATTTCAACCAACTATCTTATAATAGAGTCCATGCGGTTGGGACATGTTGAGTTCTATAGTCGCAAATTTACACATGAAGCTGTTAGTCTTCAAATGGTTTGGGCCCTTTCAGGAGCAAGTTTTTCCTGGTGGTATCAACCGACTTCAGTTTGTTCTGCTATGGGATTTTCTAAGAGTATTCCCATTTCAGGTAATACTGGATGAGGTTCAAATTGTGTTTCTCATGTTCAACATTAGAGGAGCAGATTCTCCTAAGTCGAAGGAATGGACTGTAAGGTCCCTAGTATTTGCCATGAGTGGGATGACAAGAGGCGTAAAGTAAAGAAATTTTGTGGATTTACTATAAAAATGTAAACTCCATTTTTTTTTTAGTTTAGTAGCGTTTGAAACCCATAGTACTCCTGGTTTAGTGGTTTTGGAGAGGGCGTAGCGTGGAGACTCTCTACTGATAAACCCGCTTGGTGTATGCCGGTGGGTAGACCGCTTTGGACTCAGTCGGTGTTGTACCGGTGGCCACTTCTAGACTAAAAGTGATTTCTTCTGTGTTAAGAAGTGGGCAGACCCTGCTGGGGCTCTGCTTCTAGCATGCTTCTAAAGGTAGTAGAAGATGGGACCGGTGTAACACCAGTAGACATCCTGTCATATACCGGTAGGGAGTAGGAAGATGAAGAAAGTAGTGACCGGGATAGGCGAGGAGGGTCTAGTGGGCTAGCGGTGGTAGTGACTAGTTTCGTCCTAGATTGGACTCATCAGACGAAGTAAGCTAGACATAGATCAACATGACTCAACACTGCATTTGTGGAAAATCTATCGCATTTATGGGCATTGATTATCACAATCCCACATAGGATTTTGAAAAATCCCCAAGGTGATTGAATTCAACTTATATTACCCAAATACATCATGGTACAAAATATCTATACCTTAACTGAGAATGTTTCATTACCAATAGGGAATCGAATGTGTTGTACATGAGAACAATTCACAAAAGGAAAACAAAGTATTACATACATACACACACACACACACACACACACACACACAAACATATAAGACAATACTAAAATAGATGAATAAAATAAATACACAATAATAGATGGTACAAACAATATAAATAAATATATAAAGTAAATTGAAACAACAATGCTTATATGTAGAGAAGTGTTTCACAAAGACCTTCCCACACTAACCCCTTCCATCCCAATGCGATCTGCAAGTGATACACCCCCGAGATGCATGCCGTGCACTGGAGTTGCACGGGCTACCCTTCTCATGTATGGCACAAGGTTCATAGCTCAGTTAATAAGAGTGTTGGTAAGCAAGCAAAGGGTCCAGACATCGAAACAAGGCATGACCACTAGAAATTGTGAACTTTCGAACTAGTGATATTTTAAAATATTATACATTAGGAGAAAGATTTCATATAATTATGTCTTTAACATTCAAACTTAATAGGCATTCCTACAAAAGCCCGGGCCTTACCTCAGGAACTCCTGGGGCTTTCCAAAGAATGCCCGGTTAATTACTGGTAGAGGTTTAGTCGGTAAAAGAAGAACCTGTTGAAACAATAGAGTGACGTCAATGACCGGTGGTCCCTTATGTCACTCACTACAATATGCTGGTAGATGAATTTGTTAGTCGCCCTTGCAGAATTCAAACCTAGAACTTCTATAGGGCCTATCCGACAGAGGTCGAGGGCTAAATTGAGGTATGATATGATAAGGAAGTGCTGTAACCTTTTTACGATATATCATAATTTTATCAAAGTCCGGGAACAAGTATTTTTATCCCCCGCCGCGCGTAGTATTCGGCCGCGTCCGTCCGTCCGTTCAAAATGGAATAACTCAAATACAATTCACTGGATTCCCTTCATATTTTACACATAGCTTAATTCTCCAAGGAAAGACAATGGGCTGATTAGATTTTGGTGACCATGACATCATTCTCAAGGTCACAGTGGAACTTTGAAGTTTTCGACATGATATTGTACATGTAAATCTTGTCAGCGGGATATCACAAGAACCATTCAACAGAATTTCATCATATCTTACACAAAGCACCTCCTAGGGAGGACAAAGGGCTGATTAGATTTTGGTGACCATGACATTATTCTCAAGGTCACAGTGGAACTTTGAATTTTTCAACATGATAATGTACATGTAAATCTTGTCAGCGGGATATCTCAAGAACCATTCACCGGAATTCCAACATATCTTACACAAAGCACCTCCTAGGGAAGACAAAGGGCTGATTAGATTTGGATGACCTTGACATTATTCTCAAGGTCACAGTGGAACTGTGACTTTTCCGACCTGTTTGACAGTCGATTTTGCTGATTTTGAAATTATTTTTCAATTTTGAAGTATTAATTTGCGGTGGTGGATCATGTCACCTTAGTGACAACTACTTGTCTAATGTTGATGCAGATAAAGATGAGGACAAAACACCCATAGTGCTGCCCATCTGAAAATCCATATCAATATCAGTCCAGGCTATTTAAAGTTAGAGTTATCTCCCTTTACTTACACAGGAGATGTAGATCAGATTTGTTCTTTTATTAATAAATGACGTTTTTACATTATTAAACATAATTTCATTCTTCTATTAATTGGTAAATTATTAGTGGGCACGACTTGTAATGATTTGTGCATGTTTGCATCAAAACCACATATGCAAAACACCCAATATCATTGATTGTTAGGCCTTATATGATAAATATTTATGTATCTACAACCTTGCCCACATATCGACTCATGCTTGAATATGGCTGAATATTGTACCCTTCAGAAACAAAAATCATCTTCATGTTAATACAAGTAAAAGAAAAACAAACAAAACTGGTCTTTCATATAATATATTCAATGCATATAAAATGATATTTATACAAACATTGCCATGGACAAAGATAATGGCAAAATGACAATGCGGAACAAGAATTATTTAAAGATATCCTTAACAAAAAATACAAGTTCTTTCAATTAAATAGACTTAAATTGTTATATTAAACATTTGACATATGACATGACAAATTCAACATTTTCATATCTATCTTTCTAATTCTAACAGATTTTTTATTTGTCTCTTATCTTTCTACATTTAAATCTCAAACCGCACAGAAAGTTCCTTGCTGAGAGAGATAAGAACTTTGTACTAGCAGTAAAACTGTATTAAACAATCGAGTCAGACTTGCTGTTGATAACACATGTTTCAGGTACAGAGCAAATATCATAAATAGATTAACTAAGATGAACTAAAATAATCGTAAATATATAATGGGTTTATCTAGCAATCGACGAAAACATTCCATTAAAAATAGAAAGTTAAAATCATGAAAAAAAACAGTGATATGGTTATTTATGTTCAAGATATTGTCGAGATGAAAAATATAGAAACAGAAAACTCTAATTTCATCACAGATGACTTGTTATTAGTAATTTTAATACATTTTCGAAATACATTTTTGAAAAATAAAAAATCAGTTTAGGAAATAAATTATGATTAATTGAAAAATATTTTTTTCAGATACTTATTGCAGTAAACATATTTGAAATTAGATGACAATGAAATATTTAGCCAACATTGGATGAAAATTCAATTAATTGTTTTTTCTACATTAAGACACACAAAAATTAGACAAAATTCCTTGTCGCTTCCTCCTTACACTCATGACCAAAACTGAAAACCAAATTGTAAAACTCTCGAGAATAATAGGGACTATTCTTCACTCAAAGAATAACATCATAGAACTGTAGTAGAGATCATGTCGTCAGCAGTTTTACTTGGAAAAGGGTAAAAAACTAGAGGAAATTTTGTTAGGTGTACATATAGATGCTTGAGTGGTTTGGAATGCACATCTTACAAGAACTGATCGTTCTATAGAAGCTGAGGTTCGGTGAAGGTGGTGCCAAGTGTTGGTGTGAGAAATGATACAAAGTGGAATGTTTGTAATAAATTACACTTTGAAGCTCCCATGGTCATAATCTAGAATTTTAAGTGCAGCCAGCTTGACACACACAGCACATCAGTGGTGGATCCAGGGAACGGAGGGGGTGGGGCTTAACCCTCCAGCCCCAGCCTTCCCTCCCCCCTCCCCCATAAACATCTGTTAACCAATTTTCAATTGAGATTATTCATGCTACCGCAATTTACCATGAAAATCATGTATAATTGTGATATTGTTTCAACATCTTAATTTTGAAGTTTTCAGTTTACATGTTACCAAACTACCTGTCCTTTCTTTCTCCTTTAACTATATATCACCAACTACTCAAAACTGTACACAACATTAAAATGCTGACAGAAAAATGGAGCCATTGATTCTGTAGCTCATTAGGCTTCAACTTCAAAAAAGATGTTTTTCTGTATTTTAGCTTACTTTGACACTTGACACAAAAGTTCAATAGATAATGGCTATAGCCTCCCCCAAGATTTCTGCTTTGAGGGTGAAGCAGGTTTGGGGAAGTGGAAAATGTCAAAAGTGTATGGATATCATCGCTGGACACCGGACCATGCCATAAGCAACTGGTCTTTTAGTCTGATGAGCTAATAACATCCCATTACTCCAATTCTGAATAAATATTAAGCAGATTCAATTAAATTCAAAATGTGGTCATTAGTACATACACAAAATATACTTTTCTTAGAAAGATGTTCAAATCACATTTCATATTGTGGCTTCTTGTTTACAAATATTATTTTTCAGCAGTAAATTAACAATAGTGTTAACCAGGGGACAATGTCATCTACAGAAACATAGGACTGTATACCTGAAGAGTCCCCTTAATCTGCTTAAGTAACAAGAGGTAAAACTTGTTTGGACAATAGAGAACTGTCAACTGGTCATATACATTAACTACTGCTATATCAAACCAAACAACTACTCACTACATGAATAAAGTAAAATATACCTTTGAGAGTGAACCAGGTACCCAATTTACTGCTTTGTGAATAGTCTCATGAAAAGTAACATCACAAGTGTTTCAGTGTGAAGCATGGAACCCTCAAACACCAAGGTTATTCAACCATGAAATGGGTCACCCATCCGGCAACAAACTGTGTCCATTGTTGCTGAACTTCACTGATAATGATCAAGGAGACCATTGGCCTCGTCTTGGCAATAGCATTTTATTGAAACCGTTTTCTTGGATATATAACTAGAGATTTATGAAATATTATGACATCTGGAAAAGGTTAATAAGTCTATTGTACAAACTACATCTATAATAATTACTAACCTTCATTGTGCTCAATATGAAACTAAGACTGACTGACTGGCTGATCACTTGCAGTTAGTTACCTCAGGGAACTAAAGGCCACCCGTGAGAACCTAAGTATTAAAAACTGACTCGTATAAACCTTTTTGTTGATCTATTGTCAGCATTGATAGACTGCCCTATAACTTGAACAGGCTCTGAGCTTCTGATCAATTCTTTACACCAATAGCCGGCACTGACTGTGTCAACAGCTTACCTATCCGCCACTGTATTCATTCACATAGTGTGATCCCAAGTATAACAATTACACATGAAATCTAATATTCTTAGACAAAGAATATAATAATAATGATAAGATTGATGAAAAACAAGACATTCAGTTTATTATGCCAATCATTCTCTCAAGTTGTACATGCTATTGTAAACTATCTCAGATATAAGTTCAGTCCATAATTTTCTTTTTTGATTCTCATTACCACAATTTCATTGGACCATAAGCTTTACAAAAGATTTTTACAACAGAGAAAATGCAACTTTGGCTCTTAAAATATACTTGAACTTTTGATACCTTTTGCTTTTGACTTTTGATCAGAGAAAATATTTATTGAGGGAGAAAATACAAGTGAGTTGCTGCAAATCAACCTTCAGTGCATGGCCGTTGCTTGCATAGCACTAGCACATCGGAAACTGGTTAGATATAATTATCTAGCACTAAGGGAGTTAGCAGCAAGGAAACACTGTTCTATACAAGACAAAGTGAACATGGCTCACATACCCCGCTACTTGCTATCTGGTCATTTCAACTTTACTGTTATGGGCACTAAGTTAAACGCTGATTCAAGTGCCATAATTCGGAACGGGCTTTCAAACTCGATCAGGAGTAAAAAACGAAAGTGTGGCATTACAAAGGTTCATTCTCTTGGGTGGAACAGTTGTCTCCATTAGAGCTTTAGCCGTAATTGTCAAAGTTCACCAAGAGAATCATCAGCACTAGTCACACCCAAATATTTAATTCATCTAGGTATGATAATTTCCAAGAGATTTGTCCTCGTTAAACACTATAAAATTAATTCCAAAAAGTGACATTTCCATGGAAACGACAAAAAGAAAAATTCCAAACATTTTTTAAAACAGCAAATTGGTCACAACTCTTGAGAACATTGTAAACAAATGGTTACTGAACACCTGACATACTTTGTGAGAAATCTGACCACAGCGGATATACCCCGTCCACTTTGTGGCAGGGTACAACTACAGCACAATGTCTCTAAACTAACATTTCAACAGGCAAAGGAGAAGTGAATTACGACACGACTAAAGTAACAATTCAAATTCAATGCTTCAGGGTCACAGTGACCTGTCACTAAGTGTCCATTTTGCGGAGACCCAGCTTCCCAAGTACAAAACATTTGCATTTATTATTTTGATGAAAGAATTTCATATGCGATCATAAACAGATAAAACAGCTCATGATTTTCGTATTTAACCTATTGACCTCAGTGACATCAAATACATAATAAATCATCATGTGGCCTACTATTACCGGTACCTAGGTAGGATAATTTGTAATCCCTTTCTTCATCGAGTAAACTTTCAAAACATTATATTTTGCATATGATACACATATTGTAGATTATAAACTTATTCTTGTGTTCATAACAGAAACTAGTAACACGTTGAGAACATTAAGTCAGTGGATCTTGTTTGAAGGGTTCAAGATATTTTAACCTGGGATGTTCTTTTTATCACGAGTAAAGAATGCTGGGTCTTCACAGAAAAGGTATGTTATGACGGGACATGGTTCAGTGCGGGTGACTGACCTGGGTTCGTACATGTACATACATATATACAACTGATCACAGAATACAGAGTCAAGGCCTCCTATAGTTCACGAGTATTGGTGTGGGCGCAGTCTTGTAATGCTGGCAGTCAGGAGCCTGGGTCTGGTAGGAGCAGTACTTATTTCTTAGAGGAGGATATATGGTGAGATTAGGAAGGACAGGTTCTATAATCAACTGCTTGAGAGGCATTCTAGAAGTTGGGGTTACTAGGAAGACAATGATATTTATGGATGATCAACTTCTACATTTAACAATGGTAATGTTTTGGTATAGATCCTTATACCGTTATCCAACTTCCCTACACAGACATAACTCTTGCCAGTCTCCATTACTGGCTGATTTATGCCTTGCCGTATTTCCTAAAGGTTAACGTGCCAAGAAATTCAGAGCCCACTATCCTTTTCATGTGCAGTGATCCACTGTCTTAGCATTGAAAAACGAGGAAAAAACTGCAAGCCTTAAATCAGCCAGTCATGGAGACTGACAAGAGTTATGCCTGCGTAGCGAGGTTTACCGTTTTCAAGAATGGTACTGGTATCATCATGCTTAGTAACAGTATAAGGATCTGATTCCATACCAAAATGATGCCATTGTTAAATAAAGAAGTTAATCATCGACAAATATAATTGTTTTCTCTTGGTTCTATAATGTTATAATTTCTCTCCTGCAATAAGGCAACATGTTGGCGTAGTCTACACCAAAACTTTATACTGCAATAAAAGTGTCAAGTTTTAGATCTTGCCACTTTCCTTGACCTAACCTATGGAAAAGGCTAAAATGGTTCTAAATATGAGTACATGTAATACTAAATACAATACACTGCAGACATACACTATGAAGGATCCAGGCTAAACAACAACGTTATCTCTCCACAAGTTCACTCAGTTCACATCTTCCCTCTCTCTTCTAATATGAAATTTGTACGAGAAATAAAGAATTGTTTGCAATCAACTTTAGTTTCAGCGATGTTATTTCAAAGCGGTCGATCTGTTGTGAAATACTTGGAAAGATTAAAGTACTTCACCTGTGTGGTGCGCACATCTCTCTTATAAGGCAGAAATCAGTGATTTTATAACAAAGACAACTTTTCACTGTTTAAAAGTAAGGATGGTAAAATCACATATTCACTGATAGGTCTGACAACAGCACAGCGAATTGTAACAGAGGTTATGTAGGAAGTTATGAGTTGAGTAGTTGAGTACAGAATGATTATAGAAGGAGGATCATATCTGTTTGTATTCACTAACATAATATTGTACAAGCATCTTAGCCTGTCTTAGTTTTGAGTTGAAAATGAAATCAGAAATGTCTTATGAACAAAAGATTTATGGATAAACTTCTTATAATCAGATTTGATTTGAGAAGGGAAATATTTAATCAGCAAAACAAATACAGGGACAATTGAACTGTAGCATTTCATTAAAGCATTATTTATAACAGTAGATGAAATAAGGCTTGTCCGACAGCCCAAACCTGGTAATATTTGATTAGGGGTGGTAACTTTTATTTTCTTAAAAACTTTTGCCATTAACATTGACAAAATAACACTTTTGGGCTGGATACTTTTCAAGCTTATTTCATGTATAGGACACTTGATACTTGTTTCTCATTGGCTTTTTGCGAAGCATGAATTTTTGCAAACAGATTTGAAAAGACAATATTTAACAAGCAAATATTTCAACTGTATGAGGACCAGCATAGTTTTCTGACAATATAAATAAACATAGAATTGATTAATAAATTACATTTCCAATGAGATATTCACAAAATCATTTTAAAGAAAAATAATGTCAATTCAAGGGAGATAACTATGTTTGTGAATGAAAGACTTACAACGAACCCTGAGATACCAGGTGAATTCATTGACAATCTCTTTGTAAATTGTAACCTGCTTCCAAAATGTAGTCGCTTCCCCACAAATTCTTTTAATAAGGGCAGATATATTTGCTAAAATAGACTACCCTTCAAGACTTGAAACATAGCAATACATTGTGAATATTACTTTCAAATGCCTCATCACATTGGCTCGTGATACTGACACTAGATAAATAGATCTAAACAGTAGGGGGACAGAACTCCTTCCCACAAGACTGTCAACATAGAGATAGACCAAGGACTCTTGCCAGTTGAGAGACAGACTGGGGACAACTGCCTACAAGGCTACCTGCACAGATATAGACCAAGGACTCTTGCCAGTAGAGAAGCAGAACTCAAAGACTCCTGCTCTAAAGACTACCAGCAGAGACTGACAGGCTGAGGACTCCCCTCACAAGACTGAAAACCTTGGACTATTGTAGGTAGAAGGAGATGACAGTTTTGATAGAACAAAGACTCCTGCCAAAAGCCTGCTAGAGAATTACAGAGCAAGGAGTTATTGCCTTGAGAGACTGAGCTTGAACTTTTGATAATAGAAAGACAGAGCGTTGCCTTCTGTCAGTAATGTTACAAGGCTTTAGCTCCTGTCGAGAGATGAAGCTAAGACTCCTGCAAGTAGAGAGATGAAGCTAAGACTCCTACCAGTAGATAGATGAAGCTAAGACTCCTGCCAGTAAGGAGTTGAAGCTAAGACTCCTGCCAGTAGAGGGATGAAGCTAAGACTCCTGCCAGTAGAGAGTTGAAGCTAAGACTCCTGCCAGTAGAGAGATGAAGCTAAGACTCCTGCCAGTAGAGAGATGAAGCTAAGACTCCTGCCAGTAGAGGGATGAAGCTAAGACTCCTGCCAGTAGAGAGATGAAGCTAAGACTCCTGTTGCCACTGCTTGTGGAGGTTGTGTAGATGTTCAGCAGCGTGTTCAGTCACATTGAGAGCTGGGTGCAGCTGGGCCAGACCTGGTTCAGCCATCAGAGAAAGTCCACAGATACCAAAATATGCATGGAGAGCATCTGAAATAAACAACAAGATACCTCAATCTATAAATAGAGCTATCAGGATTTGCATGATTTATGATCTTTGATCTCTGAAGTAATACGTCATTAAAATCTGTGTCAAAATGAATTAAATGGTTTTTAAAATTGCAAAGAATGTGCCTCAGTATTTCTAATTCCTGGATAGACTTCAAAATAAGATTTGAAGGCCACTTTCCCCACAAGGCATAAGTTATGTCGGTCTCTATCACTGGCTAATGAAATGAGACTGGTGCCAGTTCTAGATTGCACAGGGAGTTGGTTTGAAGGGGGACAACCAGGCAAGCCCATATCTGAGACGGGATTAAGAGCAAATGAACAAACTTTTTGCTTCATGTAACATGTAAGATGTTATTCTGAAAATGTGAGCTTCCTGAGTAAACTTGTTTCAGAGAAGAAATTGTTTAAAGGATTTAGGTATAATGCCTGCTACACCAATATTCGAGGGGGGGTCGGTATTGAATGCACAAACTTGGCCCCCTTGGTACAAGGTACCTCCCAACAAAATTTCAGCTTAGGATATAGAAGAAATTGAAAAGTTTATGGTCAACACCAGATGATGAACAATTGCCATTAGCCCATCTGTCCTCCAATCGCAAATTTTGCAGATGTTATCTTACTTAAAACAATATACCAATACATTAGGAAGATATGTGAGACCAGACTTTTATACATATCAGATTGATAAAGAATAGATAACAGTGACAGACCTGGTGTATTCTCCGGCCATTTTGCAAAGCCTCCTGTGAAGTCAGACTGAGTTTGCAGAATATAAGCCCGATTGAAATCAAAGTTTGTTTGATCAAACGTATTTAGAAGCTGAAAAACAAGAAATGTAGCAACATGAGCAATTGGTTCAAAATGTTGAGTAATTGGTAAGTCTCATGCATTCATCTTGGGTAGGAGTCCTATATGTTACAGGGAAATAAAATGTTAAATAACAAGTGCTTGCCACTGACATGGCAATGCCCCAGCTGTCAATGTTGAAACAAGTAGAAGACATTTATTAATTTTTCATTTTTATCATGACCTTGAATATATGGTCAAGCTCACCAAAGTCGGACGGTGTCTGCATAATCTGTCAATAAACAGTATTGTCAATTTTGATATTTAGTATATTTAGTGAAACAGTTCATGTAATATCGTGTCAACAAGAACAGGATGGACAGACGCCATTGAATACAAAATCACCCGTTCCTTTTTGCAGCGGGGGACAATATACTTATACACATACTGTTATCAAAATATTGTAACATAGCATTAGCTCGACCAATCAACCAAAATAGTACACACTACAAAAGCAAAGTATTTAATATTCACAAAGTGGTCAAAGGGAGGTAACTCAAGCAATGCACGCACACCTTACCATGTCTGTGACGGGAGTAAGGATATGAGGAATTTACAAATTGTATTTCAGCTAGTGCATTTACAGTTCTAAAAGATTATGTGCACAACATTGTTTAAATTTATGATAAATGAGAACATCAATATACTAAGTCGAATATCATCAAAATGGTAGTCTTTGGTAACAGTCGGTACTTCTCAATAAAGTAACCCCATTTATAACGTTTGGAACATGTGACCCCCAACAACACATTGGATGGTCCTTTAATATTTCTCATGTTAATATTAATTATTGAAGTTTGTAAACCTGGTTTACATTTTATTGTAATGTAAGGGATTTTGGAAAAATGAAAGAATGAATCTAGTTTTATCAAAGGGATGATGGCCTTGAAGAATCATTGAACAACTTTTCTTCTTTATCCCTGAAAACAAATAATACAGTTTTTGGTTTGTAGCAGTTGACACAAACCATTAAATAGGTTTCATTGGTTTGAAAACTTGATTTCTCTTTTGACACAATTTAGCAAACAGTTTTTGCCTTTAGGAAGACAGAAGCAAAAAATCTGATACATCCAATTGTAAAGTGGTCAAAGGGAGGTAACTGAAAACATAATGGTATATATAGAAATAATATTTATAATAAATGTCAAGAAATAAAGCATTACAGATTTTATTATCAAACTATTTTGGTATGAGGCGAGATTAGAGTTACTGGTACTGCCCTTGGTTGCCAAGGCGACCACCAAGGTTTGGGGATCTACACAGGCTGGTCACAAATATTGTGTGTTTTTTGTATAGATTTTTCAACCTTAAATAAAATAAAGTTACTAAAAATAAATGTAAAAAAGTTAAATGTAAAAAAGTTAAATGTAAGATTTTGTATGCTAATGGGTACCCCAAGGAGGATCCTTTGTGCAAGAGAATTGAAATTTATAATTAATGAATTTAAAAAAAAAGAAATTATTTAGATCTACTCACTTTGAGAGTTGCTCCGACCCAGAATGAGTAACACGTATCTACAGGTTTGTTTGGTCGGCCCTGAAACCCTGTCACTTGTCGGCTGATGCACCAGCGCTTTAACCGCGACACCTCCTTGGGTGTGAAAGAACTAGTTAATTTGTCCATGAGAACTAGTGAGGCTATACCACAGAATGTTGGACCACCTGAAAAATACAGTTTATACATTTCATAGGGCATGTATTTGGAAATTTTAATCATAGTATTCTTAAAATGTATTGCAGCAAAAAGACTTACTTAGTATACAGTTAATTTTCAAAGGATTTTCAAATATGAATCACATATTCAGGGAAATTTTCTGTACAATGTCAATATTTTTACTCAAAATTGTGGCAGCAAACAATCAAACAATGGTTTCACAGTTTAGGTTTTAAAATATTGTTGATGTCAAAAACAGTATGATGCAAAACAGATATATGGCAGAGATGTAACTTTCGAATGAGATATAATATTAAGACTTTCATTTTATGTGCGCACGGTCATTCAAATTGTTAATGATAAAATATTAAATATATATGTGGGTCTCTAGCTATGGATGCACAGCTGCAGAGAAGCAAAGGCAAAGATATGATATATGATATTTTGATAGTTAAATCACTTTATTTGTCTGGGAAATATAATAATAGCTCCCTATAATGGTTGTTTAAAGTTATTAGATGATGTCTTGATATTTGTTAACATCTTGTCATTAGAAATGCATTCTTATTTTCAATTCTCATTGAGGTTGTTTATCATTTTCTTCCATAGCAATCCCTGCTCAGATGACTTAAAGAGCCATCACGGATGTTGATGAAAATATAAAAATTTCTCCAAAAATCTATCTCCGTGAAATAAATACACTTAATTTTTCCCTAATTTTTCCAACTTAAAATAAGCCGAGAAATTGCATTAATTAGTAAAGGTGTTTTCCAGTCTAAATATAGATCCAGTCTATTATTTTCAAGCGCAAAGCATTATGGTCTAGCTCACACACAGTAAACAAAGACACGAAAGAATAAAAAAAAATATGAGCAATGAAAGAAATCGAAATATATAATTTTTTGACGGTTATTTATTTACCATTTCATTTAATTATGTATTTGCTACAGATATTGGAATACTTGTTTTACCCAACTAGGTATTTTTCTTGAATTTTATAATTAATGAGAGTAAAAATTTGTCATAATTTGCTGGTCTTATCTCAATAAAAAGAACCTTAAACAGGAAATAATTTGTATATTCTCAGGACATTTAGAAACATAGTTTGTAAAGCAATCGTCACATTCAGTAATGTGTGACAAGGGTACTTTGCAAATGCGACGCGTGAAGCACGTGCAGCATATGGGTTGTTATGGCGACTTGCGCTAGAGACGAGCCTTCACGCTTCGGAAGCGCTTTCTGTTTGTGTAGTACGTATTACGCAAAAAAGGGGACTCTGTTTATATACGTCAGATACCCGTAGCGCGCGCTAGTCGAAGTGATACTTCTCTTTGAAACCAAATTGCAATACATTGTCGTGATATGAAAATTATTTAGCATATGCCATGTTGTAGATAAAAACATTCTCTGGCGAATGACGTTATAAGTATATTTTCCAAAAATTTGAAACACTAACATCCGTGATGGCTCTTTAAAAGGAGGGTTCCATAGGGGTATTTTTTGTGGAAACAAAATTAAAGCGGATATTCCAGTTTATGCATATATATGCTGTTAATACATGATTAAAACACAGTAAAATTGACTTTACATTTCACATTTGTTGAAAAATAAAAACAATGAGAATTGAAGCCATTCATCGGCACTGCGAGTGAGGAAAAGTTTGCTACGGCCTTATAGCATATTGTTTATTAATTTTATGATACGTTATGTGTTACTATGTGAACATTCTATCAGTGTATATGTTTTATTATTACAAACAAATAAAATTGGGTTAAATATAGCGTGTTTTCATTTCAAGAAATGCCAAGAAATCAAGATGGCAGATGCTGCCGATAAATCGGTGATAGACCTTTCCCTTTAAATTGTTGAATAAGTAGTCTGTACTTAACACAAGGGGATGATGGTTGACACTAGTTTCACTCTCAGCCAATCTCAAAAGATGGGTTTAACATTTATAGTAGTAGTATTATTGCTTAATGAAATTTGAAACGAGGTTTTCACAATATTTAATCTAAAAAATATTATTAAAATCTAAATATTTTAGATATTTAAAAATACTTACCCCACTTCAGATATTGCATATTACCTAGTACTTCCGATGAGAGATTGGAAGAGTAGAATCCTTGTCTTTACGAAGTAACAGTGTGAACGACACGCAGACAGGATGCTATGATATAGCCGGAAGGCTATACCAATCTATCACGTGATAACGTGACGCAATCACATTTCCTGACTACGGTCCGAGAAGAGAACGTCTGTGGGGAGGAGGCGGTCCTCGCCGGGCGGGCTGAATCTTGGAAGTGGGGTAAGTATTTTTAAATATCTAAAATATTTAGATTTTAATAAATTTTTAATACTTACCCCACTTCAGATATTGCATGTTGATCCGACAGTAAAGGATGGCGGGCAGGTCTCTTAGAGGACCCACCCACAAGAAGAGGCAAGACAATGACATCAACTCCTGTAAGGAGAAGAATGACGTTTAGTCAAAAGCACTTATAGGAAAAACCTGACACAGCATGGAAGAACCTTAAGGCTAGCGTGATGGTAAACATAGTTACCTAGTGCAACCGTGGTCGGGTGAGCTGTTGAGCCACGACCAACGGTCCAAAGGATTGTAGTCCTTGCACATCCTCTACTGCCAGATCACGCAAATAATGGCTGGCGAACACCGAAGTGGACCGCCAAAAACACCCCTCCATGATTTGGGGCACAGAGATGTTTCTGTGCAAAGCCATAGTCGAGGCTAGAGCTCGAATTTCATGGGGGTTATTTGCCGCCGGGTGAGGCAAACCCTCAGCGTCATACGCTGCCAAAATGGTTTGACGCAGCCACAGCGCAATGGTGTTCCTACTGACTTCACCATTGGCTGCAGCTGAAAAGGGTATAAACAACCTTTTACGCCCCTTCCTCCTGGACGAAGAGCGACGAATGTACTCTCTGAGTACCCTTACGGGACACAGAGAGAGCTCCTCTCTCTCTGACTCATGTACGATAGAAGATAAAGGCGGAATTGTAAATTTTCTGTCCGGTTGCCCTGGAAGCTGGTTCTTCGCTACGAGTTCCAGAGCAACCCCAGATGAACAGCCCCATGACGAGAAGTCTCAAACCGTACTCTCGTCACGTCTAGAGCATGAACCTCACTCACTCTAGCCGCTGTGGCTAAAGAGATGAGGAAAGCGGTTTTTCGCGTTAGGTTTTCAAACGAAGCCTCACTCAGGGGTTCATAAGGTGAACCTCGCAAGTGTCGGAGGACCAGATTGAGGTCCCAAGCTGGGGGACGAAACTTCTGCTTCTGGTCCTCTAATTTGAATGATTTCAACATTGCAATAAGTTCCGGTGTTTTGGATATCTTAGTGTCTGTTTTAACTGACAATACAGAATTGAGGGCAGACAAGTAGGTCGAGATAGTACCCCCTTTTAGATGTCTCGTTTTGCGCAGATACAAAAGAAACTCCGCCACGAACTGCGGAGAAGCACTCATGGGGTCCCTTGAACGAGAGGTACAAAACTTCTCAAAAGATAACCACTTGTCATCATAGAGTGACCTAGTGGAAACCCTATGAGCTTGAGAAATGGCACTTGCCACTCGTGCCGAATACCCCTTTGATTTCAGAGCCTTCTGTAAATGACCCATGCGGACAGATGAAATCGATCGGGGTCCGGATGGGGTAGCCGACTGTTCGGGTGTAACAACAGTCGAGGCCACGGAGGCAGCGGAACTGGATCGCTTGATACGAGGCCGCGAAGAACGGGGAACCAGCTTCTCGCAGGCCAAAAGGGCGCTACCAAAAGCAGACGTAGTGACCTCGTCGCCTTTATCTTCGCCACTACCTTTGGGAGCAGAATGGGAGGAGGGAACGCGTAAGCGTCCAGCCCCTCCCAACTTAGAGATAATGCGTCCACCGCCCATGCCGCCGGATCGGGCAGGGGGGACACGTAAACTGGTAGGCGCGCGTTGTACTTCGTCGCGAAAAGGTCTATCAGCGGACGATGTAGACCTGTGCACAATAGGTCGAATGCTTCCGGGTGAAGCATCCACTCTGTCGGGGACGGCTTGTCTGGTCGCGATAACGCATCCGCCAACACGTTCTGACATCCCGGAATGTGTCGCGCCTTCACCTGAATGTGGTTTCGGTCTAATAGGTCGAACAACTGGAACGTCTGGTCCAGGAGTTTCCACGAGCCTGTCGTGCCCTGATTTTTTATCAGCCATACCACTGTGGAGTTGTCTGACGCCACCAAGAGGCGCGAGTTCCGCAGAACCGACAACCAGTGAGTGACTGCCAGAATCACTGCTTGCAACTCCAAGTTGTTGCTGTGCCACTGGCTTTGTACGTCGGACCACAGCCCTGCTGCTGTCCTGTCCTCCAGATGGGCGCCCCACCCTTGGTGTGACGCGTCCACAAACAACTGGAAGTCCGGTGGGAAGTCTGTCAAGGAGACTCCTTCGCAGACGTTCGACTGGGTCGTCCACCAGTGCAAGTAGGGACGGAGACCTGCTGTTAGAGGGAACCTCACTTGAAGATCGTCCCGCTGAATAAACGGGGTGAGAAACCTCTGTAGGGGCCGAAGCATCAGGCGTCCCCTGGTGGTGAGATACTGGGCGGAAGAGAGGAGACCCAGAAGAGACTGCCACTCCCTGAGGGTCATACTGTCGCACAGGCCTCTCTTCACGAAGGACAGAATTCTGACCCACCTGTCTGGCGGGACCTTCACCAAATCGAGGTCCGTGAGGAAAAACCCCCCGATAAACGTAAGACGCTGAGACGGGATCAGATGGGATTTCTCCTCGTTGACTATCCACCCGAGTTGGTGAAGTAGATCTAGAGCAAACTGTGACTGTCTGCGTAGCACGAGAGGAGCAGCATGGCTCATCAGACAGTCGTCGATGTAGGGATCGAACTCGATCCCCCGCAGATGTAGATAGCGCGCAATCGGTGTCGTTATTCGCGTGAAAAGCCACGGGGCCGTGGAAATTCCAAATGGCAGGACTTTCCACTGGTAATGCATAGATTGGAATACGAACCTCAGGTACTTCCTGTGGGGCCTGTAGATGGGAACGTGTAGGTAAGCATCCTGCAAGTCCAGGCTGACCATCCAATCGTCGCGGGCCAGCTTGGAGCGTAGCTGGTCCAAGGATGTCATCCTGAAGTGTGGAGGCTCTGCCAGATACAGTTCGTTGAACACCGCCAGGTTGTGGATCATCCGCATCTTGTCCGAGTTCTTCTTGGGGACGAGGAAGATGGGAGAGTAAAAACCTGGGGTGTTCTCTGGATGAGACACAGTCTCCACAGCACCCTTGTCCAGCAGAATGGCGATGTTGTTGGATAGCTGAAGTAGCTGGGTTGACGAATACACGCGTGACCGGGGCAGGTTGGTCAGAGGCGGAGACCTGACTATTGGTAACTTGTAGCCGGCCTGTAAAATGTTGGTGACGAAGGGGTCCTCTAGTACTGTCCAGTTGGGCCAGAAGACCCCCAGTCTCCCGCCTACTGGAGTATCTGTAACAGGGACGACTGGAGGCGGGAGTTTCCAGTCGTGTGCACCCAGACCTTCAACGTCTGGACTTATAAGGGGTCTTCTTCTTCCCGGGGGTGGTAGGAGCTCGTCCCCGGGAAGCTTGATTGTTGGGCTGGTAGCGGCCTCGACCGGAGTCGTAACCCCCTCTCTTGGCGTACTTGCTTTGGTAGGCCCCGCGAACCGACTTCCTGCGTCCAGTGTAAACTCGTGACCCCTTGCTGGTGTTGGCCGGAAATGTATGGGCCACGAGTTTGCAGGCTTGAAACGTGAAATCCGCTTGGGCCTTGTCCGATTGTTCTTTGAATACCTCTTTTATCTTCTCTCCAAAGAGGGTCTCTGCAGTGACTGGGGCACGCATGAGAGACTTCTTGAATTCTTGTTCCCAGTGACAAGGTTGGAGCAGGCCAGTGCGACGAACCACCGTGTTCATCGCAATGGCCGAACGCACATGGCTCAACACGTCTGCGCAGGCGTTAGCCTGCCACTTAAAGATAGTGGCCTGGTGTTCCAGGCGGGACGGATTTTCCTCTGTCAAGTCCTGTGTCACTGCCTCTAAGGAGGAGACCAATCCTGATAACGGGATGAGAGCCCGCTTGAGTTCTGTGTCTATGTTGCGCAACTTCACGTCCTGGACCTTGTACATAGACTGGGAGGCATCTGAGAGCCTGCGCACCTGGTCGTCTTGTACCGCACCAGACTGGTAGACCTTTACAGAGTGGATTTTGTACTTCCCACTGGTCGCCTTCGCCAAATGAATCGACGGATTCAAGTCCAGTTTGGCGAAGTCCTCGTCCAAGTTCTCCATGGCCTCCTTAACTGTCGGGTGAGGAGGAATGAGAAGTTCAGGGTCGTCCCAGATCGCGAACCTCTTATCCACTGTCTGACTTGGGGAAGGACAGGTAGCCAGCCTGTCAGCGATCCAGGTAAATACGTCCCCGTATTCCAGGCACGTGTCAGTTTGATCATCCTCTGACACCTCCTCAACGTAGTCTGGTACGAAGTCATGCTCCTCCCGGAGCAGAGGAGAACGAGAACGGTCCTGACGTGCCTGTGTCACTGTAGCAGTCTTGGGCCGAGGCGAGGAGCGCCGAGGCGAGCGCCGAGGAGAGCGTGACCTTCGAGGAGACCTTGAGCGCCGAGGTGAGCGCCGAGGGGAGCGCGAGCGCCGAGGAGAACGAGAACGTGAGCGCCTCGAGGAGCGCCGAGGAGAGCGGGAGCGTCGACGATGATCCTCCTTGAAAACGAAGTCTCTATTCGCTTCCCCAAAGCGCAAGGCATCACCAGCGCGCGTATCCATGCGCTGGTCATACCGCTGGTAACCAGGGTCCACAGGAGCGTCCACAAACTGAACCGTGGCGGAGCGCTCCACGCGCCGACGGTCCTCCGACACATCCCTAACCACCAAAGGCACTGGTGGGCGAATAGGAGGAGGTTGTTGCTGTTGTTTCTGTGGAGGAGGCACAAGCACTGGTACTTCCTGTGCAGCCCGTGCCTCCAACAACATCTCCACCTGCTTGTTCACAAGCGACGCTAAGAGGTTGGGGTCAATAACAGGGGCTCCTGGGTTGACCCCCTGTTCAACCTCTTCCAAAGTAGGGCCGTGCCTTACCCTCACCTGAGTAGCAGATGCGGGTTCCGAAGGCACAACACTCACAGTCACAGGCACAACCTCAGTGTCCCCCGAGACAGAGACATCGTCCCGAGAGAGAGGAGAAGTTTTCTCAGACATAGTCCTATGTCTTCTCTGTGAAAACCTCTTACGTCTGGCAACTGTGAAGGCCTTGAACTGAGCAGTAGACAGCGGACGACAAAAGATACACTTAGAGTCTGTATCACAAAGAGACCCCACACAGTCAGGGCACTGAGGGTGCGGGTCCTTAGCAGATTTAGGTGATCTGCAAGACGAGCAGAAGACTCGCATAAGATTGACTGTAAAGAACAGAAACAATCAACATAAGAAAAAAGGGAAAAACACGCCAGTGAGCCCCTTTAAAAAACGGTAAACAAACTTCATAACAGAAGTCAGTTACCCAAAAATTGAAAATTGTTTACATTTTACAATTACTACAACACTCAAGCAAAGCAAGAGGTTAAAATACATAAGCAAGCAATTACGCAAGCAATATATAGTAGTAAAAAGTAGAAATTTAAATTTAAATTTAAATTTTAAATTTAAATAAAAGAAAGAAAACATTAAGTTTTCATTCCAAATAAACATAATGAAATGCACAAGCATATTATAATACACAACAAAAAATAGTAACAAACGTTACCATACGAGTGTGAAATGAAGAAAGCATCATAACAATCCCAACAAACAATCTCAATGAGATAAACAAAGGGTGATGCAATAGCTAAAAATAGCGACACAGACAACACCCGAGAAGGGCGTGCCACTACCCCAAGCAAGCCAAACAGCAAAGAAAAAAAGTGCGTTTGAAAAAGGGGAAAACGAGCATTTTAAAACTTACCAACAACCCCAAAGGGGATTGCAAACATAAATAAGCACCATTGAAATAATATCCCAAAGTAAAAGGAATTTACTCAGTGAAAATTTGAGAAAAAACTGTAACATGTGCTTCGGCGTAGGAATACGCACAAGTAGAAAAATGGAAGAAACATGAAGAATGTTTACGTGGTCAAAAGACCAAAAAACAGTGAAATAGGGATAGAAAATGGAGCTAAACATGTGAAATAGGATGTAGGAGGGCCCCAGGAAGCTATCAACGAAGCAAAATGGGGCCGAAAACATGCCAACATGCGGGAAAACGGGTGAAATTTCAAAGTGAGGAACGATGAAAATTTCGTCGATATGGTAAGTGAACCAATGCTTTATTCACACACTTCGCAGGTATATAAAAACACACAGTACATACCGTAGGTTGTAGAAAAATACACAAAATTAAGCAATTTCAAAAACCTGAAGACAAGAACACGTCTTGCCGATTCATCGATAGAAGGAAATGTGATTGCGTCACGTTATCACGTGACAGATTGGTATAGCCTTCCGGCTATATCATAGCATCCTGTCTGCGTGTCGTTCACACTGTTACTTCGTAAAGACAAGGATTCTACTCTTCCAATCTCTCATCGGAAGTACTAGGTAATATGCAATATCTGAAGTGGGGTAAGTATTAAAAATTTATGTTCTAGAGAAAGTCAATTTCCCAATACAAGGCAGAACTCTTGCCAGTCTCCATTACTGGCTGATTTAGGCCTTGCAGTATTTCTTAAGATCTCTGTGCTTGGAAATCTGGGCCCACTATGCATTTCAGGTACAGCGATCCACTATCTTGGTACAACAAAGCGAGGGAAATACTGCAAGGCTTAAATCAGCCAGTAATGGAGACTGGCAAGAGTTATGCTTTGCATTTGGAAGTTGAGAGAAAATAGGCTCTATCTAAAGCAAAGCAGCCATTATGGAGCTTATAGGTAAACAGTTTTATTTCTCAGGCAATTAAAACAAATAATTCCCACATTAGAAACTAGGGTCACTGCGACATGACCTAAGCTCGGTCCTACCCACCATGTGCTTCTGCATCTGGACCCTGAGCAATGCCCCCTTCATACGACTGTGGGAATAAAATAGTGGGTGATTAGTTTGCAAATCAAATGGTTAATTGTGTCTGTTTCAAAATGGACACCAACAAATGAAGGACAACACAGAATGTTATAGCCTGGGATATAAATTAACAATGTGAGCCTGCTCGGTTTGCTATTTCAAACTCAATTAATATAAAGTTTGAAATAATGGTTGTTAAACTAGCAATTATTCAATTTATTGCAAAGTTCTTTTCAAGTAGCATCTACAAAAGAGAGGGTCACACATAAAAAGCTTCTTAAATGTCATACAAAATTAAGATAATAACTTTCTAAATTAGAGTGATTACGTATTTGATGAATATAATTACAAATACCACTTGATACTTTAGAAAAAGATGGGTTGTACGAGATAGTATATATATATGATGAAATATAAATTGTTTACTTTGATTCTCACATATTTTTAATCAACAAACAAGGTCATCTTAGGAAATAGTGTACAAAGTCAGTGCCATAAGTGGTATTTTGTAAATTCAGATAGGAAAATTAAGGAAAAAACTTCAAAAGTTACCAGTTCAGATCAGAAGTGATCATGAGAATTCGGTTGGATCTTATTTCATACACTGAATGAAGTTAGTGACACATTTACAACAAGAGAGTGTGAATATAGACTACATCTCTGACCTACCATACTATTCTTGATGTAGTTGACAGTTTTCTCGACACTGATACCGCTCCAATCTTTAAGCATATAACTGATACAAGAGGCACAGTAGACAAAGCGCATGTCGTGTTCGCTTCCTTCAGGCATTGCGCAGAAGCTGAAATATAAACACACAAATGTTTATATTAAAATATTAATGGTGATAGGAAAAAGTTTTTCATCCTCACCGTTGAAAACATTATTTCTGAATCAAAACATTATTCTTATTCTGTGTTTTTGAAAAAATAAAGAGTGTATAGCCCTATGACACTCTATGAAATCAATTCTTTTACACCTCATAGCTAAATATGGGCTTATTTAATAAGACTTTTGGAGTTAGGTGTACATGTTAAACTCTATTTAATAAATACAGCCCCCCTTTTCGCACCACTTTTTGAGAGAAAACTGTGCACTTGCATTTTGTTCTTGCCCACAGGAGCCAAAATTGTCGAAAAAGTGTCAATCATGTTATAATTCTTGTGAGTTCTGATGCACCAAGTACTGGGCTTTGAAACTGGCTTTGGGCTGGATCGTCAACATCATGCGCTTTCTAGTCACCTATTTTCGAAAATACTTGCCCCAAAAAGGCGAGAACAAATTGTTGTGTTAAAGGTGTCATAGATTTAGACACAACAGTGATATTAACGACAAAAGGAGGTTCAAATAATCATTAATAAGGCAAAAAATTTACAAAGGCTTTACTAGTGATGTAGCATCATCGTGACTTCACAACCGTTTATGATTGTAACATTATTCATTTCCATGCTTTAAGAACTTACATCATTCAAAAGAAAGATGGCGGACAGAAGCCTGAATGTTGTTCTAATTTCCATTTCAATGGATATAGATTAACGAAAGCAAATATGGTGTGTTCATTGTGGTAACACTTGAGAAAATTTCACTTAAAGCTGTACAAAAAAGGCACTATTAGGATATCAAATCATCAGTCTGACATGGGTGAAACGGTTCACAATTACACTAGTTGAACTGCCGTAATTTTATTTCGGTTCAGTGCACTATGCATTAAACTGTATTTTTGGTTTGTATCACAAACTGTAATTTATGTTCAAATTATTTCTTTCTTAAATTTCATTCATATTTCAATTTTTAATTTTTTTCGATCATTAGAATTTACTTTCCAGAAAACTTCTGTTTTATTGTGACTTGTGCTTGTTGCTTTCTTGGATCTGAGCGAAAGCAAACCGAAGGTTGTGCATCACAATACATACAAAACCGAAGCTCAAGTGTACAGAATTAACGTGTACCTTCCATCCTCCTGTTGCAAGGCTTTCAAACCTTCGATGATGGCACCCTTGTCTAAGCGTGAGAGATTGTCTCCTAGAATCACAAGTGAAGCAATGGCTGTGTATGTCATTGCTATATGGCCGCTGTCATAAATGATTGGGTTGGCTCGTGCCTGAAAAAAAAGGTTTATGTCATCTTATTCCTGGGAGAAAGCTTGTAACACAATTGTGGTTATGTACTGCTGTGAAACCTGGGGATGGGAATTGAAGGTGATACTGCACTGAATTTCAGTTGAGTATTGTCTAACTGCCTGCAGGTTTATTCTTTAAATTCTCATGCAGGTAAAATTACCACATCATTCAGGGCTTCATGAGATTTTACCTGTGGAGATAACCATTAAAAGCATGTATCAAACACAAGATAATTGTGTAAAGTTTGAGAAGCGCCTGCGCCATAATTGTTTTCCTGTAACTTAGTAGATACTTAATTGTGTTTCAATAAAGAGGAAAATAATTTCTACAGATACCAGTCTCTGATAAGTGAATATATGTAGTCCATCTAAAAGAATCATTATTAGAAAAGCTGACTGTCCACAAAACAGTCAATTTCATATGGAGCAAGTTGATATTAATCTGGATTTTGAATTTTTTAGATATTAAGTGTTTACGTAATGCAGAACGCTGTATTTTCTTATGAAAGGCTGGTCGATCTATAAAATACACAAGCCCTGCCATCACTGAAGGTGTTCAAGGTGAGGTGAGGTGAGTTAGGGTTTAACGCCGCTTATTTCACTTATATCACGGCTGCTAGTATTAATGCAGGGAGAAAGCCTGCAATGCCATGTGGCTATGTATTGTGGTGAAACCTGCGAGCGACGGCTGGAACTAGCGAATCATGGGTGGAACTACACTGAAATGCAGTGTAGCATTGCACCCAAACCTTACTGCATGTAGAACAGTTCTCTACTGCAGACAAAGTTGCCGTGCCACAGAACCACAGACCTCTTGATCATAAGCCGAACGCGCTAACCACTGTGCTATCCCGCCCCCAATCACTGAAGACTTACAGTTAATTCATACATGTAGTACAACTATAAAGTACTAAGATTACTCTGTCAAAGCAGGTAAATCATTATACCGGTAAGCCCATCCTGCTCTATCAGTGTATTTGTATACATTTGACTACTACAATATCCTGATCTCCTCGGGCCGAAAACTTGATGTAGGGTGGTGTCTTTTCGCACAATAGCACAATAAGCATAGCATGTAATATTTCAGCCAATGGAATATTGTGATCTGAAAGTTGGTGATTGCTCGCTGGTCTTCTTGAGCTCTTTCAATGGCTGGCTATGTTACAGCCGAAAAAGCAATTTTCGGCCTCAGGAGATCAGGGTATTGTACAGTAGCCAGCATCCTGTCTCAGGGTATAACATACGCTAATGCAATAACAATGGAACGTGTTATCAGTCACTGGTGACTGATGTAACAATGACCTGACGTCATAAAACAATGCTCTGACGTCATGACACGTTCATGACGTCACATTGTTGCTGAGGCGACACGCACATTCAGGAGCCGACTTAACGTAAACGCAAGTCGATTTCGGTAAATATGCAAGAATTTTGTCATATACAGTCAGGCCTCGATAATCCGAACGCTTCCGTTTTTCATCAAAAACGTTCGGATAGTGAAATGTTCGGATTACTAAAGATATTAGTTTGGTTACATCTTCCGTCCGTTCGGAAACTGCGAGATTCGGATTATCGGTGGCCGGATTATCGCGGGTTGACTTTAATAAATAGGAAATTTTCGTTGTGGTGGGGGATAAAAAGAACTATGCAAGAAAACTTATTATTATGATAACAAACCTTTGCTGGGTCATAATCATGACCAAGAGTTGCAGAGCCTCTAAAACCACATTGGCTTTTGTTACTTTCTGCAAAATAAAATCAACAATGAAAATTATGGCTATGTAAAGGTTCAAGGAAAAAAATAACTGAATATGGTTAATGGTATTGATTCTACTCTGTAATATTTCATGAGGTCATCTTTTTTAAAACTCTGTATTTTTTCATGATGTCATGAATGATAACTTGTGCCTGCAAGTGATTAAGAGTGAACAAAATGATGAATTCATTTTGATTAAAGACAATGAATATTGTAGTTTCTGCAATGTGTAAGTTCCATCTTTTTATTGATGTTGATTGTTGAATAAAGAATACTAGTTCACTTTCATTTTAATGCATCCAGCTATTTTTATTATTATTGAGGTACGACCATAGAATGTTTCTTGATATGATGTGAATCAGAATATGAAGAATAATTCAATCAAAATAATAATGAATATATCAAGATACAAATTTGATAGGCTTTTTAAGTTAATTATTTAAAAAAAAGAGAAGACATGATAGCTAGTAACACTGTAAATTGGGCATTATTATTATTATATAACATGACATATAAATGAAAATCAACAGTACAGTTTTAATTTGAAGATAAGTATGCACATTCATTTCACTAGAGTAAAATCTGTGTTATGCTAATGTTTCAATGTTTTATATCATTTATTTATATTCAATGAGTTAAAAATAAGCAGAATTTAATTCTAAAAGTGATTAAACATTTGCGAATATCCTGAAAATGTTGACCACACCTTCTTTATTGGGTAACACTTGAAGAGAATAAATCCAATCAATGAGCTGTTGTTTTTCTTTTTTTAAGGTATTCAAGGCACACAGGACATCAAGGCCGGAGAGGGCGAAAAAGGCAATTGTCATTCTGAAAAGAAATCCATAGCGAGTATTCTCGACAAATGAAACAACAGGACAAGGAGATATTTACAATTTGACAGGTAGGATAATGCTGTCACAGTTTTCGCGCAACAGAATTTCCGAGTGCCGTGTGAAAACAACGACTTCAATAAACGATGAATCAAAATCATAAACACATTATGTTACCTATTAGTATCTAAGGATGCACAGCTTGACGGTAGAACTTGAAGTGTTCTTGTGAAAAACTTGATATGCTTTTCTCTCATAAATTCCTTAGTAGCCATTTCTACACCGGAAGCTGTCAAATGAAAATACCGGGAAACGAGAAAGATATCGGAGCAATATCCGGGACGAACCAGCTTACAATAATGTCGGAGTATTTTCATTCTTCTATATTTATGAAATCCGAAACAGTAAAATCGACATAATAAGAGGTCTTCATTTTACAATATTCTAAAGTTTTATTTTTTTTTTCAATTTATTAAAAAAAACCTGTTGAACAGTCTAATGACCCCATAAGATCCACGCAACTACTCTGTATGATGTTATTATTTATTTCCCCATGTCCATGTGTTTGGGAAGTCGATATTTCTTGATAGGGCTATATTAATTTTGATTTGAGAACGATTTTTTTCTAGCATTTCCGACAGTAATATTGCAAAAGTAGTCTATTTTCATTCATTTATTGACGAATAAAAAATTGTAAAATCTATTGAGGAAAATGCATTACGCGATTATATAGCCAAACAAATTCCATAGACAATCAGTCAAAAAGCTAATATTTAAATAAATTATTTTGAGACATGTTTTCAAGAGGAATACATATCTTACATTATAATATAACATTTTGTTTTGCAAACGATTAAACTCCTTCTAATCCTAAACCTAAACATATATATGTTTCATCATACTCTTCTTTATTTTCTATACATTTAGGCCTACCCATATACCTATAATCATAATAATTCTAATTTGTAGTCTCTCATAACGCTTTTGGGTGGCATTTGTACCTTTACACCCCTGCAATTATGCTTAACCTGTATTTTAACCCGTGTTGTACAAATGGTGAGACTTTAATAAACTATATTGTACTGTATTGTTTGTAGTAAAGGGTACGTATATCATTATTGTTATTGACGTGTTTATTTCGGAATGCGGAAAATATGTTAGGATTTCTCTTTCATAAGTGTTAAATATTTATTCAGTAAAACTTGTGTAGAACATCAACGCACAAAACAGGTCACGTAACATCTGGCGTTATACCCTAACGGTGTTGTTTTAATTAAGGATGCATGTCCGCTCCTTCCGGTTGAACTTCAAAAATGAAATATGATTAAGTAAAGATTTTTTCTCATCTTTATTTACTTCATGATATTCTACATCAACTACATACTTTTAAAAAACAAATGAAATAAAGAAAATGTGTCTTTAGAACCTCTAAAAGGTGCTTAAACAGCATAAATGGCCTAAATTTGACTAAAAAGGGGGGTTTTCGGGTACATTTTGTGTCAAAGCTTAAAAAAACCCACACTACCATGTATATATTTTTTTTTATCTATTTCGGTAGGGTAAAATGAACTTTGTAACATATCAAAAAAGGAAAAAAAGTCTAATACTAGAAATGTATTATTTTAAAGTTTTTAGCAGTTTTTTTTTCATTTTCCCATAGACTCCCTTGTTAAAATTGTACTTCACCCCATTATCTTACAGGCGTCATATCTCGAAAAAACCCACACTACCCCCTATTTTTTAATGCTAATTTTCCAATCATATACTTTAAAAAAAATATAAGTTAGAAAAAAAGTTTAATTCTATAAATTTGAGGAGCGAACATCCTTAAGTGGATATTCTCTAATCAGTCAAGTCAATTCACCTTAACATGGCCTCCAATTAATTATTAATTAATTGTGTTGTGAAGTGGAAAATCTCAAAGGATAAAGTCAAATATATACATCCCTCCCAGATTATATGTAACTGCATTAACCATATCTCTGACAATACAAGTAAAATCCCACGGTTATGTTCTGTGAAAAGTATCCTTGATAACTGTGGCCTGTCTTATGCATTTTTAAATTCGTCGGTATGCTCGACGCCTTGGCTTGTCTCAATGGTGGAAAACATTTACAGATCACAGTTCTTTCAAAATTGTAGATCCCAAGTGGCCATAAGCTCAAAGGGCAGTTATTATAAATATTTTAAATCCGAACCTAGTTTCGAAAAGTATCTCCTCCTTCCAAAAGGCATACATTATCCAATTACCTATTGAGACAGGCCGATGGTTGAGTATTCCAAGAGAAGACCGAAAATGTCCACTCTGTGAATCTAATGCTGTTGGAGACGAGTTTCACTACTTATTTAGATGTGAAACTTTTCTCCAACATCGACAATCTCTGAACGCCAAATATCTAAAATTTCAAAACATGTCCATCTTTAAAAAACTTTTAACAACCACCAGCACTAGAGATCTGAAAAGCCTCTCCAAATTACTGAGTCATATATTTATGGTTTAGAAAATGAAATATAAGCTGCTATCTTGTATATAATGTAAAATGTATATTATGTTTATATCATGTACCGCCGTTGGCGGTTTCTAGATGATAAAGAGTTTGAGTTTGAGTACAATCAACTGTGTTGTTTTTGTGAAGTCGATAATCTTGAAGAGATAACTTTGATAATTTCATAAGCAGTATAAGTTATATTTTGGATTTCTCTATCATAAATGTTAAATATTTATTCAGTAAAACATGTGTAGAACATCAACGCACAAAACAGGTCTACTTTCCCGGTCGGTGATGTCGAAAAAAATCACCAAATCATATTAATAATATAATATATAACATACTATTAATACTTACCATATTTCTTTATTTCTTTCAAACACAAAACATAACAACAACACGGAGTGTCTGATTGATTTATTGAAATACCATATCTTGGTTAGATTTTGTCATTATTGTACTCTTGTGATCTACCCAATAAGGGTGTCCACCCGTGAAAGCCAAATTTGAGAAATATGGTCTGCCGTGAAAGTAAATTACAATCATCAAAAGGCTATTATTATAACATGTTGAAAGATAACTTCTGTATTGAAGACTATTTATTGCAGCTTCGATTGAATTTATGTATTTATATCACAAAACATGTAATCAAGACTACCCACAGAAACTGGTATATGGTATATAATCGTAAAAGAATATAGAGTATGTACATTGTGTAAGTTAAGATTGGGGGTGAATTTAATTTTATGTTAGAGTGTAGTTTATCAGATGAATTAAGAAATAATTATCTTCCTGCATATTACTGTTAACATGTATCCATTGGAACATATATCTCACATATGTCCATCACATACAAACCTATACTTGTTAAAGGTACATCCATTGTGTTGCTGAGGGTCAAATATGACAAACGTTATAAATGGTCTTATTTTATAGAGAAGTGCCAACTGTTACCGAAAACAACCATTTTAATGATACTCGACTTAGTATATTGACGAAATGAAGGTAAAAGTATCGATTTCTGATCGAAAACCGGACAATGCACCGCGTGTGGTGCGCGCCAATGAGTCAAACGTAATTTTGGAATCTTATTTACACCAGACAGAATAACCAATTTGGGTTGATAATGTTCAATAGGTCACATAACTACTGTGCATGAAAATAGGACGTGCACTTTCGGTTTCTGCACATGCATAATGATGTTACTTGATTTTAATTGGAAACTAGTAATTATGATATGTTTTGCGATTGGGGATGAATATGCAAGCTAAATGATTTTGTTTGTATTGTAAACAGCACATATGCTTTGTTGGAACGTATTAAAGCCAAATAAAATTTTATGAAACACAATGGATGCACCTTTAAGATTGCTTTGTATATCAAACATGGCTTTCGTATGCTCCATTAATATGTGTTTTGTTGTATTCATATATATTTGTTCCCTCTATGCCATTGTGTATGACTTATGAGAATAAACTTGACTTGACTTGACTTGACTTGAAAGCAACATTTCATGTAGAGTCCTCATTGCTTGAATGCTATAATTAATTACTGGCTGATTACCGTTTCTCAAATAAGCGTCACCCCACTGGTTGTGTTGAAGCGCGCCGAGATGCTTACTTTGTATTGAGATTGTAGACTGTTGATGTTGATTTCTGAAAAGTTAAAATGAACTATGTTATCACCATTCTTGTCTGTTTATGTAATATATATGTATGTTTATATTCTCTTGTACCACCGTGGGTGGGTTTTGAGGAATAAAGATTGATTGATTGAGAAAAAAGAATTGAAAAAAAGAAACTTGAAAGATTTATTCACTCATTGCATTATCTAAATTTACTTGGCAGGATATGGGCAATTTCAGTAGAGTATTACAATTTTTTGTTTGAAATAAAGAAATCATATTAAATATTGATATAACCTCTGAAGACAATTCGATACCTGAATGCCATTTTTGTATAAAGAGGTTTTGACGTATAATTTATCAAATCAGTATTTACCAGTGGATGATATATCCATACGTCATTATTTCCCGTCTTTATAAAATGTTTTTGATACATGATAGCCATTTGTTATCTAACATATTATTTGATAAAATGTGAAGTAAGAAGTTTGATAGCTGTTAAGCTGATAATGGTGTACTTTTCTTGACCCGGAGCAGTTTCCCAGTACTTCACATCCGTAAGTCAAAATTGGATGAACAAGTACATAAAAGAGGGAATTGACATAATCCATGGCCTTTAAACCCTTGTCACAAAGGGAAAGTGCATTTCCTGCTGAAGATTCATCCTCGGTTACCCATGGTTTTATATATGCTCCGTTACTCTCTACTATATCATGATATAGTGGAGAGTAACGGAGAATGTATAAAACCATGGGTAACCGAGGATGCTGAAGATTATGCCGAGATATTTGTATTTATCAACATTTGATTGCAAATGTATTGGAGTATTCTTTATTTGTGCCATTTAACATTAGAACATTGCATTTATCTATATTGATTTTAGCTTCCATGTTTACAATATTTGCTGAACTCACCAAGCTGTTCCTGTAGGTCACACCTACTTGCAACTTCCCAATGCAAGGCATAACTCTTGCCAGTCTCCATTACTGGCTGATTTAGGCCTTGCAGTATTTCCTTAAGAAATCTGTGTTAAGAAATCCAGGCCCGCTATGCATTTCCAGTGCAGCGATTCACTGCCTCGACACAAGAAAGCGAGGGAAATACCGCAAGGGATAAATCAGCCAGAAATGCAGACTGGCAAGAGTAATGCCTTGCGTTTGGAAGTTGACCTACTTGTTGCTAAGATGACAGTATCGCCAGCATAAAGCGGCCAAGGGAGAAGGATTAGTGACGGCCTACATCAAACATCATTGACATGTGTCCTTTATTTACATACAATTTTAAATAATACAAATCAAAATCACCTGTTCAGTTTATTATATACGGTAGCGTTAATCAGTGGTTTTGTCCACTGCCGGGAGAAAGACACTGATAGGATTACCTAATCACCCACACCGCCGGGAGAGCAACGCCGTTTTAACCTCATTTTCTTAAATGTGGCTTTCGAGGGCTGTACCCTATATCTCATAAGCATTGTTATATTTCTATGTCTACGAACGTCTACGAATCCATCGCCCATCGTCCAACGAATTCACCGGAAATGTACATCTACGAGCCTGTCTGGTCTACGAACTCCCCTACAGTCATATAAAGTATCAACATACTAAACAGATAGATTTGCTTCTGTATACAGTGTTTATTTAGTTGAGTTATGACTTTTTTCTTGAATTGTGTTTATTGGTATTTGGCTATCAACGTATAGTTTTAACTGTGTAACTTTAATAGTGCATTCCTGTATTAAGAATCAGTTGCTGGAGAGAGAGGAGAGAGAGAGAGAACATCATATTAAAACATCTCTACATAAAAATGTAGGTCTTTGAGGTGAGGTGAGTTGGGGTTTAACGCCGCTTTCAAGAGTAATTCACTTATATCGCGGCTGCTACTATTATGGCAGGGAGAAAGCCCGCAACGCTATGTGGCTATGCTTTGCGGTGAAACCTGCGAGCATCGGCTGGAACTAGCGAACCATGGGTGGTACTACGCTGAAATTCAGTGTAGCATTGCACCCAAACCTTACTGCGTGTAGAACAGTTCTCTACTGCAGACAAAGTTGCCGTCCCCCTGGCGGGATTCGAACCCCGAACCTCTTGATCCGAAGCCGAACGCGCTAACCTCTGCGCAGGAAGATTTCTGGATGAAAACAAACATGAGGGGAGTAATACACGTCGAAGCTAGTACTGCTCCATGCCTGTGTATAGAAAAAGAGCCTTTAATATAGTCTAGGTCTGTATTCAGCTATCCCGAATACACAATTTGGGATTAAAAGCCTAAAGAAATAAAAATTGACATGGAAAAAGGGAGGGTAATAATTATTAATTTTTATAAACTATATGTTAGTCTATGTTGAAACCAAACGTTAAAATATGTATTTGGCTGTAAACACAAACTGTTATCTGTGTAGTCGTTTTGTTTGAACTTACTGATAAACAATTGAATAATTTACGTGAGTTTCCCTTCCTCTAGGATTCTGTTTGTTGGTATATGCTTGACTGTTCATGGGATGTAAACCTGCTTCGTTTAGTTCAGAAACTGCGCATGTGACTTTATCCCTCTTTTTAATTTCAATGATGCTGAACAATGCGTTATTGATTTAAGTCTTTGTTCTT
The DNA here is from genome assembly GCA_936450465.1 of Gibbula magus. NCBI lineage: Eukaryota > Metazoa > Mollusca > Gastropoda > Trochida > Trochidae > Gibbula > Gibbula magus. Next base: position 94,254,309 of record OW388289.1, on the reverse strand, counting down.
CGTGGATAGAAGTAACTTAGTAAGACACTTCAGTTTGTCACGAACACGACAGAAACATGACACACTGAACACTGCAAAATGACTGGCACCACGGTGGTATTCCTAATCACAATTGGTAAGTACTTAGTTGTAAGTAAGATAACATAGGCTTGGAAAATACCTTTATCATATAATAAACTATTTAGTAAATATAAAACTAATGTATGTTTCTAAAGCCTACGTAGCGCAAGTATCTTTTTCAAATTAACATATTCAACTGACTTTTAGACGTTACAATCGAGTCACATTTTGTTTTAATTGTCATGTATATCGATCAGCATACGACGTCATCCAAATGTGAGTGTTTTTAATGCGTTATCAAAAGTAATTCACAATTTAAAAAAAATATCTGTGTGCATATACAAGACTTACCAGTGTGTATTAGACGAAAGTTAAGCCTTCGCAATAAGTAGATAAAAATATTATTACAGGATTGTCGGTATTGTGATAATAAAAAAAATAATTGTTCACTGACATGGACGATGATAACACGTCCATCGCTGTAATAGTCACGTGACCAATCAGTAACAATATGAACGTTCTCGCGTACACATTACACCCAGTGTTTACAGTCATTTAAAACTTTGATCATTGCGTTTTCGACAAATCTGTTCTGGTGGCTTTACGCTGATTTCAGTCGGTGATGTCATCTATACAGCTTGATATGCCTTTCCTCCAACCGTGTTAGAATAAGCACGTATAAGATCTCACGTAAGCCATCTCACTCAAAAGTAAGCTTAGATGACAAGGATATCGAGGTTGTTGAAGAATACAAATATCTCGGCACTATTTTAGACTCAAAGTTATCATGGAATTCTAACACTGATCATACATACAAAAAATGCAAGCAGCGATTAAATTTTTTATGGAAATTGAAACACTTCAAGTTAGACCAAAACATCATGATGCTATTTTATAAAAGTTTTATCCGAAGTGTTCTTACTTTCAACGTTCTATGTTGGTATGGGAATCTGTCAGTTTAAAACAAAAATAAAATTTTCAGAATTCTAAATACTTCTTAAAAAATTATCGGATTACCGTTTAGAAAGTATTGGCTCTTTCTATGAACAGAAAATTATTAAAAAGACAAACAAAATTTTAAGTGACTCATCTCATGTTTTGTTTTCGGAATATTCTATTCTTCCTTCAGGCCGAAGATTACACATGCCAGCATTGAAAACAAACTGGGCTCGCCATTCATTTGTACCATCTGGTATACGAGAATTAAATAAGGAAAGAGACTGTGTGTAAAACTGGGGTGGGGTGTGATGGGCGCGGGTTCGGTGTGTGGGGAGGGTGAATTTGTGACTTGATTTAACTGTGATCTAATTGTGTAACTTGGTTTATACATGTGTGTATTGTATATATATTTATCTCTATGTGATATATAAATTTTATGTATTTTTGTTTTGCCTGAAAACAGTGTACAACAAATTTCCAATAGACATTAAAGAATTATCTTTCTTATCTTATCTTATCTTATCTTATCTTATCACAAAATGAAATTAGAAAGTTCAAACAAATAAATGTAACGTTGCATTAAATTGACAATGGTACCATCTGCATGAAGCTAATCGGAACCTACAGAGTTATATATTTCGTAAATCACTCTCCTTCGCCACAAAGAAGCAGCCCTGTAGACAGGATTTGGCACTGCAATCAAGGTAACACGCTACAACTTCCATATTTGGAAACATTCGTTGGATAACGTTTCCACTTTACATGTACAATATTCGAAGAAAATTGTTTTAAATATATTAACAATATATATCAACAAATATGCTAATAAATAAAGAAGACCAAATCTGAGATAAAACAGGTAATTTAAAGCAGACATATTTGAAGTAAGCCTATATGTGCAAACTAGAAAAACCTTCGTTTAAATCCGTCGTCACACTGAGATGTGATAAAAATATTCAAACTTGATGATTTGAAAATGGAATAAAGCCTCAGGCAACAAGGGCACAGGTGATTACGTATGAGGTTTGGAACTAAGCAGCAGCAAAAACAGTTGATATAAGCAACGTTAATGTGTCAGATACGGAAGTTCATTTAACGAAGACTGTCAAGGATCTCAGTCTCTTACTGGATCCAACACTTTCAATGGAAACTCAGATTAACAATGTCTGCAAAGTTTGCTATTTGAACCTACGAGTGATTGGAAATCTTCGTCCTCTGATCACCATGGAAGCTTCACATTGTCTAGCCAGATGTCTTGTACTGAGTAGACTAGATTACTGTAACAGTCTTTACGTCGGACTCCCGGATATTCTCCTTGACAAACTTCAAAAAGTACAAAATAATCGTGACTCACACATCTAAAGGATCGCACATTACTCCTGTCTTTAAACATCTTCACCGGCTTCCAATTAGAGCAAGGATTCAACTCAAAATTCTCTGTCTAATGCATAAATCTCTGCATGATCAATCGCCTGCCTATATATCAGAGTTGATATCAACTTATGTCCCAGCACGGGAACTTAGATCAAAACATCAGAATCTACTGACAGTGCCGAAGTATTACCTCAAGTGCTTTGGTCAGAAATGTTTTGAACATTTTGCTCCTAACATGTGGAACTCTCTTCCCAAAACTCTGAAACTTTCTCCAACATTTGAGTCATTCAAATCAAGTCTAAAAACCTATCTTTTTTTTCAGTTATATGGTTTGTAAGGACTTCTGTACAGCAATTCTATACATGGACTTGTTATTGCTGTTTGTGTGAACTGAGCCCATTCGAATGTGCCTGACTATTATTATCATTTATTAGCATTATGATGTTTAGCGCCTTGAGCATGCTTTCGAGCGTGGATATGTGCACTTTATAAATATGCACTATTATTATTATTATTATTATTAAGTGCCAAATTACCCTAATTTTTTCAGATTTGGCATTTTGCAACATAGCTCTGAACAAACCTGCATACGGAAGTTCGTCCTTTAATCAAAACTGGGTGCCTGGTTACTCGGTTGATGCGGGAGATTCCACGTGTTTCGTCACCCAACATGGAGACTGGGACCCCTGGCTTGTGGTCGACCTTCTACAAACGTACCTTGTAGACCATGTAACTGTTAACGTCACAAGCCGCAAAGCGAGTGAGTAACGAATTCATGACACTTTAATCTGATTGAGTACACTGCCAGAAGTAGTTCTAATCATCGAAAATGTACAGTCAGATATCACACCCTATATAATACGCACCGTTGAAAAATGAAGGCACTCGTTGCTACAGAAGGCAAATTGTCCACCCATGTGCAGAATGATAGCTTATTAACACTTAATGTAAGAAAATCTACATGGAAAATTGCTGACAAAATTTCAGGATTTTGTCCATAAAAGTATTGTTTCTAATATGCTGTAAGTTAGTATATGAATAATTCATCTGTTGTGGGGAAAATGAAGAGTAAACTGATACTTTGATCATGACGTTTTAATGACCAAGTAACTGCACATTTTGTTTGATATATTCTAATAAAATTAAAATAGACGTATACAATACATTGCGAAATAACGGGTAAGCATTAAAGAATCAGTTATTTTATTTTGACTATTATTGAACATCAAACAACATAAACGGACGTTGTTTTATCCGAAGTGTGTAGAAAAATAGGATACGGAAGGCTATATGTCTTCAATACAGAAGGGAAAAAATGCCTTCCGTTGCTTGGAAATTTTAGTGCAGGTAGCCCACGTAACAATTTTGACACAGCATATTGGTATGATACAATATACATTTTTCTTTTCATCATGACATTTATCGGGACATATGTTGCAGGAATATGTTTCACTGAACCCCAACAAATATTCAAACACTCTGAAAAGTATATTATATAGCTTAACTGCTTATTAATAATGAATAATATTTCCAAATTATTTACTTAAAAACCGGCATCTCTTATATGATGTTAAAATACAGACTTAAAACATTCCTCTCAACAATTTTATGCATTATGGCATGTTACTGGACATTTGAAACATCGATGAAGGTGATAACTGTTTTTAGTTTAACAATTACTATAGACATACAATGTATATCTAATTTCAAAATGCGACATCCATGAAGTGTGGGACATTTGCCTTCCGTAGCGCGCCAATGCCTTCCGTGGCTACGAGTGCCTTCATTTGCCAACGGTGCGTATAATAGGGTGTGGTTATATACATGTACATGTATAGCGTTTATTCGTCCTGAAATGTTGTCCGATAATATCTTCTATACATACTACCACCAAACTTAATATACATGTCAACAATCATCCCTAGATATGTCCTTTGGGAGTAAGAACTTGTTTGAATTTTATTTTTAGAGGCAATTTTCCATGGAAACATGACTTAACAGTTGCTCTACCAGCCTTATGTTCGTTTCTTTGAGGTGATATAGCACTTGATCAAATATACATTTGAAAAGAACTTAAAAAGTTCTTAACGCCGTTTATGAAACGGTGCACGCCATTTCAATCGATATTATTAAACAAACGATCAAAGAACGATCAAAGATGAAGATGACGGTAGTACATTTTGTTCACTTACGCGTGATTAGCGAATTTTACGATCTATTCTGATTTTCAAATATAAGCACTCCCGCAATAAAGAAATTATAAATCCATAAAACTAGTTCTCCTTTAAACTGGAAGTAAACAATGTGACAAACTTCTGCAAACCAAGTTGATATAAATTTGAAAAAAAATTGAAAAATTTGACGACACTATTGGAATTGAGAAATAGCGTGGCGTAAAATAAGTTGGAGGAGAACGAGTTCTATGGATATACAACTTCTTTATTGCAGAAGTGCGACGTTTCGGTGTAGATTCTGACCCCGTCATCAAGTAAATGATGTAAAATAAGTTGTCACTGAAACTGAGACTGAATGAAAAGTCACTCAACCGTTAATGAGTGGGAGAGGCATATCTCCAGATATATACTGAACACAAATAATTTGGGATATTTGTAAATTATGATTGTCTGTATTAACTGACTCATAATTGACATATTAATTATAAAAAATAGCAGTCATACCTGACCTGTAGCATATCTCGACAATTGTACATGCATATGCTTTAGTAATACACATGTCAACCATGATTCCAAGATCGGCCTTCTTAGGATAAGACCTACAAACGAATTTTATTTTTGCTGTTTCCATGGAAACATGACTTACACAATGACTTGTGACTTGTGAATGGAAGATGTTCCAGTTGATTTTGTTGACTTTGACATTATGTTTTAAGTGGTAATTTTCCGCGGTGATGATGTCATCTTAGTTATATTGGCTTCTTAATTATGAAACGTCGCTAATACCAACGTGATTTAACGTCGATTATAAGGTACAAGGTTGCATATGAGCAGATGTATGTTTTACGGTGATCAATTAGAAGCATTCTTAGTTCTCCATTAATTTATTTGCCTTTTATCTCAACGTTTCGATCAAATGACTTCAATGAATTGTTGTGAGTGTAAAATGAGAAGAACAAAAATGAAATTGTAAATGATAACCAATTCTTCACTTTCAAAGAAAAAGCACACGACTACAAGATTGAACTGTACGAGGTGAACCCGGCCCGCTGCCAAACGTCTGTTGGTCAACTCTGCATCAAGCAGGATGGGCCGTTGGGAGCATCAATGACCCTCGTCTGTGACGGGGCAGCGAGGGGACGATTCATCAAATTGTCGAAATATGTAATGGACAGCAAATATGATAACTTACATGTTTGTGAACTGGAAGTGAGTGGGAAACAAGCTGAAGGTAAGAACCCCATACATCGCGTATCAGTAACAAACTCCAGGGGGAGATGTTGATCTGCCAGGCAAAAGGAAGTACTCACCTCAGCTGATTTTTATCATATGTATGATTTTCAGTTGCAAATATATCAAGTTTTCTATGTAATAATCTAAAACTGAAAAGTACAGGTGTTTAGTCAGCAGTCAAAGAATACTTCTACATGTTATTTAAATTTAAAAAAAACTATTAATATTTAAAATTTCTTCAAAGACATATTACATGTATACATGTATGTGAAAATTAATAAATGTGCCTGATTCTGCACACAAATACAACTTTTGAAACATGGTGAGGGTCATGTTGGTGTAAATTTCATTTCTTACCCCTGTTTTATTAACTAAAATATAACCAAAGTCACCAATTAATCCATTCAAACTACTGCAGATAAGTATTATTGTATCGTGACATAGTCAAATGCATCTAATTTCTTTTAAATATTGAATTATTCAAAACCAACTGAGGTGAGTACTTTCTTTTGCCTGGCATTTTAGAAGACGTACGCTATATATTATGCTGGTACCAAAGGATTCGAACTCAGTCAGATGTCCCCAGGTGTTCCTGTCAGTCCCAGGTCCCTGTTTGAGTGCGCCACCTTCTGTGCTACCAACCAGTCGTGTGTCGGCTTCAACTACAGACCAACGGTTGGAGCATGTCAGGCTATAGTTCGACCAACTTCGGATGACACAGTACAAGCAGTGTCTCCTACATACTATTTTGGATTTGATCTTTGTTGAACGACTTTCACCCTGAAGAAGTCAAAGCTTTTTAAATAGACATACATTTATATTTAGCTGAAAGTTGTAAGATGGGCTTATGGCTTGGGTCGTAGTTCGCCGTCCTGAAACTTCCACACTTTGGACTTCACCCCAAGAAGTGTTGTTGCCTTGAAACTGATGTTTAATTGACTTTTATTGACCAGTTAATTGACAAAAGAAGCCGAATTTATCACAATTCCAACTTTGCTACATGGAAAATATATTCTTTGTTGGATGGTGACAGATTTGTAAATTCCATTACCCTACTCCCAAACATAGGTGCACGACAGGGGGTGCAATTTAAATTGGTTTATACTTTTACATACTATGAGAAAGTGTTGCAGGAAAACATAGGTATGTTCGTGAGCTTTCAAAAGTACCCAATGATATGTATGTAGCACAAAACTCAAATACAGCTTCAGCTTCATGTTTTATTATTATTATTATTATATGTATTTCAAGAATATTGTGGCAGCTCTACAGCATCTCTAAACACTTCTTAGTAAATTCTCGAAAAATAATCAGACATTAACGATATTTTACGATCGCTTCAGAAGTTCAGCAAGACCAGAAACGCTGAAATGTTCTCTAATGTGGGCGTACGCGTAAATTACAGATGGTTTCATGCCTTGAGATTACCCCCCGTGCAAGGCATAACAGTCGTTAAATATATGCAAATAAGTTCGAGTACATAAGACGAATACATATAAGATGTCTTAAATATATCATGAATCATATTTAGAGTAATGCCTAAATTATACAAGATGTAAATAACAAACAGTTTCAGTCAGCACACACGCCCATTAACTGACGTCAACAATGTTATAATGAAAGGGTCATCTCAAAATTAACATATTTCAAATAAAGAAACAAATCAATCATACTCTCATCGGATATTCTAAAATTAAGGACAGAGTGTGCAGCTACAATTTTCATCTTGAACTCAATATTTAAACCACTTTAATTTTAAGATTTGGATCGAAAATTTTGTGATAGACAGTTCAATTATAACATTTTGAGATGACCGCTGTATGTGATTGTAGGGTAGGATACGGTCAAGGCTATGTAATCAGAGAAGTTTCAAATGGTTTCGTATTCTACTTGTAAGTATAGGATAAAACATGCCAAAGGGTGTTTATGAGATTTAAAACCCGCAACACGGGGATAAACACGAGGGACGTTAGCCCCGAGTGTTTATCCCGAGGGTTAGGGTTTTAAATCTCATAAACACCCTTTGGCATATGCTATGAAGCTTCAAACCGACCCCGTGGTTAAATGTTATGTTTAATCTATTCTAATTGATAGTGCGAAAAAGTAAAGGAGTCGTCCGTAAAATATCACCTTTTAGTGACAGGCAGTAGGGTATTAAGGGAACTTAGCTAACAACCTCCTCAGCCTAATCACGGCTGCTAGTATTATTGCAGGGGAAAAGCCCACAACGCCATAACTGGAACTAGCGAACCATGGGTGGTACTGCGCTGAAAATCGGTGTAGCATTATACTCGATCCTTGCTGAAGGTAGAACAGATCTCCACAGCAGACAAAATTGTAAAGCCCCTGGCGGGATTCGAATCCCGGACATCTTGATCCGAAGCCAAACGGGCTAACCGAACTGCGCTATAACGCCCACTACTTGTACATAGACGCTCTGGCGCTATCTCAAATTCATTCAAAGGTACCATGGTTGTAAGCTTTTTCTTAAATATTTTTGAAAAAGGACTGAAAGTTTAATGTCTGATAACCTTCTTTTTATGCATGATAAACGATGTTTTGGTGTATGCATGTCAACCTTGTATAAAAATGTTATTTACAATAAATTGGTAGTGTAGTAGTTTCTCTCCTAGGACAATAGTTATTTTGGGTAAAAATTCATGTTACCTAATATTTTCGCAAATTCTGCACATGGTGAATTTTATCTATAAATTAGTAAAAAATAATCAAATGTTATATCTGGACTGATAAAACCATTCTATTGATCCTAATATTCCCAGAGCACCGCATTTCACTTTACAAACTAGGGTGTTGCTTGATTAATTTCTAAATGTATATAATCATTTAAACTTAATCTATCTTGTGTACTTATATTCCTCAAAATGTTCAACTTTGACTTATTCCCATGTCGCCAAATTTCTGTTAATTGAACGAACGTGACGAACTCATACTGCCAACTTATCCTCCCCTACATAATAGATAAAACTTAAGCGGTATGAGTGGACACCAATTCAAACCTAATGGATTTAAAAAAAGACGCTTTTTCCGAAATACAGAATAGTCGATTTTGTAAATGTAAATACAATGCCTGGATTCGTTCTCGCGTACGGCTCACATAAAACGTTGCTTATCGACCCGAACTAAAATGGAGTTACCCCCCTTAGACCGTAACATAGTTTCCAAACCATGATTGCGATAAGCTTGGCTAGTGAACATGTGTTCCATGTAATATACATATGACAATGTCCATGTCCTATTATATTTCCCAGTTTATACATATGTACGACAGGATTTAATAGACAAGTGCAATGAAGTGTGGTGTGATTTTAAAGACGAATGTGATATTGTGAAAGTTTGTGTCATCCTGGCCAGTCCCAGTGTTGTAATGACCAGTGTTAACAAACAATCTGCCTGTCTGTCTGTGAAGTTTATATTCATTTTATCTAATTGATCCCTAGCGCAAGTCCATCATCAACTAATCGTGTAATTAACTCTTGATTGTTGTTAATTAATCCACTGGAAATAATTATATTCACCTAGAAATTAATCAAGCAACACCCTAGTTTGTAAACTGAAATCTGGTGCTCTGGGAACCTTAGGATCAATAGAATGGTTTTATCAGTCAAGATACAACATTTGATTATTTATTGACTAATAATTCATTTAAATTAACATCCACCATGTGCAAAATTTGTGAAAATATGAGGAAAAATGTGATGGTACTGAATTTTTACTCAAAGTCCTGTCCTAGGAGAAAAACTACTAAGTTATTGTAAACACCATTTTTTATACAAAGTTATCATTCATACCCCAAAACATCTCAAATCTGAATATCGGTATACATCTCGCTCTCGCTCGGGAAATACTAATATTCAGGCACTCGTGTCGTACACATATTATGACATAGACACTCATATAATATCCTCTATTTATAAAACGAGATATATGAGAGAAACGAGTTACAGAACAAGTCCCTGTCATCACCATTTATCAACCGAAAGATGTGAGAAAAACAAGTTTGAAGTTGAATCTTTCGCAAATCTATCTTTCCTGTCAGGATTTAAAAAAAAGTCCTTTAAAGAATCTAACGACGAAGAAAAGTACTGTATACGCCAACGAAGAGTGTGCGCGAAAAAACTTCTTTCAACTGACGACTCGATTAGAAAAATCATTTGAAAAACAGCTTGAAAAGAATCAAATACAGACAGACGTTATACATAATTTAATGCACACTTGGTGGTAGTCAACAGGGATTATCTATTTCATACTAGAGATGTAGACATTGCAGGGAGGACACAGAGTGTGAGAAATGGAATTCTTACTTCAAGTCCTTTTTTTTTACTGGAAAGGTATCTGGGAGAGGTTTTTCTATAACTGTTGTTTCAACCTTGGAGTTTGAGCTGTTAATATCCACAAGATCACGTGCGCGAGCTTCCAATATCAATCGACCAGACATTAAATTTATGAAAACACTTCCGTAGCTTTAAATAATTTGATCGAGACTGAAATATATCTTGGTGATTCGACGTTTTAGAAACTGACAAATGTTCTTAACCTACTTTAGGAGAGTGTTAAAAAAGGGTGCACTTTGGAGGAGAATCAATCGTTTTCAGACGTATCCAGCAGTTTTTTTTTTATGGGAATAGGCGTTGATTTGCATTCCACTTAGTCCTTCCAGAGAAACGAAATAACTTGTACAGTTTTCCCACAAGAAAGGGAGCTGTGAAAACACTATACGTGTTAGAAACTTGTAAAAGTTGTTACAAGCGTCAAAATCGATTAACAGCTATAATGAAATCCGCTTTTTATTTTACCACGTAACCTGCAGCGCTAGTTCTTATCCTATCGACCTCGCCAGATCCAATATTGCAACAGAGCTGTAACGAAATTGTTCTAATCAAAGTCGAGAGATCACATTTCAGGGGTAGGATGCCCTTTAGACAGAGCCTTTATTGCAGAGATTAGTTTATATGACAGCTTCATTACTAAACAGAGTTAGGTTTTGGAGGTTTTGGAGAAAATTAACATGTGGCAGTTTTTCTGTCATCATGTTAGTTGTCAGTTCTATATACATCCCGGAGGAAGGTTAAATAAGGGCATAAAAGTAAAATGAAGGTGGTAATGGGAATTGTCAGAATCTGTTAAAGCTTCAGTTTCTTTTGCTTGCCTGGTGTTTGTATTAATCAGAAACAAAAACTGCTATCGACATTGTGTCAAGTCCAGCAACATCATTTAACACGTTGCATTACTATTTTCTCTGGACATCTTATAACTAATTTCAGTAAATTAAGTTAAATCTTAATGCTTTAAAACTTCTAAAGTTCTGACTAATATCCAGTGAATATTCCATTACTGTCCTGTCCAACTGATCTTTGACTGGCCAACAATATCTCGATGTTTATCTATCCTGATGTTTCAAACATAATCATTGCGGCAATATCTTGCTAGATGTATAGCGGGACATAGTATTGTCATAACGGATGATGTTTCTGGATATTGTTAAAAGTATGAATTATGTTATAATAGTATGGCAATGGCACTGATATGCTTATCTTAATTTACAGGTGTCCAACTATTTTTAATAAGATATCATAATATATAAATGCATTCCATCAAATGATTTTTCTCAAAACCAGGTTACAAAAAGTCTGTATTGAAGCAATCAGAATAGCGAGAATAGCTAGATCTTACATGAGAAATCCCATTATTCTTTAGTTTCTGTCACGATGCAACATGGTGAGGTTAGAAAGAAACTGATGCTTTATGTTTTTATAGCTAATTTGATTGGTCTGTTATATGGACAATTTCAATATGACATTTAAAGTTATAATTTATCATGACAACGACTTACTTAAAGTATTGTTAAAGTCGCTGTGATGGCACGAATGTATAAAAAAGAATAATTAAAATAAGAATAATTGGATGGAAACGTGGCTATTAAAATGGTTTATTACTCTTCCACAGAAAGTTTCATTTAACATCAATACAATAGAAAAAATAGAACATGATTTAAAGCATGATCAAGTTTATTCACGAAATCTTTTTCAACCATAAAGATTGTTTTACAAATCTTTTTCATCGAATCTTTTCCACGTTCCAATCAAGACTTGAATGATAATACTAATAAATCATGCGTATAGGGCCATATGTTTAAGATAAAACAGAGGTTATGCTTGGGATAACTGTGCTAGGGTATTACCTCCAGAAGTTTACGATGCTATACAATCCCACTCATAACTATGTTTGTTGGTTTTATTTGGCTTAGATACTGTAAATACGATTATAAAATAAAAATATGTAGAAACATATAACATATGTCATGTATTAATAATTTCTTACTTTGAAGTTTACACGGATTCCCGAATGTTGGTTGGTTGAAAGCACGGGCAAGTGATAAAAAATTCAAGATTCATTAAGAATTGACTTCATAATTTGCGGATTTACACCAAATTTGCACAGGTTTTTAAAAGTTTATACCTCCATGAACTTAATAAATTTTCAGTTCTTATAAATAAATATACTCATTCTCGATGTTTTCAAAAGTTTTCATTGCTACACATATACACATTTGCAACAATTAGAGCTGTACTATTTACATGTATGAATTCAAAGCGCAAAGACACAAGATCTCAATCAAAACATCATTGGATTATTAGCCCACTCGTTCATCAGCCAATGAAAATCCACAACGCAACTGGCAATGAATCTCACGTCATGGGGGCGTGGTTAATAAGATGTGACGTCACGAAATTAAGTTTATTTATTACCCATATGGTTGAAAATAACAGAGTTAATATTATTGATATGAGCACATGTGCACATATCACGTTTGCCTAGCAACGATTGTTTCACCGCGGCTTCCCGTATTTTGTCGTCTGTGACGTCATAAAACGATTGTTCGTGACGTGACTGTGGCTTGGCGTCGCAAGAGAAGTGGGCCGCTTTCTGGTTATTTTTACGCGAATCACATGGAATAGAACGGGTAATAAAGAAATTATTACACTTGAAAGTGTGTCATATGAGTTTTACGAAACTCGTGCGAATTTGTGTATAACCCTCGCTCTCGCTCGGGCAATACAAAAATTCACACGTCAATTCAACGTCATATGACACACTTCCTCAGGTGATAATCTCTATGTATGTTACGTTTGAACCGAATATCTGTGACAGTGTTCAGCGAATCAGGTCCACTAAGTAAGTGCTATTTCTTTATTAACCTATGAACTCTTGGAAATTCCTTTACTCTTTCATGTAATGTGAACGAATATCGAATATAGAAAGCTTCACAGCTTTCACAATAAAAAAACCCAGTACATTATGCATCAGTCCGGTGAAAATGTGTAAAAATTAATGAAAATGATTCAATAAATTATTTCCCGTATCCTAACATCCTGTTTGGACGATTAGAGAAATGGTTAGGTGTAGCTTTGGCGTCAAAGGTGTTTTTGTTCGAGTCAAACCTAGTTGTCAATAAGAAAAGTGACATTGAGTTTTTTCATATGACTTGTAACAAAACACAATAAAACATACAATTTGCATTTTGAATTCTTACATTAAATTTAACTAAGTTTTACATTTGGAAAGTGAGACTTAAACCTCAAAATGTAAAACCATCCAGGGTTATTTCTTGGTGAGGTATCTCCAAAACAATAGACTGGTTTCTAAATCCAGTGAACCCGTTTGATAACTGGTACTTTATTTTCTCCGATCAGTGGATATCAAAATTCATTTACATCATATATTAACACCTCTGTCAATGATCATTGCATAAGGTACCCAATCACAGCCTTACTTGAATTAGTGACAGTATTTTATCCAAGCATACTGCACGTCAATTTAAAACAAATTCGTGTCACTTCATAACACATTCGTATTACTGTACAACACATTCGTGTTTCAATCGTTACCTTCACAGGAATTGAACATCATGGCTTGTGGCAATACTGTCAAGAGTCTCTACGTGTATTTAACGTGACATTTACATCAAACCATAAGTCGAGGCTAGTATGTTTAGTTCAGTGACTTCCTCGTCTAGCGCCTCAGACAATTATTCTCACACAATGTCCTCGAAGAAAGTAGAATAGACGTTGTACAGAACAAGCAATGTACCAACGAATGCAGACATCACAGGACCAAAACCAGTGGAATCCAATTTCCGGATACCTGGCGGATTCTCCCGTATCCTTACCCATTTGGTATCCGGGAATCCGGAAAAATATTCTCTCCCGTATACCAGATCCGCCCATATTCTCCCGGAAATTTTTCCGGAAAGTATGTTTCTAAGAATACTGGAATCCGGAGATTATACTTTTCCATATCCCAGATCCGTGTGTCTTCTCCTGGAAATATTTCCGGAAAGTATGTTTCTAAGAATACTGGAATCCGGACAGAATATCTTATCCGGATTCCTTTCTATTATTAGGAATAGACAAGTTATTGGGTAATATAACCGTCTTATGTTGAAAAAGTGTTCACATTATTTTATGATAATTATAATGAAAATAATAATGTATTACTATGTCATGCTGTTGCAATAAACTATATATACACAGCTTTACGCTACACATATAATAAAAACATTGCCTACTAGAGTCTATAAGACACAACTTTTACCTTATTGAACAACAGAAATACATAAATTAAAATGTTATATGGATATACATACATAAAGGCTAATACTTCTTGCATACCTTTCACCCAACTCACTCAAGCTGATGCAGTGACGCATACAGACTGTCACATTGATTCGCCCTAAAAGATGTTAACTGATTCACCGACCTTCATACACACTCATAATAAACTCTCCAAAAGATTCAAACACACAATCTGACACTCCCTCATACATATCTCCACTCAGACCGACACACACAGACTCACCCACATATGATATTGTCCAAGGTATTAAAACCAATAAAATTTATGAAACAAAGTCCATTTAACTTTTATAATGAAACTGCTTTCAGGGACATCAAGTATCATACACTAACAGCATTAATATATATTAACATTTTATACCAATGTTTTGTTACAATAAAATAGAGGGAGTATCTTTATAATTGTAAAGTTTGTTCTTGCTTTATTTGCCACAAAGTAAGTGCAATATGCTGGTCATCATGCTTGACCACATATCACCGATCTGCTAGTTAACAAGTGTCTGTAGCAACAGGTGGGAATGTAAGTGCTTCAGCAGTATTTCGGTACACATCAAACCATTGATAAATTTGTGCTCCTCATGACATGTGATTGAACCTTCTCAAAATTTGCATTGACATTTGCCACACAAAGAACATTCTGGCAGTCATGCTTGACCGCACATCACCTCTCGGCTAATTAACACCTTGACTAATTGGATATAAACAATTAGTGTCTCGCTGCAGTAACAGGTGAGAGCATGCTTATGCAGTGTTTGAGGGTGATTTCACCTTTGTTGACGTTTAGCTAGTTGTAAAAGCTGGTCGTTTTAGAATCCTACATTTATATATTAAAATAAAGTTTGTTAATTTAATTTTTTTCCATACAAGGTATGTGCAATATTCTGGTCATACTTGATTACACATCACCTGTCGGCAAATTAACACCTTGACTAAGTGTCTGTAGCAAGTGCAAGAATGTAAGTGCTTGAGCAGTATTTCTGTACATATCCAACTATTGATAACTGTGTGCATCTAATGATTTGTGATTGATCATTCTCAAAATTTGCCATATTTGTTAAATATTGAAAATATCAGCTATATGCTGTTTGTTTTTGTCACTATAATGGATTTTGTCTATAATTGTGAATGTCTGTTCTGCAGTAAACAGTGGCTCTATGTATGCTCACCATAATTGTAATTAAAGGTCCATCCATTATGTTGTTTGGGGTCACATATTCCAAACGTTATAAATGGTGTTACTTTATCGAGAAGTACCGACTGTTACCGAAAACTACCATTTTGATTATACTTGGAAAGGAAACAACGTTATCATATCATGCATAACGTACTGCAATATCGACAATGAAGGATGGCATAAAACACATGCAATCCAGGACGACTGTACATTAATTAATTCATAGATATGTCGATAAAACATGTTATTTCTTGTTCTTGTTTATTGTGAAAAACAAGTTCACCGACACCAACTGATATAAAGCGGCATCTAAGATCTCAGGTGCTACCTCGAGCCTAGAACAAACTCAGCTATCTTTTTAACATTATAGGCGCATACACCAAGAAATCGACCCTCCTGTCCTGTATATAAAAATCCAACAACATACAAAGCTTTAACTAAAATCTATTCCCTCCTCCTATATCTAACTTAACTCATTCCAAATATCATTATTTCCCCCCCCCCCCCCCCCCCCCCCCACTCATTATTCGGCATGGCTTCAAAAACAAATTATATAAGGCTACAAACTAACGCACTGTATATTGTCTGCAAGTCGGCGACATGATAGGCGTATAATACATAATAAACAATTACAAATTAAAATATAAGCATAGACGAGATTAAAAAAGGTGACTCTCCCTTAGGAATATAAACGACCTGTTGTAAATGCGTCTCGTTCTCAACAATGGAAACTTATAATGATATCATATACGCTGTTATAAGAGAGTTTTCGGTTTATAAAGTCGGCAAAGTTTTAAAAATCCGGAAATATACAATCAAGCAGATCATGCAAGCTGATCAAGGGATGGGATGTGTGTTTGAAGAGGACATTCTTGGTTTATCAATGAATATACATCACTTGATTACATAACATACACACCCGTGTGTAATATCTTCACATGACTGGGTTATGTTCAATAGAGGTTTCAAGACTTTTAAACCTCTCTTCAACGCGATTGCTCAATGTAGCGCTACGTAACAAGGCGAGCAAATTTCGCGGAATTTGCACCGTGTCGTTCAGGAGCCCAGGTGTTACATCAACTGTCTTGCTACAATTTATCATCCATATAATAATGGGGACACCTGAATGAAAACATATAACCCGAAATAAACATAAATATCCCAACATAAATTTAAATCCCTAAATATATTGTTGACATTGTTTGCTACATTAAAATGTTTTTCTTAACAAGGCATGTGCATAGTTCGTCCCCAGTGCGTGAAATACGCCCATTATTAAACGAAAACATTGTGTATAATTTATGTTCATAAATAAATGTTAAAAACATAAAGGTCAGTCGGTAATATCTATATTTATGTTGTATCCATATAAGGTGAAAAATGAGCATATTCACAAATTGTATGTAAATGTACTTGTGTTTACAATGTGAGATACTGATTTCCTGCGTTTATTTTGAAATTCTCGTGGAAATAACGAAATGTTTCTTGTGATATTAATGTTAATCAGTTATTTGTTTATGACATATGGACAGTGATATTAATATATCCGAAAAGGCACAGATATGTCATGGATTATGCAAGCCGATTAAAAAACGGAAATTGTGTATATTTGTAAAAGGGCATCCTGTCAGTCATTTACTTAATGTATTTAGGACAGAAGTTTTATCCGTTCAATAAGCTAATATCTTGCTTATCTCCGCCGACGGAGAGAATAAACATTTAGTTTTAATTAAAACGATAAATTCTAAATGTCCATCAATCATCTATTTCGAACCACTTAAAGAAATGGTTCTAGCTAGATAATTGTTATGGAACAAAAATCGAGAAGACATGCCTGTTTACACACATTTTTTATTAATAGTGTACGTGCTTATTGCACAATTCAGGTTTAACATTAATGAGGGGAATATTCGTATGATTTGCTTCTTGACAACTTGATAAAGACTACTACACAATCATTCAAAATAAAATAAAAACAATGGAAAGCTATGCACCGGCGCTACGAGTTATGAACTCTTTGTTACCGAACAACATAACATTGTTTATTAACTTAATGATAAATTATTTCTTACTCTGTAAATATTCCAACACTACATATGTGTTATTATTTCTAACCGTTGAAATGTATGAAAATACACGAATTTAACCTAGCGTGGCAATGAAAATTAGCTTACATAAGGTGTAGTCGTTGATACAAAGTTATTAACCCTGTCAGGTTAGACAAGTAAAAGTTCTGAAATGACACGGCCGTGGTAAATGGGAAGTAAATCATATGATTGTATACTGAAAGTTTATCATTCGGCTTACATACTATACATTGTTGAATTATATCAAATATTATCTCATCCACCAAATGTATTTCATCAAGATAGGGGGCTTCGGTTAAAGTTATTTACTGAGTAGACCTAAAGTCATTTGCATTTATTTGCTTATATCAAATTATTGATAATTAATAAACTACAGTTAGTATTGGATCAGTTAACTCCGTTTAATGAATTAACATTCAATTGATATTGGGCATTTAAGAAATGATTTTGATACAAATATCCAAGTCAATAATATGGTGCGGCAGTTCTCAAGAATCATTCGACAAATAAAACATAAGACCCATTGAATGCACATTTAGTACCAGTCCGTAAAATGTTTATAAACATTTTGAAATACATGTCCATACTAAATTTGTATATTTTTGAAAGTCTTTTCAACTTTAGTGGGGCTATTGGCAATTTTGTCCTGGAACCAATAGATCAATGGAGCCGGGAACTAAGCTTGCGTAATTGTAATGTATAAATATGTCGGCGCTCTTTTGCGTGAACTCATAAAACACAATTGCGGAGGCCGCCAAAGAGCTGTATAAGAGAGGTGTGTGCAAATCAATGCTGCAACGTATTGTATATAGACGCATGCGTATACACGTGATTAAACAATTAGGGCTGTTGTACATGACTGGACAGTTTCCGGTCATTGGGAACCACTTGCCATAGGTATTGATGACACCTGTACAAGGGTGATTAGCAGGGTATTCAAAGCACTGTCGTGGAGGATCGTGGAGCGTCTCTAACTTCATGTTACTGCGTAATTAAACAGTGAAGTTTAAATTCTTTCGTTTTTATATGGTCAATCTAATCTTATACATGTAGTTCTAGTGTAATGAGGGTGATTAGCAGGTGATCCAACGTTCTGTCGTACGCATGCATGTCTCTAACTTCCTGATAATGCGTAATTAAACACTGAAGTTTAAACTCCTTGTTTTTTAAATCGTCACTCTAATCTAATCTTTCTTTTTCTTAATTTTGTAGAAAACGCAAACCTGCATATTCAGTTTGTAAGTATATATGAATCCTGTGCAGTAACAGTATGTATGTGAATCTCTCTCTCTCTCTCTCTCTCTCTCTCTCTCTCTCTCTCTCTCTCTCTCTCTCTCTCTCTCTCTCTCTCTCTCTCTCTCTCTCTCTCTCTCTCTCTCTCTCTCTCTCTCTCTCTCTCTCTCTCTCTCTCTCTCTCTCTCTCTCTCTCTCTCGTTATGAATACTATTTTTTTCATTAAAATGTTATGAATTTATTAGTATCCCCACCTATACATGAGCGTACGTTGACATCTGTGACAATTCCATTATTATTCCATTTTCAAGAAGAATAACATATTTTATGTAATTGTGACAATGCGCTACTAAACATATATAGTATACACATTTAAAAAGAAATACATAGGGTGATGTAAATGACCCAGTGAAACAGTATGAATTATACATGTTTAAGAAAGGATCTCACTGCTGTAACAAATTACTGTAGTTGGTAATATATATATATTCTAAATATATAAATATATAACATATTCTACCCTAACTAGTCGTATTTGATTGGCTTCTGTAAAAAAATCAGACAGTATAATTTGGCTGTACATTGTTCTGTTTACTTCGTCTCTTGCGCCAGAATACACTTGTTGCCAAGCGAGAATAACGAATGCGTTAAATTCTCCAAATACTTACATGCATGAAGATGTTGTAAATGAGCTTTTGTTGTGATTAAAATGGCACTTAATAAATAGTTTTGATAATAAATCTGAAAGCGTTTAAAAATAGACCCGAAGCGGGGAAAGTTAACAATGCAGTTTGAACAATCTATCATCACATATATCACAATTTGACATTTCAGAAACATTTCTTCAATAAATTCATTGCGCGTGACAAAATAGTTAAAGCCGGCATTATACCATCCGAAAACTATCGGAATGCAAAATACACTTATATTTTTAAAATCTACGCAATAATACCGATGTTTATGTAGAAAATTTTGCAGAAATAATCTTGAATGTTGACGCCGATTGCGAAACTCTACCGTCTATAGAATAGAGTGAGCTCCGAAACTTTCGCTGTTTTCCGAGACCTTATAAGGTAGTTACGTATAATAATTCCGTTATATACCGCTGATTTTCCTAATTATGAAACATTGTGGCTACGAATATGATGATTGTTGGTCAGAGGAATATAGCCTTATAGACTGAAGGTAAAACGTTTCTAAATCCATATGTGTGATGTCATGGCTTTTCTGAATAGCTGAAAACATTCAATAGGACTGTTTCAAATATTTGAGGAAAAAAAACATGAAAATAACAACTAGGTTGATGGTAGTGCATTCCACGAGAGATCGAAAATATAACAAAATAATAGCCTTGACAGTGAACTAGTGATGAGCTCTCATGTGTATGCATGCATACTGAAATATCAAACAAACATCGCATTTCGTTCAGTATAAACATATCCCAGGAACAATTGCAGCGGTGATCATAAATTAATTATCTTGTCCCGACCGTCACTTAAGCTTCTGTGTATTTCGACATACCACTAGCTACCAGACTAGTAGGGGGAGATAAACATTTTGACACCTTCATATGTTCTTATTGATCTAACGCA
The DNA here is from genome assembly GCA_936450465.1 of Gibbula magus. Lineage (NCBI taxonomy): Eukaryota > Metazoa > Mollusca > Gastropoda > Trochida > Trochidae > Gibbula > Gibbula magus. The sequence continues at coordinate 94,233,789 of OW388289.1, read as the reverse complement.
CACGTATTATATAACAGACAGACAGACAGACAGACAGACAGACAGATAATTTATTTGAGTCTCACCTCAACATAATAAATACAAGTAAAGTACAATATAATATATGCATAAAACATCTAATTAAAATGTTGAGCCAATCTATACAGATTTATGAGAGACTAATAAACGTTTAAGATAAGAAACAAAAGGAATACAGGATATATAATACAACTATTTACACTATAAGTGATGTGATGAGGAAGGCAGTACCGACCCTCACTGAACTATTTGTGTATTTCAACAAGCTTCAATGATCACGTACATTAACAGAGTGTATAGTAAAGACTCAGTCGAATATCGTATCCATGTAAACACGCACTCATAAACTAATTATCTTAGTTTGTGTCCGCATGGATAAACACAGAAAACACATGCATTTGCTGTCAAAAAAAGTTATTTATCACCTCGATGAGATAATCATGGTATTAACGAAAAAATATCCGCTGTATATTTTATTTCCATGAGTATTTAATTGTATTGTACATAATGAATATACACTTCGGATATTTGTTTGCAGTGATCCAACACATATGCTATTAGTTTGATTGTTGTAAACAGTAGCAATTTAACCATAAAACACATTAATTAAACATAGTATTTATCATAACATATATCTTGTCTTCACAAATCGAACATAAGCCATATTAGTTTGCTACAATCTAAATATAATAGGAACTGTGAGACGAATGAATGAATATTCAAAATGAAGTACAGTTATTGAATAATATATGAATCGACGCAATACTTAATTATCATATTCTATAAACATGAATACACATTATTGAATGAGAGAGTTATGGAACGTAGAATTTGATGTCTCCGTATTGTATGATACATGTATTCATGATAAGACACGTGCTTACAAACCACGTATTAGAAGATGAATACGAAATACAAACGTGTAGTACGCACTCTTTTTGTAACTGCATGGCTATTTAGATATAACGACACTTCCAATAACCGTACAAATTAGTGTAACGATAATAGATGTTGTTAATCGTTAAATGTAATGACCAAAGTTATGACAACTGCCTATCTGAAAGAATTTGAAATTCAACCTGTCTTGGAGCAAATATTTACACATTACAGTGTTGTTCAGTTTCAACTAAATAAAATATGTAATTAAGCCAGGTAATATCTGGGAAATGTGTTTAATGCAAGTGGGCAAATTCATTAAATTAATCAAATCAATTAAAAATAAGCACATCTGTGTATTGTCGCAAATACTGTTAGTTCAATCTGAATACTTTGACACGTGTGTAGATGATTCAGAGCTCTTTGACCTCTTTTCTGAAAGTTTGAGATATTTATCTTGAAAAAGTTCATTAACTGAATCTAAATGGAAAGTCGAAAACATATTAAATTTTCGCATCAGCTTCACTGGCAAATCATTCATGTTCTGAAAGCAGTCCGTTTTATCTCTCAAAACTAAACAGCCAAAAGCCATAACCTGAGCCAAAGTTCTCAATAGATTCTTGTATGTGGCAATGCAGGTGCATGTTGGGTGTGATGAATTCTTTGCCATATTGCCTCATGACCTCTACGCAGAATTTGTTTATGAGTCTAATACCAATGTCCAAATTAGATGTGAGAGTGTGAGATGTGAAGTTATGGACGTGTGTCGCATTGTGTCATAATAAATTGGCAATGCCTCTATTGTATATTGATATACCATATATACATACTGAATGAAACGTCTAATTATATCAATTTGTTATTGATTTGATGATTAATATAAAAAAAAATTCCACTTTATGGATTATTTTTTAAAATATGTATTTTAATAAAATCAATATTTTTTACATTACATCTATGTTTGTGATTTGTTCATTTCTACTCGTTGTGTCATCAATGGCAAGTTCCTAGTCTTCTATCATTGAGACAATTATATTGTAAAATGCATAAACAAACTAAAATATGCTTAACAAACAGCCATTAGTTGGCCAATAAGACACTGTTAAAAATGTATCGCATATATATATACAACATGTGAAAGTAAAGGATAAAAGAAAATAAGCTATTTAAAGCAACAGAAGTTGCTCCCACCTGTTGCCACAGCGAGACATTAATTGTTTACATCCAATTAGTCAAGGTGTTAATTAGCCGATAGGTGATGACCAGAATATTGCACATACCTTGTACGGCAAATAACGCAAGAACAAACTTAACAATTATAAATATACTCCCTCTATTCTATTGTAACAAACATTGATATGAAATATTGATATATATAAATGCTGTTTAATGTTAACACATGAGACAAGTTTGTGAACAAAAACATCAGCAGCATGCAGTGAGGTGCGGGGACAGAGTTGTCTCCCTTAATTTATTCTGAAGGTATGTCATTCTGTATGTGTCAGTGTATGATACTTGATGTCCCTGAAACCAGTTTCATTATAAAATGGACTTCGTTTCATAAATTTGATTGGTTTTGGTACCTTGCACAATATCATATGTTGGTGAGTCTGTGTGTGTCGGTCTGAGTGGAGATATGTATGAGGGAGTGTCAGATTGTGTGTTTGAATGTTTTGGAGAGTTTATTATGAGTGTGTATGAAGGTCGGTGAATCAGTTAACATCTTTTAGGGTGAATCAATGCGACAGTCTCTATGAGTCACTGCATCAGCTTGAGTGAGTTGGGTGAAAGGTATGCAAGAAGTATTAGCCTTTATGTATGTATATCCATATAACATTTTAATTTATGTATTTCTGTTGTTCAATAAGGTAAAAGTTGTGTCTTATAGACTCTAGTAGGCAATGTTTTTATTATATGTGTAGCGTAAAGCTGTGTATATATAGTTTATTGCAACAGCATGACAAAGTAATAAATTATTATTATCATTATAATTATCATAAAATAATGTGAACACTTTTTCAACATAAGACGGTAATATTACCCACTAACTTATCCGGCGAAGATATTCTGTCCGGATTCCAGTATTCTTAGAAACATACTTTCCGGAAATATTTCCAGGAGAAGACACACGGATCTGGGATATGGAAAAGTATAATCTCCGGATTCCAGTATTCTTAGAAACATACTTTCCGGAAAAATTTCCGGGAGAACATGGGCGGATCTGGTATACGGGAGAGAATATTTTTCCGGATTCCCGGATACCAAATGGGTAAGGATACGGGAGAATCCGCCAGGTATCCGGAAATTGGATTCCACTGGTTTTGGTCCTGTGCATGTTGCTATTCTCACTTCTTCTGGTTTGGATCATTCAGCATTTCCTACTTTCGTTATAACTTCATCATATAATCCTAAAAATTGATTTAAAATATTTTGACTTTACGATGATTTTGATATCATTTAATGTATGTTTGCAACAGATACGTGTGCAGTATTATATGAGTGATTTCATTTCACATTCTGTATCAGCTCGAGATCTTTAGCTTTATTGGTCACGGTCAGATACAGGATGATACAGACTGATACAGGGATTCTACCCTCCGGGCTAATACATGCAACATCTCTGTATTCATAAGCAAGTATATTATACAAGCTGATAGTTTCAGTTCTTTTCATATGAGTACTGTCTTAATCCAGATGATGATAATACAGGTGCTTTATAACCTAAATCGATTTAGACAATGTAATACCGGTAACTGTATTCAGCTAATCCGACTATTTTATGTAATAAAATGGACTTTTAGTCTTACATCAAGTACAATGGGATATATTTTTTTATATGATATATAGTTTAAAAAAAGTTCAACACACCTTCTTTCTGCACCCTCTCAATTGTCAGATGGATACGTACATAGCCTTGTAGCTTCTGTGTCCATTTTCAGTAACAGTGTCATACATGTATTTTGACAAAATTTCTTCAAACGCGTATACTTTTGTTTTTAAACAGTGTTAATCTTTAAATTTAGATAAAAAAAGAAACAGATATTGCATAAATTGAAAATTTCTAATTGTGTAAGTGGAAGAGTAAGAGGAAAAGTATGAAAAGTGTGGGCTCCCCATCAGCTTGCGGCGCCACCTAGTAGAATAGTTTCAATAGTGAGGTACCCTTTTTTCAATTTCTTTTAAAAAACCTGTAATCAATCTATCATATGACCAATTTTCATGACTTTGTAGTGGATGTTACTTAGAGTGTGGAACCTCCTTAATGTAAATGTTGTGTTTTAGCTTATAGCCTCGATTGAACATGAGATGGATAAAGCTTTTCTATGTTATCTTCAGATTAGATTGTGAATGCTTGTACATCTTGATGTGCAGAGCAGTACCATACCACCGTGTCTCCAGCACATGTAGACACAGTCTGACTACACTTCTTGTAGAATTCTAGATTTATTATTAACTCTCCGCTTAATGTTTAATTTTGAAATGAATTTGAAGTTTTGGTGGTTTGAGGTATGAGTTAAATAATGAGAATGAGAATTATGAGGTTATTCTTTACTTAGTTTTATGTTCTGTTTTGTTATCTAAGAAATAATGATATCTGATATTTTCAATTGTTTTGACTAAAATTAAACCTTTAGCCATTTATAAATGTGTTATTCTGATGATCTTTATATGTGGACTGTGTTAAATGATTGACGAAAAAGGACACAATTGAAATACATTTATGCTGGAATGATTCCTACAGTAAATGTGATAATCAAACTTGCTTTCATATTTGTGTTGTATTTAATGTTAAAATTCAGTTGTATTTGTGATACATTTTCCAAAGACATGTGTTTTGAATATGTATATTTTCTCACTTTCAGACATGACTTACTTTCTTGTAATGAGCGAGAGATCAATTCTCTCGAATCCACCGAATACGAATCCACTGCGTCTACGAATTCACCGCATCTACGAACCGGTCTGGTCTACGAATTCACCGCATCTCATCTGTAAGGGAGTTATGTAATATATTTGTTTTAAAAAAGTGAAATGTCAAGGTAATAATTAGCTATTCTTTTGCTTTTAAATTATGCCTTATGTAATTCCTTATCCATAAGTCAAGGTGAACGCGCATATAGTGACATATCAATTACCGTTTTAGTAATGTGATCTTCTTAATAATGTTAATTTCAAAATTAATTAAAAAGTAATAGAAATCGAAATATAAAGTAAGTCTTAAACAGCGCACGTAATAACAGAGTGACAATTATTACAAACTATTCCAATGTCAAAGCTCTCTAAAGTGAACGCTATGTGAAATGTATTACTGTTCATTGTCAACACATAGTCCTGGAACAGTATCTCGTCTAAAGTAAAATGTGTGCAGGTAACTGTATTGTGAATCTCTGACTTCCATACATGGGTAATTCTCTTAAGTTATGCTCATACATTTTGTATGGCTCACTATGATTTCAAATATACATATTATTTCTGAACATTTGGGGAATCATATCATACTGCACTGCATTGTCCACAATGTTGTGAATGTATCAGATTTACAGCTTAGTGGAATCTGAATAAGTCCTTCATTAATGTACAATTCATCACTTTAATGGTTACATCAAACCCAACCCTAAACTACAGATTGTGTTTCATTGTGTATAGCGAAATAAAAAAAATAAGCCTTTAGAACAGACCATTTTCTTGTTTTTATGATGATTAGGGTTTTTTTTTTATATATCAAAATGTGGGCTAATGATGATTACTTTCACTTCCCAATATAAAAAGGAGCAATTATTCAAGAAGCAACAAATAGTCTTTAATCAGCATCAGATAATGTGATAGAATCGAATGTAATTAAATGTCATATACATTGAAAACAAAATCCATTATTTTCTCTCAGCAAAGGGTAATTAGATATATACGAAAGTTTTCAATAAATGCCTCATCCGTTTTTAATTGATATGAAATACATTGTGTCAAATTGTGATGATTAAGGAGAAGCTTAAAGGTTAGAAGGGAACACAAATGAAAGGATGATAATAATATAACATGTCAGTGCAGCTTAACACATTGACTATAATATATTGCTTTATTATTTTGTCTGTGATGAAATACGGCATTTATGAGTTAAAATCATAGCCGTATTTTCAATGAGTGAAGTAACATGTTATTCTAGTCAGTTAAATAGTCCTTTCAATCATATGACGTCATCGTAACAATAGGATGACATCATAGGATGGTCGTGGAAAGTAAAGCGATTTCGGAGGCTGCATACATTAAATGCCAACCAACTATGCATGATTTGTTAAATCTGACAAATAGAAACATTTGACATGTCTCGTCGAATACCATGTATATCACATCTCGTGAAGTAGAAATAATGTATTTACACTCGTGGCTGCGCATGCCCCACTCGTGAAAACTTACATTTCTACGAAGTTCACGCGGGGAGATATACATGGTATTCGACGAGACATGTCAATTATCCTCTATTTATTCATCTCGGTTTCAACTATCCTCGCAATAGCATGCTCCTGTCGCCACCACTTCACATCATTGTGTTACGGTAATGAGTAATGAGTTAATGTCTACTAAGTCCAGCAATTATGTAATTAAATTGCTTATTGCGTGTAGTATCTTTAAATGAGTATATTCGGAAACTACAGAACACTCATATTTATTTCATTGTTTAATAATTATTGCAATAAACATATTAGCATATCATTTACTAACTAAAATACATATTGACGTTGGAGTTAAAAGTAAATACACTGTTTGCTATTAAGCTCATCCACAATAAATGGCTTAAACTAATTAAAAAATAAACCCAAATTAATTCAGACATCTTGTTTATTTACAATACCTGTATGAAAAGTATCCAGTTTATGCACACTTATTATAACTCTATGAATGTTTGCATCCGAATCCAGTTTTTCCCGAACATCCCTTTTGTATTTAGCTAAATGTGCAACTTGTGTTTTGGCGTATACCCTTCACTAGACACAAAGTGTAAAAAGCTTTTCAATGTTACCATCAGATTTGATTGTAGAGAGTAGATGTGGTGTTTATCCATACAGACGTCAACACCAGTAACTACAAGACATTGTCTCAGCTGTAGACACGCTCTGGATAATAAGTTCCAAGAATCCATGAAATTAATTCCAGATAGAGTTTTTTAAATCAAAAATTAAAACATTATATAGTTGTAAATCGGAGCAATATATATGTAAATAGGATCAACGCTTATAATGCATTTAACAAATAGAAATAACATTTCGCTGTGCTACCACATGAGGAGGAGAAACCACCATTTGTCTAATATTGAGTTATTTCCCTTAGACTGTCGGTGAGAGTTATGAAAGAGACGCGATAGTGGAATCCACAAGCTTGATTAGAAATCGTTTGTTTCATGCGAAAATCTAAGGAATGTACATGTCTGTGAAGATCGAGGAAGACGAAAGTTTGAAATGATTTATTTACTGAAACCATGAACCAATGCTTACAAATACGTACAGAATATGATTATTCTTAAAAAAAAACACACCAAAAAGCACACATTCATTTTGAATTGACAATAAAGCCAAATGCATATGAAACATGTGGAATTCAGAAATTGCAGGATGAATGATTCAAAGACACTGCACAAGTAGATTGTTTAACACGAGAAGTATATGGAATTCAAAATGCGATATATTTATTATCGACTATTTACTAAAAATATGAGATGTCATCATTATAGCTTATAGTCTTTGTTCGAAACAAAAATTTTCAGTAAAAATAATTACATAGATTTTAATACACAGACTGTTGTAATGTTATATTGCTATAGGGATTTGAATGCTTCAACGAACACCTCTTGCCATATCCTGTTTTGTAATTTTTACATCTATTCAGGTTCGTACTCACTATTTAATAAAAGAACTTAAAAGGGCAGGAGCTCCTTTTGTTTTTTGCAAAATTTATTTTTTCAAATTTCCAATTTATAATGATAACTTATGTCATTTAAATTAACTTTAGAGGGTAAAACATCTTATTACACAAACCAATCATCCGTATTGGTGATACCAATGTTGTGTATAAAGAAAAAATTGCATAGCGGCCATTTTATTGTGAACACATTTTATTATTTAGAAATACAATAACGATTCCTTTGGCTTTACCAAACCATGTACACTCATTTTTTAACTTCATTTTTTCGAAGAGAGAATGGTATTTTACTATTGGTGACATTATTTTTCAAATACATTTCATCGACTTATTTGAGCGAAAAAACTTGCTACTGCCCCTTTAAAACTTTAAACATAAGACAAATACGTTTTAACAGCCATGGGTACAACACACTTTACATGACCAAAGGTATTTTGCACGTGACTTTTGATCGAAAATTCGAACATTTCTTTTCCAACCCTCTGTCCAGAATAGAACAATCGTTTAAAAACTATTTTAAAAGAACCAAAACCAGACACGCTCATACATTATTTAATGCACACTTAGACAAAGTCAACTGGGAGTATCAATTAGGATGTTGAAAGTAGGATGTACGCATGTAGGTTTACAGTGTGAGAGGGCCAGGGACATGTTTGTTTTCTTCATTGCTGGATAGGTATCTCCGAGGTAGAAATCTCTGACATAAAGTTTTATCACCAAATGTCCAAATGCCAAACCTCCGCCAGACTTGTTTTTGGGATCAACGAAACTGAATTTACTCACTCAACGCTTCAATATTTCCTAACAACTTGATGAAATATAGAAATTCATACATGGCGGTTCCGCGATTTAGAAGCTGAAGAAATTCGGATGTAACTGTTCACGAGTGTTAAAACCAAGGTGAAGTGGACGAGATGCAATCATTCTCTGAAGTGTCTAATTTTGTTACGAGAGAAGGAGTTGATTTGCATTTCACTTTATTCCTTTCGGGAAATGAAATAACAATTTTCTCCCAAAGAGAGAGTCATGACAAGACACGCGTGTTGGAAACTAGTTACAGACGTCAAAATCTATCAGCAGCTATAATGAAAATCACTTGTTATTACACTATGTAAACTCACACTGCGCTATTTGTTTTCGCTATTGACCAGACGAGGTTCGCTATTGCAACAGAGCTCTAACGAAATTCAGAGAGTCAAGAGATCAGGTAGAGCTTGCCTTTTAGACAGACTTTAAAGGAGCTGTAGCACGTTTTTTGCATATTATGTTTGATCAAATTTGCCATTCATCATTAAAGTATTTATAATATAATGGTGCGTTAATGGGTAAAACATCTCATTACACGACCCGATAAGCATTATTCATAAAATACGGCTATAACTATTCGGAGAAAATGGTGCCACCATGAAGCGACAGTGGTATGGAACTCTTCAGTGGTAGAGGTAGATTTGTAGGTCTCATGAGAGTTTGAGAGTTTAGACACCAAAATGGTTGATCATTCCATTATTGTATATACAACATTATTCTGAGTTTTTAGGTATCGGTACATAGGTCAAAACACTTGAACTATCTTCGAGCGGCCATTTTAATGTGAACACATTAAAATGGTCGCTCGATGGAAAAATGACTCGCAAACCATAAATATTTGTTTAAAACTATTTTTTTTATTGATTTAGGAGGAGTATTTATCCATTGGTAACACTAAATATTTTTGTGCGAGCACTTTATTTCAGTATGAAAATCGCTATAGCGCGTTTAATAGTTTATATGACACACCCATTAGTTCACAATGTGTTTTGGAAGAGATTACCATGTGTCCGTGTTTATGACATCACGTTACTCGTCAGTTTTGTATAACAACCTGGTAGGAGGTTAAATAAGGGCATAACATTAAATTAAAGTTGGTAATGGGAATTGTCAGAACCTGAAAATACTTCAGTTTCTTTTGCTTGCCTGTAATTAGTTTTAATGAGAAGCAGAAAATAAAATCTGCTTTTTATCGCTACACCTTGATGTCTTCTCTGTAGCTATCTGAAATTAAGCTTAGTAAGTTAAACCTGAGTTTACACCCAGTGAAAGATATATTAGGATCGTGTTCAACTGACCTTTGTAAACTCTGACTCGCTAATATTATTTCGATCCTTTATTTTTCATTGGTTGATTGTCAACATAATTAATGCTGGTTGGATTGCACTTTTATCTAAAGATATAATTCAAAATTAAGATTGATTTAAAATGAATGCAAAAGCGTTACATGCTTCCTTTTAAAAACAAATTGTTAAACATTGTGCAAAAAGTGAAAACTTGAATGTGAGCTGTTACATGAGATATGTTGTTCTAATGTGTCTTCAACAGTATAGCAACTTACAGGTTATTAAGTAAAAAAAAATTGATTAATATCGTATGACCAATCCCACTGGCTGTAATATGGAACTTATTAATATGACATTTAAAGTTTTTATTTATTCCCTTCGAGGTATGGGCTGCGAACGTTAGCCCAAGCACTATATATTATACACTGTGATATTTAATGATCGGATTACATTGATACTGTTGGAGATTTACCAACGAATTCAAATGTATGTCTACAGTCGTGTATGGCTTCCAATAAAGGTTCAATGCAAGAGTCTACACACAAATACGACTCAAAGGCTTTGAAATCCAGTCAGAAATGAGCTCTATCCGGTAATGTTCAGTTCAGTGGCTTATAAGTCTACCGCGAAAGATGGTTGCCCACTCAAGAGTAGACTTGAAGACCACATGAAAATCCGTTACACATACATGCATACATTTTTCCTTTAAATGTCAATGCCTGTGTTCTTGATATTTGTGAAAAAGGAAAAACATAAACATTTTCATTACTTCGACATTTATATATTTCGATGTTATGGAAATGTTCACCCTTTATCGTAAATATGAAAGTTCCTTAATTCTCTTTCTACCACATTGGAGTATTCTATTGTAAAGTACAATTTTATCAAATGTTTCAGCAGGAAACCCTGTTTGTATATTCTATAAATCGTTTGTAGTGTCTGTAATCAGTTATTCTGATGTTGCACTTGAGACAAGACGAATGGTATTACATCCAGCATTAAAGTATGCATTTTGTTAAGTGTTATTTGCTTAATGTATATTTTGTGTTTTAACGTATTCCCTTGATTGGCTAGGAAACGTTAAAGTGAAATGCTTTTCAATGTTATCTTCAGATAAGACTATGGAAAGAAGTAATGTTATACATCCTGATATATAAGATACCATCATGCTTCGGGCCAATGTAGACACAGTCGGAATGTATTCTTAAATAATCCTAGAAGAAATCTTAACTAAATTTTATTTTTGAAACTAAGTTGAAATAATTTTTATTTGTGTAAAGCATCTCTGAATTAAGCGTTAAAGAGTTCTGTCATCTGATCTCATGTTTATTACCCTATTTAATTGTTTCACAAAAATTACATCTTTATGGCATGCGATGTATATCGACTACTTTGCAATGTAAGTAGACCCAATATGATTGATTTAAAAAGCATTTGAAAAATCTGTCTCACATTGCTCACAGGCATATGTAATAACATATGAGCAAAATGAAACATGGACACACTCGAAAATTTATTTTGTTACAAAGATCTCCCTGATAAAGCTGATAAAGGAAATACATTTATCTGTGTTTATTTGATGGTAATAATCTGTGTAGTAGAATTTCCAAGGACATAAATTTTGGACCCCTTTGCAGTTTTGTATTAGAAATGGCTTTTAGAAAGTGTGACCCAAATATGATGTTTGATTTAGTCACTATCTGTGATATTACAAATTATTGTTGCACTTTTGGAAGGAAACCCTTACGGGTCCAACTAACTGATCTAACATTAAACATACGACCATAACATCCGGTGGCCGAATAGATAAGATGTTGTCGCAGTCAGTGCTTGCTGGCAGTTGGTGCCTGACTCTGAGGGTGTGAGTTCGGATCTTCCCAAAAGAATACAAGAATTTGTAGGATTGTAGATAGTGTGATCCCAAATACGACATTGTTACAAGAAAAGTATTAGTAATCCTGGAGGTTTTCAACTTATTACTTGAAGCGTAAAGATCCAGTTATACCAGTTTATTGCTCTCTGAGAACTTGATTAGGAATATTTTCTTTGAATATCCCTCTGCCTAATGATCAATAATGATGCATTTCAGAAACTATATGGCAGTTAAAAAACAATTATGCTAACTTATTTTCGACGAGGAAGCGTGTATCAAACCTTAATATATCAGGAATTATATTTGAAATCTATATTATAAGGTAATAATGTATCAAAGGAATAGCAAAATGATGTGCCCTTCAATGATTGTACTCAATATATGAACTATGTTTTCAATTTAAACAATACAAGAAGGAACTGATTTAGGATTTCATTTCATAGAGTTTTCAAATTAAAATGGTCCCACACTTCCTACTTCGCTGTGAAAGGTACATTTCTAATCGTGAGATAGTTAAAATGAACTGGTCTTTTGTGGTTTTCATATAAAAGACAATGTGAAGTAAAATTCACATCTTCCTTTACCAAATGCACAAGATTGACACGATTATTTAAACTACTACATCGTCAACAGAAGTCTATATAAGCCCCGCGAAAAGTATGAAAAAAATCTCTTGAATATTAATGAGCACTCTCTTCTCATTGGCTGTAGTTGCAATTAGGTCACAGGTCACAGCTATCTAACATGATCAAATTCTTTATTAACAATAGCGACGTTTCGGTATAGATGCGTTCAGTATAGATGCGTGATAACGGTATAAGCATTTATACTGAAAAGTCGCTATTGTTAATAAAGAAGTTGATCATCCATAAAATCTTTGCCTTCTCCATCACACCAACTTCTAGAATGCCTCTCAAACAGTTGATCATATAATGTTTTTGGACCAGAAAGAACCAATGACCGACATCGCTGCAGCGTCAACTGAGCTCGAGTGGTCCCGTGTACGGGAATAAATACCCTAGCTCTACATGATCAGAGTTACTTCCCTTCATTACAAGCTATATAATATGGTTACGCCGATCAGTGCGCAATAAAATATTTTAACCTTAAATTAAAACAATATATTTATTTTTCAGTGAAATCAATATTAGAATTAGGCAGACAAATTACACTTTCTATCACAGTACATCATTGATAAACCTTCTAGGTGTATTACCTGAACGACGACAGAGATGACAAATTAACCCAATTGATTCTTATTCACTTCAGTCCGTCTTTGCTTCTTTTCACAAGTTTCTATAGTGTACCGATGGGCACCTGATTCATAGTATAGTATCTCTATTTCCTATCTGGAATTCAATATCAGCCAATGTTGATTATATGATTTAAAATATAGATATGTTTCTTTATAAGCCCCAATAATGAACAACAAATAACCTAAATTTATATAACATTCACATAATTCATCATTGTACTCAAATGATGTATCGTGTTGAAGTGCTAGGCAGCTCACTTAATCATCACCAGTATATATTTTAATTAAATTGTCAGATTCATAAACAAAACGTTTTTTGTAGGAATATATATTCCAACAGTACTGATAATGTGTTTATATATACAATTATATTAGGTCTCATTATGGTGGAATTAAGTGAAGAAAGTTAAAGGCGCTGTAGCACGTTTTTTGCAAAATTTATTTTTTCAAATTTCCCATTTATACTGATAGTTTATGTCATTTAAATTAACTTTAGAGGGTAAAACATCTTATTACACAAACAAATTATCTGTAGTGCTAAAAACTATGTTGCGTATATGCGCATGGCGGCCATTTTATTGTGAACACAATTTATTATTTTGTATTACAAAAACGATTCCCATGGCTTAACCAAAACATGTACACTCATTTTAAACTTTATTTTCCGAGGAGAAAAGGATGTTTTACTATTGGTGAAATTATTTTTCAAATACATTTCATCAACTTATTTGAGCGAAAAAACGTGCTACAGCGCCTTTAACGTTAAAATGAAACAAATATCTTGATAGTATAACATGTCATTTAAGATTATAACATTACATTATGGGTTATCTGACCTTGAAAACAAATGGTGATTTGAATAATGGATGTCACACGTCGATAGTTCAGTGACATACGAAACAAAAGGCCCAAAGCAGGTGTTATAAACAACCTGACCATGAGATCTGATTAGATTTTTTCCTAAGGGATTTCCTAAAATTTATGAATAGAAGTTGATTTAAAAAGTATCCCGAAGAGACAGTGTCCGCACTTCCCTGTATAAGTGACATTCGATAATAAAATGATATTCGTGTACCCTTGTAATGTTACAATGTTGCAGTGTTACAAATAACTGATCTTGGAAATCATTTTGATATCAAATATTTGTGTTACATAACAATGCAATAAGTCTATGTCAGGAGCTGTATTGCCCAATTTTTAAGTTACCAGGCAAGTTCTCGGTCGCCCATTCTTCAACAATAATCTTTTCATTTACATTATCTCTAAATGTACTTAAATCTTTAAGCAACAGAAAACGAAATGGTTTTACATAAGCCTCTGAAATAGATCATTTTCTTTTCCTAATAATGATTAAGCTTTAATTAAACATCAAATGATGATTACTTTTATTTTCTTTAAAATGAAGAAAGGAGTAATTCTTTTTAAAAGAAGTGTGGAATTTCCAATCATCACCAGTACATTTCATTGAAAATCTTTGAATTAAATGTCAGATTCATAAAAAAAACCTTTGTGGGAATCTTTATGTTCGGGCAGTAATGATCATTTGTTTCCTACATAACAAGATTTTATGTCAATTTTGATAAAGACAGTTGAAACATGAAACAAACACTTAGATATATATAACATCGCATTGCAGATTATCACAGTCACATTAAATATCTTTAAACAAGCTTAACGATAAAGCATCATATGCATTTATAATGACTTGTTATTGTTATATTTAAAACATGTACAAAATTTCGTTCTTATTTCTTCACACACATTGTCATTGACATATGTGACATACTCGCACCAATAATGGTGTGTATGTTCATCTATGTTTATTGCATTACGGGTCAATTGACAATAAAACACAATAAACTATTTTCCAGATTCTTTGCTAAAGCCTTTCATTAGATAAAAGAAGCTGATAAATGATATTTTGAGATGAGATTATGGAGAGTAGATTCCAGTTTGTACGATTAGACATTAACAGAAGTAAAAACAATATCCTGTTTCATGCAATTGACTGAATACAGTAAATAAAGAATCATTGATTGAAGCTGAATGAAATACATACGATGTGTGAGTGCGAGTGTAGTTTATTAAAGTTACAGTTGTGGATGGTACATGGTATCGTCACAACACTGATTAAGCATTTACAACAGTCACTACTGATAGATAAAATAAAACAATTCATAACGTTTGCCATATGTGACTCCAACATAATATTGTAGGTCCCTTTAAGCTTTGTTCATTAATTACCTATCTGTTGACTACAAAAAAATAACACGTAGAGATAGACGGCGATAAATTCTACTTTAATATTAAAATAATTAGGTTAAGAAAAGCCGAGAAAAAACGCTAAACAATCCTGACACACGTCTGCCTTGGCCTGCAACATAGAGGAGAGTTGGGTTTCAGGAGAGTGAACTCACAAGACGACTTACTAGCCCCTGGTCGAGATTTTATTCCTGCTCTTTTTTTTAAGTTTCGTCTTTGTTAAGGTTTGATGAGCACCCTGTCTGAGGAGGCAAGGCATAGTAGGTCTTGTCAACAGGTAAGTATAAATAATTACGTTTAATAATTCCCAGACAGTTCTATTCATTTGAACATAAGGCTTCACTGATCAGGAGATAATGCCACTATAATTTTACAAGTAGTGTGCTAGTCAAGTGTTTCAGTGTATCTATTAAGTTACACCCTTTGCTTACCTATCATGAAACTTTCAATAATAAATTATTGATTACATATTCCTCTTCTCTATGAAATTTTGGTTATCAAATTGGTTATCAAGAATATACAAGATTAAAGTTTTAATGGTCATCTCAATCATTTTAATTAAAACAATGGATTGATATTGGAGCTAGTTTCCCACCCATTCTCCAGAGAGACATAAGTAGATTCGCAAGGTTGTTGAACTCATTATCATTCTTCAGATCATGCGATAAAGTTTTCTCTCACATCTTTATCGTTTAATTAATGTTAATTTTTGAAAGGGTTTCTTGAAGTACCAAAGAAGTAAACTTTAATGATATCTATCGAACGAAACGGTTGAACTAGTGTTAATATGGTAATTAATTATCAGAAATTGATCGCTTGAGAAGCCAGTGACCACCTGCGCAATTTACCAGTTTTTGGAGAAAAAAAGTTATGCATACTAATTGAAAGCCGAATGCACCTGATGCCAATTAAACCATCTCGTCAGATTCTCAAGGTATATTTGTCACGGTTGTACCGATATTTCTTTCGGAAGCGTATTAGTGTGACGATGAAATTTTTTTGTGATACTATCTCCTACGTAGGAGATAGTACCTCCTACGTAGGAGATAGTATCTCCTACGTAGGACTTAGTATCTCCTACGTAGGAGATAGTATCTCCTTCGTAGGAGATAGTATCTCCTACGTATGACTTAGTATCTCCTACATAGGACTTAGTATCTCCTACGTAGGAGATAACTTCTATAACGCCTGGACCACTTTATGACATCTAGCGTTTTTCACAATTGTATTAAACACATGTATACGCGTATAGTGTATGTAAACTCTCGTGTTTATGAAGAACGAAGAACAGTTTTATGGATACCCAACGTATTTACTCCATGTAGGCGACGTTTCGACATAGAATAAAGAAGTTGTGTATTAATCAAATTGTTCTTCATTCTTCATCATCCCACTTTCTAGAATGCCCATAAAAAATATTGTGTATATGATATGATGTATAAGTATATGATAGTTTATATGACCGTTAAAAAGCTTTAAAGACGCTGTAGCTGTATTTTGTTTTCTCAAATTTGCCATATACTTTATAGTTTAAACAATGTATTGTAATGTTAGAGGGTAAGACATCGCGTTACACGATCCGATAAGCCTGCATCCATAGAAAAAGGTTTTCCCTATTGAAATAAAATGGTGCGACACATAAAGCGACAGTGGTGTGGAACTCTTCAGTGTGAGAGGTAGATTTGTAGGTCATTTGAGAGTTAAGACAACAAGATAATTGACCATTCTATCATGGTTCCATATTGAAAACTCTACTTTGAGTGTTTAGGTATCACTACAGGCGATGGCCACTCGAAGGGAAATGGACTCGCATGGCTTAATCGAAAAATGTACATTCGTTGTAGAAGTCTTTTTATTGTTTCGGGAGTATTATTTAGCCATTGGTAAGACTTATTTACCTTTTCGTGAGAATTTTTTTTTCATTAAGAAAAACATGCTAGAGCTGTTCTAAACAATCTTGGAAGAAAACATATCTTAAGATTTGACCTATACCATCTTGGAATATTTTTATGTTCCAAGATGGTATAACAAATCTTAAGATATGTACGGAAATCTTAAGATATGATCAAAACCTGAAACCTCCTGTTCGATCTTGAAATATTTAAATATCTTAAGATTCTTTTGTTCAATCTTGAGATATTGTAATAAAATGACTTTGAAAATTGTTTACGTAAATTTATTTTAATGAAAAAATTACTTTGATGGGGAAAAATGTCTTTGATGAGAAAATGACTCAATGGAAATATTGATTTTGATTTTTAAAAAATGACATTGGTGGAAAAATGATTCGATGGGAGGAAAATGACTTTGACGAAAATGTTGCCTTTGATGGAAAAAAGTGATTTGGTGAAAAGAAATGACTTTGATGGAAAAAGTTACGTTGAAGAAAACAAATAAATTTGATGGATAATATTTCCTTAATAATGATATTGACTTTGATTAAAAAAGTGTCTTTGCTGAAAAAATTATTTGGTGAAAAAAATAACTTTGATGAAAGAAAATAACTTTGATGAAAGAAAATAACTTTGATGAAAGAAAATAACTTTGATGAAAAACTTGACTTTGAAAAATTCTTGACTTTGATGAAAAAAGTGATTTGGTGAAAAAAATGATTTGATGAAAATATAACTCTGATGAAAAAATGACTTTGATGAAAATATTACTCTGATGAAAAAAAATAATGAAAATATCGAATTATTTGATGAAAATATTGACTTTGATGAAAAAATTAAGTTTGATGGAAAAGAATTACTCTGATGAAAATATTGACTTTGATAAAACAAAAAAAAGTCATTTGGTGAAAAGAAATGACTTTGATGGAAAAAGTTATTTTGAAGAAAACAAATAAATTTGATGAATGATATTTCTTTATTAAAGATATTGACTTTGATTAAAAAAGTGTCTTTGCTGAAAAATTGATTTGGTGAAAAAAAATAACTTTGATGTAAAAAAAATAACTTTGATGAAAAAAAATAACTTTGATGAAAAAAAATAACTTTGATGAAAATCTTGACTTTGATAAAAAAAAATCTTGTCTTTGATGTAAAAATTGATTTGGTGCAAAAATGATTAAATAAAATATTGTCTTTGATTAAAATAATGACTTGCTGAAAAAAAGTGACTTTGAAGAAGAAAAACTTACTTTGATGAAAAAAAATTACTTTTATGAAACACAAATTACTGATGAAAAAAATGCCTTTAATGAAAATATCGACTTTGATGAAAACAAATTATTTTGGTGAACATTTTATTTGATGAAAATAATGACTTTGATGAGAAAGTGACTTTAATCGAAAAAATACTTTAATAACACAAATTACTTTGGTGAAAAAATGATTTAATGAAAATATAGACTTTGATTAAAATAATGACTTTGCTGAAAAAAAAGTGATTTTGATGAAAAAAAATGATTTTGGAGAAAAAATGACTTTGATTAAAATAATGACTTTGATGAAAATGTTCTTTGTATGAAGAAACTTACCTTGAATACAAACTGTGACCTTAGTTTAAATACATTACCTTGATGAACTGTAAATTTGAATATAACAGACATAAAGATGAATATATTTCTATAGATACATAAGTACTTGTGTATGGACGAGATTGTCATTTGATGAAGAAATTATTGCCATAACGGCAGAGTTACATTGGAAACACAAGTTTGTATGGACAATTTTGGGAATGACAGGTTATTAAACATATACATGTACATAAACAAGACATACAAATACGTGAACATAAACACTTGATACATATTGATACACATTGCGAAACACATATATAAATACAATATTTAATTTTTTAAAGTTAGATTATCAAATGCACGATTATACTTATTTTTTTAGAATTAATATAATGCAGCATTTGTTGCAATTCTATTTTAACTGTAAGAAGTAAGTGTTCTAGTTGACAGTCTCTTACCTCTAGTTCCTTCTGCTTTTTTTCCAATTTACTTATAATTTTGTATGTTGTGTATATGTCGATATCTCTTAACAGTGTTTCATAAGACAAACAGGTTGTTAGCATATTTAAATTATTCTGTCATATTTACATTCATTTCAATCATACTTTGTGACATATGACAGTCTCTTAATCGTAAATACTTCAGGATTCCGTTATTTCATTCATGTGGCAGATAGAATAAGAGCAGGAAACGAATTTATTTAAAGTTGCTATGAGAAGATTAGACCACTGACGACAGATATATACTTCATATGTCAAGATTTGCCGATCAGTGAAAGGCGACAACTTTGTCTAACAGGATGCAACTGTGATTACAACAATTAGCGTGGTGACAGGACAATACTGTCCCAACACTTCATGATTCATTATGGCATTTCACAAAGCTGTTATTTCAGCATATACATATAAATTAATGAGGCATAGCGATATAATGTGGGAAGAGGTGATTCAAATGTGGCATTTGATGATTAAACCTTTCACATACAGACAGACAGATTGTTTATTATTCACAACCTAGATGCACTTGATATGCCAATATTGAATGGCCTTTTCTTGACCAGTCAGAGAAAAGCGACATTTATGAAACTGCCATTCTGTCTGACAAGAGGAAACTGTGATAACAATTGGATGTACAACAATAAGCATTGGGACGGGATTCTATTTTCCTGGCGTAATCACTTGGTAATTCGTTATGGTATTTTACAAACAAAGCTGTGATTTTAACATTTATTTTCAAAATATTCCTTTTTGATTGTTACGTCATTTGCGACAGATATTCACTGGATATTCCAAGATTGTATGGCCATTTCTTGGAGGGAGGTTTGTCCACATAACAAACAGGTCATATACTCGGTTGTGATCTTAAGATACATATTCAAAATATGTGTTTTAAACGTATTTCATTCCATGAAAAGGATCGGATCGGTAAACAAGCCTGATGGCTTATATAAATACATCTCCTTAACAATATAACATGAACAAAATCACGAGAATTGCATATATTTACATAAACAAGTAAAGGAATGCAATGGATAAAATGTACAAGATAGAAATGCCATTTCGCGTTGGTATAAATCTTATCATTCTTCTCTCAGGCCAGCTATCATAAACAGAATATGTAAAATGTAGTGTAAAAATATCTGCAGACTTTATATGAGTTTCGTATTTGACATAACACCATATGCGACCAATATTCCAAGATTTGTATAGGTCATTTCTTGGAGGGAGGTTTATATATATATCATAGCATATAGTTCATATGCGACAGGTATTTACTAGATATTCTAAGATTGTATAGGTCATTTCCTGGAGGGAGGTTTATTCATATATCATAGCATATAGTTCATATGCGACAGGTATTTACTAGATCTTCCAAAATTGTATAGGTCATTTCCTGGAGGGAGGTTTATTCATATATCATAGCATATAGTTCATATGCGACAGGTATTTACTAGATATTCTAAGATTGTATAGGTCATTTCCTGGAGGGAGGTTTATTCATATATCATAGCATATAGATCATATGCGACAGGTATTTACTAGATATTCTAAGATTGTATAGGTCATTTCTTGGAGGGAGGTATATTCATATTATATCATAGCATATAGTTCATATGCGACAGGTATTTACTAGATCTTCCAAGATTTGTATAAGTAATTTCTTGGAGGGAAGTTTATTTATATATCACAGCATAGAGTTCATATGCGACAGGTATTTACTAGATATTCCAAGATTGTATAGGTTATGTCTTGGAGGAAGGTTTGTTCACATAACACAGAGTTCACATACTAGATTGTGATCTTAACATACATATTCAAACTATGTTATATACAGTGTAAGAATATCTTAAGAGTTAATATAAGTATCCTATTGAGTATTATACCATTTGCGACAGATATTCACTGGATATTCCAAGATTGTATAGGTCATTTCTTTTTTCATATACTGTAAGAATATCTGACTTGATATGAGTTTCCTATTTGAGTATAACACCAATTGCGATAGATATTCACTAGATGTTCCAAGATTTTATTTTTAGTAATATCCATCTGAACACAATTTTATTAAACTGTTGCATCCTACTGACAATTATACCTTTCTGTATTTTTCCTAATTTAACAAACATTGTATGCATAGGAAATAATTCATGTCCTGCCTCATACTCATTCACTCATGTACACGTTATTTATCTATTAATGTAATGTAGATGAGGGGTTCAAGTCTGAACAAATTCTGATCTGTTCTAATAATTTACTGGTGTTCATTTTTCGCAGGTCAGTTCCACTATAACTACAACCCAAAGTTAATCCGTAAAGACAACACATTATAACAACAAACTACATCAAAAGTATTTTACCGATTCTAATTCCGGAAAGACACCATCTCCATTGTGCTATGTGTTTTAAGGCATTAATCTCAAATACAAAAATTAAATGTATAGAACAGATATGTAAACATCATGAACATATCATAAGGGACCATAAAGGAGGGACAACTGTTATAAATTTTGTACAAATTTTATATATTTATTCTATGTACATATGGTGAGACGTTACTAAACAATCAGTATGTCTGTCTGCGATTAGCTGTTCAACTAGCTTGTAATAGAATTATGGTAAGTAGTAAGTATTTCTGTCTGAATGATGTCTTCACTTGATACCAAGCTTGGTTAATCCGTGTGATAAACCGATACATTCGAAATGTCATTGTGTGTTATAATTACGGTAATATGGCATTAACGAAATATAGCATGCAGTCTCAATGAAATTTAAATTTAAATCAGCAGTATCAGAGGTTGAGAGATTCAATTATTAAATGGTGCCGTAATGTTCATTTATATTTTCTTTCTAACACTTAAGGGACCTTTAAAGCACGGTTGCATGCGTCTAACCTTACTTCATTTTAGATAAATTGCGAAGTATTTTTTTACTCTCCCGTATGTTGTGTAATGTGACAAAAAGCTGCGTAAAAGATAAGTATCACACTGTACATGCTTAACATGAGCAACGAAAGCTTCACAAGCGAAATATCATATACCGTTGACACAGCGCAGCTACAGAGCGCGCCGAGAAATAGTCCAAGGCTGAGACAAGCGTACCGAGATAATGGCGAGACGCATGACGATTGATTAATTATCCCACTTGCTTGAAATTCTAAAACGCTATACACGACAGCCTCTACACACCGACAGTTAATTAAGGGCGCTCCAAATTCACATTTGCCATCACGGTAATTATCAATAGTAATGCTATGCCTACACAGTGCAGTGTGAACGCCAACCATGAGGCTAATTTGACACCTTAGAGCCGTACATATCTTAAGATTTGTTATACCATCTTGGAATATAAAAATATTCCAAGATGGTATAGGTCAAATCTTAAGATATTTTTTCTTCCATGATTGTATAGAACAGAGCGACTTTAATTTATATATTGGTATCTATAGAAGTAGAGTTGACTGAGTCATCATGTGTTATACAATCCAGCATAGTTATGCACTGAACGATTATATTAAATAAACTGATATTAATTCAATAGTTCAAGGTAGATCTCTACATTGTTGCAAAACACGATATGATTGCGGTTTCCCTATTTATGTTTTGGAATATCAGTTTTAAACTCCTTCAATAATTCAAGTACAGTCAATATTTCCGTGAAATGAAAATCCACGGTCATTACTAGCGACCTAATTACACTTTGAACGTGGTAATGGACATTTGTTACACGACGTCACTCAAAACATTACTCAACAATAAAGGATCTCAGCTTCCATAATTAATTACCGTTAATGACTTTCTGTACCCTTGATGTTATGAATGTACTTGAGAAGAATAGTTAGCGATAAATGTAAATTTTGAATTTTTTCATATTGATTTATTTGCACATTTACACACTGATTAAATATCAAATAATAAACTTCCAATATACCCAACAAGTATATTTACCATATGGGTAAATTAACCATCTGAAATGACGAATCTGATTGCCGCTCGAATGTGGTATAAGTGTTCTGACTGAAGTAGCGAGAACTAATCACCCAATAATATAGTTTTTAATATAACACTATGACGGAATGGTCAACAATCTGTCTGAACTCTCAAAATCGCATGACACCTACACATCTATCTCTCACACTGAAGAGTTTAATAAAATCCTCCCTTTATACGTCGCCCCATTTTCCACCAATACAGATAACCGTTTTCTATACGTGCGGCCTGTCGGGTCGTGTAATAGGATGTTGTACCCTCTAACGTAACACAATATTGTATCATCTTTAATAATAAATGGCAAATCTGAGAAAAAATAATGTGCTAATAATTATAATTATTTGAAACTAACTGTAACAGTATATTCGCAAACTATCACTAACGAAATGGACACTAAGGGAGCAGTAACGGAACGACACGATTCCCTCCATAACATTTCAAGTGAACAATACTTTATTTTGAAAATCAAGACGGAACTTCGAAATTACATGATTTAATCAGACTAACATTATTATGTGTTAATGCAGAAATATATTTATGTCAATCAGTTTATAAGTTTATGCTTTAAAGTTATTCTTTGTCAAAAGATAATTATCATTTAATTTTTGCAATGTATGTAAGTGTTGAAATAGTGTAATCATTTTTCATGTCAAATTTAGTTCATAAGAGGTTCAGAAAGTCTAGCTAGGTTTCAGTTGTTATAAGTGTTACATAAGGTATTATCCTTACTGGATTACTTCCCTTGACACCAGTGATCAGAAGGATCAGAGCACATGTTCACTGACTCCATGATGGAGATGTACTGATTAGGCAAAGTTTAGGCAAGAACACAAATGTAAGTAACATAGTTTGCTATTGTAATGTAATTTAATGCATAATAGGTAAAAGTGTTTATAGGTTTTGATAATTATATACTTTATTCATTCAATTTGTAATTGTCATCTTTGAGGTAAATTTAACTGATAATTTTCATGATAGTTTTCTGTATTGTTAGGAATAGTTTACTTAGCAAGTGTTTATTTTTGTTTTAGTTTTCTGAACCTCACCAAAGTAAAGAAGGAAGAATATTATGAAAGATAACGAAAAATGTATTCATAATGTCATGAACAATCAACGAAGAACGCAATAAACTTTGTGCGAGTAAAGAATTTTGTGTCTTGCATCCACATCAGTTCAGAAAAATTTCCACCATTGCCATAATGATGTTTGAGCTGAAGAACGTTCACAGTGGAGAACTTTAATGCCAATGATGTGACTAATATTCTTATTGGACTGTGCTTGTATTTGTGAACACTTGTTTCTTGCATACTTGACCATCATGGTGTAGTGTAACGTATAACGCATAACGTGTTACGATGGCAACGGCAGGGGACGATGTGTCAGATGTGAATGATGAAACTTATGATTTGCCATTGATTGAACAGTCTGATAACGTAGAACGTAGTGAGCAGACTGTGGAAGGTGACACTATATCTCCAGCTGACAATGTAGAGATAGACCAGACTAAAGTTAAGCAGGTCAGAGAATCCGGGAGAGTTAGAACTTTGACTGACAAAGGGAAAGTCGAACAGTTACGAGGATTGAAGAATCGACTTATTTCATCGCTTTCAGCAATAACAAAGAAAAGAAATGAACTTTCTAGATTAATGTTGAACAGTGGTAGTGACAATTTACATTTAGTGAAATTTTGTTTTGTTGAGTTTGTTGATTTGTGTAAACAGTATCACGCTTACTTTGCCGCCTATTATGAGCAGCTGGATTCTGAGGCAGATAGAGATAATGCCAGCAAACGTCATGAAGAGAAGGAGATTTCTATTCTTAGCTTTATCAAGGAAGTTGAAAGTTGGATATCCAATGAGGGACTTCTGATAGACAAGAGTGATATGCTGTCAAATAAGGGTTCTCGATTTTCAAATAGAACTACTAGTTCAGTTAGATCAGCTCTGGCTAAAGAAAAAGCAAGATTGGCAGAACTTCTTGCAGAGAAGGACATGTTAGAGCAAACACGTAAGATGAAGGAACTTCAGTTGAACATTGAGATAGCTAAGACTAGGGCTAGAGAGAAGGTTTATGCAGATATAGACTCAGAATTTCAGAATGACTTTAAGCTTAATATTCATGGTGTACCGGTAGGTGAAGTTAAACAAGAAACACCTCGGACAGAATACAAGCCCCAAGGTTTGAATCCAAAGGCAAGTCATTTCACTCCTACAACACAAGTTCACACAACTTTGAATATGAGTGCTATGGATTCAGTGGTTCAGCAAACACCTCAGCCTACCCAGAATGATGTGCTACTACAAACCCATAGACAGATGGCAACCGCCATGTATCTTCCACAACCTGAAGTACCAAAGTTTAGAGGTGACCCAACAGGATACAGCTCATTTATGATGGCATTTGATGCTAGGATAGTTCCTCACACCACAAACAGCACATACAGACTGTACTACCTTGACCAGCAACTAGAGGGAGAACCAAAGGAGCTGATAGCAGGATGTTTGTACATGGCACCATCTGAGGGATACAGCAAGGCTCGGGAATTGCTAGCGAGAGAATATGGGGATCCATACAAAGTTTCAACAGCATATGTCAATCAAGTACTCTCGTGGCCAGATATTAGATATGAAGATAGTCAGAAGTTGAAACAGTTCTCATTCTTCCTTACAAAATGTTCACATGCCATGGATAACATCTCTTATATGACAGTCTTGAATCATGCACCTAACTTGCAAGCTATTATACTGAAGTTGCCTCAATATCTCCAAAACAAATGGCGTGATCACGTTACCAAGTCTAGGATCCAACGCAACAGGATAATTGGATTTAAAGATCTTGTTGAGTTCATAGACTTCGCATCCAAGTCAGCAAATGAGCCCATCTTCAGTAAAGAAGCAATGAGTAAAAGTGAAAGTTACCGTGGATATGCCCACAACAGGGGAATTAAGAGAGACAAACCAATATCAACAAAATCAAGATCTAGCACTTTTGCAACAACTGTTGGACAAAACTACAGTGATTACAAGAAAAAAGTATCATGTCACTTCTGTTGGAAATCACATGACATTGATGATTGTGACGCCTTCAAGCAAAAGACACTGAATGAAAAACGCACATACTTGAGGGACAAACATATGTGCTATGGATGCTATGGATATAACCATGCAGTGAAAGGATGCTTAAGAAAGAGAGTGTGTAGAAAGTGTGAAAAGGGTCATCCAACAGCACTACATGACGATAACTTTCAAATGAGATACAGTGATCAACGTTCAACAGACACCAAGTATCAAACAGAAAGTAATGAACGCCACAAGGATACTACAGAGACAGTATCATCTTCCTGCAACACTACAAATTCTGACTCCGTAGAAACAGTGCTACAGTCAATTCTACCAGTCATCGTTCGTCAACAAGGTAACAGTGAAGCAGTGAGGACCTACGCTCTCCTAGACAATGGAAGTACTGGTTGCTTCATCACAGAGACACTGCAAAATCAGCTCGGAGTATCAGCAAGTGCGACAACTCTAAAGCTACAGACGATGCATGGTGTAGATATGGTACAAACCTCAGCAGTAAACGGCCTTATTGTAACTGACATCCAGGACAATCATCCACTCAGTCTTCCCAGGACCTTTGTAAAGGAAATACCTGTCAACCATAACCAAATTCCTGATCCAAAGTTTCTTGAGCGCTTTCCCAATCTTGAAGTTATGGCAAGTAAACTACCTGAATTTTACCCTGATCTGGAAGTCGGTCTCCTCATCGGAAGTAACTGTCCTTCAGCCTTACAGCCACAAAAGGTGATTCCATCAGATGGAGATGGTCCATTCGCAGTTTTGTATAAACACGGTTGGACCATTAACGGGCCTCTACATGTAAAGTACAGTAGTGAGAGGAACAGTCTTGTCTGCAACAGAGTCATCATCAGTGAAAAGAACACAGTGAAGGAATATCTAGCCCCAAGTACAATAGTGAAGATCTTTGAACAGGACTTCAGTGAAAAGGATATCTCTAGAGAGGACGAGAAGTTTATGGAGACAATAGAGAAACAGATGAAATATGTCAACGGTCACTATGAGCTTCCGTTACCTTTTAGAGACAAGGAGACATCTTGTACAAACAACAGGACTCAAGCCGAGAGCAGAGCAAAATGGCAAAGAAAGAAAATGCTACAGAATGAACAGTACTACAAGGATTATGTAGCTTTTGTCAACAATTTATTTGAGAAGGGCTTTGCGCACAAGATACCAAAAGATCAACTGTCATCTGAATCAAAGAATATTTGGTATCTTCCACACCATGGAATCTATCACCCGAAGAAGCCAACAAAGATACGGGTAGTCTTTGACTGCAGTGCCAAGTATGATGGAACATCGCTTAACGACAGGCTTCTGCAGGGTCCAGACCTCACAAACTCTTTGATAGGTGTTTTGACAAGATTTAGAGCTGAACGGGTAGCATTCATGGCGGATATAGAGTCCATGTTTTACCAGGTGAAGGTGCCAGCAAGACAGCATGACTGTTTGAGGTTTCTGTGGTGGCCCAATGGTGATCTCAACGCTGAACTACAGGAATATAGAATGGAGGTGCACATCTTCGGAGCAGTCTCTTCTCCTAGCATATCCAATTTTGCATTGAAAACTACAGCCAACAGAGCGGAAGAAACGTTTGACAGTCTTGTAGCTGACACAATCAGAAAGAACTTTTATGTTGATGACTGTTTAAAATCCGTAAAAGATGACGAGACAGCCACAAAGCTCATTTATGATGTGAGACAAGCATGCGCCAATGGGGGTTTCAAATTGACCAAGTTCACCTCAAACAGCAAGAACGTATTGAAATCAATTCCAGTTGATGAGCATTCAAAAGAACTTAAAACCAGAGATCTTGATTATGATGAATTGCCAACTGAACGTGCTCTTGGGATGAAATGGCATGTAAATACAGACTTGTTTGGATTTTCCACTGACTTTATTGAAAAACCAGTCACACGTCGTGGACTTCTATCAACAGTTTCATCTCTATATGATCCCCTAGGAATTGTTGCGCCTATCATTCTTCCTGCCAAGCGGATACTTCAGGAATTATGTACTGACAAATCTCTGGACTGGGATGATGATATACCAGAAAAGTATGTCGTTTCATGGAAAAAGTGGTTAGAAGAGCTCAAACTGCTTGAAACTCTGAAGATTGAAAGATGTCTGAAGCCTGCAGAGTTTGGTGATGTAATGTCCAAACAGATTTATGTCTTTTCTGACGCTAGCTCTGTAGGGTATGGTTGTGTAGCTTATCTCCGGCTTTGTGATGTAAAGCAAAACATCCACGTCACCTTTCTCATGGGGAAATCAAGACTGACTCCTACGAAACCTGTGAGTATTCCACGTCTCGAGTTGACGGCTGCAACGGTCTCAGTTCAGATAGCTCAACTTATGTTGAAAGAGCTTGACACAGATATAGACAGTTTGACCTACTTTACAGACTCAACAACTGTCCTTCATTACATAAACAATGAGAAGAAGCGATACCCAGTATTTGTTGCTAACCGTGTGAGGGTGATAAGGGACTATTCTGAAGCAAAAGATTGGAAATATATAGAGTCTTTAGAAAATCCTGCAGATGTAGCATCTCGAGGCGCTAGCACAACACAACTACTAGAGCAAACAGATTGGTTTGAAGGACCAAAATTTCTGTGGAAATCTGAATCCGAGTGGGACCTGAAGGAACCGGGCTGAATAGAATCCGTGGAAGAAGAAACTGTTGCAACGACAAGTGTGAAGTCAATCAACGTTGAAAATGAAGGACTAGACGCCTTGATCAAACACTATTCCAGTTGGTACCGACTTAAGCGTGCTGTAGCTATCTATCTCCAACTGAAGAATATTCTGAAAACTCGCATCGGGAAAAGAAAAGGTAAAGATGATTCTTTTGCCAGTGACGGTAAACCTTTTTTCACAACTGAGAGTCTTGAGAGTGCAGAGAGTATCATTTTGGAGTTTGTACAGTCAAAGAACTTTGGTGATGAGTTGACTGTACTTGACAGCAGGTGAACGGGGCCGAGTACCAAAGCGCAGCTGTATATACAAATTGGATCCGTTCATCGACAATGGAATCCTCAAGGTTGGCGGCAGACTCAGCAGAGCTCAGATCCCAGATGACATGAAACACCAGATTATACTACCCAGCAAACATCCTGTCACAAACCTTATCATAGAAGACATACACAAGAAGCTTGGCCATGTTGGACGAAATCATGTATTGTCAAATCTAAGGGAAAAATACTGGGTCATCAAAGCAAATGCAAACGTGAGAAGTATTTTGTCTCACTGTGTCACCTGCCGCAGACTGAAAATGCCCCCATCTGAACAAAAGATGTCAGACCTACCATTCTGTAGAGTTAATCCTGCACCGCCATTTACGTATACAGGGGTGGATTTTTTCGGTCCCCACACTGTCAAAGAAGGGCGAAAACAGGTGAAACGTTATGGAGCATTGTTCACATGCTTAGCAAGTAGAGCAGTACACATCGAAACGGCCAACTCACTGGACACAGACTCATTTATACACGCCTTGCGTCGCTTTATAGCACGTCGTGGACCTGTGAAAGAAATATGGTGTGACAATGGCACCAATTTCATTGGAGCTGCCAGGGAATTAAAAGAAGCACTAGCAGAACTAGATCAAAATGTCATCCACTCTCAGCTGTTACAAGCCAACATTGACTGGAAGTTTAATCCGCCATCAGCCAGTCATATGGGTGGCGTATGGGAACGTATGATTGGTTCCGTACGCAAGGTTCTATCACCCATGCTGCACGAGTTTGGAGAGCGTTTGGATGATGAAGCATATCGTACTCTGCTGTGTGAAGTAGAAGCCATTGTCAACTCTAGACCACTTACTACCATTTCCAGTGATATCACCGATCTGAACCCTCTAACGCCAAACCATTTGCTCATGATGAAATCCAATGTTTTCATGGCTCCACAAGGCAAATTTCAACGTAACGACATCTACATGCGTCGACGATGGAGAAGGATTCAGTATCTCGCAAATGTATTTTGGACTCGATGGCGGAAAGAATACCTGTATTCACTTCAAGAAAGACAGAAATGGAGTACACCAAAACGCAACATACAAGTGGACGATATTGTACTTATCAAAGACGAAAATGCACACAGATCATGCTGGGCTATGGGACGAGTGATCAAAGTTGAGCTTGATAAACAGGGCTTTGTGAGAAGCGCGATACTGAAAACACAAAGTACAGAGCTGCGCAGACCTGTACACAAACTAGTTCTGCTACTGTCAAAAGATGAGTGAGAGATATGCTGATGTGTGGAATTTTGTGAAATTTGTTATCAGTATGAATGTTTGTCCTGAGAGTGGGCTGTAAATTATTTCAGTTTGTTTCTGCATTGGGAAGAGTTTGTTAAACAATACTGTTTAAGAGGCCGAGTATGTTAATGCAGAAATATATTTATGTCAATCAGTTTATAAGTTTATGCTTTAAAGTTATTCTTTGTCAAAAGATAATTATCATTTAATTTTTGCAATGTATGTAAGTGTTGAAATAGTGTAATAATTTTTCATGTCAAATTTAGTTCATAAGAGGTTCAGAAAGTCTAGCTAGGTTTCAGTTGTTATAAGTGTTACATAAGGTATTATCCTTACTGGATTACTTCCCTTGACACCAGTGATCAGAAGGATCAGAGCACATGTTCACTGACTCCATGATGGAGATGTACTGATTAGGCAAAGTTTAGGCAAGAACACAAATGTAAGTAACATAGTTTGCTATTGTAATGTAATTTAATGCATAATAGGTAAAAGTGTTTATAGGTTTTGATAATTATATACTTTATTCATTCAATTTGTAATTGTCATCTTTGAGGTAAATTTTAACTGATAATTTTCATGATAGTTTTCTGTATTGTTAGGAATAGTTTACTTAGCAAGTGTTTATTTTTGTTTTAGTTTTCTGAACCTCACCAAAGTAAAGAAGGAAGAATATTATGAAAGATAACGAAAAATGTATTCATAATGTCATGAACAATCAACGAAGAACGCAATAAACTTTGTGCGAGTAAAGAATTTTGTGTCTTGCATCCACATTATGTTTATTATGAAAAAGACAAACGCAAGATGCTTAGGTGTCTCCACAACTCGTGGATAAGGATGAAACGAAGTGATCAGTGCTTTATCATGCTATCTCCTACGTAGGAGATATTATCTCCTACGTAGGAGATAACCCTACTATGTCAAACGTAGGAGATACTAAGTCCTACGTAGGAGATACTATCACCTACGTAGGAGATACTAAGTCCTACGTAGGAGATTCTAAGTCCTACATAGGAGATACTAAGTCCTACGTAGGAGATAATAAGTCCTACGTAGGAGATACTATGTCCTACGTAGGAGATACTAAGTCCTACGTAGGAGATAGTTTGACAGAATTTTGTTTCACCGTGGCACTAATACGCTTCCGTAATTTCTTGTCAAAACAAACTAAAAAATATAATACTAGTTACATTTGGTTATTTTAGATGTAAAAATTAAATTTATATTTTATCAAACATATAATCAAATACAAATTTGAGTTTTACATCATAACAAAAAAAAATTTGGCGAGCTATACCAGAGATAGTTAAGAAAGATCTGACCTTATTGATATAAGTGAAATGAGTTCAGTTCATCCAATAGCT
This sequence comes from Gibbula magus, assembly GCA_936450465.1. NCBI lineage: Eukaryota > Metazoa > Mollusca > Gastropoda > Trochida > Trochidae > Gibbula > Gibbula magus. Next base: position 94,201,852 of record OW388289.1, on the reverse strand, counting down.
GGTTTTGTGACACGAAACAGTAAAGTTTGATGTAAGCGATGTTATTCAAAACTAGTGTTTAAAGGGGCAGTAGCACGTAAATAAGTTGATGAAATGTATTTGAAAAATAATTTCACCAATAGTAAAACATCCTTCTCTCTTCGGAAAATAAAGTTGAAAATGAGTGTACATGTTTGGGTTAAGCCATGGGAATCGTTTTTGTAATACAAAATAATAAATTGTGTTCACAATAAAATGGCCGCCATGAAATTTTTTCTTTATACGCAACATAGTTTTTAGCACTACAGATAATTTGTTTGTGTAATAAGATGTTTTACCCTCTAAAGTTAATTTAAATGACATAAACTATCATTATAAATGGTAAATTTGAAAAAATAATTTTTGCAAAAAACGTGCTACTGCCCCTTTAAAGTGGTTCTAGTTCTGATTCCTCAATGTTGGCTGCACTTAATTATAAAGCAAGCATTTTTAAATTTCACTGTCATCTCAGTTGGTTGATAGTTACTGATTAGATATATCATGAACTTTTTACTTTAATGATACATTGCTACAAGAAATTTCAAAGTTCAAGGGCCAGATACAAAGTAAAGGGTAGTGTATATATCTCAAACGTAAAGCAGCTATGTTGAAGTTTTATTTAACACCTATTCTGAAAACCATTATTTCCTCCAGATACATCACTGTCGTTATTTTCTTAAGATACCATGTTATAAAAAAAAAAAAAAAGATGTTCTACAGGTTTCAGGTTTTACTTTGATATGTAAGAGCTTTCAATTTCGACTTTTTATTTACCCAACATTATTTGCAGACGTTGAAATTAGAAAATTAAGTTCTAAACAGCCCATGTTATCTCAAAGAATTATTGGGTATATCTTTAATTGTAGTCAAACACACATTTGTAGTTATTGTGGTTTGAGAACCGTTGGCAAAATATCAAAATAAGAAATACTGTGTGTACGTCTTTAAAGTAATTCTGTATAAGTATACCCAAAGAAAGATATGATTATGATTCATCAGAATCTCAAACTCAGTTACAATTCAATATCAGGACTACTTTCTTCCATGACAGTTCCCGTTTATGTAGGTCATATCAATTACATATAGCGTCTCGTGTCAGATGTCAGAAACGTACAGCATTTACCAATTTCACAAAACATTGATTGAAAAAGCTAAGAATTCCTCAGTGAAGTTAAATGTATCATTATCAATTGAACACATCTCAAATGCGTTTAGTAGTAAGAAAAAAGATGAAATAGAATAAGCACATTTTGCTCAACTTCAAATTCATGTCAGATCCTTCTAAATTGCAGTTTTTACAAATTCTCTTTGTCAAATAACAAGATAAGCAAGACCTTTTTTCTTCTGTAAATCAATCCTGAAAGAAACATGTCAAATTGACTGTAGAAAGTAATTAGTTGCTTAAATTAGTGACCCAATTAGCATAGACACGCATTGTTCTTATAAAAACAATACATGTGTGCAGGTGGCCATAAGGTCCTTAAGCAATCAATTTATTATAAATAAACTGTGTCTTTTTCATGTCTTTATCATGTCTTTGTCTCATGTCTTTATTGAGATTGCAATTATCACTGACTGCTTTGAGAAAATCGCATGATATTTCTCTCCTTCAAATTGCAAGTAGCACCAGGAGATTTTGTTATTAAACCATCTTGATTTTAGCAATTATTGAGTATTGCTTTTTTTAATGAAATTATTGAACATTTTATGTCACAAAGTCTCTTGTTCTTGTTTCAATTCATCTTTGTGAAAAAAAATTATGCTGATTTAGAATATACCCCTTTGGAATTGCAAATAGTCAGACCTACTCATTTTACTTATTAAGCAGACCCACTCATTTAACCTAATTATAAAGACAATCTAATATAAAGATAACCAAATAGCTTTTGCGGTTTTTCCTATCAACGATTTTAGTCGAAACATGAATTAAATCTACTTTATTGCAACACATCACAATAACATCCTTTACTGATTGATGCAATTTTCCTATTTTATTTTATTTTATGAAAACTGCAGAATCCATTTTAAAATAATTTCAGGGAAAGATAGAAATCATATCGTAACCTTCTTTAAGCAATAAATTCTAAATAATAAAATCTTGGATCTTGCTTATAAGGCTTTATAGTGAACATTTACTTGAAGAAATGTCCTTGGGTCACCTTGTCGTGTTTGGAATGGGATGTATTTTAACAACTCATTGTGTGAACAAGAAAGTAAATCGTATGGGGTGAATATCAAATTCAAATATTCAAATATCATCAACATGAATTACATTTTCTAATATTTCAATGGTAACTAATCCGTTTTATGTTTCATGTTTTCATTCCTAAGACATTAGCTATGGTGTCATATCTACCATCAACCTTTCTAGGAAACAGTAGTTTGCATCTTCAAACGTTACCGGCGTAACGAAAAGATTTTCAAATCTTCTCTCTCCGCCCTTGGCTTCAACCCTTGCATTTTCTGTGCTAAGATTTTAGCGTACTGCAGGCTAATAAGAAAGGCAAATCAGAAGACAGCTTGCAAATTTAACTTTTGCGGCAGTAACTTGTAGCGTTTGCAGCAATACGTTGACACCTACTTAACGGAGAGAAATGTTTTCTAAATCTTTCCTAGAAGATTGTCCATCTTATTTCACTTGTATTTTAGAGGATCTATGGACGTCAGTAAGGTCAATGCTCTGACTAAGGATCATTGTGTTATGTGTACACTACTCACTCCTAAAAGTAAAACTGATTCTCATGTCGGTGATTTAGTTCCAACGTTACTACCACGAAATGGACACAGGGGTTGGTATTATTTAAAAAAAATATTATAATGAACTTAATAAGGCAAAACCTAGTAACTAGTATCATAGAACGTGTATTTTCTGTGCGATTAAGTTGAGGACAAATATGACATTTTACAGAGGAGTTTTAACAACTGAATTCCGCAAAATGTTGCACCTTGATTACTTCAGTTATCTCTCGAAAATGAATCAGTTCACAGGACAAAAAGCGGTGGAATGCGCCATGCCTCTTCCTTTTGCTTAAATACATCTATATATCACACACAATATTATAGTTGCACTAAGATCGACAAGGAGCTAGAAGCTTTTGTGAATCGGCCTTTATCCTGGAGTTATCGACAATGTTATTTGTTCTGATATAGTTCTATTTATATATGATTTATAACTCGCACATGTCAGGTTTTGAAGCATGGCGATTTTCCCATCAAAGCTGCTGTTATTGAAGTCGGTTTATATTTTCTATTAAGTGTCAATAACCAGTGTAGATGATAAATGAGACAATTTCGCTTACTGTATATATGGATTTCAATTTCTTTTGGTTCAATATTGGGACTCTGAAACACATCTATTCTAGCTTAAATCTCGAGATCACTCATGTAAAGAAATTAAAAAGAGAAAGAGAAGATTTATTATACAAATTGGGACAACCATTATAAAATGGCAGTAAATCAGTGACGAGGTGACAGAAACTGTTAGTTTTCTGGCTCTTGCTGACATTCCTTCAATTTCATCCTGTGAATCTGTTTGTATTTTAAAAACACTTGGTAAAAGATACATCATATTTAATAAGTATACAAACTTAAGATTTGGTCTATCAGGGATGAAAGCAAATGAAGGCAGGTGGTTCATCAAATATTATTGTTTAAGAATACTTTCACTTGTATTTAAGACATAGATGAATTTACTTCGAAATAAATCTAACCTATATTAATTTCAAAACAAATATACATCCATGTGTAACCGAGATATTGTAACCTTGTCCCCAGATGAGTTCATTTGGCAGTTCCATTACTATGAGGAGGATATGGCAGTAATGGAATCCGGTGTCATTATAACTGCTATAAATCAAGGATGTTACATCAAAGAATCCAATAATTGGAAAGGGAATCATGTATCAGACAAGAAAAATGAGGACATTTGATACTGGTTGAATAAATCATTGTGTCATGTGGAAAGTTTAGATTTTTGAAAGATTATTTTGATTGGAATTTTGCATTTACTGATTTTGTAACACCCCTTAACAACGATAGGTGTATGAGTCCATATGAGTATGAGTACATATGCGTATATACATTGAATTTCCCTTTAATCCTCTCGTCCATTAAAGGGACAGTAGCACGTTTTTGGCAAAATTTATTTTTTCAATTCTCCTATTTATAATGATAGTTTGTGCCGTATAAATTTACTTTAGATGGTAAAACACAAACCAGTTATTCATAGTAGTAATAAAATTGCATGGCGGCCATTTTATTGTGAACACATTTTATTATTTCGAATGACAAAAACGACCCCCATGGCTTTACTGAGCCATGTACTCTCATTTTAAACTTTATTTTCCGAAGAGAGAAGGGGGTTTTACGATTGGTGAAAATATTTTTCAAATACATTTCATTAACTTATTTGAGCGAAAAAACGTGCTACTGCCCCTTTAAACTGCAAGTAAATTTCAACCTCTCCTATCCATTATACTTTTTAAAACAATTAAACACATCTAAAAGATCTTTGAAACGTTCACCCTTCTGAGTGAAAGTTTTTAACATTTCCTTTGTGCCATATTAAAATTGTGGTGTACATGTCAGAATTTAATTAACATATTTGCTTGACATCAGGTGCATACATGATTTTTTGTAGAGAAAAAGCTTCGACCCTTTGATAAGTTACTGTTTTTGAAGCCATCACTTTCTAATTATGCTTATACTGACAATTTGACGTTCTCTCAATCTTCGGCACTGAACATTGTATTTTTTAAACTGTTGAACCGAATACATCTCCCATGAAAAATGTATTACTTTGAGGGGGTTATAGCATCAATGAAGAATAATGAAGAATTAAGTGTAACTAAGCTTGTTCTCTCACTGTAATAAATCAGAGGCTTTACATCATATCATCCAGTAATTGGACAGACGGCTGTAAATCAAAATTAATGACGAGGAAATGTGAAACTAGTTTAATAAATATATTTCAAGAAATTTTTAAGTTGTTTACCAAATAGTTCTTCGTTTTAATTAAATTATTATTAAATATTTTAAAATCAAATCTTTCTATTGATGAGCAATTGCAAAATATTAGATGTTGATTGAAACGTTGATTCTAATGTCCCTTTTATTGATTCTCTAAAGGATAACTAGATTTAAGTTTGTTATCATTACAATAATTGGGTTTTTGAGAAGAGGAATCTGTCAAATTGCCTTTAGACTGGTGTTCGAAATTTCAAAATGCACCAGCTGCATAACAGAACCAATTAGCTACGAAACCCTTGTTCTTTTTGAAAATTGATGTCTTTGTACATATGGTCATAAGGACCAAGTGTAATAAATTCGAAATATTTTTAGCGGAGCATAACGTATGCAGACATTATTCTTTGGCAGGCTTGAGCTTCCCTTCACGTTTGATTAAATCATAACATTAAAGGAAAGTGAACAACAGTCAAAACTTTTGAGTGAGGATTACGTCCATTTAACCTTTGTGTTTACTTTATTGCAATTAGTTGTTAAGTGGAGAATATATGAAATTGGTGTCAATGACTATTATTTCCGTTTCATGGATTTTCCTTTACAAAAGATGCATCTTCATATTTTTCTTCAAGAAAGTTGAAGATATGAAAAACACAAACTATCTTATAAGTCGGTTTATCAATGGTTTCCAAATTCCAGACACTTCCAATAATCTAAATGTACCTCGTGTATAAGGTCAATAAACTATTAATTTTTCAAATAAGACGTACTTGATTTAACGACTTTAAAGAGCAGTTTGTACAAAAATGTAAGTTGATAAATTTATTCAAAGAAATATATGAACACCTAGATATTACATTGCGTTCCAATTTTTGAGGAATGTGATCATATTCAAATGATATCGATTGATATATCAAACAGTAAAAAGAAACATTTTAATATATCATGACTCAAAAGTAAGACTACTTTATCATCAAAATACTCTTGGCGAAATAGTGTTAACCATTTAACATATATAAAGCACAAGGTTCAAGATATAGATGTTGCTATAAAGTGATAATGGTATTTTACAGCATAGTGGAGGTAAATTTGATGAAGTAACTTCTAAAATATTTTTATTTAGTTTTAGAGGAAGCAATCAGTAATACTACCGCCGACCAAGTTTCGTTAATGGGAACCTTGTTTCCTCACATGTGCTGTCAGGTTTCTTTCGCTGATAGACATTTGGCATCTGGTTCAAGATATATGTAATTATCTTCTTTGATATTAACATGGGTATTCCAAGCAAGCAATTCCTTGTAAGTTCATATTTAGAAAATAGTTCACAAAGATGCATTTTATTCAGAACCCTTCACCTGATACAAACTCGTAAACATTTTAAAAATAAGACATGCCAATTTTTTTTGAAAATTTTGAAAAAAATGTCTTCCTCAACAAAATTACCAAATATCAATTTGACAATTGTATTTTCGGGAATATTATAACAGTTGTAACGTTGTTGACCCTTCTCGAAATCTATTTGCTGAACAAGTAAAGCCTTTTAAAAGGCATGGTTGGAGGCATCTTGTTATTGCTAGAGAATAGCATAAAAGGATATGTATGTCAAATGTGTTATTTTGAATCTCAACGTTAGTCAACATGAGATTTTTCAATTCAAAACTATTTTACACATGAATGAGCAGAAATGATCCAATTCAGTGCACATTTTCGCACTGCGGTTTCGTAAAATCCAAGAAACTTTACACCCAAACATTATCCATGCAACGCAAGCATCTACAAATCGATAATATTAGCGGTCAATCAACATGCCAACCTTTCACTCAATTATCAAATTTGTCAATGCCAATAAGACTAAGATATGTATTGTACTCAATGTACTGATAATGTATTCATGACAGTGAATCATATTCATGTATAACTACATATTGGATAGTTACATATGTATTTTCAAGCCGAAAGCACCAATCACCTAGGACTAAAATAGATCCACATATCTTCCTTCCACAGAGAAAGCGAAATTTGCTTCATAATCAAACGAATAGGTATATTTTACATTAGCAAAGTTTTAACAAATGATTAACTGTTTGTTTCAGTGAAAATAGGCCTACCTATCCCTATTGCTAGAATCTAGCAATGACAAAACTCTCAACAACGTTTTGGTATCTTGAATAGCCTTAAATTGCTATGTTAAGTTTAAACCATTTGGGAACCAAGAATGTCCAGTTAAGTTTAGTGTTACACTTAATAAGATATTCAAATCTAGAAAGCCATCTTGATGTATATAGTGCAATGTTAGGTGTCATTAAGTGTCTAGTTAAGTATGATCAAATACTCTTCATATGATTAAGCTGTAAACTTCTCTGGATGTATATCTGCCTTAGCTTCGTGAATTAAAATTGATGACTGGATTGATAGCGAGTAAATTTAAAATTTAAACCGAACGCGTAGGATTGTTAGCGAGTAAATTTAAAAATTAAAACCGAACCCGTAGCGTGAGGTTTCAATTTAAAATTTGAATTTGAAATTTAAAATTTACTCGCTATCAATCCAGTATAACATGTCTCTGGTTTTCAAACACAGTAGGTTTATCTCCATTCTACCATGACCGTTTTACCATGGGACTCTTTTTGTCGGATGCTGACAGTGCGTACAACAGCAGGGCGCGAGACCAAATTACGTAAGAAAAATCCTTCGTGATAACAGCAGCAATTTCGTACAAAAAAATATTTTTGTTATACACAAAGTTTTCCCCCACAAGTTTTCTTTAACCATGTAAAACATCTAATATATGTGTCATTTATTACGGGAGTTTTAATTTTGTTTTCCCAACATTCGCGTTTACAAAATCAAGATTCGTATTTCCTGAATTTCGCATTTTTCGAATAACCCTCATAAACATATCACGCAACGTTCAAAATGGCTACCGTTTGCCAGCAGCTGTGAATGACGAGCTTAAGGACTTTATTAAAATGTAGTGTTCGAGGTGTGGAGGGTAACTGTCTCATTCGGGTACGGAATGCACATTCTACTTATACACGTAGTCGTGCAGATGATATGACATATATATTTCTTATTTTGTATCAAAACGTTACGCTCGGTTTTCAGATCCGGCTGACCATTGCGTCATTGCGTTTGCTCACCTACTTAACTGTATCAAGTGTCGCTGTTTGGATATGTCTTGATACTGACGAAGTTTGTCTTGTTGATTTATCCTAATGCTGCTCTAAAATACGCTACAGGAAAGATTGATTTGATTAGTATCAGTTATTTTGATTTCCACAAGTAGAGCACACTTTAGAATCGGCCGTTTGTTCGGATAAATTGTGACGTCATAAAGTAGATGCGTGAATACGCGGTGAACCGGCTCTAAAATCAGAGGAGGTTCAATCCAGAATTGATCACGTTCGGTTTTTCTGGAGAAGCAATCAGAATCGAGTATCCAGCAATGTCATGGTAGAATTATAGAATAAATGATACACATCAAAGACGTTTCTAGTATAACAGTTTATAAGCATGCAATTTTAATACAGAATCACCTTTGTTTGTGAGTGAAACAGGCCATTCGATACACTGTAATCATCAAGACAAAATATATCTTCTCATATTTAGAGATTGACATTAACATTATATGAATGTGTCTTGATCGTGATCGTTTCTGATCAAATAGAATATTCTAATCAATAATGACACATTCTTAATTCTCATTCTTCTAAAATGTCAGTTAGTTTTAAATTGTTAGGTATTACTTCATTGATGTAACAACAGGTCTGTTGAGTTTGTTCTGATCTGTGACTTGTTATCCTTGAGCAATGCATTTACATCCATACCCACTATTATCGTGTTAAGTAAGATAGGTTTATTCAACATTTTATGCGATTGGTGTAGATATGTCAACTTGGGGGACTGTAAACGTATTTGGCAACCCACCATTAAAATTATTATAAGAGTTGTCAGAAGATAACATATATCCCATCGGTCCCACATAATTTGTAAAACACATCTTTGAAAGATAATTATATATCGTTAGAGTACAACTTCAGTAAGTGGGTAATATACATGCATAGTTTCAGGAAAATATGATGAAGGGTTTTGGAGTTGTGTTATGGAAACGAATCTATCCCTGAACAAATATAAAAACGGCACCAAATCAGTTAGCGGGAATACTTATGGAAAGTTTCAGAAAGATATCATGAACGGATTTTGAGTTCTGATCTTGAAACGAAATTATAACGGACCGATGAACAGGATGACGACTATATCCCACGATATTACATACCAATGGAATAATAAAATAAGGATATATGAATAATCTGGACACCACTATTTTCAGCCCAAACATGTAACGACAGAACCAGTTTTTATGAGAACTCGGTTTTCCTACATGTGCTGACAGGCTTGTTGTACTGAAATAAGTTTGTAGCTGGCTCAGGACAGATGTAATGATCTTTTATGACACTGTAACAGAGATTCTGTAACTCCTACAAGGTATGCTAATATAAAGTTCTCATAAGCAGTCAGGTGAAATCTCAACCATAGGTAAGGGATGATCAAAGTCGAGAATAAAATGCTGTAAAATATGGCTTTGGCTTAATTTTAAACGCTAAAACGTATTTCACCCGTCAGTTTCGCTCTCTCTAATTGTTTCCTAAAGAACTCTAAGTTTATTGTCTTGTACTATAATCTAATTAAAAATGAATATTTGATGAGACAACTTTTCCATTCTTTCTGACAGCTGTGAATCGACCAAGATTTATATTTTGAGGACAACTTACATCTTAATTTTAATAGAGGAACATATTGTGCCTGGGGATAATAAATAATCTAAGTAATTATCCTGAAAACAGCAAAGACATGACATGCATTTTGAAGGTTAGAAATGGAAATGTTTCCATACGTATCGGTTAACGTATTAGGCACACGCGAAATTTAATGGCCTAAATATGGGATTTCAACACGTATTTAAGCACATTAACTTCACTGTGGTTATGATCTTTTTGTTGTTTAAAGTGATTCATCCTTCAAAATGGCTTTACCAGCCTTTTCACAGAAAATTCTGGACATCTGATACAGGGCAGTTATTAGAGACAAAAGTGTAATGTAATGTTGAAAAACAGTGGACGAAAAAACATGCAATCAATGACAAAACTATAATAGAATTAAAGGGATGTAACGAGGTCCACACTCGATGTCCGTTTGAAATTATATTTAAAAAACTATTGTTATCATTTTGTTCTACAATAGCATATACCACTCAGAAGTAAATATATATATTTCCCTTTAGAAAAAGCCATAAAAGACCAACATCGATTTGGTATTTACAAAGATGTAATTTTTCACAACTTTCAATACCAGCATTACTATTGCTGAACCACTTCCCTAAGCCCAGGCTTTTGATGAAAAAATGGCTTAAAAAAATTCTGAAAAGTTATTGTCAGCTATAAGTGACCCAGATGCAAAGGCCATTCCTCGGTGCATCGGGTGGCGCAAGAATCAGAACACCACGAATTTGTAATTTAAGTAATGTTGCCAGAGGGTAATTCGAGCCAATCAGGGGTTTGAGCAAGTTTCTTTGTTTCATTGGCCCAACAGAGATATTGATTTAAAAAACAGGTACGTCAATTTCAATGCACAACGTCTTGTAGACTCATACCGAATTGCGTCTTGTTTACACTCTAGGTGTATCAATTTAAACACGATCTCAACAAGGTGAAATCGAGTTGACAAAAATCAAGAGTTATTAGGGTTTTGGAATCAGGGCATTGTAGCAGTGTAGCAGTAGGATGTGTAACATCATGTCCATTGGAATAAAACATTGTATTTCACTTAAACGGTCTTCTGTAATTTGTGTGTGTTCAGCTGAATGTGCGACTTGTGTTTTGGCTAAAACCTTTCACTAGAGATAAAGTGTAAAAAGCATTTCATTGATATCTTAAAATCTAACAGTTAAAATTACTTTTTGAATAGGGTTTAGTTTTTAGTGAAAATAATTATACAAAAACAACAATATGTATGTACATGTGTCCAATGCTTATGATGTATTTAACATATACAAATAACACTCTTCTGTGCAAACACACGAGAGGAAAAACCACTATTTGCAAAGACATTATTGACAATTTAGTTACCTCCCTTAGACTGTCAGTGAAAGAAAGACAGATACAATTTGACAGCCTTGGTAACACACGTAACATGGTTTTCGTCTTCAAATTAACAACATTCATGCCAGGAAACTATCTTGCAGGTGTTTTGCACGTAGTTTGCGTTAAAAACATGTGTTTTCAACCCCTGTGGTCAAAATAAATGAATCCTTTGAAAAACAGTTTGAAAAACAGACATGTTCATAAATAACTAAATGCATACTTAGACACAGTCAACAGGGATTATCAATTAGATATGTTGAAAGTAGGATGTGGGCGTAGAGTGTGAGAGTGTCATGACATGTATGTTTTCTTCATTGTTGGATACGTATCTCTGAGAGAGGTATTTCTGAAAAAAAAAGTGTTCTCTCCAAATGTCCAAATGCTAAAACTCCACCAGACCTGTTGGGATCAACGAAACTGAATCGACTCATTCAACACATCAGTACTTGAAACACCACTTGATGAAATATTGAAAGGCATCCTTGGCGGTTCTGAGTTTTAGAAGCTGAAGACATTCTGATGTAACTGTTCACGACTGTTAAAAACAAAGTGAAGAGGACGAGATATAATCATTCTTTGAAGTGTCCAGCTTTGTTTTGGGAGAAACCGTTGATGTGCATTTCACTTTGTTCTTTCAGAGAAATGAAATAACAGTTTTCCCCTAAAAGAGAGAGTCGTGATAACACAGCGCGTTAAATTAGTTATAGACGTCAAAATCTATCAGTAGCTAAAATGAAATTCACTTGTTATTACACCATGTAAACTCAGCAATATTTGTTTTCCCTATTGAACAGACAAGGTTCAATATTGCGGTAACATAATTATTCTAACCAAAGCCAAGAGATCACATTTCCGGTTGAGGATACCATTTAGACAGAGGCGTTAATACAGAGAATAGTTTCTATGACAGCTTCATTACTAAACAGAGTTAGATTTCGGATTAACGTGGCAGTTTTTCTATCATCACGATACTCGTCAGTTCTGTATAACAACCTGGTGAAAGGTTAAATAAGGGCATGAAAATAAATTGAAGTTGGTAATGGGAATTGTCAGAACCTGAAAATACTTCAGTTTCTTTTGCTTGCCTGTAATTTGTTTGAATAAAAATCAGAAAATGAAATCTTTATTTTCATCACTACACGTTTTTTTGTAACTATCTGGAATTAGGGTAATTGAGCTCATTCGAAGGTGCCTTGTTAGTCTCCTTAGATTCGACTTTACACCCAGTGAAAGATATATTCGGATCGTGTTCAACTGACCTTTGTAATCTCTGACTGATATTATTTCGATTCCCTTATTTTCATCGGTTGATTGTCAACATAATTAATGCTCGTTAGATTGCAATTTTATCAGAAAATTTAATTCAAAATCATTATTAATTTAAAATGAATACATAAGCGTTGTTATTTATTGCTTGTTTTCACAAACCACATTATTCATATATTACGCAAAATGTAAAAACTTGAATATTAGATGTAACATGATCTTGTTCAACAATATACAAACTTTCAGGTTATTGAGTAGAAACTTGTGATTAATATTGTTATGACGAATACAAATGTTTTGTAATGTGAAACTTATTAATGTGACATTTGAAATTATTATCTACCATAACGCAGATTGTTTTAAAGAATATGTTATAGGTTTTTGGACGATATAACAAAATAAAAAAAGATTGTTTTATTTAAACACATACATTTATATATTTATTTTTCTTATTTATTTTTTATTTATACTATAAAACAACTGGTAGACGCCACTTACATTCCCATCTATCTAATAATAATAATGATAGTTGTCAGTAGCATTAATTCCATGTATGATGATGCTCAAAGTGCATAATTTGTATTATTTCCCTGAAGACATTTACCTTCGGTGCCTCTAAAGAGAGGTTTGCGTGAGCGTATGGACACGTACATGTACTTGTACAGGTACCCATTCAAACAGTTGGATGGACGGAGTGCAATGTGGTTGAAGTGCCTTACCAAAGTACACAGCACAGTATGAGACTCTGGTCGAAAGTTGTTGTCCCTACCGTGATTCGAGTCCAGGGCCGGTATCCATAAAGCTACTTAGACTTTTCTTAAGCCGATCCCATCATGCTTTATGATTTTGCTTAGAAAATTCTTAGTGAATTAATCGTTCTTAACTAAGATAGCCTCTAAGTTTGGGTTAAGAAACAATCTAAGAATGTTTCTTAGATGTAAGAATTCTTAGTAAATACTAAGCAAAAAACTTCGAACATTCTAGGAAGCTTTATGAATACCGGCCCAGGCCTTTGACATAAGAGAGTAATATGCTAACCACTATAGGACTGTGTAACCACCCTCATCCCCAACTAATGCTAGTATGACTAAGAAAGTTAGTCCAAGTATATTACACTATAATATTTGACGACTCAAAGGTTTTGACGTCGAGTAAGAGGTGGGCTCGATCCAGTAATCTTAAGCTCGGTGGCGCCAAAAACAATTGCCAACTCAAGAGAAGATCACATCAAACGGCTTCTTACAGATAATTAACATGTAATCATTTTTCATTACTTGTCACTGGATATGTTCTTGATGATTTTGACAGAAGAACAACAAAATATTTTCATTAATCACTTCATTTATAGACTTTGTTTTTTGTGTAAATTTTAATCCTTTATCGTAGTATGTAACAAGCGAAATTTTAGTTTTAACAGATTGGAGTATTTTGTTGTAAACTACTCTTTAATTAAATGAGTCAGCAGGAAACACTATTTGTGTATTCTATAAATGATCATGTACCGAAATACCTGTATTCAGATATTCTGATGTAAACTTAAATACATGAACCTTAAGCATAACAGGATGTGTTAAGTGTTATTTACTTAGCGTATTCCCTTGATGGACTAGAAACCGTGAAATGCTTTTCAATTTTATCTTCAGATAAGACTGTGGAGAGGAGTAGTGTTTATACATCTCGATAAGATACCATCATGCTTCGTGCAAATGTAGACACAGTCAGAATATATTCTTAAGGACTCCTCGAAGAAAGCTGATCTTAATTTGTATTTTGAAACGAAGTTGAAATGACTTTCATTTACATAAATATTGGACACCTTTGCGATTTCGTATAAGAAATACATGCAATTTAGATAGTGAACAAATCTAACATCTTATTTGCGATCATAATATCTGTAATATGTTTTGGGGGAGGGAACCATTGCGGGTCCAACTAACTGTACCAATAGCGTAAACATACGCTCACCATAACCTCCACTACTGGATAAGCTGTTGGTGCAGTCAGTGCTTGTGGTGGGTGCCTGCCTCTGTTGGTGTGTGGACGGCTCGTCCCAGAAAAATACACGAAGGTGTACTATTGTTGACAGCGTTGCCAGAGTAAAGAAGTAGTAATCTTGGATCTTTTCACCTTATTATTTGAAGTGTAGACACTCTGTAATACAAGTGTAATGCTCTCAGAGAATTTAATATTTTCTTAGGATATCCCTTTCTCAATATAAAAAATTCCAATGATAAAATGATAATCGTCAAAAGACATTTCCTGAAAACTACTCATGCTCATTTACTGTTGTTACGAATTATAAGGTAAAAATTCATCAAGGGAACAGCAAACTTCAGCCTGTGTTGGCATAGCAAAACCATGGGTTCTCTATTTCCTATATGTTACATAGAATTCAATATCAGCCAAAGTGGATCACATGATTTGAAATAAATGATAATTCTTTCATTATAAGTCGTAATAATGAACCACAAATAAATTAATTTTATATAATATTCACATAATTCATCAATGTACTCCACCGATGTTTCATGCTGAAATGCCAGGAACCTCATTAATCATCACCAGAAGATATTTTAATTAAATGTCAGATTCATAAACAAGTTTTTTGTAGGAATATTTATGTTCCAACAGTAATTATCATTTATTTCTACATAAAAAAAGTTTATGTCTAATTTTGGTATTAAGTGAAGAAAGTTAAAATGAAAACAAATATATAGATAGTTAAACACATTATAACAGTTACATTAATTCTGTTTAAACAAGTAAGGCACCGTATGCATATATGTTTAACCGTTATTGTTTTATGTCAATTCACAAAACGGAATTTCATTTTCACCTCTTCGGTGTAAAACATATTCCAATTGAAACACATTGTTATTGAAATAAACCGATATTGGTGTGTAATGATTTACACTGTGTATATCCATGTATATTAATATATTGCATTATTTGTCAACAAACCTTGAAAACAATAAACAAATGGTGAATTGAATAATGGTTGTCACACGGCGAAAATAATCCAAGGGATGGCACAATTTGCGTCAACTTTTAAAAGAATGCATGCACAAGAACATTCCCCAAATACAATTTGTCAACCTACATGTAGTATCATGTTAAGTACGTGTTTTTGTATACAGATTTCCTTGACGTGCTTTGATACACACAAACAGCACCGCATATCCGTTTTGTCACAACATTAATCATCTGCCTCTGTGTGTTGCTCTTGAACATTCTGCCTACATTCATGTCCCTGCAATACTGACGTCAAAGTTCACTGACATACGGAACAACATTCTTGGAATATCTCCAGCAGGCGCTACAAACAACATGACCATTAGATCTGATTAGGTTTTCCTGAGATTTTCCTTAGATATTTAAAATGTATGAATAGAAGTATTCCTACGAGATAGTGCCCGCAAATTCTTGTAGAAGTGACATTCGAGAATAAAATGATACTCGTTCACCTTTGTTATGTTACAAATGAGACATTTAGGTAAACGCGATTGCATCGGAAGTCAAAAAACTTATTTTGGAATTTTTTAAACATTTTGATATCAACTTTTTGTGTTTTTGACAATGCAATTTAGGAGTTACAAGGAAACCCCCAGTCATCTATTCTTTTCTAAATCATCTTTGCTTTTACAATATTTCTTAATGTACTTAAATCTTAAAGCACTTAAAGTGAAATGGTTTTACATAAGCCTCTAAAATTGATCATTTTCCTTTACAAATAATGATTAAGTTTTAATTTATCATCAAATGATGATTACTTTATTTTCTCTAAAATGAAGGTAGGAGTAATCATTTGTGAAAGAAGCGTGGAATTTCCAATCATCACCAGTCCATTTCCTTGAACATCTTTTAATTAAATGTCAGATTCATAAAAAAAACTTTGTGAGTATCATGTTCGAACAGTAATCAGTTTAAACAGGTCAATTGCTACAATATACATTTTTTTATTACTCGTTCTTGTTATATCAAAACTTACAATACAGCATTCCGTTTTAATCTCTAAACATACATTGTTATTGAAATATGTGATATATTCACACCGACAATGGTGCATATTTTCATCTATGTTAATCGCATCACAGGTCGATTGACATTAACGCACAATAAACCATTGCAATGAATTAGATAATGGTCAAAGAGAAGGTACACCATGTTTTGAAGTTCTTCAAATGCATGCTCGAACATTCCCCAAACTTGTTAACCTAATATAATGTAAGGGTTTTTATACAAAGCGTGCTTCGATACACACTGACTGAAAATGAAATCCTCTTTTATTCGACCATTAATTATCTGCCTCTATGTGTTGGTCTTGAACCTGTATGTCCCTGTAATTTTGACGTCAACCTTCACTGATATAACACACCAAATTATCCAAATTATTGGAATGAGTCGAGCAGGCACTACAATCACATGGCCACTCTGCAAATTCACTTCAACATAAGAACTGTTCAGAGAATTGAATAACTGCATCAAACAGCCAGTCGTCCTGTGAACTCTCTATGTGATGACCGTGTATGTAGCAACTGCCATTTGTCTCAAACGTCATACCTTAGAAGTCCGATTTAACCCGTGATAGACCTCTGCATCGACCATTCATGACTGCAGTATACAATCGGCTACATGTTTAATTAAATTTCATCTAGACAGCACAGTAACATTGGACTCCATTCATATTTACGGACTAACTTGCTGCACAAGATGATGGACATGTGCGATTATGTAAGAAAAGTTCAGAGATAGCCATTCAGGTTGAAGATGATCTGTTCTCACGGTTGGACACATTAACTAAACTCGTAAGACCTACCAACGCATGCTGGTCGTGTTCAAGGCAATACAGTTTTGTTACTGTATGACAATGATCGCGCCCGTCAAATACGGAAACTTAAACGTTCTCAATCAAATCAACGATTTGGAGACATCATTGGTGAACATTTGAAACAATGCAGCTCACATAATTCCAACCTGGATGTTCTCCCTTATTGATTGGGATTACCGAAATGTTTTTGAATGATCATATTCTGTATTGCTATATTGACAAGTCATGTTTCATTTTATGAAGCCCACATTGAACCGTCACGTTAAATGTCACCCTCAGTGATCTCCCGTTCCTTGGAGGAAAAGCCCCTTGGTCACTTTCGGGATTCATTAAAAGAGGATTTCAATTTGACAAATACTTGACTTGAATTTCTGAAATCGGCCCATGAATTACTTATATACGGCATTTTAATTACACAGCATAATCTGCCGGGTTTGATGTCATCCCCAGCGCTTGGATATCCGCGTACAATATATTTCACCTTTTAACATGTCGATTTAACATGCTTATATTCATCAAAACATCTTAAAACTTCGAACTGTTAGATCTCTAACTTGGTTATTTCGCAAATGACAATTGCCTAATTGCTGTATAAACATGCGATTCAATTACCGTCATTACAAAGCAAATTTACGCAGCACAGCAGACACTGTTCCTGACCCGCGTAACAGGTAAACATGTGGCCAGCCACTCAGTCATGCTTGAACAGAGCGTTTGTTGAGCAAAATTTGCAGCTATACTCAAACCGGGTTATAACACTTGTCTTAATAATTAATTACAAGTGCATATTGTCTCGCTTTTAAGCTCTTTTGAAGTTTTTGCATCTTTACTAAACCAATCAAGTTTAGGCCAATAATATAACAACAATATTGCTTTTAAAGATGCATTTCACATTACAGTTACAACTGGTAGTTCCGATTTCGGTATTTTCATGTTTGAAAATCGTAAAGTTTCTTTTGGACGTCAGTTTATGAACACAGATATATTGAAGGTTCTGAACATTATTCTTTTAGCTTAACTGTCACCGTACCGTAAATAAAATCTGAAAGTTCTACCCCTCTCTTGTTGAGATCCTAGTGCCTGGATGGCTGATTGCATCTTATGTCATCCATGTGTAGTTTTACCAACTATAATAATAATAATATTCCATTTATATAACGTATATGTCCATGCACATTGCATGCTCAAAGCGCGACATATTACCCCTGGTCAACGAGAACAGAACACTCCATGAGGAAAATACAACCGGTCGCCTGTCAGGTGCTCAAGGTTCAAATTCAGACTACCATCGTATCATACCAGGTACCCATTTACTGCTGGGTGGACAGAGACACACTTCGAACTAAGTGAATGAGTGAGTGAGTTATTGTTTAACGCCGCACTTACCCAGGGTAACACCATACGTCTCTCAACTTATGTATCAGTGTGTTGCAGGGAATAACCCTTTAAACTCTCAGTTAATTCAGCAACGAAACGGGTAACCCACCCATGCGGCGAGCCGCGCCCATTGTTGCTGAACTTCACTTATAGCGACTGGGCTATGGACCACGTGCCACCACCAACTAGGTAAAAGGTGTGACAATTTTGTGTATGGCAAACGTTATATGAGAACATGCTTAATATTCAAGTCTCATCATTGTGACAGTGATTCATTCACATTATGTCTATGAATTGATTAGTCTACGTTCATTAGAATTATTAGATCAGTTCAAGCCAGTGCCTGTTAAATTTACGTTTCTAATATTTATGAAGGATAATGCTAAACATGAACTCAATATACCCATGTTAATGCCTTATAACATGAAACAAATTTTGACAATGCAGTGGTTTTGTTTCGTAATGGTCTATTCAGTTAAATTAAGATTCTGTGTTTTATGCTAAAACCTTTCAGTAAAGACGAAGTGGAAAAAGCTTTTCAATGTTATTTTGAGATTAGATTATGGAGAGTCGATGTAATGTTTGTAGGTATAGACATTAACAGAAGTAAAGATAATATACTGTCTCGTGAAATTGACTTAATACTATTGTTAAAGAATCATTGATTGAAGCTGAAATACATTAAATGTGTAAAAATAACACTTTTGTTAGTGTCTTGAATTAAAGTTACAGTTGTGGATGATATGAGTAAAATTGGGGTTCATGTGGTTATCATTTCATACCAGAAGAAAAAGATATAAACATGTACAGTGAGTAAAAATGAAAGAGAATGGACACCAGAACATCCATCCTATACAATGGTATTCAAAAATGAAGCTTAAGTGTATCCATATTTTCTTAGGGTATTGTCTTGACGTTTACACGTTTGTATCTTTTCTGGATCTCCATTGATCCCACGAGAGGAACCGGGAATTCCGTATTTAAGCCAATGCAAAATTTAGCCAATGGCCTTAAATACAGAATTATTTTCCGCCTTTCAGCCCATTGGATTGAATTTGGATTTAATGCTTGGTCATGTCTCTTTACAATCGCATGACGAACCTCGACGTTTTCAAAGTTAGAACTACATTGCTCTTCAAGCATATTTCTATGTCTCAGAATATTCTACTTGAACCAATATTTCCCATGTTAAGCCTATAAGCTTAACATTCTTTATTATCTTCACAATGAAAATATCTTACCAATTTACAATCCTCATCCTCAATGATTCTTATTTGATTTGTACACTAATTTCTTTACAAACAATCTTCAACTCACTGGCAATCAATCTATCAATTTTTACTTTTGACTTCTCTAATTTCTATTTGTCTCAACTCTTGAAAGGTGTGATTAGAAATAGGAATCCAGAGTGAAATTCTGAGATTTTATTTCATTACCATAACATTAAAACAATGGATTGAATTTTGAACTAGTTCTCCACCAATTCTCTATTACGTTCGAAAGACATCTGTGAATTCGCAAGATCATTGAACAACTCATTATCATTCTTAAGATCAAGCACTGCGGTGAATACAGTTTTCTCTCACATTTCTATCATTTCATGTTAGGTTCAGGGAAAGGTTTCTTACAACAAAAGAAGTCAAACTTAATGGCACTTTAAAGAATAAAATGTTTCAACTCGTGTTCATGTGGTAATTAATTGTCAGAAATTGATTGCTTAAGGACCCAATGACCACCTGCACAAATTTGCCAGGCTTAAGAGAAGAAAACTGTTCTATGCTCATTGGAACATTAATGCACCTGGTGCCAAATACATAATCTCATCAAGGCAAGATGTCATGGTCGCTTCTGAATTTCAGACACATACTACTATTGGGATTTTTTTAAATGTAAAAATTACATTTGTATTTTCTCAAACAATATGACTGAGGAACAAAACAACATATTATACAAAGACAAGAAAGACCTGTCACTGGTTAATCCAGTAGTTGTTTTTGTGACAAGAAACAGGAAAGTTTGATGTAAGAAATGGTATTTAAACTAGTGTTTAAAGTGGTACTCGTTGTGATTCCTCAAAGTTGGTTGCCCTTTCAATTTCAAAGTGCAAGGGTATGCCGTCAGATACAAATGAGAAGGTAGTGTATATGTTTTATCTCTCAAAATCACCTATGTTGGAAGTAGTATTGTAAACCCATTTTGAACACCATTATTTTCTCCAGCTCCAACCCTGTCATTGATATCTTTAGATTTCATGTTAGTGTCCTTTCTCAAAAAAAAAAAAAAAAAAAAAAAAGCTTTTCTACTAAGGTGATATTTTGATATGTAAGAGCTGTCAATTTCGAACTTTTATTAACCCAACTTTACTTTTGGGATCTTGAATGTAGAAAATTCTTTAAGATACCAGAACATTTCAAAACTTAATTCCTGAACAACCCATATCACTACGCAGAATTACAGGGGATACATTTAATTGTACTTAAACACACATTTTTAGTTTTTATGGTTTAAGAAACGTTGGCAAAATGCAAAATAATAAACACTGTGTTTACGTCTCTGCAGTACTTCTGTATGAATGTTTCACAACAGATAAACCAAAACAAAGAGAACTATAACTATCTATAACTATAATCAAAATTCTATATTCAATATCAGTATAACTTTATAAATGCTGATCATATTACTAACGCAAAGCATCTTGTGTGAAAAAAGTCATTACACGCATCCATGGTGAATCTATGTACTTTAGATACATGTATAGTATTCATAATATAAGTAACCATTATTTTCTACCAATTTGGTTTTACAATTTCAAATAAAACTAGAATGTTACTTAAAGGATAGATGAAATGACATATGGTCCAAATCGGATTCATTAAAATGGGATGTCAATTTGACAATTGCTCGACTTTAAATTTCTGAAATCGGTCCATAAATTACTTATATACGGCTTTTTAAAAAAACGCCTGATTTAGCCCCGGCGACCAGAATGAAAGTCTGCGGGGGTGTGACCCGTGAAGGGATGACTTCTGTGACGTATGTGGAGGAATTTGATTTTGTTGGCGATAGTCACAATTCAACGTAATTTCGCAACATTTTGATTGTTAATTTCACAAAGAAACCTTCAATAAACCAACTTAAATTTCCCATATATCGAATGTTTAGATATCCAACTAAGTAAATCCGCAGATGACAATTACACAATTATTACATAAACCTGTCTTTTTGGCGATGTAATACACCTCATAAATTCATTTAGCGGCAGTGATAATCATCATTAATTAATTAACGAGACACCGGCGGAGTAGCTATCTACTCGCCCCGTCTGTC
Organism: Gibbula magus; assembly: GCA_936450465.1. Lineage (NCBI taxonomy): Eukaryota > Metazoa > Mollusca > Gastropoda > Trochida > Trochidae > Gibbula > Gibbula magus. The sequence goes on along the minus strand of OW388289.1, from coordinate 94,179,934 downwards.
GCTTATCACAGTCACGCCTAAGTGAGCATTTTCAAAAGGATTCGCCGAACAAATTGCAGTAGTGTTAAAATGAGTGAATCAAAATCGTCTTAATTATCAATTGCAAGTGTATATTGTCTCGATTTTATGCTCAATTGATTCCGATATACAATATACGTAGAGGTAATCATCTGTCATTCTTGAGAAAAATGCATTTCATCTATCCTTTAAATCAATTCCTCACTTGATGATATACAAAAAGAAAAACGTGATATTTTCATATAGCTGAATGTCAGAAACAAGTAAGCTCTGCTATGACCCTCAATTAGTTTGAGATTATTTGTTTGTCAGATAGAACAGCCATCTGGCAAGACAGTAACGCAGACGTCGGATCTGTTCTTGTGTCAATAACATGCACTCAGCGTGCAGAGCTGCATCGAACTCATGTACATTCTGTACAGGAGGGTTCCGAGCCTGGGGTTCATATCTGGGCTTACTGCTGGCTAGGGTAAAGTTGTCACTGCGTTGGCTCGCATGTAATCGACAACGGCATGTGTTGGGTGAGGCCGGGCGTTGTCGTCCATGTACTTTGGTCGTGTAGCAAGTGCATGGTTATCGAAATGAGGAACAAGAAGCGGCTGTAACACGTCCCCGATGAAAGTTGCCCCTGATGGTGACCAAATCCAGCTTGCAGTCATGAGACAGGCATCCCCATACCAAAACGGAGCCACCTCCATACGCAACAGTTGGCTGCATGTTCCTGGAGGTATAAACTGTATTCTTCTGTTTCCAAACACGTGCACGCCCATCAGTAAAATGCAGTAAGAATCAACTCTCGTCAGACCAATGGATTTTTCGCCAGGTCCTCAGATTCCAGTGTTGTCTGTCCAAACACCATGCCAAACGTGCACGTGTATGATGGTCTCTCAACAAGGGACCTTTAATTACCCTTCTTGCCTTTAGTCATGCCAATTTGAAGCGATTTCTGACTGTTCGGGTGCTGATGTTTCGATTTGGTAACCACAGACGATTCAGCTGAGGATACATACATGTACCAATAATTTGATTCCTGAGATCCGTTGACAATCGTATTCGTACCATGTTCAATAGATATGCTTGAATGGCTATGGAAAGCAACGTTACATACCACCAAATGCAGTTGGGTCATACTGCTTTTTGTGATCCTCGAACGTAGCATGTTGCGCGTGTATGCCGGGAACGTGTAGGCGCGAATGTCACGCATCACTTGTTGGAACGTATCACACAAACACTACTCTTCTCATAAATGAACCTTGTTTAACCATTGAAATATTCTCGAAAAGATATCGTCAGGGGGTGCTTAACTTTTTTCTTTGTGTATAGTTCTTATTAATTGAACATAACATCACTTGCAAAAGCGAACACGTCCTTAATAATGTTAAATTTATCCATTGGACACTTTTCAAAGGCCTGAAGTAGCAAGTAAAAATATTAAATAGAATTAGCACAATTTCCTCAAATTTGAATTTATGTTAGATCATTTCAAATTGCACTTTATACAAATTCTCTTTGTCAAATAACAACATTACCTTTTTGCCATGAATTCCTCTGTAAATCTATTCTAAAAGAAACCTGTCCAATTGCCTGTAGGAAGGAATTAGATATTTTAATTGGCACCAGGTGCATCAATGGACCAATTAGCATAGAATAGCTTTGTAGTATAAAAACGGTACATTTGTACAGGTGGCCAAAAGGTCCTTAAGCAATCAATTCATAATAAACAAACTGTTATGTGAACATAACATGTCTTTGTTGAGATTGCAAATATTTCTGACTCGAAAAATATTGTTTCATCTTTAAAATGACATAGCAGCAACAAGAGATTTTGTGTTTTGACCATATTGATTTCGGTAATAAGTGAGGATTGCTTTTTAGTGAGATTATTGAACATTTTATGTCACGAATTCTCCAGCTCATGTTTCAATACAGCTTTGCGAATAAATCATGAAAATTTAGAATATTCCTTTTTTGTAATTGCAAATAGTCAGACCTTCTCATTTTACAGAATACTAAAGACAGCCTATAAAAAGCTAACACAAACATAGCTTTCGCGTCCCCTGTCCTATTAAATATTATAGTCACATCACAATAACTTCCTTTAGTAATTGATACACCTTTCCTATTCATGTAACCCGTGACAACAGTATTTGCAACCAATTCAGATAATGAATTGTTCAGCACACAGGTTTGCTTTGACATTGAGAAAACTTAAGAATCCATTTTAAAATAATGTCGGAGGAAGATCAAAGTCATTTGACACACTTCTTGAGTAAAAATCTCTATATAATTACATCTTCGATCTTGCTTAGATTAGTTCTGACAATGTTATTTGTGCTGTGATTGTTATGTTTATGATGTTCAAATGAATTCTCTGAAATATATGACTCAGATATGTCAGGTTATGAAGCGTGGCGAGTTTCTTATCAAAGCTGATGTTATTGAAGTCGGTTTATATTTTCTATTAGGTGTCAATAACCAGTGTAGATGATAAATGAGACAATTTCGCTTACTGTATATATGAGACTCGGATTACTATTTCTTTTGGTGAAATATTGGGACTCAAAATGAAGCACATCTATTCTACCTAAAATCTCATGCGATGAAATTAAAAACGAAAAGAGAAGATTTATGATAAAAATGGTGGAAAACATTATATAATGGCGATATATCAGTGACCAGGTTAATCACAGTTGATAGAGGAAAGGTTTGAAAATAAATCTTCTTAATTACCCGTTAACGTTATTGTATTGGTCGTCTTCCATAATACCGTCAATGTCAGGATTTCATAATATATACAAGATTAAGATCTGATCTATTACAGTTGAAAGCAAATGAAGACATATTGTCCATTAATGTTGGAGAAACCTTTGATAACAAATGCTTTTTTTTTTTTACTTACATATGATATTTAAAGTGACTTTATTATTTTTGTAATATCCCAAAGTCTGAATGTCTCATGATGAAGAACACTTATTAATGTTAATAAATTTTTGTATGTATATGTATTATAGCCTTCAAGGAAGGCGAGTGAATCAATCGTTGAAAATGTTAAATAACTTCAAGGGGAGTTGATAATGAAAAAGGAATGACATATGTCCTTATACCATGGTAATAATGTGTGTAGCGCTTTCTGTTGTTGTTGTATAAGTATGCTCATTATAAATACACTTGATTTGACTCTGCATCGGAAGCAACATATGTCTATATGTTTCAAGGTAAACCTACATAAATAGTCGGGTTATGCTCCTGTCAGATCCTAAGAGGTGGTATCATGGACATGAAACAATTCACAGTGTGCCACAAGTAACCCTCGGTCATTGGTACAATGACAAACTTGAGTGTGCTCAAGGCCAGAATAACATTATGTGCAACAATCAATTTAGAAACATTAATATTGTAACCTAAAAGCTAGCTCTTTGATATTAAAATTGATGAATATGAACTCGAATCACATATTTTATGAAATCATCCTTTAGATATTGTTATATTTATGTAAACCTTATATAACGTTTGACTGTTTCACTATATCAATCCATGTATTACATACATACATTTCCAAAATAAACATATTCATGCTCAACGTCACTTCGTTACTTCGAAATGAATAAGCTATACTTTTTATCGTTTACAAAATATATAAATAAGAATGTGTAACTGCAATAAATCAGGAATGTTACATCACAGAATCAAATAATTGGAGAGGGGATCATACATCAGAAATGAAAAATGAGGGATTGTGATACTGGTTAAATAAATCATTATGTCATGTGAAAAGTCTAGATTTTTAAAGCTTACTTTGACTTTGAATTTTGCTCTTACCAATGTTATAACACCTCTTTGCATCGATAGGTTTACGAATCAGTACATGCTATATATATATATATATTTTTTGAATTTTCCTATAATCCTTTAATTTTCGTCCATTTCACTAGTTGTAACTTTCGTCATAGAGTTTAATTATTAACAATGGAGCCCATGCCTTGCATCCCAAACTCTTTTATCCACTTTATTCTTAAAATACAATTAAACACATTTAAACGATCTTTTAAATGATCGATTTCAGGAGAAATGGAATATAGAATAAGATCAAATTTCGTTTTACAGAATTTATGAAACACTCTTCTGGGTGAAATTTGTTGACTGTTCCTTTGTGTCATATCAAAGTCGGCCTTTCGTATTTTTTGAGTAGAGTTATTCATAGAAGAAGCTGCCAGAATTGAATTTACATATTTAATTGGTACCAGGTGCATAATGCATTTTAAAAGACAAAAGCTTCGACCCTTTAATAAGTTATGTGTTTCTGCAGATGGTCGTAAACTGCTGAAGCCATCAGTTTCTAATCTGGTTTATTCCAACAATTTTAAATTCTTTCAATCTCTGGCATTTTTTTATCTGAAACCTGAAACCTAGCCTCTAAACCTGAAAAGTGTGTTTAATGTTGAGCCGACTACGTCTCCAATGTAATATTTATTACTTTGAGGAGGTTATAGTATCAATGCAGAATCAAGTGTAACCAAGCTTGTTCTCTCCCTGTAGTAAATCAGAGGCTTTACATCATATCATCCAGTAATTGGACAAACAGTCATACATCAAATTGATTGACGAACAAATGCGAAACGGGTTTCATAAATTTATTTGCAAAAATATACAGAGGCAGTAAAATATCTTAAAACCAAATTTTGAACTGTTTACAAGATAGTTCTCGTTTCAATGGAAATTATTATATTAAATGAGAGATTAAGTTCCTTCCGAATTCTCATCATCTTCATATGATTTATGACGGTGTTATTTTAGCATCACAATCAGAACGATTTTAAGAATTGAATATTATATATAGTAGATAATTTTCGTTATATTTTGCAATAGTTATCACAATATCTATTTAATTCTACGGACTGTCTCTCACACTATTGTAACAAGCAACAAATGTCCTTTTCATGTTAAGTGTAATTAATTTTACCACGCGGAAAGGCTATAGCTAAATTAATACACATATGATGCGCTAATTACTGTAACAGATTAAGGAAATCGATATGAAAAAGATAGTTTCCAAGAGAAAAATAAGTTTTTATTATACGAAAATAATAAATGAAATGTAAGGTAAGCTTCTTTACTTTTTGGGAAATCAGTTTAATGTTATTAATCAATTAGTGTCTAAAGACGTATAGTGCATGTGTAACTGTTGCATTTAAATCTACGTGGTGACATTTATTGAAACATTATTTGTTTTAGATAAATTGCAATTAATGAAACCCTCATTATTCTTGACATTTAAGAGACTGCACGAGCATGTTAACAGGTGATATGATACATATTTACTTGTAATTAATGTGAATATTTGCTACACGGAAACAGCACATGGATTTGTTTCCATTTTCCATGATTATCTGTACGACGATTGTTACAGGTCTTGGACTTTTCAATTTAGTAATGCTACTATTCAAAAGCTTAGCATGATGAATGTTAGTAGCGTTGTATCGAATACAACTCTGACATCGAATAAATAAAACTCTTTTTCCACTTTTATAGTTGTTGTTTCATTTGAGTAAATGTAAAAAAACCGATACATTACTGGCAAATACATTTCATATTCTAAAGTTGTCATATTCGGTTTTAGTTTGATCTTAATATCAATATTTTAAAAATAAATCTTGTAATTGAGGAGCAATGGTAAAATATGAGATGTTGATTGAACCGTTGATTCTAAGGTCCCTTTTATTGATGCTTTCAACGACAACTAGATTAAGGTTTATCATCGTTACAATAACTGGTTTTGTTTGAGAGAGGAAACTGTCAAATTTGCCTTTACATTGGTGTTAGATGTTTCAATACGCCCCAGCTGCACAACAGAACCAATTAGCTACGACACCCCTGTTCTTTTAAAACATTTATGTCCAGCAAAAACATCGAAGAAATACTCTGAGAACATTGCAAATGTAAATGTTATTATGCAGTTTGCTGATGAGTTTGATGTTATCACAAGATATTACTGTTTAAAGAAAGATGAAAACAGTCGAAAGTGTTGATGGCTTCGATTAAAACATTCATATTAATAGTTCATATTCCTTTATAAGACTTTGTGTTGTTTTGTTGTATCTGTCTAAGTCGTTGCAATTAGTTGTGAAGTGGAGAAAACACCTTTGGAAATTATCAACGACTTTTATTTACGTTTCATGCATTTTCTTTTACAAAAGATTAATATTCTTACATAATCTTAAAGAAATAACTTTGCAAAAATGTAACATAAAATGTGTCACAATAACATGTCAATCAGATGGATGTGTTGAACAGGAAACTTGCTATGTTTTATTTAGAGTTCTGTTGATGCAGGTGTGAAAAACACATACAATCTTATACAGTTTCTCGCTGTTTTTTTTCCAATTTCAGACACCTCCAATTATATATCTCGAGTATATATCGTCAATACCATATTAAATGCTACGTGATTTAACGACGTTACAGTGCAGTTTGTAAGAAATGTAAATTGATACACTCAAGAAGTTTAAATATATGTGTTTATGTTCGTGGATAAATCAATTGACCGGACCCAGCTATTCGACTACACTGTCGGCCAAAAGAAACGCCTATGAGATATATTATCATATTTCGTAAAAACTACATGTATAATGAACACTTAAGCAATATTGTAGCATTATGAAGTGTCACCATTTATGCATAATATATTTAAATTTCAGAAATGGTCGTGTACAAAAGAATGGCGATTATTGAATTGAGTCAAAAGAACTTGTTCAGTTTTTGATCAGTGCTTGATCAGAAAAAAACCCATTTTAAACAGATTTACAAACAACCACGAGCAACAATACGGGCACGCATTCGCATTAAAGTGGTGATGATGCTACAAATGTACATGGTTACTGTGCGCATGTGAATCAACCGGAAATAGCGGTCTTCGTTGGCCGTGGTTTGACTCGAATCACAGTATTTCACGATTTTAATGGCCTTTCATGTTTATTATTGTTTCAACGTAACTGGGAGACCACCATTAATTATATTTCAGAAATTATATCATCTTTTATTTTAAGGAAAATCAAGTAGGCGTTTCTTTTGGCCGACAGTGTGGGCTATACCTGTTACCATGGACAATTTGAGTTCAGGGTTGTTTCTAGCATTCACCAAACACGACAATGATTGACTGTAGCCATTTGGAAAATGACAAAGGACCTTAATGCACTGTTATTGTGCCAAATAGTATTCGTTTAATGATAAAACACTATTTTGCTCTATAATCTATTTAAAGTGAGAAATATCATTTATGTTATACTCAGTCACGCGTCGGAGTTATTTCCCTTTGATGGATACTATTTCAATCAAATAGTAATTTTCTCCTGCAATTCTTTAGATTAATGGACATAAATATAAGTTTTTAAAAGGAAACAACCAAAGTTGGTAAAATTTAATTTGTTATTAAAGATGCTTAAAAATAATAATAAAACTGCATTTTCTTCTTCTAAGTATAACCATGAACCCATTTATGCATATAAAGTCATAATCATGAAATATGATTGTTATAATTTAATGGTGGTGTGAAATTACAGTGACAAAGGAACTGTTTTGCGACACCCCATGTAGATGGGGAGCTCTAATTTCTAAAACGAGCTAAAACAGAAGTGAATTTAGCCCATATGTTCAATGTCTGATGTGAAATATTTGCAATTGTTTAAGATTTTTTATTAGGTCTTCAGTATTTAAGACTTAGTCTTGAAGACCTATTGAAATTACTTTGTCTTTTTTTCCGATTTTGTCAAGACTTTTTCGAAGTAATTTTCAGGGATGATATCATGTGGCCAGCTCTGGAAAAAAAACTAGCCTCTTGTTTGATTTTCGACTTTGTTTGTGAGTTATCTCCCCTTCAAGTCAAATATTCAAACCTTAATAGCTCGATAACTATTCAAGATAATTTCACAAAACTTTCATCAATATGTGGGCAACAACATTCCCCGTCGATTAAGCATATCATGATTCTCGGTCGTAATGATATATGTTTTACTTTTTCGAAATAATTGAACATTTTGTGCAATTTCGTGGCTTTGAGGGTACATGTCTTTAAAAATATTCTTCTAAATCACAGCAATACATACAGATATGTTTGATAGGTCATATAAAAGCTACATAACTCGTCCACCAGATGATCGAGCCCGAATTTCGAATTTGTTCCTAGAATTTGAGTGATATGCCCTTGAAAATGATCACTTTTAAAAATGTTGTTTTACGGCTCTGAGTTCAAAGGGACATTACTCACTTGCAAACACATCATTATCGAAACTAATTGATCCATTGCATTCCTCAAAACTGTCGTTATAAGTCCAAGTAATAAGTCAATATCATGTAAAAGTTGACAGTTTGGGCACAATTGGGACATATTCCCAAAAAAGTAAAATTTTGTGATTTTGAGCATTTTCGAGTGCTGTGTCCTTTGGAGAATTATTTATCGTAAACCACTGAAGATAGCAACAGGATTAATAGCTTATTAGGAAGTAGAAACGGCATTTATAACTGTCATGGTTTACGTGTGACAAGTCATAGAAGATTGTCATTTTTCGTAAATCGCCATGTTCGAAGGATCAGAACTGCTTAACTAATTACGCTATTGAAATTGTATTCACACCTACATGTACCTATGTAAAATTTCATGAATAACAACTTTTCTGTTTCATCAAAAAGGTGATAGTTAAGCTTCAAATATCGCAAACGTCGTTTAGGGGTCCGAAAATAAGCATTTTATAGTAATTCTTGAATATTCAGAAGAACATAACGCAAAATAATTTATGCAATCTGGATGATGATTACATCTACTTAAGTGAAAATTAAAGCACAACATTTTTAATGTTACATCTTGGTTTGAAAATGTTAAACATTTTGTCTCAATCATGAGAAAGATCAAGCAGGGGTACATTAATATTTGATTTTTCCATTTTCAGAGGGGTGTTTTCTATTGAGATTTTTTGTTAAAAAAACTCCTGAAGGTAGAGATATGCTTGGTAGACCACTTTAAAGAAGAAGAGCTGATTAATGGATGGGGATTGACGTCAAACATGGGCTTCAAGGTCAAGCATGAGTCTTGAAGACATTAGTATTGCCCTGTGGCAATCCTAGTTTAAATTGTCAGGGAACCTCCTAAATCTGTTCTAACATGTTGTCTTTTAATTTTGATATAGAGAAACTATGGTAATTTATTGTGTGCTATTGATCTTTATTTATCACCGAATATCAATTACATAACATAAGCTCAATCCTATTCTTTAGGATGAATGTTTATACATTGTATATAAACAACAACAGAAAATCGGTGGCTGTTTACTCTGTTATTTCGCCATATGTGTTACAAATTTTTCATTCGTTGATTTATTTGGACAAATATAAATATATACGTTTAAAATATTTACGTTTAAATGTCAAGAGAGCAATATAAACTCATTATTGATATAGTCATATGTTATGTGTAGAAAAATGAGCCATATATTAATATAGTCTTAAAACAAGGTACAACAAATTGGAATGAATGTTATTGAAAATTTCTTTTGCCGACTAAGAATGAAGACTATGAAGGAAAGTTAGTATTACTGTAGTGTAGTTTATTTTAAAGAGTGGACATGGTAGCATGCGAGGTGGTATTGATTAGTATAATGTATATGCCAGTTAAGAACAGATTTTCTGTATAACAACTTCTTTATTGTTAAGATACACGACGTTTCGCAGTATATGCTCACTCTTACATAAGGTAGAATATTTGTTGACATCACCAATGGTCTTAAATTATAATGTAAGTGTCACTAAATTACACAATTTGAGAGACATTCTCGAAAGTCTTGTTAAGTAAGATTAACAGAGTTTGAATAGAAATTAAAATCGTTTAACTTCTTTGTATATATATTTGCCATGGCTTTGCAAATTAAAACATCGACGGCACAGTATGTGAATGAAAAGCACCAGGGTACCACAACAGTTGAGTGCACGGCAACAAACAGGGTTAGTTGTCCAAGCTTGGTACATTAAAGTGACAACGCAGGTTTATTGCAATAGTCTATTGATGAAGTTAAAATTAAAATGGAAATAACCAGTAACATATGGTGTATTAGAGTACACTGGTACAATCGTTGATGTTGTTTAAATATGGTTGATGTATTCTAACAACAATACACTTATTTTATAGTACATCTGTATTTTCTTTTTCTCATATAAACATAGTAACTTCCTTTAACATTCATGTCAGCATTGCAATCTGAAAACAAAGAGAAGTTAAATCCGTAGCTTTGTCTTCATGGTCTTAAATGAACAACAAATAAAGACTGATGATGAAATGAAGAATTAAATCGTGTTACCATAGTAACAATATTCATTTCACATTTCACTTTAAGAATTTGTATGGCAACATGTCTGATGTTGAAGATTTTTCAACAAAACAATTCTATTGCTTCCTATTACGCCGCCACTAATTGTTTTTCATCGACTGTTGCCTTTTTTTTGCTTTAGTCGAATTAAGATTTTAATATTTGATGAAACAATTAGTATCGTCTTTTCATTCAGTCAGTTGTCTCCTTTTCAAATATTCATCACAACTATAATTATAATGTCCACGTTGATTGTTGTTGAATGGTAGATATGATAAGACATATAACATTATGTATAAACAATTGTGCGTAACATTATTCTACTCATTGTATTTCATAGTAGATATTACACACCAAATACCCTTCAGTATAACAGTTTAATACCACGCAATTCATTACAGACTCAACGACCAACATGTTTTAATTGAAATCAGCCATTCAAAGTACAGTTATCAACTTATCATCAAAACATTTCCCAAATCACTCTGTAAATAATCATTAGTTAACATTAACAAAAAACTGAAATTAAAATGAAATTATATAAAAAAGCCAAGAGTGCACATGTTTGTGATGAAAACATAATCTAATTGCATACATAATGAAATATTCTCATTCTGGTCACTGGTTCTTCTGGTTTTTAATGAATTCTTTGATGTGCCAAACGGCTGTTGAGGTTTTAAATTGTTTTGAGTTGTGACTTGTTATACTTGAGTAGTCCACACTATCTACTTTAGATCCATACCCACTTTCATTGTTTTAACTAAATTATTTCTATTGTAAATTTTGAACGATTGGCGTAGATCAGTCAACTCTGAGAATGAATTTGGTAACCTGTAATTATAATTAATTAAGAAAATAAATAAATATATATGATTTGGACTTCTAATACTGTACATAAATAATGAAGACACCGCTATTGTCAGCCAAAACATTTAACGCCCGAACCAGTTTTTATCAAGTGTTAATGAAGCAAGTTGTATTCACACCCCCAACTGAGTTCTGTTAATGAGAACTCGGTTTTGCAACATGTGCTGAGAGGCTTGTTTTACTGAAATAAGCTTATATCGGGCTCAGGGCACATGTTATTATCTTTTATGACACTGTAACAGACATTCTGAATTTTTAGTTGTAAGCAATATAATTTTGACGTAGAACTGTCACACATGACAAGAACAATAAACCAATACATGTACAATAAAAGAGAAAGTACAGTAATTCAAAGATAACTGAAAGACAAAATAAGACATTATACTCTGTAGTATCAAAGTTATACAACATACAACAGCTGCAAATGATACAAAGCAGAACAATATTAAAGAAATAACATAGTTTCACAAGCTAGTGAAGAAGTGGAGTAGAACAAGAAACAATCTGAAGATGACCCTGTTGATGTGCGAAGGATGGCGTCTTCTATTTCTTGACCTCTGTATTTTGCATCTTTATCCTAATATGACCCCAACTGATATCCAAAATATTCAAAATATCCTTCCGAGAACACCATCCATTGTATGATAAACTGATATATATATATCAGCACATTCAAGCGATCTAATACAAATGTTAAGCACAATCTATTTAGTCTCTACCATGTTATGTTAGCCAAATTCACCTTTGAACGTAGAATATGGAAAGATGATTATGAATCATTTAAATTAACAGTGATATAAAAAGGGGAAACAAGTGATAAATCAATGACAATAATATGCTCAGTATTTTGGACTTCACAATGAAGCAGATGCGCCTCAATTGACCATTTTCCAGTTTAGCGAAACGAGTGTGTTTAGAGTGACGTCCATTTGAAAAGTAACGTGACCGCGGGCAAGCCGTCAACACTTGCGTAACGTTCAACGTTATTTTGGTCACGTTTTCACGCTCGCCTCGACCTAAACATACCATGCCATGAACATTGACATGTTTCAAAGGATTGACCATCAAAAGAACTCGCTCGAAAAAGTCAACCATAGCAGTTATTTTCCTCGAAATTCTCAAATGAACAAGGCTACATATATATGATGGTATTTACCCTATAACGGTATATAAAGTCCTACATCTAACATAATCACATGAAATTTTTATTGGAAGGAAGAAGTTATCATTTTGTAAATGATACATGACATATAAATATGGCAGTGCATTAAATTTGCTTAATCCCATCGTTAATTTATTGAAACGCTTTGTGAATAACCTACATCAAGAAAGATTAACCGACCGACTTGACCACGGGCATAACTAAAATTCAGTCCAATTTAATTTGGTTGTATTTTTCAACAGACAAAACGTTATAATTTATTTAATTTATGAAATGAAAAATAAAAAATGAAAATAGGTCCTAATTGTTGGAGCTAAAACTAGTTTATTAGACTTAACATTTTGATCTACAGTTTGTTTTCACTTCCTTATCAATCTATTTTTAAAATAAATATCATATCCATGGTGCTACGATGTATATAAGTCGCTTAGATACCGTTGACTTCCAACTGCCTCCGTGGCGCAATAGGCTAAGGCTTTAGATCAAGAAACCATTCTTTGATATGAACTGATGAATGAATAAATAGTTGCAAAATTATATAAAACGGTTACATTAACTGGACACACACACACTAATAATGCATAGACAATAAAAAAATGTTGATTTTTCGAAAAAAGGACGAAATTTCAACACCCAATTACGTCCTTATTTTGCATGATGTAAGATGTTTTGATGTGTGTAGACAACCGCACTACTTAAATAGCTATTTATCTGTAAAATTGTCATCAACATCTAACCACATCTTGCTCTATATATATCTGTGTAATAATAATTGCTGTATTCAATGTTTTCTATATACCTATATATATACGCCCATCTTTGTATGATGCATAAACTAAATTTATGAGAGTTGATTGATTTCTTGAAACTTCTTTTCTGAATCAAAACACACCCTCTTTTATTTGTTTATATTTGTGTTTATGGAAAACTAAAACAATTTTTTATAGTATTTTATAGGAGTCATACGGTGTTGAAGCGGATGGTAACAACTAAAGATACGGAGTATTACTCGACTGTTTCAATATTCCCGTGTTTGGACAAATGTCAACATGAAGAACACACATAAATAAACTAGTGTCCAAAAGAAACGATACCACGTCTTTGAGCGGTCATTACAGGAAAACTTAATGACACAGAAATTTAGAATTGGTATTATTCTTTTTAGATTTCGTTCATTTAACATGTGTACAAAATTCATTTCAATCAGTACTTTGTATTCATTTGTACAGGTCTGTATTGACGTGAGGGGTCTGAAAATGAAAATTTCATTCACACAAATGACTGAGACAAATGTTGAACATGTCAAAAGAGGCGTCACTAAGTCACAGTTGTATTCGGTATGTCCATCCCGAGCGTCAGAACGGGCAAGTACACGCCTATGGGTTGATGACGTCAGGCGTCGGATGACGTCAGAAGATAAGCTTTGTCATTCAACACGAGGAGGCAATGGGCTGACTTGATGGACGCAATTCAGAGCAAAAAGGGCACTAATTTTTCGACACACACGATGTCTACCATTGTTCTTGAAGATGCAAAATCTGCTCCCATATGAGAGCATGACCATTGCTCAGTCTCGCTGTTGCCAACGTTGAATTCGTCTGTTTGTTTACTCGTTGTTGACGCCTCAGGAACGTTTTGTGGTACGGACGACGTGTTCAGATATCATGAGTCTTCAATCTCTTTTACCAAGTTTGCCTGCTAATCACGTGTCTCAGTGACGTCTTTGACGTTAACGTGATAATGATGAATGGCTTTCAGAGATGAAATACCCGGATGTGGCGGTCTTCAATAAGCGTTTTCAACTTCTTCTCGACCTGCATGTTGTTCGATCTCTATCACGTAACCGTTGCGTTAACCTGGTGACTGCTATGCGCGCGCAACCGAACCTTCTGGCGTCGTAGGCGTGTGAGACTCGCTATGTGACAATTCCAACGGCTCTCTCACTCTCAATGGCTGTGAAACCCGATATTTTCTTGTGTGCTTTTTGTTGCTTTGATACCAACGTGTATGGTCAGCCGTTTTATACACTTTATCTGCAGTTGCAAACTATGCTACCTTAAATAATGTCATTCTCACAAAGTGCACCATTTCTTCGGATGTGATAAAATGTTCTCGGTATTTTCGATTGAATACACTGCATTTGGGTTGTGGGATACGCAAAACCATGTGTTCATACGAAGAAAATCACTTTGTAAAAAGATATTTTAAAAAATAGATGGTATCGTTTCTTTTGGACACTAGTTTATATGATACGGTACATTGTCATTGTACACACAGAAATGTTCGTTTTGACTTGTATAAACTATTTGAACGTTAACATTTCAAAGGGTTGAATTCTCAATTTTCAAAATTATGAATGAACGATGATAAATCCTCCGCATATAGGCCTACTTACCATTCTCTTCCCACAGAGGTCACTCCCTTCAGATTTCCCATCCAATCGGGAGGGAGTAACCTCTGTGAGAAGAGAATGCCTACTTACATGTATCCCATTTTAAAACAAAGGTAACTGAGAATGTTACAGGGTTATTTTGAGCGATTGGATTCAGAGTCTTTATCTGAAACCACACTTTTCATTTTATTCTTCATTTTCAAAAATAGTGTTGTTTCCCACTGTCTTCCTTGATACTTGTACGTTATTCATAAACCTGAAAGACGGGACATTTAATCATAGTGATTATTGTACCTTTGTAGATCTAGGCCTACAATGTTTTTGGGAATTAGACACTAACAAAGCGAATATCAACTCACTAGAAGTCTATAATATTCAATAGCTTATGAGTAATTATATTTTGAGTGAAGATAATATAGCGGTACATACACATTTATTTTCAGATAGTTGGCTAGATAACTGTTGTGACATGACGATAAATTACCGCCCATTACAGAAACTGCAACGGTCATAACGTTTTGATGAAACTTTTGATAAATCATGTTGGAATCATACATGTATTAAGATGTTTAGCCTGGCATTTTGTTTCGTTTTCAAATAATAAATTCAATAGGCCAAATACATTTGATTAATATATTTATGGTGCAAATAGCCAACATCGCCATGATAAAACTGCCTATATATAATACTATTTTAAATTTTACTGACGTCTAAATAACCACCAAAACAATTAAACTGAAATTATATAATCTACGGTAAAACAATATTTGAAAGAAGTCTGACTGAAAGTATATTTATGAAATGTTTTCGCAACGGGTTACAAACGCCCTTTGGTCGCTTAGAGTCGTGGGCCTACAGTAGTCGCTGTCACAATGCTTTATTTCTATAAATTAGAAGAAAAGGCTTGAATAATACACTTGATTATGGAAGTGTAAATCCTTGTCATTTTGCCTTTTCAAACTACGACCTTCTCAAGCTCATCAACTGCTATTTCCACAACGCTCAGTCGCGAGGAAACGCTCGTTCCCATTAGCACCAATCGTGACGTTGCCCGCGGTCAAGGGCGGATAACTCTAAACGTAAAGACTGGAAAATGGTCAATTTGTTTAACTATACTGACATTCTAAAGAAATTATTGCCTTGTTTGATTCCATCTATCTTCAAAACTCAATTTATTGATAATTTGTTCAGTGGTTACATCAACCCTTTGTATGATCAAATGAAAAACATGAAATAGTTCAACTGGTTTTAAAAACCATTAGAGTTTATGTTACTTGTTCTAGCCTTAATATTGAGTGGGGAGTTTCTTTGAACGTCAGTATATCTTAAAGATTAATGATCATGATATATTTTGCAAAGGGATGGAGTTAATTCTATTGACAATTTCACTAATGTAGTAAGTAAAATGTGTTTGCATTTGAAGGATAAATCACTTATTTTGTTAAACAAACATGTGAAAAAAATGTGTAAATGAACGAATGGTGTGTTTCAAAGAATGGAGATCTACTTATGTGTTATAAAACATAATCCGAGAAACATTAATCACCATTGTATTATTTACTTCAAACTGATCTCTATTTAGAAGGGATTTCATGACAGAATCCGCAGGAAGAAATGATTTATTTTACTTTTTGTGTACTGAACTTAATGCACATTAATGCACAGTTAGGATTAAACTTTCACATTAAGACAACAGGACAAATAACAGCAAAAGAAATTAACGGACACGTGTACTCAAATTTTTCCTAAAAAACATAGTATATGGCAAACCTTTCAACATCAAACATTATTCAAATGTAGGATTGTGTTAAATATTGTTAATATAAAAAAGAGACTTAACTCAATGAGTTTAAAACAGATGAAAGGTAATACTCATGAACGTATTTAGCTGAAACCATTTGATGAAAAGTTTAAATTGCACATTCCTGCAAGTATTGCAATACAAATGATAAAGGCATTAATTCAGAAATACACTTCTTTTAGTATTTAACATTGTATAATACTAATAACAACATTACAACAGTAATTTATAAAACATGGCAGCATCGGATTTATCAACCCCAAATAAGAAAAACGTATAAAACCATCTTTTTGAAGTAAATTATATCCTAAACTGATATGGCTTGATCGTGTAACTGTCACAAAAGCACACACACTTTATGATTGATGTTTGCAATAGCTAATGTATCCTTTCTTCTCACGCCATTGTAATATGATGAAAAACACAAGTCATCCACATAGATTCAACTGTTTTTTGAAAAGAATATATATTTATCAGAAAACCTTGAAAGAATCAATATGAGACTGTCAAATGTTTATGTGGTAATAAGATTATACACGTTGTTATTCAAAACAATTGAGGACTATAAATCCTTTTAAAGATTTCACAAGACCAACCTAAGCTTGAAACTCATTACTTCTGAAAACAGGCCAGACACTGACTGCAAACTGCCTTTAATGTAAACAGGAATGCCTGCTCCCTGGCCAAAATATCTTTACATGTTTAAATGAATAAATATACTTAATACCAATGAAATTGTATGAAACTATATACCCAAAATAAAATTGCACGAACATGTACAAGCTCATAAACAAGAAAACTACTGAAACCGTAAACTAATTTTGAATAACTAAACTGGAAAATACCAACATACTTATAAGCAATAATACTCTAGGAACATAAACTGATTGAAACCAATCTCATTTAAATCAGATCTTACTCACTTCTTCGTCAATGTGAGTACCACCCCGCAGAGGTAGTGCCAGGTGACCTTCACCCTTCAATAATTTCAATAAGAGGCCTTCTGAGATATGACATTCAATGTGGTGTTTCGAATGTCAACTTTAGTTGGTCTGATGGCTTCCTAGTGTCGTCGTTGATTGGCTGAAGTAAATTGCCAACTGACACGACTCTTTGTGCAGTACTCAGATCAGAAACACAGTGAGGTATAGCTTGAATTGGATTGGGGAAAAACACCTTCCAATTGATCAACGAAACACATTAAGAACTAATAATGTTGAATATTAAAATGTGGGAAAAAAACTGTAGGCAATATAAAAATCAAATTATCACATTTCAAAAGGATAAAATTACATCCACACCACTGACTGAGTTTCTGAGAACTCGAGTTCATCACATGTGCTGACAGGTTTGTTACTGAAGCCAGTTTGAATCTGGCTCAGGACATGGGTAATTATCTTCTGTGGCACTGAAATGAAATATACATTAAGTGATTTTAGAGTCGGCAAACAGTAACATTTTGCGCGGAAAAATCATAATTGAAAACAAGAAGAAACAACTATATAGTTAATGCTATTAGCCGAGAACCGAAATCGGATATGTTTTAGAAATGATGTAGATTGCACTTTAAAAGAGAAAAAAGTGAAATAAAGAAGATATGAACAAATTTTACAAATATGAAAATATGAAAATAAAAATTTCTTCTCTCAACAATTCACAACCACACATCATGATATGATTGAAGGACATGAAACAATTCACCCATGTTTTTCAACACTTGCTATTTCTCAAGAATCAGCATAGCGACATCTAGAAAGCTTAATCAAAATATGTATTTCAAAGTAGAATGTTTTTAAGATACATGGACGAAATCAATGTTAAAATTGTTGCAAAATGTGAATATAGATAATTTCTTGCAAAACCACATCATTTGGATCAAATGTAGCCAACATGTTACAAAATACATGAAAATAAACAACTATACGATTGGTATAAATTTCTTGTTTTAATTAAACACATACCACATTCATTAATTTCATTCAAAAAATATTTATATAGCGCCGAGATCCACCTGTATTGAACTGCTCAAGGCGCTTTGCTTTCCCCTCTATCATTCGATGCTATTCTACAGGACACACCAACTTGATGTAACTTACTAGGTTCCCATTCACAGCTGGGTGAACTGGGACACATAGTCACATTATTTTGTCCAAGTATACAACACCAAGGAATACCCGCATCTAGTTGTCTACAGTTATTCTTGTTGTCCACGGATTAGTTATTTTAAGCGGACAGGGTTGTGTACAACTTCCCAATGCAAGGCATAACTCTTGCCAGTCTCCATTACTGGCTGATTTAAGCATTGCAGTATTTCCCTCGCTTTGCCGTGGCAATATATTGGTTCGTTGCACCTGAAATTTATAGTGGGCCCGGATTTCCCAGCACAGAGATGTTAAGGAAATACAGCAAGGCCTAAATCAGCCAGTAATGGAGACTTGAAAGAGTTATGCCATGTGGAAGTTGGTTTGTGTAATGTACACTAGGGATTGTGACAATACTGAATGTGTCTGCGCACAATATCGACTCCAAGGTTTTTACTCTCGGTCATAGGTGGGCTCGAACCTGGCACCTCAAGCTCACTAGCCTGACGCCTTTGCCGACTCGCCCCCATGACACATGAGATTGAAGTACATAGGAATGCCTGCCGTTACTGCACATTTTATCTTTTGCATAAAGTTATATTATAGCGTCCGTCGTTGGTATAATTGTTACAGTTTCCTAATTTCATGAAAAATAACCAACTAACATAGACAGACATTTATATCATTTATTGTTTGGTTCCTTATTATCCAATGAAATTGGCATTACAAATAGGTTTTTCATTTTGAGAAGATTAGAAATATAACCATTTGGAAGAGAACAGGTAATCAAGATATTAAACAGGTTCTTCCAAATAGAAGATGTAATTGCTGAAGATAGAGGTTTTATTTGAGATTTGACTTTCCAAATGTGTATTTCTGGATGGATTATTCCTCCTCCCAAGAGTTTGCAAAAGCTTGATGGACGAGAACTTTCATTTTTTGTTACATTTCAATTTTGTTTCATGCATGTAGTGTCCAAGATCTATAACTAGCTGTCCAAATACTTAAGTCTCAATTTCGAATATGCATTACAAATCTTTAAAGAGTGTTATTTATGTTCTATTTGGATTAATATAGATTTTTCAGGAAGTTCAAAGTCCAAACCTCTACATCTTCATTATAATCTCTTTCTGTTTCAATTCGAAATTGGTGACAGCTGGTGAAAGTCTCTCTTGTAAAGGCAACACACATGCACGAGCATGGAATGTGATGTAAGGTCAATGAAGTTAGAGAGGTTATTTTTCATTCGAGTTATCTAAAAATTATTTTTTTTGGGCCAAGTAGCTATAGTCAAGTTAAGTATTCCTTTAAATTATAAGACGATGAATAATAAAGAGAAATGCGAAAAGGAGGAACATTTCCAATTATCAAAAAAAAAAACCAAATTTCGTTGGAGACGCAAACGCATTCAAATAAGAGGTTACACTTAAAAAAACATAATAGGAAACTGCTTTCAACTGACAAACTGTTTAATGGAGCTATTCTCATTTGTTGTCCTTTTTATCGTTCACTTGAGAGAAGGCAGTTATTTTCCGTACTGTAAAAAGTAACATGTAACGTATATTTCTTTGAACAAATTGACGAAACATGTCTTTCCCAATGAAATGCATTTACCTTTTTACGTTTGTGGTGATAAATACAAGTTACAAACAAGACCACTTAGTCTGAACGTTTGTTGTTTTTAGCCAAAATATCCAACTTATTGCATTGAAAGAAAGTCCACAATGAGAGAAAACTTCATTAAATAATTTTACATACTCTGTAATTACATATTTGAGAAAATACTATAGAAAAGTAGTAAACATAAACCTAGAACACCATTAATGTAGCTTCGGATCAAGCTGGGATTCGAATGCCGCCATGGGCTCGGCAACTTTGTCTGCTTTGGAGAACTGTTGTACCCACAGTAAGGTTTGGGTGCAATGCTACACTGAATTTCAGCTAAGTACCACCCATGGTTCGCTAGTTCCAGTCGTTACTCGCAGGTTTGATCTCACGCATAGCCATCATGACGCTGGGGGCCTTCTCCCTGCACTATTAGGAGTACAAACATAGAACAATTTTTAATAAAATACACAGAATTTTGAGGATCTAGCAGAACATGTAAAATGTTCATTGGAACTTATAATAATCCCGAAGATGTAATTGAATTGAAGACTATATTAATATCGGTTATACAAAGTACCCTTTCGATATCAAGGGTCCAAAATATAATATTTTTTAATTCATTCACCATGTCAATTTCTTCCAGACATTTTAGATAGTGTAAACTGCTGCGTTTGCAAAATAATTCCAAAAGCTAACACATATGCCACTATTGCTTCATCAAAAGCAGTTTTACTTGTGAAATCTTCAACCCACGCCATTGATATCTGGAATTGTGGAAAAAGCAGGCTCGTTTCGTTATTACTGAACATTCTCTGTCAATCTGAATGTGAAAATCGATGACAATAATGAGACGATGAGACGATGAGACGATGAGCGAAATTGATACTCAGTAATATCCTTGAAAGTTCAACTTCTTTTCATTATAATACCATGCAGGAGTTCAAGTTATTAACATTTTAATAAAATAAGAAAGATCGATAAAAATCACAAAAACCCAGCTTACACAATTGTAAAGAATGTTCACATATAACACTCATGGTTCTACATATTATTTTTCTTAATCACCAATTTCCTTATATTGAGGAAACTGCTGCAATAACTTCATTTTAGAAAAGTAGGGACATAAATCTTGAAATAAATTGCAAATGGTGAAGTTTTCAAACTCCTTGACTGTATTGAGGATAAACATCAATGGGAAAGGCAGATGGAATCAAAACCATTGTCAAGAACAAATTGTGATGAAAAGTTATTAAGATGTAAGTTCTATTAGTTTTATCGTATTTAAAAAAATCCTTATTTGATTTTTCTCCCAACGGATCCTAGCTTAACGGCTCGATCGATTTCATGGGATAATAGCCCAAGTGAGAATTGTGTCGACTCCGATTTGTTATGTTCTACCTGGCCTGTAGTTATCTACACTTGAACTTTAATCTTTAAACTTTAGTATCTCCAAGCGAACAATATCACCAGCCGATTAAAACCATAGTGGTGTCCGAGCGGAATAACATATTTACCACTTTATAGAAAATGTTCTATTATTTTCAACCGCAAAGCATTGTGGTGTAGCTAACACACTGTATACAAAGACAAGAAAGAAAAATAAAGTTTATGAGCAATGGAAGAAATCGAAATATATAATTTTTGGCGGTTATTTATTTACCATTCCATTTAATTATGAATTTTCAACAGATATTGGAATAAATGTAGGTATTTTGCTTGAATTTTATAATCAATGAGAATATATTTATCATAAATTGCTGGTCTTAGCTCAACAAAAAGTACATTAAACAGTCAATAATTTATATGTTCTCAGGACATTTAGAATTAGTGTTTATAAAGCAATCGTCACATTCAGTAATGTGTGTCAAGGGTAGCCTAAATTCCAAAGAAGAACGTGCAGCACGTGCAGCACGTGGGTTGCTATGGTGACTTACACTAAACACGAGCCTTCACGCTTCGGAAACGCTTGTTGTTGTGTAGTACGTTTTATGCAATAAAGGGAATTCTGTTTATATGAGGTCAGATACTCTTAATGCGCGTTTCTCGAAGCGTTAAAACCAAATTTCATTACATTGTCGTGATATGAACATTATTTGTCACATGTCATGTTATAGATAAATGATGTCATGTTGTAGGATTTCTCTAGCGATTCGCGTTATACATGTAAGTATATATTCTACAAATATTTTTGTATTTGAAACACTAACATCCTAAATGGCCCTTTAAGACCAAGTATTTCTGAGATTGATCACAATCTAAGAATGTTTCCGTGTAGTTACTGATGACGATTCCTACAGTACTAAACTTGCAAGGCGAAGCAGCATGCCGTCGAGTCGCCGTCTGCACTGCCTGACGTCATAGTGTGTGACGTCATTAACCATGACGTCATTGGGTGACGTAATTACACTCCGATCTTGCACTCCAACAGTGCGATTATAAGTTCACGTTTTCACCAATTTTCTCACATTCTGCGACATTTTTTTACAATATAAACGACTTGTTTACTATGTCAGTAAACCAATTTGAGTTACTTGGGAATCTTTCTGAAAAAAGAGCGCAAGTTGCAAACTGATATGCGCATCTTGAAGGTGTTAAAGAGGTTAGGAATGGCGTAGGACTACAATTTGTATTTTACAGTCTAATCAAAGATCGTGAAATGGCCTCTTGTTTTTCGATTTTTACGCATTAAAATGGTCTTCGTTAAGAAAAAAATAACCAACTCGGTTTCTCGGAATTAAGAATTATCTGTCCCTCGTGAATTATTATGTCAAACACCTCGCTAAAGCTCGGAGTTTATCCGATAATTAACTCGGGACAGATAATCCGTAATTCCTCGCATCTCGTTGATTATTATTATACAGAACATTGTACCTAGGAGTCAATTCCTAGACAGTGAAGCGCGCTTAAATCATTCTCTATTTAATGTGCCGACTATAGAATCGATTTCTTAATTGTGAAACGCTTTCATCTGGTTTCTATACCTATTCTACCGACTACAGGTGGAATAACTTATACCCCTTCTTTCAAGACTTACACACATCCCCTCTGGACATATCATTTGGCTATTGGGATCAATGGCTGCAGAAAGCCAAGGTCGATTGTCCGGTTTTCGATCAAGACCACGAATTTGAATGGTTGTATTTTCGTTATACTGAACTGATTGACCTTAAACTGGTTATTTTCGGTTAAAGTTGATGATTCTCAATTAGATAACACAAATTATAACAGTGGACATATATGTGACGTCATCAATATGATGACGCTCCTTTAAAACCAAATTAACAGCAATTTAACCTTTCTTTGCATAGTCTTCTTGTTTATAATGTAAGTCGTCACCGGTCACTGCATCCTCCCCCACAAAGCATACCTGGTGCCTTTATCTACCACCGGTTTATTGAAGCTTTTCTGCATTGTGTAGCCTTTTCTGCAAGGCATACCTCGCACCTGTATCTACCACCGGCTAATTTAAGCTTTTCTGCATTTAGTAGGCTTTTCTGATTTATGATAGCACTACCAACTCCAGGAGCAGCAGGCTGCTACACTTGCACAAAAAAACTTCCGAAATGCAGCAATGGTGAACAGCGAGTGAAAGTGCATTCACTATGGAAGCACACGTGGATTTGCAAATACAGAATTTGAGAACAAAGCAATAACTCAAAATTCTAATAACATATATTTTTGTTGATGGGAATGAATTAGATGAATTTCTTAGCAAAGAAACTGCTTCTCAATAATCGCAATTTCATTCTTAAGATGTACTTGTGGAAAAACGTAGACGATTTGCTCTATAGCCATCAGTTGTACTCAAAGTTTCGAATTAATGAATATTGTAAAACTACATCCCAATCACATTATTCATAGCCTTAAAGGACAATTAATATTCTTTTAATGATAATATAAAGGCCCCTTTTTCAAAATAGATTAATTTCTTGAACATTGACTGATGTGGCACCATGTGGTAATTGTTTCATATGTTTTCTCCTGCTAAGGAATGATGCTAATTTCCTGATCCCCTTTTCCCAATCCCTCAGCTTTGTTAGATAATAATAATAATAATGAGGGAACTTATATCGCGCTAAATCCACAACAAAAAGGGCCGTGCTCAAAGCGCTACACGCATTATTACCCTGGTATAAAGACCAACATCGTTCCTTTTTCATTCTCAACTCCCTTTGGAGTATGCAACTTGAGCTAGCAATTAAGGCGCTCGAAGTTTATATGTCACATTGCCTTCCCTTCAAAACCAGGTACTCAATTGTACTGCTGAGTGAAGAGAGGCACATTTCGAATAAAGTCCCTTACCCAAGGTGACACCACGAGCCTCCCAACTCATGTCTCAGTGTTGGGCAGGTAATCACCCTTCAAACTCTCAGTTTTTATCAAGCAACGAGGCGTGTAACCCACCCGTCCAGCGAGCCCTGCCCGTTGTTGCTGATCATCACTGATAGCGGTTGGCTGAGCTATGCACAGGACCACGTGCCATAACAGATGGGAGACTATATACAAGTTCTGTTTTGGGGACAGTAATAACAGGCAGACGTTATTTTCAAAAGGATATTAAACATTACCTGTTGACTATCAAAGCGATGTAAGATGTAAGATGTACCACCAACCATTTCCTTGAACTTAATGTTTTGTTATGTCCTTGTTATGTTGAAAGGAATTACAACGTATCAATGCCCTTATAGTAATACATCATTAGCGTGAATACATAAACTGTTTCTTATATTTTAAATGTAAATACAATGCATTCATTTAATGATCAAAATATGAAATATAGCATTAATGCACTTAAAAGATAATGATTAGCTTCTTAAAAATAAGCCCAACATTCCTTACTACGATAAAAATTCACTAATTCACAAATTCACTACAATAAAACCAGTAAATAGTGGACAGTTCATTCTCCTTGAAGTATTTGACACTTTCTGTCCATTCCATAATGTCAAAATTCGAAATAATGCACCACTAACACGTAAGAAAATACTTATTTTGCGCATGGATATGTGATGGTTAATTAGCATATGATGGGACTTTATAGACGTTACAGTGAACGTCAATTCACATGATATTTGCACTAACATACACAAGTAGGTGAAGAGACTTTCAGGATGCAGCTGAACATTACAAGCTTCCGTACAACTGTCCAAATTACTGATGTTCATCTTGTCCATGATACACCCATTAAATGATGAGTAGGATTATGCGTACCCATAGTCTAATCTAATTCAAACGGTAATAAACTATGCGATTGTTACAGAAAATTGCTTCAGAAGTTTACACTCAAACGCAAAAGAAACGTCACCATACAACATACAAGCCAACCTACCAGTGATGAACACGACTGAAACAGAGATACATAATGTCTTCAGAAGCCAGCTAAACTAATCTTAAATTGTCAAAACAATATCTTTTCATAATTCTGAGAAACACGCGTTTGAAGAATGGTTATTTTATAATCTCATTAACTAGACCAGATAGGATGTCGATAATATGTTTTATAAATTACATTTCTACATTAAAATTGCAAACACTCTGGCCAAAAACCGTTTTGAAAAAGCAATTTCAGCATCCTAAGTGTATTTGAACTGACATAAAAATCAAAGTATCCTACTCTGATGCATGGAATTGTGAGTTCTTCTTTATGAAACATACGTCTATCGTATACCTTCATAATCTACATTCTCAGGCAGCAGTATTTTTTTGTGCACTGTTGAAAATGTGGTGACGTTTCTTTTGCGGTTGAGTGTAGATGACACCAGTTACAAATAAATACAGATAAATTAAGGTTTCAGGTTTAAGTAAACTGCCTTTGAAGTTGTCATATAAACTCGTAATAGTATTGTTGTTGTATTGTGATGCAGAATGTAATCTTTTTGCACACATAAAGGTATTACATGAATTATCTATAACAATATTTCGTGATACGCAAACTGTATTTCAATATGTATTTATGGTATATTGCAAAGCTGATGTTTGATCAAGTGATTTGTTTTCATCAGTTTCATAAACAGTCAGTTACTCAGCCAAATGAATCGACAGTTTATTCTTACTGACATCATCAAGTTGTGAAACGTCATCAGGTTCCATTGACTCAGTAAGAAACAGAAACTGTTTGCTTTTGTATTTAGAAGCAAACATAACAGTTTCAAAAATACCCTATAGAGCAGACGTACTACCATTTGAAATTACATATAAAAAGCAATTTACATATACACCGCTATTAGTTCTAGGATGCCTAAATCGACCCATCAATTGGTATTTGACAATGCCTGAACTATGAAAAACTGTGAACTGAAGACAAGTGTTTTAGTGTCATCAACTACAAACCAATTTTCCCTACACAAGATGATGTTATAACGTTTAAAAAATAAATACCAAGTAAGTGTGTCACATGCTTCAAGATGAATGTGGATTCGTTCATTACTGTAATCCGTTATACATACAGTTGCACGAGTTTCATGGACGTTTAATATTACACTCTTTCCAGTGTAATTATTTTTATGTTATTCAATCACAGAAAATTAGAGAACATACACGTACCCCATTATTATTAGTCCATCCATCGCAGTCATAATCACGACCTTGTGTTTTATTGCAACACAGATGTCCAAATGTGCTGGTGCAAACGAGTCAATATGAATTGTAACATGTAATCCTTTATATCAAAGGCAGTAATTTTGCTTCTTTTAAAAAGAACAGGCTCCACTTTTATTTTGATTCATGACCTGAAAAACAATAACATTTTAAACTTAAGTTGATACATGTTAGTTCGCCTGCCGTTGAAAGTTTCCATCTTCTGTACAAATAACTATTAGGAATTATTTATCCACTAAATGAAATTTATCTTCCAATAAATTTTCTTAACTCGATGGAGGAGGAATAATCCATTTACAAGAAACCATTTTGAAAGTAAAATCTCGTAGCATTTGACTTTTGCTTCAACTTTAGAAAGTTATCCGAACTTATCCCAACGGGAATGATAAAAGTCATTTTCCCTAAATACCAATCAAGTGAAAATTCTCAGGACCATATGTTTGGCTACATTTGGATCCTTAAGAGAGCTTTCTTGAAACAAATGTCGTTTCGAGGATGCGAGTTTAATGACAATATTTCTTTCACATAAACGAAATTCAAAAATTATCATACGGATGAGCTTTCCAACTATGTATTCATCAGTATGAGCCAGACATATGATATCAACATTTTCCTATCAGCTTAACCATTCGAGCAGAACTTATGTCCTTTTTCAAAGCCTCTGGAAATCCATTGGAACACGAAATTCATTATGATACAATGTAGCGATAAATAGAGGTTTGTGGCAGGTTATTATAACATCATGGCCACGCTGCCATCAAGTTATAATTGAATAGAAGAAGGAAATGTGAATTGCAGCTATCCATGATTTTCTCGGTCTAACTGTTTTAAAATTCATTTTATTCATTTCAGTTCATAAGGTGTAACTTTTTAAAATACATATACATGGTACATGCCACTGTACAGCAATGTCTACAGAACATGGCGAAACACGAGTAAATATATCATTGCCAGTGGATAAATGTATAAGAAATTGATTATTACTGAGACACATTGATTAAAGCTTTCAATTATGTATGATATGAAGACTTTGTTTTACATGCAATTAGTTTTAAAGTTTGACATTAAAAATAAGGTGTGGTTGAGATGACCTTCTAGCGCTTTTGCAGCTCAATCGTTGATGTTGCTTTTTTGTTAGAATCGTTTCTTTTTCGTTTACATGATAGTTGAGTTTTATTTGTTCTTAAAGTTAATTTGCAAATGAACATTTCAGCATTACTAGTAAATAACGCATATGGATTATTTTGTAAAATCAACATACTCTCAAAATGACCGAACAAATGAAAGTGTCACTACCGCGGGAGAATGATTAGCAAGACTACACATCTTAAAGTAGGGTGGAATTTGTTCAAAGTATTCTTTCTGATGGTGTCAGAAAGAATAGTTTGAAAGAATTCAACATTACGTTCAGTCATGGCTCAAAGGATCTAGAATTTCACAAAGCTGCATGTTAAAGGTTCACCTTCGTCTATTATGTAAGTATTTTATAATGCTAAATGAATTATTGTGTTGATAGTTTAGATTAAATGGATACAATCAATATGTGATTTTCAAATAGCTGTTATTAGAAATGCACAAAATGTGTTATATAATTCCTCTGGAGTATAAAGCTTTACTTGGTAATGCTATAAGAGTATATAAAATATGTTTTCTGTGAAAAATTTGTGATAAAAATATAAATGCACAAACATACATACCAAATGCTAAGTTGCCTACTTAACCCCTTACTTTAGTAATTCAATTGCAAAACACACAACTTGTCACGACTATTTTTAAAAATTTGGTTACACAACAAGTATATAGACAGAAGAACACGATAATCAATAAACACACAAACCAAAGCATGAACATTTTTATAACATAGTTGTCACATCAAAGCCATTTTCGGACAGCTACTTTTGTTGACAGACGTTTCATTATAAAACTTTGAAATTTTTTAAATGCGTAGTTGATTTGACACTGTAATGATTTTGTTGAAAATTGATGTTGAGAGTGACACACTAAATAAAGATATTAACAGAGACGAAAATAAAAATGTTTAACAGTCAAAGATAATTATAACAAACGTGTTGGAAACATACATTCAGATATCTTGCATGTATTGTTTGTATTTTCAGCATAAAATTTGAAGTATTTAAGTTAAGAAACTTCCCATCCGTCAGATTTCCTTGCACAATCGATGAAAATAATCAAGTGAAAATAAACAGATTTTATCATTAATGAAACGGTAGTTGTGTTTTTCAAGAATTATTAAAATTAAATGGTAGTTTGAAACACTGAAGTTAATTGGAGTTCCTTTTTTCATTCTATAATGGGAACAACATATTTTTAAGACTATAAATTTTTATCTTTTTACGCTCATGTCATTACCTCCCTCTGTCGTATATAACAACAGTCTTTACTTACAACAGAATCTTTTAATTATTTCAAATATTTATAATACAGTTCTGCTCTGCTAATAAGAGAATTGCCAGCCTATATACCTATGATGTATGGTTTTTGTAATTAGTTTTAACACAAATGCAACAGTTCATTTTAGTAACTAGTAACGAATGACAAATAATCTTGCCATAATCTAAAAAATATTGATTCGGTGTCATTTTAATTAATTCTCAGTTTTCTTGAAGGCGTAATCAACATCCAAGGACATTAAGGTTCCATTCCATGCAAATGACAGTGCCTCGATCTGAAAATGGCAGCTAAACAAATGAATGTTTGTTATTGTATCAAACGGTATTCTTGGTGATTTATTGTTATTTTAATTGTTTTGATGCCTTCTGTAGGAAACCACATTAAACATATCTTTGTTAAAGGAGCCAATGACAAGAATACAACCATTCTGAATATAATCACAGTGATTATGTCAGATTTATTTGCGATAACGTTGACCTATTATGTAAAATGGTGAAATATCATGTATTTTTCTTCTATTAGAGCGACAAAGACATTCAAAATCTCTCTATAAATAACCATATCCTTCAGCAATAGACTTTATGTTATGAAGTTGTTTTATGAGGATTATATTGGAAACATATCTTTATTATATACCCATGTAAACTTAATATATTTATACAGGGGTGCAATACATTTATCCGTGGTCGATTTCCGTATTGCACGGTGAATTCCGTATTGCACGGCTGACGGTTCTACTTTCTCCATTTAAGTATCAGCTTGGATTTAGACCTAATATTAAAAGCACAAGAAGGGAAAATGTTACTCAAATTATCATTAAAAAGGTTAAAGCATAAGGGGAATTGAAAGCATTGGCGAAAGCTTCGCTAGCGATGCTGTGTCACTGTGACGTCACAACCGAAAGAAGCACGACGGACGGAAGCTTGAATGTTGTTTCTTATTTTCAGTTCTTTGTAATTAAATGATATTTAAGCAAATTTGATGGTTTAACCAGTTAACACACATAATAAATTTCACTTAAAGCTCTATTGGGATGAAAAACGAGAAAATAAAGATATTATTAAGGTATCAAATCGTGAGTCGTGCTGGTCAAGCAACCGTCCGTGTATCAATGCGCAGCACGTCGTCCCAGTAAATTTATGCAACCATACTTCTTTACCAAGTTGCTAATAAAAAGGGGTATATAATAAATATAGAACATCATACTTGTGCATGGAAGAAGCGGAACTCTTCGAACTCGTTGTTCCTCCGCTCCCTTGACATCTTCTCGTTCAATACAAACGCTCCAAATGCACAAGTTCTATATATAAATCGTGAACAATTTTACAAATATGACAGTAATAATTATTCTCCCAATGTGACAGTGATTTAATTTAGCACATAGTTTTATGTTTCCACATAATAATGACTAATGTCGAAATTGAAAGAATATGACAGGGAACAAGGAAGTGATTCAATGAAATATGTACATCCTGTTTCCACAAACAGCATTCGCAATTTGGTCCTCAACAGTATGAGCCAAGGATAAATAAGGAGTTGATAAAAGTACTTACAGCTGTTTGCCCTTAACCAAATATTTGTACTGAATGTTTGTCTCATTTAGTATGATCGTTGTTTTGATATTCCATCACAAACTTTTGAATCTCATCTACGTTGTTGTTGTACAAGATGCCATCTCCCACAATAGTGTTTTGAGTTTAATGAAATAAAGAACTGCAGATGAAAGAAAAAACAGCCGAGTGGTCTCTCAATCTCATTTAAATCAGATTGAACTAACACTCGTACCTCGCTGCGTTACTGATCTGAGTACATCACCATAGAGGTCAAGTCAGGTGACGTTTACTTACATTCAACAAAGAGGCAAGAAAGTCATGGTAGTTGAGTTGACATACGCAACGCCACATTCTTAAGAAGGCATCTGATCGGCTGATTTTATTGAAGGTGAAAGGTCATCTGACATGACCTCAGCGAGTTAGTACTGATATCTACGCACCAGGTAAGAGTGTTACGTTCGATCTGATTTAAATGAGATTGCGTCGTCTCTGGGTTTTAACTTTCAGATCAACAATAGACAAAGTAACAAAATGACTTTAAATTCTCTATCGCAGCAGATTTACGACCTTTCTCATTTAAAGAGGCATCCATTGTGTTTCATAAAATGCATTTCATTTTAATACGTGCCAACATAAGGCATGTGCTGATTTTAGTTAACAATTTCACTCAACTTGTATATTCATCCCCAATCGTCAAATATATCATATTTACTACTTTGCCATCAAAAGCGAACAACATCATTATACATGTGCAAAAACAAAAACTACACG
Source organism: Gibbula magus (assembly GCA_936450465.1). Classification (NCBI taxonomy): domain Eukaryota; kingdom Metazoa; phylum Mollusca; class Gastropoda; order Trochida; family Trochidae; genus Gibbula; species Gibbula magus. The sequence goes on along the minus strand of OW388289.1, from coordinate 94,148,323 downwards.
CCCCATGTACATGCATACCTATTCAACATCATCAACCAAAATGTGTCTTTTTGTCTGTTGTAAATAAGTTTCGAAAATTACGTTTGACTAATTGACGCGCGCCACACGCTGTGCATTGTCCGGTTTTCGATCAGAAATCGATACTTTAACCTTTATATCGCCGGTATACTGAGTCAACTAAATCTATAACGTTTGGCACATGTGACCCAAAACAACACAATGGATGTACCTTTAAAGTTTGAGTATTGTGATATTCGTGTTAGCCATGACATTAAACAACTGGATATCATGATATCTACCCCGACAGCTTTGCTATTTTAATTGTTTTAAAAAGTGTTTAATTACTGTGGATGAATATTAAATCACAATTGTACTGAAGGAAAGCTGTGACTAATCACATAATAATATATGGTAGGTTACTAAAGTAAGAACATATTTACCTTTGTAAAGTAATTGTCAGCACTTTGAATCAATAATCAATTCAACGATTCTATTATTAATATGTAAATGTACATTTAAATTGGGATTATGAAATCATGTTCCTCGAAAATTAAATTGAAACATTAGCAAAACATCAAATAGACACTCAGTATATCAACATCGACATAATAATGCTCCAACACGGAACATGGCAACAATCATTAGCTATCAATGTGAAAACAGTTTCAGATTTTATATACATATTTACATTTAGCTGACAGCGAACCAATGATAATAGTTAAAATTACAGATGTTTTCCGAAATGATTCATACTGTAAATAAATGATTGTCAAAAATGGTCACTGAAACTCATATTTTGGAAGCTCAAGAACATGTAGTTTTATATGCTCTCTCTCTCTCTCTCTCTCTCTCTCTCTCTCTCTCTCTCTCTCTCTCTCTCTCTCTCTCTCTCTCTCTCTCTCTCTCTCTCTCTCTCTCTCTCTCTCTCTCTCTCTCTCTCTCTCTCTCTCTCAAAGGCGCTTGGGGTCTATCTCTCTCTCTCTCTCTCTCTCTCTCTCTCTCTCTCTCTCTCTCTCTCTCTCTCTCTCTCTCTCTCTCTCTCTCTCTCAAAGGCGCTTGGGGTCTAAGATTGTAAATTCATCACAGAATGTTCAAAGGCCTCGGAGATTAGACAAGTCTTTAGGTCGGATGTAAAAGCACATAGATCAGGTTGTGTTCTGAGGTGATATGGAAGATTGTTCCAGAAATGCGGGCCAGCAGTTTCAAGACACCTATATGTTTTTGTCCTAGTCTCATGTGTTGTTAACAGACACTGATCACTTGATCGGAGGGAACGTGCAGGTGTATAGTTCTGGAACAGATCAGTGAGGTACTGTGGAGCTAGACCATGGATACTCTTGAACACAAGGACAACAATTTTGTATTTAATCCGGTATTGTACAGGAAGCCAATGGAGAGAATAAAGCATAGGAGTTATGTGGTCACATTTCTTTGACTGGGAAATTACTCTGGCTGCAGTATTCTGCACCTTCTGAAGCCTTTGTATCAGGAGACTTGGGAGACCGATAAGAAGCACATTGCAGTAGTCGAGGTGAGATGTCACGAGGGCCTGAATGAGAGTTCTTGTTATGTCAGTATCCAGATATCGCGGAATCATACCGATGTTGCGAATATGAAAGTAAGTCCTTCTGCAAATGTTATTGACGTGTGGCTCCATGGACAGTGTGGAATCCAAGATAACCCCCAAGTTTCGTACTTGTGACTTTGGCTGAATCTGACACTGACCGATGCTGAATTTTGGGAGAAGAATACGGGTTTGGAGACGCTGAGGATGGAAGACTATAAGTTCTGTTTTATCATCAAAACATGCAAAACATATATATGCAAACCTCTGGTGACATCATAGGTTGCCAAGTCGCTTTCACTCTGGATCTAACATTTGCATTTCGTTACACATATTGAATGTGATGTTGACGGTTTGAATGTTTATTTCAATAAAATTTACTCTGATTAAGTTACAATATAGAATTAATTTCAAATTATCGCTCGTTACCTGATAATTGCAATCAAATGGTTTTAATTTCTAGAAAAACACAAAAATCAATATTAATATCAAAAATAGTATAGCATGTCTTATTATTAACAGAACCGTGCATCATATCAGATTCACCATTTTAGAAATAATCAAAGCTATTTAAATCATATTAAAGTCCAAAGTATTTCGATTTCATTTCCATTACGATGGATATTGGTTATTTCCCCTATTGTTACACGCTTAAAGTAGTATTGCTTAACGATCCCGTGTAATGCATTTTTCTCAAGAATGACAGATTATTACCTCTGCGTACATTATATATCGGAATCAATTAAGTTAGAAATGAAAACGGATACATCCTGGAAAATTTCAAATGTCTTTAAAGAGGCGAACCAAGGTCATAAATGATACATTATCTCTGACAGCCATTGGATGTTCTAAGATGAAATCTGTCTTATCACACTCTTATGTCAAATTAAGTTCGACAATCCTTTCAATGTCCATTCCATCATGCCAAATTTCTAGAAATTGCACCGCAGACGCGATTCTGTCATGACACTTTGACGAAGTGCAAATGTACCTATATACATATATTGGTACTATGTCGGTGCATTCTTGCAAATGATATCCGCAGAATATAACAAATACATTAGAAATACCTGCCATTTAGATAATATAATAATAATAAACTAGGATTGCCAAGGCAATACTTAGGTCGTCAAGACTTCTGCTTGACCTTGAACTCCATGTTTGACTCTCGGTTATTCACCAGTGTCTATGTTTTAAATTGAGTTATCAAACATGTCTCTATCTTCAATAGTTATTTAACAAAAAATCTCCGAAGACAATGACCCTCTGAAATGGAACAATTGCATATTTATTGACCCGTACATGATCTTTCTCATGATTAAGACAAAATGATTAATATTTTCATACTAAAGTGTAGTATAGAAAATGTTGTGCTTTAATTTCCACTTAAGTAGATGTAACCATCATTTAGACTGCATTCATATGTAATGCGTTATGTTCTTCTGAATATTCAGAAAAATACTAAAAAATGCTAAATTTCGGACCCCTAGACAACGTTTGCGATGTTCGAGCCTTAACTATCAACTTTTTGATGAAAGTTGACAACAGAAAAGTTGTTGGACTTGAAATTGTGCATACGTAGGTTTGAGTAAAATGTCAATAGCGTAAGAAGTGAAGCAGTAATGACCCTTTCAACTTTGCTGAAAATGGCGATTTTCGAAAAATGACAATCTTCTATGACTTATCAGACATACACTATGATAGATACGTTCTTTGAAATTATTTTCCTCAATAAATGACGTTTCTCCTTCAAAATGAACTAATAAAGGTGCTGGTATCTTCAGTGGTTTGTGATCAAAATTTCTCGAAAGACTATACCCCTCGAAAAATCTCAAAATCCTAATTGTTTTAATATTTTGGGAAAAATGTCTGAATTGTGCGCAAACTATCAACTTTTATATCACAATGATATGTTATGGAATTGTTACACTAGTCATTTGTAATAGATGCCAATAAGTAATTGTTACAGAGTTATACCTCTTTCGAAAATGCAACCGAAAAACGCCTTTTTGAAAGAGGTCCATATTCAAGGGCAGATTACTCGAATTCAAGGTCAAAATTAAAAAATCTACCGAAATAACTTTGTTCTAAATTCAATTAGCTTTCAGATGATCTATCACACATAGCTGTATGTATTGCCATGATTTAGAAGATTTTTGAAGACGCGTACCCTCAAAATCGCGAAAGTTCACAAAATTTCCAGTTTTTTCAAAATAGCAAAAAAACTATTATTACGATGGGGAATGTTGTTGCCCACATATTGGTGAAAGTTTTGTGAAAATATCTTGATTAGTTCTTGAGCTATTAAGGTTTGAAGTTTCAACTTCAAGGGGAGATAACTCAAGAAAGAAGTCGAAAATCCAAAAAGTAGCTCGACACAAAACCAGTTTAAGCCACAAGCTATTTGCATGTAAATCGCTCGAGCCGTTAAGCAGGAATCGTGCGGACAAAATCGGTACAAATAATGAATAAAAAAAACAAACACGATAATAACAATAGGTCTTCATGACTTTGTCTTGAAGACCTAAAAAGTACATTTGTTGCGCGCACAATCCAGACAGTTAGGTTGCTCAAAGCGCTACAAGAGAGTCATTCACAGGGGGAAAATTATATACAAGGTAGGGGAAAGTTAGATGCATTTGGAGAACAGGTAGGTTTTGAGTCTGGATTTGAATAATTCGAAGGTTGGAGATAGCTTCAGGTCAGGTGGGAGAGCATTCCACAGCACTGGGACATTGTGTGAGAAGGTTCTGGAGCCGAAGGATTTGAGTCTGTAACTTGGAACTACTAGCAGGTTGCTGTCACTGGAGCGGAGTTGTCGAACTGGTACATATGGTGTGAGTCATTCCTTGAGGTAGTCAGGGCTCGTGTTGTCAAAACATCTGTAAGCAATGCAGAGCAACTTGTAGTTTATCCTTGCTTTGATAGGAAGCCAGTGGAGCTCTCTAAGCACGGGTGTTATGTGCATATGTTTCCTGGTCCTGGTAACAATCCTTGCCGCTGTATTTTGTTTCTCACTGATTCCCTGGAGCAGACTATTACAGTAGTCCAGTCTAGATGTTATGAGACCATGGACCAGGGTCTCAGTTGCATCAGTTGTCAAAAGATGTCATATATTTCCAATGGCTCGAAGGTTGTAGAAACATGTTCTGCTGATATTGGAAACTTGTTTTTCCATGGTGAGCTGTGAGTCAAGATGGACACCAAGGTTCTTGACGTGCTTAGATATTTGGATGGTAGATCCAGCTATCAGAATGGATGATTCCTCCACCTTGGCTAACTGTTTGCTTGTGCCTATCAACATAGTGAACACATTATCCCAAATGTAAATACGTGATTTTCTACACGAAAGTTAAAGTTAAAAACACTAATGGGATGCAAGTGTTTATGAGAACCTAGTTGTTTTGTAAATTATGAAAACGAAACCTATCTTGATAACAAAGTTTTCCAACTGATTTAAAGTCATTTTTGAAAAAGACTTACAAATATACTATTTAAGCAAGGAAGATGTTCAGTTTTCAAATACGTATATCAAGAAATAGCTAGTATATTACATGAACCTTTTTCGCACAGAAACAATCAATGAAATTACTCTTAATCGTAATGAGTATAGTTAGAAAAAATAGATTTATCAACATAATTGTTCATTCAACAAAATTAATATTAAGAAGTAAAATGCATTCCAAAATTGTATGAAATTGGACTATTTGTCAGAAAGCACTCAAATGATCCGGTCATGATTAGTATTTTTGAGTTCTTTAAGCATAAGATGTTCACGACAACAACTATAACATTTGAAATTGGTTCATACCAAATTAATACACGTTTGTTAACACGGAATATCGGTATAATGGGTTCCAAGCCATGGTCATCAATCTGAAAACATCATTCTGTAATGAGTTTTTACACTAAGGCCCATTCACATTATTGATTAGCAAAAATCCATCTCCCCGAAGCAGACACTAGCCTGCGCAAACTATTCTTTCAAAATGATTTACTTATAAACTGATGCATAACAGCTATCTCAAGACATACTCGAATAAGTTAATAGCAAGTGCTTTGCGTGGACCTGATTCGCTGAACACTATTATGGAAATTCAGTTCATACCTGCATAAACTTAATTTTGTGACGTCATATGATATATAGCCACGCCACATGACGTTGGGTTCATGGCCAGTTTCGTTCTGGATTTTTATTGCCCGATGAACAAGTTGTAGGCGGGGCTAATAATCCAATGGCATTTTTTTTATTGACTCTTGTCTCTTTCATGTTGTTGAGCTTTGAATTCATACGCGTAGATAGTACAGCGCTAATTGTTGCATTTTAAAAAATATTTGGAGTAATGAAATAACTGCTGTGGAAACATGGCGTAAATCCGGAATTACACAGTTTGCTAAGCCTTTTTTAAGTTCAAACCTCCATGAACTTAATGAATTTTGAAGTCAATTCTTAATCAATCTGAAAAATATTGATTTCAAAATTTCAAGAAGATTCTCTTCATTTACATTTGAAGTTATTAATATTTAGTTCTGCAACCTTCCATGTTGTTACTTATTCTTTTGTTGTTAAACGTCATTCATTCTTGCTATGCATGCTTGTTATTCATTGTATTTAGTTCTTAGAAATAATCAATAGCTTAAATAAAGTGTTCCTTACATGCTGTTTATCTTACTTTGTGTAGGAAATCCGTTGTAGTAGACAATGATTAAGAATCAACGACACAGAATATTTAGAATAATTCTCACATTGTAAATGTACTCAGGTGTCGCCTATCCTAGTAAAGAGACCTTTACGTGTCTAAGTGCATGATAACCTATAATATATCAAGATGTCCAACAGATAAGATTTGAGTTTTCCTTCTCATTGCATTAATGCAACATATTGCCTACAAAACATAAAGCTTTTAGAAATAAATCTCTTAACAGAAATACACTTAGAAAGTTACATGCATGCGAAAATAGCTTTAACTAACGGCTGTTGGTCCTCATGTTTTGTCAGGGTCTCGATGGTCGAGAGGATAATCATTTGCAACATTCAGTGCAATAGTCAGGAATTTTGCTGCTCGAATCCTGAAAAAGGACCTCGTCGCAAAAAGTATGAGTATTTGTACTATTGCATAGTATTCCGTATTCCGTATTCCGTATTCCACACGGAAAACTAAACTAGATGAGCGTTTGCGGGACACCGCAAAAGCAGAGCAGCTCCGAAACTTTGGGTCTCGCCTTTCCCTGTTCCGCCTTCTCCTCAGCATAAATAAAATGGGAATTTTTTTGAGTTTCAAGTTATATTCTAACAAGTTGAATAATCACCGGGGTCACTTTTCACAAATTTGTTCTTAAAACCTATTTCTGATTTCAAAACTGGATCAAAGGATTAACATGGGCTTAACCAATATCTCTTGACCTTTGACCTTCAAGGTCACACCATCAATGATTACTTTTCATTGTGTATAACTATCATGCAATGACTCAAAGTGTTCATTGTTAACATAAGGCATATTCACAATAGCATGCTTAAGTTGTGACCTTGCTGTGACCTTGACCTTTGACAGATTTTAGCGAAAACGTTTTCAGATCTTGGTCTTTCTCCATAGTTGATATATACCAAATAAGAGCCTGACAGCACAAAAATGTTTTAAGTTATCATGTCTACAAGGATTATTGTAGTGATTTAACAACTCTTGACCTTGACCTTTGACCTTGAATGTGAACATGTCAAAATCATTCACCAGATTTATAAGAAAGAACCTATGTATATGAGATGTTAATACCTTCTTGGAAAAAGGTTATTTACAGATTTCAGAACTGGTCACCATGACCATATCTCATGACCTTGACCTTTGATCTTCAAAGTCACACAGTCAATGATCAAATTTTAATTGTGTATAACAATCATGTAATGATTCAAAGTGTTAATAGTTAAAATAAGGCATGTTCGCAACTGCATGCTTAAGTTGTGACCTCGCTGTGACCTTGACCTTGGACAGATTTTAGCGAAAACCTTTTCAAATCTCAGTCTTTCTCTATAGTTGATACATACCAAGTAAGGGCCTGATAGCACAGAAGTTGTTGAAGTTATCGTGTTTACAAGGATTTTTGTAGTGATGAGGTGTTGATACCTCCTTGGAAAGAAGTTATTTAGTGATTTCAGAACTGGTAACCATGACCTCATCTCGTGACCTTGACCTTTAAAATTCAAGGTCACACAATCAGTGATCACTTTTAATTGTGTATAACTATCATGCAATGACTCAAAGTGTTAATAGTTGAAATAAGACATTTTTGCAAAAGCATGCTTAAGTTGTGACCTCACTATGACCTTGACCTTTGACGGATGTTAGCGAAAACCTTTTCAAATCTTGGCCTTTCTCCATAGTTGATATACACCAAAGAAGAGCCTGATAGCACAAATATTTTTCAAGTTATCGTGTTTACAAGGATTTTTTTAGCGATTTCAGAACTCGTGACCTTGACCTTTGACCTTGAATATGAACATGTCAAAAAATTCCCCAGGGGTATAAGTAAGAAGTTATGTATATGAGTTCTCAAAACCTAATAGGAAAAAAGTTATAGCGAATACAAAACGCGCCGGCGGCGGCGATGGAAACTGCACAAAAACTGATAAGTCGGAGCTGCTAATTATAACAACGCCTGTTGGCCAAATTTTGATAGTTATCAAACTCCAACGTGGAACACCTTTGTCAAACTTCAGCCTTAAATGACAGCAGATATTGGACGTCGTTAAGTCAAGTGGTTCCAAATTTAGGGTCGCATTCCATTAGCTATCACGAAACAACAAAAGTTTGACAACATTTCACAGTTTGAACTTGAGTTTGACAAGTTTGATGGAACTGTTGGTGAGAGAGAATATAGACCAATCTTTTCTCCCTCCAACAGTTTCATAACTCGGATACTGGTATTGGGGATGAGTTGCTGAACCGTTCACACTCTCAAACTTGAGTGGGCCAACATGGCCGATTCATGTGTATGGCTGCAATTAGCAGACGCATGGCTTTATATTCAAGTCATGTAGCAAACAGACCTGTAGCGAGTGGCAGAGCTACGGGGAAACATAACCGTTACATCTCATGAGATGCGCTGAACATCGAGAAACACACCAGTATCATTATTTTTGTGTATTACGGTTGAAATAACTTGTTTCAAGGACAGTTTGTCCATTGCAAACTGCCGCTATCCAATGTGACTCTATTGACGCAATAGCAATGTGCTAATGATTGTCATAGTTAAATTCTGAAGGAGGGTTAATATCAATGATATATCTGCATTCTCACCATAGTTTATGATACATAACATAATTCTTAGCGTAGTACACAATCCGTATTCGGCAAATAGCATTAACTATAGTTGATTCTGTTCCTTGTCAACTACGACATTTCAACACCAATCAAATTGATGAAAACGTATGCATATACACGCCAAAACTTTGTGATTGTTGTTATCCAGAACATCTTGCTTTTCCAAAATTGAAATTTGTTTTGCAATTTCCTATAACACAGAATAATGATTGCTATGTGAAAGACGATCATTACATACGCAAGAGCCAGATACAAATTGTCTCTCGATAACAAAACTTTCCACGGATATGAGAAACTTTAGGTTTCATTATCCAAACTGTCATACGTTCTTCAGGTGTCCAATTTTCTCCTGAAATATTTTATTAAAGTCAATTTCTTTTAGAGCAACCCTTTTGCTTTTTAAGAGATTTCGTGGCTAGAAATAGAAAATTCTGATTGGTTTTATTCAAAGTTATTAGAAGTAAAACGACGCCCTTCTAATGGTGACTATTTTACCAATGAAAAGTTATTTTTTATAACAGAGAAAGCGGTTGTCAATTGAGACAGATACACTGGCGTGAGTCTTCCATAAATAGAGGATTTACATGTGGAAAATGTCTGGTCACAATTTGCCACAAATATGAGTGTAAATATCCATATGCGTTTGGGAATCATGATTCACCAAAGTCCCCGGATCATGGTAATTCATAAACCCACATCATAACTGGCAATTTCTCCGTCACTCCTGGAAAAATAAAATCTTTGTTCATTTCCAATCACAATCTGACTTCCATCCAGAAAAATCACATTTTCAAAGATATCAATAGTCCCTGCTCTTCTGTCGAAACACCCCCTTATTCTCGTATAAACTTACCTTATTGTCATTACAAACACATATTTTAAGAAAATCCATTTCCTTTTAAACAACGCCTTTCAGTCTTGTTTTGAAATTTGAAGGGTGGTCTATTTAATTGGTTGTGCTTTTCTGGCAATACAAGCAGTACTTGTGTAGTGACCCCGTATTGACATTTACAAATTACAGAGGCATTAAATTCATTGAAAATGTATTTTTGAAAAGGAAGAGTTATCGCAAGACTCTTGTGGCACCAGTATAGGCAAATAATCGTAAACCCCACACTAAAAGATGGCTTACACAGAACTTAGTCTACCTCAAATGCTCTCGCTCATTTGACATTTTCCATAAAAAAACAACTTTTTTTGCATCTAATATTAAAGTTTATACAATACATTCAATTTGTATAATGTTACGTTAAAGGGTAATATATCTCATTACACGACCCGATAAGTATCCATAGTAAATGGTTATCCGCACTGTAAGAAAATTGTGTGACGTATAAAGCAACAGTGGCGTGGAACTCTTTCGTGTGAGAGATAGATGTGTAGGTCTGATGCGAATTTGAGAGTCCAGACAGAAAGATGAATGCCCATTCCATCGTGGTGTCATAATTAAAATTGTATTCTAAGTGTTTAGGCATAGCTACATCAGTCAGATCACTTGAACTACCTTCGATCGGCCATTTTAATGTGAACACATTAAAATGGCAACTAAAAGGGAAATGTAATCGCATTGCTTAGCCAAACCATGTACATTCGTTTTAGATCTCTCTTTATTAATTGAGGAGTATTATCTAGCCGTTGGTAACACTTTTTTACATTTTCTTGAGACCACTTTATTTCAGTAATCAGAACGTGCTACAGTGCCTCGATCTAACCGTTAGTGAGTGCAGAGAGTTTGAAGTGATGTGTTTTATGGAATTCCGAATGAAAACTGTAATTGATTGTCTGAAAAAGAAAGCCGTAATTCATTGTTTCAAGTCAGAACATTAAAATGCTTTTGCCGAAATGTAAGGGATCATTCCCTAGAGAAATAGGTTCAACAAACAAAGAAATCTAATTCAAACATTTTACGGTGATTGATTAGGGTATTTTATTTACCCTCTAAATTATGTAATACATAACCACACATTCTCACAAATAATTTTCAAATAATGGGACAGATGAAATTAAATATTGCTTCAAAGTTTCAAAGAACAACATTTGAACAAGCTCATGGATATTGAATACTCATTTCGTGAAATAAATGCAAGAAGTCACTGAAAAGCTGGTTATTAAATTATGTTCACAAAACCTAATTGTCTAATTGTAACAATAAATAATGCAAATGGATATTGCCTTTTGAAATTACCATAGGGTTTGGTGCAGAAAGGTACCAAGTGCATATTTCCTCATTTTGAGAAAATCACAGTTTTTAGTTTTCAATGTTCGTTTCAATGTTCTCTAGCACTGAAAATGTTGATATAATCACTTCAAGGATTTTAAATGCTTTATTGTCTCAGGCAAATACAACCATAATTTCTTAATTATGTTAATTATTACAGATGGTACCGCCGTTTTGTTCAATCACTTGGGGCAGAAAGGTATCAAGTGGCACTTGATCCCTTTCTGCACCGACATTTCACCACTGTTTCATTTCGATTCCCAATGCTGTAAGGTACCAAGTGGCACTTGGCCCCTTTCTGCACTAACATTTTGCCCCTGTTATGCTCGAGTTCAATGTTGTAAGGTACAAAGTGGCACTTGGTCCCTTTCTGCACTAACATTTTGCCACTGTTAAGCTCGAGTTCAGTGCTGTAAGGTACCAAGTGACACTTGGTTCCTTTCTGCACGAAATATTTCTGAGTTATTCACTTGGTACCTTTTTACATAATTAAATATTTCAGTAATTACTGAAGATAGAGTCTCCAAATTTTTACACAACATGAATCATTTGAACAAGTTTTCACAACAGAACGATGGAGAAGTGCTTTTGCTTGTGGCAATAAATACGTACAAGCTCGGGTGGCTGCACTTAAAATAGGCTTTAAATGAACTTCTATATAAATTGTATTTGGCTTTGATATAGAATACAATATTTAAGTTAAAATTATCTCATTCGACAACCAAGAAGTTGAAATTACGTGTAGACTAGTAATACTACCTGTATGTATTAAACACACTCAATCGAAATCTTAAAATTTACATTTTAAAAGTCAATACTTTTAATGACATTAAAAAATAGATAATGTGTAACATATTTGACTCAAACAACATAATCTACACCCCTTTAAGATATACATGGTTGCCTAAACCTAGTGACAGATAGGCTGAGTTGCAGTTAAGCATTAATGAAAAGTATAAAAAAATACCTCTTCTTAGTTATGTCAAGATTCTTGATCTTACAGTAACCTACCAGTGGTTTATTGATTTTAGAAGAATGATCATACGTTGTGTGAACCAAGAAGCTACTTTATGTATTCGCTTGTAAAATAGAATGGAATAGTTGCATTACATGTATATACGGCTGAACTGTACCAGTTCCTATTTCTGGTTCAGATTCCTGCAACGTAAGCATATATTGGTATATCTCTAAGACTACTAAGTCTGAAATAATCAAGAGTATGTACTGAATACGATAACGTTTAACGTTAAACGTTAACATTTTGCTAAAGCTATGTGAAATATAACAAATGTGAATTTATTTTTTTTAATTTATGAATGAACGTAAAATAAACAATTAACAAATATCCCAAAGAATGTGTATTTTTAATATAAAACATTGTTTATGTTTAAAAATGTGTGAACGATATTGAACATTGCCATGCAAGACCATTGTGTTGCTGAGTTTGACGTAGATCTTAAAATAGCCAAATGAGTTATTCCGTTCTCTGAATGTGATCGAAAGGTTTTAGCCCTTAAACTAATCAAGTTCGTTAGTTCTTGTCAAAGATCGTGGCTTCAAAGTTGAAACCATGACATATTACTTTATCCTTTTAAAACGTCTCTTCTATCGCTCAAAAACTCTTGTGTGCTAGTCTGGAAATAACATAATGTAATGAAGTGTCTTCACAGGTCAGTGACCATGATTGACATTTACGCAATTGGTACATACATGTTGATACATGCAATGACCAAAATGGAATTTGAGTTAATACTCCCACAATGTTTAAACTGTGCATAGTCCTTTCTGCAATCCATTCTTATGAACTTAATGGTATGACTCACGAGTTATGTTTTCTACTAAGTGTATTTGTATGTTTTCATAAACTTTATGGAACACATTCAGAGGCACATTAAATATATACAGTTATATGAATAAAATGGGTACATGTATAAACATTCATGATCGTCATATGACACACCTGGCTGGCTAATAATGTCCATTTACATACTTAGTGTACCACAATATCTTTATATTTGTATTTTATATAAACATATGTCTGTGCAACAAATCAACCAAATGTTTGCACATATTCATATTCATAGAAAATAACTACATTCCCTACTTTAAAGTCAGTGTGCAAAACAGAAGTTACATGGTGCTATACCTTTTTGGCTCATCAGGCCTGATGGGTTTATGGCATGGCATGGCGTCCGGCGTCCGTCTGTCCGTCCGTAAACTTTTCGCTTTTTCGACTTCTTCTCCAGAATCAATGACTCCACAGAGCTGAAATTTTATGTGCAGACTCCTTGGCTAATGGGGATTCTAAATTGTAGATTTCGTGACCCCGTGACCCCAAATGGGGTCACTGGGGTCATATCCTTAAAACACTATTTTCATCTTCTTCTCCAGTTTCAAAAGGTCTAGAGAGCTGAAGAGTTGTGTGCAGACTCCTTGGCTAATGGGGATTCTAAATTGTAGATTTCGTGACCCCGTGACCCCAAATGGGGTCACAGTGGTCACATCCTTAAAAACCTATTTTCATCTTCTTCTCCAGTTCCAAAAGGTCTAGAGAGCTGAAAAAAATTGTGTGCAGACTCCTTGGCCAATGGGGATTCTAAATTGTACATAAACCCTGATGAGCTACAGAGCCCATGGCTCTATTTTTTTATACTAATTGTGTGACCTCGAGATTTTGTCCATGAAGCTGTAGGGCTTTTTCCATCGAAATAATTCATGTGGATAAGAAGATCAATGACCACAATAAAAGGGAAAATTTAAAGAGGAAGAAATTAAATAACCAATCATTCACAAAAACACGTACTTTCCTTTACAATCTTTTCCATTAGTGCTCAAAGCAATTTGACAGAAATTGTTATCAATTGACAATATGTTTTTTGTAGATGTTCTCAGCATTCTTTTACCATCCCTCTAAGTTGTAATTTAATAATTGAAAAACAGTTGCTTTTCATGTAAAGGGCATTATCATTGTTAATGCTTGTAGTGATATGTAAGTTACGTACATCATCACTTAAGATGTACATGTACACGATAGTCTAAATTTAATGAAATATATACTTTCTTACATACTTCATACACCGTTTGTGAAGTAATCAAAACTTATTTTATTAAAAAAAACTAAATAGGCCCCGGAGCCAAATAGACAAAACTCCAATAATTTAGTATTAGGAGAGAAGGAACATGCATAAACAAAAATATATTACTCAAATACCTACATGCGTGAATAACATAAGCTATGAGTTGATTTGGCCTAAACATTTATCAGCTTTCGTTAATAGTACGTGATTGCGATGTTATGGTCTGAGAATGCATGAATACACATTTATTTACTTACTCAATGAATTCACCAAGTAGTTCTTTCTAGAAAGTTTACACAATGTTATGTTCTATGGAAACTCTTTATCATATTACGCTAACAAATTCACCGAGATATGATTCCATCAAAGGCGAATACTTCTAAATCCACACCATTTTTGGATATGAGTGAGTGAGTGAGTGAGTGAGTTGGTGTTTAACGCCGCTTTCAATAGTATTTCACTTATATCGCGGCTGCTAGTATTATGGCAGGGAGAAAGCCCGCAACGCCATGTGGCTATGCTTTGCGGTGAAACCTGCGAGCATCGGCTGGAACTAGCGAACCATGGGTGGTACTGCACTGAAATTCAGTGTAACATTGCACCCAAACCTGACTGCGTGTAGAACAGTTCTCTACTGCAGACAATGTTGCCGTGCCCCTGGCGGGATTCGAAACCCGGACCTCTTAATCCGAAGCCGAACGCGCTAACCACTGCGCTATCCCGCCCCCGGATATGAGTGAAGTGCGGGATCTTCGACTTATGACTGTATTTCTGTCAACTTGAATAAGATAGATAGATAACTGTACCGAGAACCTCATGATATTCATGAGTATATTTTAGAAAAAAATGTCAATTAGACTATTAGGTACCCTGGAAGTCATTACCGATAACAAGTTTTCTTCGTAAGAGTTGAGCTGCCATTAGGATTACTTTAATAATAGAACCTTAAGTGATCTTTTACGCAAATGTTGAGATTAATTACACAGAAAGGAAGATTAGTGATATGTGAGTAACAATCGACTCGCCAAAAGCGATATTGATTTAAACATTTCTTGGGATGTTTATTGATAGGAAAAAGTGATTGATAAAGAATGATTCTTTGATTAATTATCTAAACATGCTTTTAGCAAATATATGTGTTATTTAATGTTGTCCGTTTAAATATGTGTGTTTATTTATACACTAATAGTTAGTTGATATTTAAAAAATAGTTTTTAAATTAACTGCTTTAAGATAAATAGTTTTGTTTCTTGTATTTCTTGTAATTAATTAATCATGTTTCGAACGAGAGTCGTTGCTCCATGGATTTTCAAAGTAAGTTTGTAATCACTAGTGTCTTAAATATGGATAATTTAACTGCTTCCTCCACATTTGATGCGTCTGTACATTAACACTTAATCTAACTACTGGAAACAAATAAAACAAGTTTAAATGCAGAGGAAAGTTTCTTATGTTATCAGTCCGGAAAAGCTAGAAAGATGAATGAAGAAGTTCCAGCAACCAATGAAATCGTTTATTTTCTGTAACAGCCAATCAAAAGCTAGGATAACTGGTAACTTTAATATGCTAATTTCCTGATGACAAGTTCGTATCCCTCAGATATTTTAGATTATGGAAATATACAAGTTCTGTATTGGATTAACTTCATATTGCGGACAATAATAACAGGCATTTATTTTCAGAAGGATAAAAATATGTATTGACATTCAAAGCGACTCTTTCTAGATGAACCACCTACCATTTCTCTTCCTTGAAGTTAATATTTTTGTTAAATGTTCAAAATAAACCACCACCAACAACAAGAAACATGTGACCTTTTCTTTGATAGTATTGTACATACATGTGCTCTAACTGAATTCATGTTGCTGTCTTTGAAACTGGGATTTGAAAACGTTTGTTGAAAGGAATATAAAATATTTCTATTTCAAGTTGTATCAATGTCCTTTAAATCATACATCGTTAGGATTAATATACAAAGTGTTTTTAATTTGATACTATCAAAATGTGGTTACCAAAATGTCAACGAGGGACGTTATTTTCCTTCTTCATTTAAGCGTCTATTAACATTTTACCATTTCCATTGTAACTAAATGCCAATCCAATATTTGATTTCAAATTGTAAAATGTATTTTTATTGTTTTAAAATGATCGCATGCCATCTCAAAATTCTCATCTCATGGGCTCATCAGGATTTCATTGATTTATTATGTAAGGTTGAATATCTAAGTTACCTCAAGTAATATATTGTTAACAAGCAAAAAAAGAGCCATGGGCTCTGTAGCTCATCAGTATTTCATTGATTTTTTTATTTATCTAAGGTTGAATATCTAAGTTATCTCAAGTAATACATTGTTAACAAGCAAAAAAAAAAAGGTTTTTAGATCATGACCCCTGTGACCAACATTTGGAATCACAGGGTCACCAATCCTACAATTAAGAATCACCTTTGACCAAAGACACACCATTTCACCTTTCTAGAGCTTTACATATTTGAGATAAAGATGAAAATAGGTTTTTGGGTAATGACCCGTGACCTAGATTGGGGTCACGGTGTCACACATGCCATGCCATGCCATAAGCCCATCGGGCCTTTTAGGCCTGATGAGCTAAAAATGTGTATCACACTAATTTTACAATGACAATTGTATCTAAGGAAACTATGACAAAAAACACAAACATCCGGTATTTTAGCACAGTAGAAGGGGATGGTTTCCACTAAAAAAATTTCGAATAAATTCTTTGTGCATTCAAAAAGCTATTTGCATGTGCAATTGTCTTTGCTTTGACAATCACAACAAGGGTGCTCTGAGAGCACAAGAACCCGGGTTCCTTATCGTCCAGGTAAGCTTTTTAAATGAAAGGGTAATTTAATGACATTCTTAAAATAAAAGGCATGTCCAATATCTAAGGCCTATCACTAATCAATAAATACTTATGGCCACAGTAAAGTTTCTCACAAATGGATCCTACATCAAGGTCAAAAGTTATAACCTCAGTCTATGACTTGGATTCACAACATTTTGAAATGCTGACAAACTAATAGTTACTGTCAGACTGAAATCGAAGTCAAGGGCCATAACCGATGTATATCCACAGCATGTGTAAAGTTTCAGAAAGATTGATCAAAAGCTGTGGGAGGGTTGATTTCAGAACACATGTACCCTTTTCGGGACGGACGGACAGACGGCTTGAGTTTCACCCAGAGGTTAAATATATGTTCACTACCTACATAACGTGCGTAAGATGACATGCGTAATCACTACAAAGAGGCTATTCAAATAAACGTCTTCATTCTCGTCGAAATAGAGCTCCATTATGAATGTTATACGGCCCCCATTCAGCATGTCACGTCACATCCTTTGTGGTATTCGACCAATCGCAACGACAGAACGTACGTTGTCTGTTAGTATGTCAATCTGAGGGCTTCGTATGTCAACACACTGAACGATGTTACAGCTTTAATTGTTTCATGACTACTATCCGAGAGCTAGTATGACAAACGTTATTAATGGTGTTTTTTATGGACTGCTCTAAATTACCATTTTGAAAATAAAAAATTATCATATAACTATTGTACATGTAAATTGGAGGTGCAGTTTCAGTTTTTTTTAATAGTGATGTTGCTTGATCATAATTGAAAAGTAATTACGATATATTTGACTGGGGATGTATATGAAATCATGAACTGAACATGAATTTAAATCAACACATATGGTATTTTGACATTATTAAAGAAAAATCAAACACAATGGCACTTTATTATTGTCTCATTAACAAATGAAAAACAACCTAATCTATTTAATATTTCTTTATTAATTAATGACGGAAAAATATGGTGACTCCACGTGTGGTATTTAGTATTTGATATTTTCATTTTCATTTCTTAGGAGTCACAACTCCCACACGTCACCAGATGACCTAAAGTCTGATGATGTGCCCGAGTTGCCGAGATCCCTTCTTCCAACCCCGAACAAAGGACAACCTGGACTTGATATTGCAGGTATGCTGTATGAAATTGAGTGAGTGAGTGAGGGGGTTGGAGTTTAACGCCGCTTTCAAGAGTATTTCACTTATATCGGTTACCTGTCAAAACGCAGAACTGCAAAACGCAGAATTCCCAATTAGCAGAAATGAAAAGTTCATTGTCAGGCAGGTCACACCTATTCAAGTAATGGACTGTTCCACTCTGACAGTGAGTAGAGCGACACAGTCAACTTAGCAGATCAATAACTCAACACGATATATCCATTGGTTCGTTTAGAGTGGACCATTTAACTAGGATGTTAGGATGTTCACTCCTTAAATTCTTAGAATTCAACTTTGCTGTTTAAGCAAATATTAATATGCTGTTTAAGCACTTTTTAGAGGTTCTAAAGTCACCTTTTCTTTATTTCATTTGTTTTTTAAAAGCATGTAGATGATGTAGAATATCATGAAGTAAATAAAGATGAACACAAATCTTTACTTAATCATATTTCATTTTGGAAGTTCAACAGGAAGGAGCGGACATCCTTAATCTCATACTTCCTTCTCCAATACAATCTTTGTCCACACATATAGGTGTTAGAAACATGGGATAGACATTCCAATTCAACAATGGCTGGGTTACGGAAAGTAAACTATGTAATGTCTCAGAAGGGTGTAAGTTATTGATAAGATGTCAGAATCATATTATATATGAAGAGATACAATAACATAATCCAAGAAATCCAAGAAACATATCATTTACAACATGCACAATTCATGTTTATACAACAACCTGTATTTTGTCTTCATTTCCTTGCGGGCCGTTCCATTATATTATGAGGGTTCAGGTGTGTGCAACCAACCATAAATGTTGTTGTTTTAGCAGTTCTGCGTTTTGCAGTTCTGCGTTTTGACAGGATACCCTTATATCGCGGTTGCTAGTATTATGGTAGGGAGAAGGCCCGCAACGCCATGTGGCTATGCACTGCGTTGAAACCTGCGAGCAGTTGCTGGAACTAGCGAACCATGGGTGATACTATGCTGAAATTCAGTGTAGCATTGCACCCAAACCTTACTGCGTGTAGAACAGTTCTCTACTGCAGACAAAGTTGCCGTGCCCCTAGCGGGATTCGAACCCCGGACCTCTTGATCCGAAGCCGAACGGGCTAACCACTGCGCTTTCCCGCCCCCCTGTATGAAATTGAAACAAATAAAAATATACTTGGCGCTGTTACAGTCACATATATATATATTCATTTCGACCCAGACCAATTGTTAGGGGGTACATATGGGGAATCTAACAAAAGTGTTTTCTTATATCAAATATATAAGTTGATAAAAAGTTACAAATACCCGGGGCTTATCGAGAATAAAAGACTTCTATCATAAAGTGTTGATATATGTCGGACATCAGAAGACATTACAATCCATGGAGAATCGACATCTATGGAAACGACACTGCCATTAGACCTTCAGTGATGTCATTGTCATAACACCAGTCACCAAGTTTAAAAGTACATCCACTGTTAATAGAAATTGTATTTGTCTTTTATAAGTTCCAAATCACCATTTGAGCTGTTTACAGTACAAACAAATTCACTCAGCATGCATATTCATCCCCAGTTGCCAAATTTGTCATAATTACTAGTTTCCAATTAAAATCAAGTAGCATCATTATGCATGTGAAGAAACCGAAACTGCACGTCCAATTTACATGCACAGTAGTTATATGACTATTAAACATTATCAACCCAAATTTGTCACGTTGTCTGTCATAAATAAGATCCCAAAATTACGTTTGACTCATTGGCGCGCGTCAAAAGCGATGCACTGTCCGGTTTTCGATCATAAAACACTACTTTTACCTTCATATCGTCAATATACGGAGTCGACTATCATCAAAATGGTAGTTTTCGTTAACAGTTGGTACTTCTCAACAAAGTAATAACATTTATAAAGTTTGGAATATGTGACCCCTAACAACACAATTTAATTGTCAAAGCATAGTAAACATTCTTTCGTCAGCTTTCTGATGTCATGGCATTGTTATGTCATTTGTTTGACGGGGACATAGTATCACACTCGTTTCGTAAAGGTCATGAGACACTTCCTCGGGTAATAATATCTCTATATATTTAGGCTGTATTTAAAAATGAAAAGCTCTCTACTTTTTCATTGTATTTCAAGATCCACAACTCCCACAAGAAGTGTCACTCGATGCTGCGAGTTGTCGAGATCGCTTCTTCAAACCTTGAACAATAGACAACCTGGACTTAATATTGCCTGTATGCTGTATGAAATTAAACGTTTAGAAATATTTGTTCAAAGAGAACTTTTTATTTGTCTCATTTATCCGATTTTTTTCCTTCTGAATATCAAATTTAATAATATTTTTCATATAGAAATTGTTGAATAATGATGCGCACTTACTAACCACAGTCAATCACTTCCTTTTCGAAAACCAAATCTTGAAATATTTTATATCATGACATTTTCTTGATAACTTTCATATAGAAATTGTGGATGATTTTGCGCACTTACTAACCAAAGTCAATAGCACTGCCTTTTCGAAGAAGAAGAAGCATTTCTATATCAACAGCGTATCTCATGACATGATGTTTTATACCTTTCAGAAACAGAAGCGCTCAAACACATGGTCTTTTCATCATTTAACCCGTGTTCCAGGACACTTATCCCTTGAGGAAACAAAACGCATAAATGATGAGGTTTTCTCTTGTCATCTCAAGTGATAAGATTCACCACAATCCCGTATGTGAGAACCGGGACTGTACTTCTTTATCATCAAAAGATAGCAAAGTGATGAAGGAAAAGCATGATAAGTTCCAGCATTCATGGCTATCTAATTCTGAAGTTAGTTTTAGTGACAAGATGAATTGTGGTGGCTGCTTTAAGTTGACGGTCAGTGGTCACCAAATTTACAATTTAGAATCCCCATTGGCCAAGGAGAATGTACATAAGAGGTCAGTTCTCTAAAGTCATTGGTTCTGGAGAAGAAGTCGCAAAAGAGAAATGTTTACGAATGGACGGCCGGACGCCATGCCATGACAGAAGCCCACCGGGCATCCCTAATGAGCTAAAAATTTAGAAATCGGCGAATACAAGTAACTGAAATGGAAATAGTAAATGACAAGAACAAAAGCGCATTTGTTTTTCAACTGTAATATTGTTATTGATTGAAACTTAAATTACTTGCCATGCTGATTTTACTTAGGAAGATTAATTATTATTATACATAGAAATTGTCTCTTCATATTATTTCCTTTGTATATTGTGTGTGTGTGGTGGTATAGTATATGTCATTCAAATGTCATTTTGTTCTCAACTAACTTATTGTTTTAAAATACCAAGTATCTGTACCGTTTAACGGTGATTAACCAACCATAACGGAATTGTAAACTGCCCAGATTCTGAAAACCCTTTGAAGACCTAGTTTATTGTTGCAATATATTATTTAGTCGAGGAAGTGCTAGCGTCATTTGTAATCTTAAAACTATAGATAATTATTCTCCCGTCTGTCTTTAAGGCGAGTTCATTTTGCATATTATTTTGAAACTGATTTGCCAGTAAGAACATGAAGATTTTCTGGATGGCAAATTCTTTAATGTGAAAATACACGACGTTTCGGAGTACATACTCACTCCTTCATCAGGTGAAATGTAAGGACATAAAAAAATATGGTACATTTATATAGCAAACAAAACAATGGCGAGGAAACTCAATCAAGGAGATTAACATGCATGAGAATGGTATACAATGGGGATTTGCAATACAAACATGATGGAGATGAAGCATGAGAATGCTGAGGATTTGCAATACGAACATGAGTGGGAGTAAGTAGATAAACAAAGGCCTCTAGGCTTTATTGAAGATGTAAATAAACACACGTGATGAAACGAGGGCGGCGAATTGGCTTTATTGAAATTGTTAAGCAAATAATAATTATAGTTGATTGGAAGAGGGGCCGATTGTTGATGAGGGTGGCTTTGAAGTTGTTGCATGGTGATTGGAGCTGATAGGTGTTGATTGGTGGGGACTCCTCGGATAATTTGCTCCGACAGGAGTGGATGGAAGGTAGGGATACTTGGATTTGGTTTGGTTGGGTTCTCCTCGGATATTTCCTCCGACAGAAGATAGAAGTTCTAGATCAGTGAATCCCACGCACATGGTAGGAAGATGCCTTGATCGCGGTTTATTGCAGGTTGTTCCCTTCGAATGTCAATCGCTTCTTGGAGTTTTCTTTGGCGCCAGTTCTTGTTGTTGGTAGACAGGACTTTGGTAGCTTCCCAATCAATGATGTGTTCCTTGTTTTTCAGGGTATGCTCAGATAGGGCGGATTTCTGGTCAAGTTTGTTGACGGACGCTTGGTGTTCCTTGATCCTTGTGTTGATAGGTCGTAGCGTTTCCCCGATGTATTCTTGGCCACAAAGCCATGGAATTTTGTAGATGCATCCTCTTGGGTTGGGGCTTGCAGTGCTGGTTCCTCTGCCGTTGGCTTTGAGTAGTTGCTTGAGGGTCTTGCCGCTTGTGAATGTTACATCCATGCTGGCTTTGTTCTTGATGAGGCGAGCGATCTTATGGCTGAGGGGGCCGATGTAGGGAATTGTGACCCGGATAGGCGATGGTTCAGGCTTGTGGGTGGTGTCTCTGATGGTGAGTGTTTTGTTGATGGTCTTGGTGACTAGGCCTGCAGGATATTGCCAGTATCATTTACCAGTATCTTAAAAAAAACACTCTTCATGACACGCCCTCACTCTGCCTGATTGGTCAAAATGAAATGATAACAATGTTTTACAACTTTTTTTTATTGACATGTGCCCCAATTGACTCTAAGTAAACACGACCTCGTCACTACGCTTCATAGGCGGTACAAATGAGTTTCAAAATAGTTTGCATGTATGCAATTGTTATTTAGCATAATTAGTATACACTTTGTTTCAGCCTTATAAATACGTTTTACAAATACAAACTTTCAGTCTTTTAAATAACCATTAACATTAACATTAATATTATTATACAATTATGAATTAAGTATAGACAATTTTTTTCTGTAATCTTAAAACTAAGTACTAATAACTAAATAGAGATTTACTTCAATTTACATATAATTATGAAACAACAATGTTAATTGGAATGACTCGCACATTCAACAATTTGATTTAGACATAACGTTTTCTACATTGTTAAAATAACCTATTTCCGAATACAATGAATAGAGGAAAATGAGCTCACCTCAAAGACAGACGGAAGATTATCTCCAGTTTTACGAAAACAAATGTTACGATTAAATACTTTTTTCGAAAATGTCGAGTTCATAAAAACACGTCCACGCAGCTTGGCGACATCGCGTCATATGAAACGATTATGTAGGATATCACGCAAACAGTGACAAAATTGAACCTGTCAATCAAAAGTAGGTGGAGGTCTAAGTCAGTTAGAACTTATGAAACAGGGATACTGAAGGTGCTCCTATCTTAGTGATTAAGAATTCTCAATCTTAATCACGAAGATTTCTCTTCATAGGTTCTAACTATTACATAGTAACTACAGGCAAATGTAGGCCACTTCCTCCAATTAAGATGATAACGTGACCTACGAAACATCGTAGAAGACATTGTCTAACATTTGAAACAAGTTATAAGTCCCCAGGTGCATTTTGACTAAATTGTCCAATCTCCAAATCGCATTATTGTACAGAAAATCAAAATGGCGGCAAAACCATCTGACCTACGTATTCGTCAATATTTACTTTTTTTTTTGTCACAGTAACATTGTCCATCGTTCACAACAAGTTGCAAGTCTATAGTTCTAATTTTAAAATTGTGTTCCTATACAAAATTTAAATTTTGAAAAATGTTAATTTTTCAACATATCTACAGACCGGAAATGACTGTTCGCGAGCGAGTTTGTTATTGATTCTTGAACATTACCTGTGCCTTCCTTCCCTGAAAAAAATCATAAAGTTCCCGACTTAGGTTTTTGAGTTGTCTGCACTTTTGGCATTTTTGGACAACTGTGAAAGCTCCCTGTGTACAAAATACAACGAGTTAACACTACCCATGAGATAGTCAGGTACTACAATAAATCTGCTTAAAAAATGTGTGTAATTTCCAGCTGTCTACCGCAAGTAATCTCAGGAGAAGATTTTTAAAGGTTCAGCACAACCAACTCTCACGTAGCATCTCCTCAGCCCCTCCTGGTCGCTGGGAGCAGCGGCATGACTCCCGAAGGAGAGTAGGTTGACGGCTTGCTCCGCTACGGTCCTATTCTGTCTTTGTTAACCCATAAGATGAACGGTTCCTTAGTCTTCGTCCAACTTCGGTTTCCTCCTCCGGGACGGTCATCACTTGGGCGTACTGCGTAAGGTGTGCAGCTAAAAAGAAGTAACTTTGTTCGTCAACTACCTCAAGCAACACACCAAATTTGGTTCTCATATCTGAAACAGTTTCTAAGAAAAGCTGTCCCCTTTGGAGATACGATGAACAAAGTCCAAAAATACGGAACAAGGGCAATAACTCCGGAAAATATAATTGCACGCTTCTCATTTTCGAACTCCATCAAGGTATTTATGCCCTCAAGCAACACATCAAATTTGGGTATCCTATCTTAAAAAGTTTCTGAGAAAAGCTGTCACCTTTGAAGATATCATGAACAAAGTCGAAAAATTCGGAACAAGGGCAATAACTCCGGAAAAAATAATTGTTCGCTTCTAATTTTCGAACTCCATCAAGGTATTTATGGCCTCAAGCAACACATCAAATGTGGTTATCCTATCGTAAATAGTTTCTGAGAAAAGCTGTCCCCTTTCGAGATACCATGACAAAGTAAAAAAATACGGAAAAAGGGCAATAACTCCGGGAAAAAATAATTGCACGCTTCTAATTTTCGAACTCCATCAAGATAGTCATGCCCTTAAGCAACACCCCAAATTTGGTAACCCTATCTTGAAGGGTTTCTGAGAAAAACTGTCCCCTCTATCTCGGACGGACGGACGGACGGAGCCCAAACCTATATCCCCCTTCCACTTCGTGGCGGGGGATAATATCATACCTCATTAATCGTTATATAATAAATGATGTTACATTTTCTACTAAAAAAAGGTTAAAAAGCACAAAGATATATGCCAAATGTTAAGTTGCTCAATAAAACCGTTACTTCAGGGTTTTTTCTCCATTGCAGAATCACATCGGTGAAAAAAAATCATTTAGTTATTGCAAGTAAAGCAGCATTTGTAAATATAATGTAACCACGTGTAATTTGTCATAACAACATTTCAAATTTAATACAAAAACTAAAGCATGAACTTTTTAAAAACATACATGTAGTTGTCACATCAAAGCATTTGTGTACAGCTTCTTTCGTTGACGGACGTCTCCATTAAAAAATATGATTTTTGCAATTGCGTAACCGATTTAAACAGTGTAGCTACTTACAAAAATAGAGCCATGGGTTCTGTAGCTCATCAGGATTTCATTGATTTATTATCTAAGGTTGAATATCTAAGTTATCTCAAGTAATACATTGTTAACAAGCAACATAATATGGGTTTTAGATCATGACCCCTGTGACCCACATTTGGAGTCACAGGGTCACCAATCCTACAATTAAGATTCACCTTTGACCGAAGAATCTCTACACAACATTTCACATTTCTAGAGCTTTACATATTAACTGGAGAAGAAGATGAAAATAGGTTTTTGGGTCATGACCCGTCACAGGGTCACAAAATGTACAATTTAGAATCCACATTGGCCAAGGAGTCTGCACACAACTTTTCATCTCTCTAGACCTTTTGGAACTGGAGAAGACGATGAAAATAGGTTTTTAAGGGTGTGAACCCCTGTGACCCCATTCTGGGTGATGGGATCACGAAATCTACAATTTAGAATCCCCATTGGCCAAGGAGTCTGCACATTAAATTTCAGCCCTGTGGAGTCATTGGTTCTGGAGAAGAAGTCGAAAAAGCGAAAAGTTTACGGACGGATGGACGGACGCCGGACACCATGCCATGCCATAAGCCCATCGGGTATTTCAGGCCTGATGAGCTAAAATATGTTCAATTGGTAACCAGGACATTTTTAAACGTTTGGTGTTTTTCAAGAATTACTAAACTTGCATGTCCTTGCATTTGGAATTCAGATTGAGTTTGTCGTTTATTATTCTTTCTTGAGATCTATATTAAACTTAAAACATTTTCGTTTTTAACATTGTAATTCAAGTCTTTACGTCTCTTTGTGATATATAACAACAGTTCATACTTACGTCTTTATATTATTATATTCTTCTACTCTGGTACTGAGAGGCACCAGCCTGTATACTTTCTGTGATGTATCTACACCTTTAAGACAGTATCTGTACAACCAGAGCGGTACAACCAGAGCATATCGTTGTGTACCAGTTAGATCGATCCCGGTTGATGTACATGTATTAATGAACAAAAATTCATACATATAGTCATCAGTGAGGCTCATTTGGTGTTTTCGAGGTTTTCCTGATCTTGCTAAATTCCCTTTCAGAACTTGAATACAACCATCTGAAATTTAGCTAACTGCTCCCCCAGTTGTCCTCTTTTAAAATGCTTCTGAATGAGAGATTAAAGTGTGAGTACAGACAAACGGTGCATAACAATTGAAAGTAGATTAATTATATTTTAATGAAATTTTATAAATTTGTTTCTTAATTAGTTTTTGACATCAGCAATTCAATATTCAGTAACTATACTAATGAAATGACAAATTACCTAAACATTATTGAAAAAGGACATTGCTTCCTTGTTATTTTTAATCAATTATCACAGTTTTCTTGAAGACATGATCTACAACAAGGGACATTTAGTTTGCATTTTCTTTATAACAAACGCAAATGACAGATCCTCGATCTGAAAATGGCAGCTTATCAAATGAATGTGTGTTATGGTATTCTTGGTGATTATTATTCTTTTAATTGATTTCATGTCTTTTTATTGGAAATGACATTGAGATTCAGTGATTACCGGAGGCATTGACAAGGATACATCAATTCTGCATATAATAATAGTGATTATGTCAGATTTATTTGGGATAGCGTTGACATTTTATGTGCAGAAATTTCTTGTACATTAGTGAAAGAACATGCAACTGTTAGAGTGTCAAACAGCGATTTTGAAAAAGCGTTTGACTATGTAAACTGGAAATTCATTGAAGAGTTTTTTGGTTTCTTTAATTTTAGAGAATCTATAAGAAAATGGATCAAAACACTATTGTAATATAAGTTCATCAGTTTTGGATTTGTATCTGATGGATCGGACCTTTTATTATAACCAGAGGTTGTAGACAAGGGGACCCGCTTGAGCTATATACCTTTATTATATAGGCTGAGATTTTATCGGCAATTATTAAAATAATCCAAAGGTAAAGGGCATATGCATTGGAAGGACGGAATATCTAGTCTCTCAATTTGATCTCAGTTCTTAGAAAACTGTTAAAATGAATCGCTCTTAAAATGATGTTTATCTTTAAAATCCTATCTTAGTATGTGTAGGAAATCCGTCTTAGCAGACAATAATTTAGAATCAACGGCACAGAAGATGGATTTACGATAATTTACACAGTGTACATGTATTCAGATAATGTCCTATTATCTAGAAGTCTATCCTAGTAAATACAGCTTTATGTGTCAAAGACACTGCATGGTAATCTATCGAGGTATATTGAATTTCCAATAAATACATTTTGATAGTTATCGTCTTAGAATTTCTGCAACATAATGTTTAGGCACAGTGAGCGAAGTCATTTTGTGCAGAGCATATTTCTCACACTATACATGCTTGCTACACTAAACTTGCTACACATGCAAGCCATGATCTGTATTTGTGCCTTTTGAGGGATAGATAGAGGCCGTTTTCATAATTTTATTTGTTTATGTTTCCATGGAAACAGGGGGCGGGATAGCGCAGTGGTTGGCGCGTTCAGCATCGGATCAAGAGGTCCGGGTCCTCTAGCTCCAGCCAATGCTCGCAGGTTTCACTGCAATGCATAGCCACATGGTATCACTGTTCTTTGGATTCTGATCATGGTTATCTTACACCGATGATTATTTTAGGTAAGATTCAGGCCCAGTCGACTTTGCTGATCTTGACATAATGTTGAAGTATTAATGTGCGGCGGGGGATCATGTCACTATATAGCAAATAGATATGTAACATGTGTATGAGTGACAGAGATAAGGGGGAACTATCATCGTGTTAATCACGTGTTTTATGCTTCAATAAATTAATGTCATTGGTAGTTTGCAAACTGCTGCTGTTTTTTGGGACTGTAAATGACGCCAAAGTAATGTCTTAATGAGGCCACACCAAAACGTGGCAAAACGTTTGTCGCCAGTCAGTAGGGTAAGGCAGAGCTAATGACAGTCGTACTTATATTCTGAAGGAGGGTTTATATCAATGACAAAAACGCTTTCTCATTCTCTAGTATATAACAAAATAAAATGTTCGTCAGCATAGAAGGCTTCTTTCTCTCTTATCAACTATGAAATGTCCACGCCAATCATACTATTGAAGGAGTAAGCGTATACAGTTCATAACGAAGACATTGTTATCTATAATTATAATATGAAAACAATGAATGTCGATTGTTATGACAAAGACTATCGTTTCATATATAATGAGTGAGATACAAATAGTATTTCGATTGCAAAACCTTCAGCGGACGCTCTCATTAAAACGACTTCATAATTTTATGCTTTTACAATTTAATAGTTCAATCTTCGTTCGTTCTTCGCGTGTACCATTCTCTCCCAAAAGATTTAATTTTACAATGTCAATTTCCTTAGTCAATAACCTTTGTGCATTTGGAGCACATATAATCCTGAGTTGTAGCTTTCAAACTAAGGTAGTATTAGTAAATATAAGATACCCACGGCATTAAAACACAGGCGACCAATTGGACCGACATCTTGTTGTACAATGTAACATGATGGGATATACTTTCTGATAGGAGGAGATACAAATTTACATTATTTTATAAAATTCAGAAAGGTCTTGCACCCGTTTTTCTTCAGGATTTACTTCCACCTTCAGTAGGTAACCGAAAATGTTACCAATTAGGAAATTTAACCTTGTACGCGACTGAAGTATTCAACAACATCATTTATTCCATCATCAATTAAATTATGGAACAGCTTTCCCTTAGCAATCAGCAGTTCTGATTCTGTTTCATCATTTAAGTCTTAACATTCATACCAAAGACAAATGTGCACCTGTATATTTTTCGTACGGTTAAGATATATAGCCAGCTCACTAAATTATTATTTATTTAGAATAAATGTAAGACTTGATGCATGTTGACAATGTCGTCATATGTGTGAAAATGTTTGAATGCCCCTTGTACTTTGCTCAACGTGAAACGATGTTTAAATCTTTAAAATATTCTTAGAAACAGGACAACAAAAAATATTTTATTATATGATTTTATTATAGCTTATTTTACATGGCGATGCAGGTCTCTCTCTCTATGTTTTCAAAATTGTACATATCTATATCTCTCAAACTAAACGTTTTGTTTAACTTACGCTTGTAACATCCTCTTCATCTGTCCATCTCATGTGCATTGGTGTGATGTAAGTCATAAGTTGTAATTATCTGAAAAGGGCTTTTATAAGTTGGATAACTTGTGTCCAATCCTTTTATTGACTGAATAAACTATGTTTCAATCAATCATTTTATTGATATGAGCACATGTGCATATATCACGTTTACCTAGCAACCATTGTTTCACAGCGACTTCCGTATTTCTTCATCTGTGACGTAATAAAACGATTGTTTGTGACTGTAGCTTGAGTCGGGCCGTTTCTTCGCCATTTTTACGAGAATCAAATAGAAAGGAATTGTTAATAAAGAAAATAATTACAGTCGAAAGTCTGCCATATGACTTTTACGAAACTCGTGCAAATGTATGTATAATCCTCGCTCTCGCTAGGGTAAAAATAAAAACACACTCGTTTCGTAAAAGTCATATGACACACTTCCTCTGGTTATAATCTCCATTTATTTTGCAGTGTCATATTAATTTGAGATCCCATTAAAAAAATATGATCATAGGTTTTCAGGCCTTTTCAGATCAAGTTATCCTTTTAATATGACGTAAAAGCAATCTTAATTGGTTTTCCTTTCCTGGCAATAACAAACAGGAAGTGAGACTCTTTGGTATTGGCACCAGTTTTTACATTTACAAAATACCAGAGGCATTTAATTCATTGAAAATGTATTTTTGAAAAGATTTCTGCATAAAAATTTGAAAATATCGACTTTCAAAATCTTATTTGTCTAAGACGTATTGCTTTGTTGCCTGTTGTATCTAGAATTCGGCTGCATCGTGGTATGATATATATCATACTCGAAGCTGTCATGGAAGCCGACTCGTTGTTCCTCCGCTTCCTTCTTCTCATCTTTTCATTCCAAATCACGATCCAAATGCACAAGTAGGATGTTTTATATTAATCATATTCAATCTTTTATTAGCAAATTGGTAAACAAATAAAGTTGCATAAATTAACTTGGACGACGTGCTGCACATTGATACACGGACGGTTGCTTAACCAGCACGACTCATGATTTGAAATCTTAATAATATCTTTATTTTCTCAGTTGACAGCGCAGAAGAGCTTTAAGTGAACTTTTCTCAAGTCTGTTTACACCATGAAAACATCATTTTTGTTTTAGAATAATTTAATTACAAAGAACTGAAAATTAGAAACCACATTCAGGCTTTCGTTTGTCGTGCTTCTTTCGAATGATGTTACTATGGATATGACGTCAAAATAGTAAACTGTCGTGACGTCACACTGACGCAGCATCGCTAGTAACATTTTCGACATCGCTTTCAATTTCTCTTATGCTTGGCGCTTTTCTGCCTTATTAATTATACTTTAAGTCACATTTCCCCTGCTCGTGTTGTTTATATTAGGTCTAAATCTAATTTGATACTTTAATCAATTGAGCAATTACTAGCAGTGTTATCAAAACATAAATTGCGCAGATTGGATTCGGAAAACATTGACAAGAACGGATGATTCCGAGAAGTGCCGAAGTTCAGAGAAAATTGAACCGTCAGCCGTGCAATACGGGATTACACCACGGAATTCCACCACGGAAACCGTATTGCACGCCTGTATTACTATCTAACATGTTCATGGGTATATTATAAAATACACAACTAAATGGAGCTAAGAGTCAGTTTGGAGCCAACAGTCATAATTCTACTTGTAATATCATGTAATGTTTTATTTATCTGAGTTTAGAATTAAGAACTAAAATTTGTTGTTGCCACTATGAAGCAAATACACGTACAGGAACGGTATCACCATTCAGTATTATACATGTCTATTGTCGAAAACCAATATCCATCATAAGTTATGTTGTTACTTTATATTATACAAGAAGAAAAAAGTAAAACATATTAATTCGGTGCCTCCAAACATTCAATGACCGTTTCTTCAATTCTAGCATGGTTGATGCAAAATGCCATGTTTCTTTCATTTCCATTAATGTGCATAAATTAGGGAAGTAATTACTAAGCCCGTCTCAACACAAACTATAAAATATGAAAGCATAATAAAACAGACGCAAAACTCAATGTGTACTTTTATCCCAAGATCTCTTTATTGCTAGCAATGTCAATACTTAAAAGGTTCATGCCTGTATGCTACCTAGCGACTTCTAAAATTGATGAAATTTAACCTTAAGTGAGTGCAGAAAGTTTAGTTAATTTCAAAAGGTTCCGAAGCTGTGATATGTTTGATGTAACTCCGATTAACAACTGTAATTGATTGTTTGAAAACGAAAACCACAATTGATTGTTTCAAGTCAGAACATTAAAATGCTTTTGCCGAAATGTAAGGGATTATTCTCAAGAGAAATGGGTTCAACAGACACAAAGAAATCTAATTCAAACATTTTACGGTGATTGATTGAAGTGTTTATGTAACCTCTACATTATGTCATAACTAACCACAAATTCTCACGAATGTGAGACAGGCGACAATTAAATATTGCTTCAAAGTTTCAAAGAACAACAAACGTTTCCAATTGAACAAGCTCGTGGATATTGAATAATCATTTCGTGAAATTAATGTACATTGTAAGAAGTCACCGAAAAGCTGGCCATCGATTAACAAATATTTCGGATAAAACCCAATAAAGTGTCAAATTGTAACGATAAATATTACAAATGGATAGTGCCTTCGGATATTATACAGGTCTTTACTGCTTTTGTGAAAAAGTAATGTTTAGTGTTTGATTACAAACTGCTTGTTTTCCTAGGTTTCAACGAAACATCAAACCAAACTGTAGAGGACAATACAATTCCTTACTTGAACACACCTGATTCTGAATGTCTTGTTATAGTCATATGGGGCCTTATCTATAGAATTCAAAGGTTGTACAGAGCATTGATAATAATAATACTACGTCAATAGAAGGTTTCCAGTAAAGGAAAATGTTTCTCATTATCTTTCAGCCTGTGTCTGTGTATAAAGATATTTCAGTATCTATGTAAAATAAAGCAGAACAAACATTTCATTAATCAAAATGCAGTTTATGAAGAATAAAAGATATTTTGCAAATGAAAAAGTTTATTGTAAATTAAAATTTACTTACAATTAAACATTAAAACCAGAGTATAGCTGACAATTCTCAACCAAAAGAGAATACCCGTAACTTATACACAGGGCAGATAACTACATGTATTCATCCGAAAATCGGTGTCTTTTGCTATTTATTATAACACCACAGAGTCAAATTTGTTTTATCTTAATACAAAACTAAACAAACAATTATAAACACATATAAGTCACATATCATTTGAATCCATATGTTCTTGTCGAGACACACAAAAGTGAGCGCAACTCACATACCCCCGCTTGTAGTTTGATCGCCTTCATACCGTATAAATAAATTGGAAAATTTAATCTAGTCAATCATGTCAATGAATAACAATAATTGTTTTTAATGAAAATATTTTAAAACATTATTGGAACTGTGCATTTTAAACCAATGAAAGGCACAACAACATCATATAGGTAGGCATCATCCATATTTAAGTTTTTCAAGTTTTATAGTGTTTTAGTGATGCTTGCGAAATGACACAAATGTGAAAATATCAAAATATTATTTGGACCTTGGGACCTTTAAAGGCACAACAGCACCATATGGGTTACTTCCATACCAAAGTTGATGGGTTACTTCCATACCAAATTTGAAGTTTCAAAGTTAAACAGTTTTTGAGATATGCTCTAGAAACGACACAAAGTCCAAAAATCCGACCGTTTTTTGGAAAAATTTCAAAAATGATTTGGACTTTGGAGTTGAGACCACTAAAAGACACAACAACACCATATGGGCTACTTCCATACCAAATTTGAAGTTTCTAAGTCGAATAGTTTCTGAGATATGCTCCGGAAACGAGACAAAGTCCAACAATCTGATCGTTTTTGGTCAAAATATCAAAAATGATTTGGACCTTGGAGTTGAGATCCCTATCAGGCACAACAACACCATATGGGTTACTTCCATACCAAATTTTAAGTTTCCAAGTCAAATAGTTTTTGAGATATGTTCCGGAAACAATTTCGGACGGACGGACGCATGGACGCGCGGACACGCGGAGCGCTATATACCCCCGACTACGTCGTATTACTACAAAAACTACAACGGCAATTAGATGACAGTAAAAGTTGAGCCGAAAAAAGTTTAAAGTTGTAAGATTGTGAACGAAAATGGAAAATGTGCAACAGTATTTTTCTGAAACACATTTTGGAGCAAACTATCTTTTAGTAAATGTTTACAGCAATGAACATGCCAGAGGTTATTTTCTTGAAACAGATAACATGAGTTTTTCTCAGAGTAATCACATTTTATGTGAACGTGACTTCGAAGATTAGGTGGTCCATGTGCTTATAATTAATTCAAGTATCAAGTAAACTGAAGATCGATAAAACATTAACAAGCATTAAAAATAAATCACGAAACCAATTATTTAAAAAATAAAGCATTTCATTTTATTTCGGCATCAAAACATCTTCAATAGGTGGTTACAACAATAGAAATGACATGTTTTACATCGGTTATTAGTCTCTACGATCGTTGGCTTGAAGGAAGCAAGGCTTTAAAGTCACACTAATGTTAACTGTAAGGAAAAGCTTTGACAAAAGAACTGACGAACGACAGAGAAGTGCCTTTGCTTGTGGCAATAAATACAAGCTGCGAGCCGGAGCACCTAAAAAGGGCATTCGTATTTAGATATTTACCGAAAAGGAAGCAACAACCTTCTACCCGTTTAGAAGCTGAAATTACGTGTGTCCCATTAACATGTAGCCTAGTAATATATATATATGACCTACATGTATTAAACACTATTAACCCACATCTTAAACAAATATGATTGACTAATTAAAGGGATGCCACTTTTATATTGGCACTTAATATGCAACAGTCAGTACTTTTCAATAACATAACAACATTGATAATCTTTGAAATGTTTGACTCAAATAACAGATGTACATGGCTACCGCAACCTCATAAAGGATATACTCTATATTGTACCTAAACCAAATGAAAAAGTATCAACTAGACATCTTCTTAGTTCTGTCAACATTCTTTATCTTTTGCAAAACGTACCTGTAGTTTTTTTTAGAAGAGTGACTGGGCGTTATGTGAAACAAGAAACTAAAGATGTACATACACCTGAATCGGAAAAATTCCTCCTTCTGGTTCCGTTTCCTACAAAGTAAGCATATCTTGGTATTGCCCAAAGACTACAAAATATGAAATAATCAATGTTATGTACTAAATACGATAATGGTTGATTTTGCTTTTGATTTAATTACCTTGCAACGGGGTATAACTATTGAAATTTTACAAATGTGATTTTATTATAATTTATGAATGAATGTAAGATAAACAAAAATAACACATATCCACAAGATTGTGTATTATTGTCTTGTAAAAAACTTTGTGTAAGGTATTGAAAGTTAAATTGAAAGACCAACATGTTGCAGTGTCTGCATGTTTAATTGAGTGTGCCGGCAACCTTTAAGCAGCCAAACTAGTTATTCCATTTTCAGAATATGATCGAAAGCTTTCAGCTCTAAAACTAATCAAGTTGGTTTCTAACTCATGAATAGTTCTTAAAGATCGTGGGTTCAAAGTTGTGACCATGACATATTACTTTATCCTTTTAAACCGTCTATTCTATCGCTCAAAACTCTAAATGATGTGTGATAGAATGGAAGTAACAAACCGTAAGAGTGATTCAAGGCCAGTGACTACATATTAACACTATCCCAAACAAGAAAAACCTTTAAAAAGGCATGTTTGGAGGCATCTTGTTGAGGCTATACTAGTATGAAAAGGATATGTATGTCATATGTGGGTTCATTATAGCAAAATGAAGACTGTATTGCGACCAATTTTGGGATAAAAGCTTTTGATTACTAATTACACAATTAGTGTCTCAAAAAGTCTCAAATAAAAGAGTTGTACCTCGATCCTTTAAGTCGTGTGACATTGGTATATACTGTATTAACAATTTACTTACATTATTTATTCATATATTAAATTCTATTATATATAACCTATCATTTGAAAATAAAAGTGGATATTTAACTTCCCCGATTTATTTTAACAAAAGTTGGCCTAGAGTTTTGTCATTGCCAGATTCCTGCAATAAGAATATGTAGGCCTATTTTCCTTTAAAAAAGGGGGCAATCATTTAAAATATACTTATTTGATTGATTATGAAGCATATGTGAGAGATATACCCATACTTTTCCGAGTGTATCGAATGATACCCTACACTTTTCCCTTACGAGGCGTAGCCGAGTAAGGCTCCGCCGGGAAAAGTGTAGGGTATCATTTGATACACAAGGAAAAGTATGGGTATATCTGTCTTATACCACACTTATGGTCGAGTGAAAACGGATACTATTTCATAATATTTCTAAAACAAATACAGCTGTTAACAAGTTTGTGTATGAAACGCACAACCCAAATAGGGCCTCGTCTGTGACAACTCCCGGGTACACTCAGCTCGTGCTTCGTTGTATGGTTACCCATGTTTTGGGCTGGGAATCTAATTGATATGGCCCATTGACGGTATTGTCAACGCAGACGCACGTGCATCCCGCTGAAATGTGCAGATAACGCCATAAACTGCATGGCTAATGTCAACATGGCCAAGGTTTAGAGAAAACAGAAGTAACTTTCAGTATGTTAAGACATTTTGCACCCAAATTAAATAACATTCTAATATAAAAAGAAATACAGAAATGTGTGATATTATTTCACGCATTATAAGAACCTTATTCATTTGGTCATGAAAAAAATCTAAGAAGTTTCAAGTGGCCTCGTGGTCTAGTGGGTAGTTCTTTCGGCCAGAAGGCAACAGGGCACAGGTTCGATCCCAGGTTTATGTTCTCATATAATCTGACATTTTATAAAGTATCATCATTTAGATTTGGAAATTAAGAACATCAATTGTTTCTCAGTTGTTAAAAGTGTAGGTATATCAGAAAAAAAGTGTAGGTTTATCAGAAAAAGTAAAGGTATATCAGAAAAAGTGAAGATGTATCGGCTAATACACCTACACTTGTAACAAAAGAAACCATAGCAACGAGACCGGAAGTGGGGTATAATTCGGTTTATCTAGGGAGGGAAGGCATATGGATCTAGTTTTAGTCCAAGGATAATGACCCAGTGTCCCAATGCTTGGTGCTTTCAGTTTGGACATACATCTGGTTCTATCCAATATCTGTTTATACATGAACATACTTCACTGTCATGAATACATTGAGTACAAGTCTTATTGGCATTGACAAATATTGATAACTGAGTGGAAGGAGGGCGTGTTGAGGAGTATAAAGAGCAAACTGTCAACAGTTCTTTATATAATATAGAAACCGTTCCTTCAAATTTTGATATAATTGCTACGACATTGTATGAGAACAATGTTTTCCACTTAGTGGATTTGAATGTTTTCAGAAAGTTTATGGAATACATGCACAGTCATGACGTGTGGTACTGTCAATCTATCCACTACTTATGATATTTATGTTACGTTTCCTTACATGTCCTTAAAAGTTGCACATTCTATTAAAGATAATTTGACTTTGATTAGATTTACTGAAATACTGTAAGGCTGTATTTACCTTGAGGCATTATATTAAATTAAAATGTATTCTTGTATAGAACTATTTGTTTTAACAATATGTGACATCGATGCAAGCAAGTAAGCTAAAACTCTATACTGATGAGATTGTTTACATAGAACTTACATTTACTACTTCAAAGGCAAAGCAGCATTTGATATTTTCAGTAAAAACTCACCATACCAGCAAATTGGATTTTCTGCATACTAACTTGAAAATCCTGAGGAGGTTAAAAATAAATTTTGTCTAGGGACAAATTTCATTGCAGCCCATGTTTTCACCATAAAGAACTGAATTCATCTAAGATTTAGCTTGAAAAACATGAAACACGTGACAAACTTCGTTCACATAAATATCTTGTCAATGTATTATTTTTCATCTTTTTGAGTTTTCCAAATACAATTCGTCCTGTAGGCTACAACACAGAAACATGTACAAAAACAAAGATTTGTTTCTTTCATTTATAGTTTTGTTTCAACACAACAATCATATTCAATATTGGAATTGTAATCACTTTAGATTCAAAATCTTCCCGATGTGCCCTGTATGCAATAGTGACATCACACTCATTTGATTACAGTTCAACGATGATTTTTAAAAAGATGTATAGCAGGTCAAGTTAAAATATCATTTCCGGAGAGCAACACACAAACTGTAATGCTTAGCATATTATGTAACAACACTTGTGTAGATGTAGTGAAAACACGTGTAACAGGATCTTAGTCTTTCAAACTTTAATTACAACTCGCACATTACAATCATGAATTTTATTTAGATATTAAACGTGACAAAATGATTAATTTAAACTAAAACAGTTCTGGTGGCCTCATACTAGCAGATTTCATGTAAATATGCTTTCGTCTATCGCCCACATTCTTTTGAAGTTTAAATACCTGGTATATTCAGGTCTTGAATTTCAAGGTTTGAAAATTCAGAATTCATTTCCAAGTAAATGGTGTGTTATTTATGTTGTCAAGTCCAAATGTCGAAAACTGAGATACTTGTTACCTAGCCACTGGCATATTGTCAGCTGACTTAGATTGCCTATGTATTGAAATGTTTATGTGTGTTGCATTGGTTTTTCGATATAAAAATAAATTCTCATTTCATCATTCCCCGTATGTTACACATGTATGGTACATGCATTGTTCACTACAAACGTGTATTCCATGTACTTCTTAGTGGGTGTTGCCGATGCCTAGATGCACGTGTCCTTAGAAAATTAGAATGCTGTTGAAACTTAAAACATAAATAAAATGGATTGATTTTTAATATAAATTAGGTATGAAGAGAGAGGCGAAATGATTTAGGATTTAACCCCGGTTTCAAGAGTATTTCACCTATATCACGGCTTATATTTATGGCATGGACAAATTTGAGCACACAGTGCCATATGGCACCTGCAAGCGAAATTCAGTATAGCATTGCACTCAAACTTTACTACCTGTAGAACTCCGGACCTCTTGAACCAAAGCCAAATACGAAAACCACTGCGCTATCCCGCCCCTATACAGAAAGACGTAAAAACGGTAATATTCATTCGAACACTGGATGTCCTTTCATTTAATTAATTATTCTAGGATGGTGATGCAAATTATTTATTTGTTTCCTTTTAATCAATGTGAATAAATTATGGAAGAAATAACTTAACCCCGTCTTGGCACAGACTGTAACACGTGAAAGTAACTAATGAGCCGAAGTTGTAAATCCTCATATACATATAGCTTCATACCTGCATGCTACCTACATAACCTAGTCCAGACAATCTGAGGTGATTTCTAAAGATTTATCTGTCATGATGTGTTTCATGTAATTCTGATTTAAATTTGTCATTGATCACATTTAATCTGAAATGAATACCGTTATTTATTGAGATGCACGGTAAAAGGAGAAAACTGCTTAAATTCAAATGTTATCAGATTATCCTCTACAGTAGCATTTTACCGTGATGAATTGGGGTATTTTATTTAACTCAGAATCTTTGCATTATGATATAAATAATCTCACATCCTCACGAATAATGGGACATATAAAAACATTTCAATTTCGACAAGCTCATTCTGAAGAAGACTCGTTTATTTTTGTCCTGAAGTAGATAGAAACAATTCGTTGTCATTGCAAAGCTTTACAGGTGTTCTTATCATAGGAGTACGTTTAAACATTTAAACTATTCATAAGAGGACCCATCCAGCAAAATTACACTTTGAAAGTTAAATACACACGACAAAAAGTGTTACCTTTCCCATATTTCATGCATTGAACTCTGCAGTTAGACAGCCTTTAAGTTCAATACTTTGCTATCATCTTGATATGTTTCTGTTGTCTACATGTTACATATTCATTTGTACATTTAGATTATAATGTTCAGCTATTTCTGCAGACGTCATGTGAGATATCATAACTATAATTCGATGAGTACAAGTTTTAAATGACACAACATCTCGGTTGTTTAAAACTGTTAACTTTGAAACTCATCAATAAGTTTCACGCCATTCTTATCTATCAGTTGATCTCATTTAGTCATGGTGATAATGCTGTTAAAAAAGTTTGCCATTTAACAATTTCAGTTATTGTATTCATCGACATATTGCTTCCCTTTCCATATTTTCTATTCCATTTTATTCCTTCACAGGTGAGATATACATAATATAATTAAGGATGTCTCAATCCACTGAACTTTGTTTTTGCAACTGCATTTTGTGAAACACAAATGCATTTGTTTATGACACAACCTGGATATGATTGAACTGCAATAACCCTCAATGTTGTAAAAACATATATTTTTACTCTTGGGATAAAATTAAATGAAAATTTAAAAAAATAAATAATGGCATTTCATTTCGATTTCAATTTCGAGGTTTACCCATGGGAAGATACAGCATTAGTTCTGCTCTTATTGGTGAATTTAATAAGATTGCTAAAATATGTTTCAATCAAACTCTCGCTTTTTAGAGATCATAAGAAAAATCATGTTCCTATCAGGTTAATGCTATTGCCCGTAATTCGAAATAGACGAGATTCCTGAATGTGGATTCGTCCCATCATCTTCCATTTTGAAATATTTTTAGAATTTGTATTTCAGTTATGAAACTCCATACAAGATTTGAAATACAAAAAAAGACTTTTTGAAATATGCTCATTTTCCGATCTCTTCCTTTGTTTCTTTCTGCTCCTTCTGATAAAAAAACATTTATTTAAAATCCTTAAACTCTTCTTATAATGGAGAGGGGTAAAATGTAGAAGTTTATGAAAACAACTGTCCTAAGGTGTCTTTAAATGATTATAGTTCCTCATTGACGTATACAAATTTAGAAGAGAATGTGTATATAGTTTGAAAAAAAAAAATCATTCCCTTTTTATTAACAAAGCAGTCCTTTTAAAGATGACATTAAGATAGTGAAGATAGGTAACATTGTTATATTTGGCCCACACTATCTGCAATAGTACAGATTGTTGGATTTTTCGAGATGATTTCCTTGCAGGATAGCAGCCCTAAATTTGTTTTTATTAAATGTCTTTCTGAACTTAAAAACCAACACCACAACGACATCTATTCTTTAGTTACAATCGTATACAAACTACCGGGCAAAAGAAAGTACTCACCTCATTTGATTTTATCATATGTATGATTTTCAATTGCAAATATCTCAAGTTTTCGATGTCATAATCCCAAACTGATAAGTACAGGTGTTTAGTTAGCAGTCAAAGAATACTTCTACATGTTTTTTAATTATTTAAAAAAAAATGAAATTGTAAGTTTAATTTTGTTTTTAAATTATTGTTGATGATACACAACTGTTCATCGACATATAAGACATATCCTATGTGAAAATAAATAAATGTGCCTGATTCTGCACACATTTAAAACATTTTAAACAGGGCAGGGGTCATGTTGGTGAAAATTTCATTCTTAACCCTGTCTTCATTACAAAAAGATACTTGAACTAAAAGTTAACCTCAGTCAACAACAAAGTCATTCAAACTACTGCAGATAAGTATTATTGTATCGTGTCATAATCAAATACATCTGATTTCTTTTAAATATTGAATTAATCGAAATAAACTTAGGTGAAAACTTTCTTTTCCCCGGTAGTTTACATGTGCATAAATAAACTTTGCGAAAACTCGTTGAAGTGAATGTAAATGTTAGCTATTTAGCTGGAGAATGGATTAATATCCTTGAAGTATGCAATGCCTGAGTAACAACAGGTTAGGTCGTACTACGTCCTACCCCGTCCAAAACATTTGCAAAACGGCCTCGAACGGGTTAGAAGCGAGCAACAATTTGTTTTGAAACTACGAAACCAGGACTCATCATTTCTTTATCCAATTCTCAGCCAATTGGTACCACGCTTAGATTGGGTAATATTGTTAACCTCGTTTGCAATCTTACAGTTTATATCCTCATAGACCTATCTTGATCTAAATACGCACAAACTCGTTCTAACGCGATTGTATACCGACCTAGTGTTTTTTAGTGCATGCTTGTTGTACAGCAGTCACGCCTTAGACCAATAATGTATATATACTAAGTGCTTTCTCCGTTCTTAATCTTAAGGTAGAGACATCAGCTGATGATAATTCCCGACAGATATCGCCTCCCAAGTTTTAACGAGGTTCTCACCCAGCAATATACTGTTATTTTTTCACACTTTTGCTCTGCTGTACGAAACCAATCCCGAGATCTGTCACTTTGTTCATGTTCATGTCTTTTTATACCAATAGTTTGTATCTGTATTTGCACGTGACTGCTGATTTTGCTTCATTCAATTTTCAATTAGGGCTTTATTCTGACTGCAATTCACTGAATGGTGTGTTGAAGTGAAGACAATTACTGTACATCGTGCACAGTTACTCACAGTAAGCAATGGTTTTTAAATTGATTTCAATCTTAAAATCATTATTTTTTAAAATACATACTTTAGTTATGCGTTTCGTGTGTGGCCAGGATATAATAGCTTTCTAGGCATCTATTGCTTCATCCTTAAGATAAAGCTGGTGAACCAATCGATATTGTCATTGCCACGCTTATCATTCGACGAACATGCCTAATGGAATATATTTTTTATATTTAATATTTGATTTATGATTAACTCACCTCATTCATCTGCTATACAATATACACAACTAAAGGTTATATCAACAAATAAACATGCCATGGAAGGTATCGAATTCCCAAATGCACAATTTTGAAGATAAAAATCGATGCAACTTAATAATTATATTTTAATAAAAGAGGCTTTGATGTATTCCCGATGTGCACATTATATATATCGTACACGATGATACTGATTTCATGTTGATAGATTGTGTGATTACAGAATATTAAATGGGAAGATGTTTGATATATTTCACGATAATTAGTTAGATGGTGTTCAAATTACCCACATATAGTAATTGGACAATATCTGCAAGATAAGGGGTCCCATTACTGTTTAGTTTTATGTATTTAAATTCAGGAATGTGGAAAACCTGTTATCTTCCGTGATTCTAACTGAAATACCTTCTCATAAATGTTCAAGTGCACTATTCCTTATTTCTATTTTCCACAATTCATATAATCGTATTCTCAACTACAGTCACTCACTGTTCTATGACAACTGCTCTCAACCACTT
The DNA here is from genome assembly GCA_936450465.1 of Gibbula magus. Classification (NCBI taxonomy): domain Eukaryota; kingdom Metazoa; phylum Mollusca; class Gastropoda; order Trochida; family Trochidae; genus Gibbula; species Gibbula magus. The sequence goes on along the minus strand of OW388289.1, from coordinate 94,105,366 downwards.
CGGACCAGACATATTTATTGATTTTCATGACTATTTTACACAACGTTTAACAAGGTTCTCCAACAACATTGGATACTATAAAGACTCTCTAGGTTACTGACGTTTATTGTCATAATGCAGACATATATTCATGTAAACATGAGATAAGATGGATAGACATAGGATTTCATATTGTCAAAATGACAACATTGTCATACACGGTGACACAGGAGACTAATTTAATTCAAAATAACCTTCCAATTTTCTTTTGATTTATATTAATTATATCTTTTCTCAACCCAGAACGGCCGGCGATGGATACCTAGATAGTCAACAGGAAATTCCGGTGAATTATTTCGATAGGCTCGAGAATATTTTGTAAGAGAAATTGATCTACTAAACTGTTTGGTAGACATACGTTGAAAATAGCATCATCGATAATATTATGGACTCAAAATCATACAGAGAAGATCCCTCGTCGTTTCAATTCCTTAAATTTTAAATGTTAGGGAGCCAGTGTAGGGATGAAATCAATGTCAATTTCAGTATTATGCTATACGAAGCTATGTATACATGTATTTTAAATCGAAGTCATTGCCAGTTGAACATAACGTAGCAGTACGTTCTGTACTCTCTCACCTCAAAATCCAACTTAACTTACTGTGAACTCGTCAGTAATATAAAGTAGCAGTACGATCTGTGCTATCTCAACTTAAAATCCAACTTAGCTTACTGTGAACTCGTCAGTAATAGTATTACATAAAAAAATGTTCTAGCAAGTTGATTGCTCCAAACACTTATGCAATAGTTTTAGTGTCAGACAGTCGAGCATGTCAATTACATTGAATTCACTATGGTTTTCGAAGCTTTGGTTTTTCAATTCCTTTTTTTTCATCACCCTCACTGATGCTTGACTTGATTACAGATTTAGATGCATATTGGAAAGATGAACCTGACAAGAAACTTAACATGAACATTGTATTTACCGTAAACTCAATCACTTTATAATTATCATGTTTGGCTCTTTCTTTACAAATGATTGTTGAGATGTCCGTATGTAAAGGTAGACATTCAGAAAGAATAAATAAATTGTTCATGTAGCTTAACACAACAGGTGTGTGCTTTTTATGCCTATGTTATAATGTTGCAGCTAATGGACATGTAATTATTGAACAGCACACCTTTATTACTATGAAAGATTACCATGGTATCTGTTTGGAAACAAGCAAGAATGGAAGTCTGCTTATTTAGAAAGGCAATTATCATATTTTTGAGAGGAAATGATATTAATCATAACTTAATACATTAACCAACCATTACAATATCTAAGCTCAACTTCCCTATGAGGAACGTCTACTTCTGGTTCACATCCCAGTTTATAGTCAGTTGAAAATGAATAAACACAATCAATAACATGGGAATGATCTTCCATCAACTTTTTGTAAACTATTTTGGGAGGAATAATCCATCCAAACGAAAACATTTTGATAGTCAAAACTTACAACTAAAATTTGTCCTTCAACATTCAGAAGTAAAACTGACATGTTACATGTTTCCCATTGGCAACATTATTGAATGCTGACATCACGAAAATACATGTAGATACCATTCATCTTTATTGTCAGTATTGATCTCAATTAATTGGACCGTTACGAAACAAGCACACATACATGTATATCCAAATCGTAACTTAAATCTATAAATGAAAAAATTCATTTAGATTGAGTTAAAATTAAGAGATACATGCCAGAGTTTATAGGTGTTACTTTTATGATGATTATTTCATGAAAACAAGCGATTGACAGCTGTATTCCTGTCGATGGATATGTGTACATCATTGGCACTTATTACAGTGAGATTAGGGATTTTTTATCAATATATTTTGACCTGTTTCATGTACTGCTGAATATATCAAATAGTATAGGAGTCAAATCAAACTCAGACTCTTTCAGCCAATGGAGATTCTAAAATGTAGATTTGGTGACCCTGTATCCCCACATAAGGGCCTCACAGGCCATGACCTAAAATCCTGTTTTCATCTTCTCCAGAACAAAACGACCTAGAAGGCTGTAATAGTGTGTCAGAGTCTTTAGACAATGGCTATTCTAAATTTTGGCCTGTGGCCCCAAATGAGGGTCCCATAGGCCACATATGGGCTTGTTTTGCTGAAAACAAACAGTTTCTACGTCCAATACTACGATGCGATATATACCCATTACTAATAAATGAATAAAGGGATGCAACGCCAATTTTACCCCCTACCCAAACAAGTCCACATTTAAAAATGTCAACACACATTTTACACGTACTACATACTACAAAATTAAAGCACAGTGATTTCTCGTTGGAATAAAACAAACATCAACAAAATCGGTGCATTATTTCTCAAGTAGACACTTGAAACACGAGATTTAACTCGTCAAACTTGAGTGGGACAAAATGGTGTCTCAGAAAGAAAGAACGAAAGGAAAGAGTTTTCTACTATTACTGTACATCCCTGATACATGCACACCCTGTAATACGCTACTGCGTCAGGACGTTTGCTAGTGGTCGCTACGGTTTGCCATGGTTACCGCAACGGCCCGCTATGATAAACAAGACATCGGCTGCATCATAATACAGGTACATAATGTCAAATTTATACGTTATACTGTCGATTCATGACAATGAAAGATTGCCAGTATCAAGATAAGGTTTTGAAAAGTATAACTGTGTTCCAACATAATGTTCTAAGTGTGAATTTAATAATTTACAGTACTTTGATTAAAAAATATTTTGGCTCCTTTCGCTTTTATTTGTTTATTTTCCTGTTAATATAAAGAACACTGCCATCTATATAACTGTATCCAAGAGGTATTACCATATCATGATTATCAACTGCATTGACTACAATATTCTAGACAAGGCTGAAATGACAAAACAATCCAAAGAATTAGTTCATTTGATGTTACGGTTGCTAGTGGTAAGCCATGTGCGCAAATACGGTTTGCTACGAATTATGTTACGGGTTGCTATGCCACCACAGTATGAAATAACCAGTTACTAAACTTTGTAAAAAATATATTTAAGATCTCAATGAATTGAAAACTGTAATTTGATTTGAATCATTAATGCATTTAACAGTACGTATAATGATAATTCCAACAACTATTTAAGTAATCTTGTACCATTGCAGAAAGTGACAACATGGACGAAGAGGTGTCATGTTTAGAGGAGTCCATCCTCAATGTTTCAAGCATTGCTCCTTTGTCCATAGCAGTCAGTGAGATCCTCCCACATCAATGCATTCCCAAAGTTCTTCCTCAAAGGTCACTTCAAACACTGTGGTACTAATCGGTGAATAGGACAGATAAACTAGTCTGTGCACTTCGAGACTTTTCATTTCAGCGAGGAGCTGTGTAACGTAGTATCTGGGAATGTCATAGTTATACCCCCGCTACGAAGTAGTCGGGGGGTATATAGCGCTCAGCGCGTCCGTCCGGAACACTTTTGGTTCCGCTCATAACTCAAATACTACTTGTTCAATTGTTATGAAACTTTATACATGTACACTTTATGGTCCCTAGATGTGCCTTTTCTATGTTTCCTTCAGATTCCATGATTATTTTTTCAGATTTTCCACTTTTAAGCGTCTTTGTGTGCGCTTCTATGATCACACTTTTGGTTCCGCTCATAGCTCAAATACTACTTGTTCAATTGTTATGAAACTTTATACATGGACACTTATGGTCCCTAGATGTGCCTTTTCTATGTTTCACTCAGATTCCATGATTATTTTTTCAGATTTTCCACTTTTAAGCGTCTTTGTGTGCGCGTCTATGCTTACACTTTTGGTTCCGCTCATAACTCAAATACTACTTGTTCAATTGTTATGAAACTTTATACATGTACACTTTATGGTCCCTAGATGTGCCTTTTCTATGTTTCCCTCAGATTCCATGATTATTTTTTCAGATTTTCCACTTTTAAGCGTCTTTGTGTGCGCGTCTATGGTCACACTTTTGGTTCCGCTCATAACTCAAATACTACTTGTTTCCAAGAAGGTATTAACACCTCATATACATAGCTTCTTTCTTATAAATCTGGTAAATGATTTTGACATGTTCACATTCAAGGTCAAAGGTCAAGGTCATGAGTGCTTTAATTACTACAATAATCCTTGTAAACATGATAACTTCAAACGTTTTTGTGCTGTCAGGCTCTTATTTGGTATATATCAACTATGGAGATAGACCAAGATTTGAAAAAGTTTTCGCTAAAATCTGTCAAAGGTCAAGGCCACAGCAAGGTCACAACTTAAGCATGCTATTGTGAATATGCCTTATGTTAACAATGAACACTTTGAGTCATTGCATGATTGTTATACACAATGAAAAGTAATCAGTGATGGTGGGACCTTGAAGGTCTAAGGTCAAGGTCATGAGATATTGGTTCAGGCCATGTTAATCCTTTGATCCAATTTTGAAATCAGAAATAGGTATTAAGAACAAACTTGTGAAAAGTGACCCCAGTGATGATTCAACTTGTTAGAATAACTTGAATAATGAACAAATTTTGGTCCAAAAAAAATCCCATTTTATTTATGCTGAGGAGAAGGCGGAACAGGGAAAGGCGAGACCCAAAGTTTCGGAGCTGCTCTGCTTTTGCGGTGTCCCGCAAACGCTCTTCTAGTTGTTCAAATGTTACGAAACCACTTTGACTTTTACTTCTAAAACATGCTTAGAGGTGTAATACTTACTCTGCTTTAATAATATATGTTATGGTCTTTTCATACAAAAGTTTAAACATTGATACCCTTTTGCTATTTTCAAACATTTCTCTTTGACCAATGTTAATGTAAAAGCGGGGGTATCATAAGTGAGCTTTGCTCACTAATTCTCTTGTTAACATCTGTTATGTGATCTTTGCCAGGAAAAGGACACTTTAATTCAAGAGCTGTCTTGACATCACCACAAGCACTTTTCCGCGTACTCCCGTCAGGACTTACAACCATGAATGGACCACCTTCATGATTCAAGACGTGACACCCTTCTTCACAGTAACTGAGAGTGGGAAACAGAGATGGTAGCACCTTGCCAACTAATGTTCCTATTGCATGTATCTCATTCTCAGATCCATATGTAAAGAGACGCTGTAGGTCAGGGGATGGATTGGGTTTTTCTTTGGCACCGGTAATGACATCGTAATGTCTAACTTTCTTTTTTAGAGTTCTTAGTCCGAGAGCATCATAAGCAGTACTGCCTGTGACTTTGGCTTCGTTTCTAACACTGTGCCACTCCGTAGTTCTCTGCTTGATGAAACGACTATATTCAGAGGTAGACCCTTCTAGCAAACAAATGTTATTTTGTTGCTCCTCAAGTTCCACTGCTTTCTGTTCACAGAATAGTGCTTCTGCATGATTAAACTCAGAATGAACTCGATGTATACCGTCAAGAACATTGAGCATTGTGTCATATTGAGCAGCGATTTCAAATAGAGATGTCTGGAGACCACTAATAGCATAGTTATACTTGCTATCTCTCCAGTTGCTTCCAGCTAGCTTTTTGAACTTTTGGTAAGTAAGATTACGGGAAACCTTTATTTTCCTTAACTCTTTAAGCCTTTCCGATAGCAGTAGATGCACCCCATTCAAACGACCCCATATATCTCCCCGTAGCTTGTTTGGAATGTTCCTGACACACTCAATGTCATTAACATCGTCCTCACATAGTCTATCTACAAGGGACTGGATACGAGAAATTTCGGCATTCAATCTAATCTTTCTGTTTCCAAGTGTTGGTTGATCTTCAAAATCAAACACATCTACATCACCTGCGTTTTCAGTACGTCCTGACCTAATTTTTTTGACATCAAAGCATATTTTGAATGAACAGTTTCTTAGCTCTTTCGATATAGCATCAAGAACTTGAGATATGATGCCTGGTTTTATATCATGAGGAATTGTTTCACAATTTTTGGAATTTAGGATATTTAAACGTGGGACAGCAAAGTTGATGTTGGATGAAGATAGGTTTCCAGGTGTACAATCAGTACGAACAGTCTGTAACCGGTTTTCCAAAAAGCAATGACTTCTTTCCTGTATCGCATATTCCTTGTGGTTTTGCATGAGAAACCACTTGACCACATCCATGAATAACTGGAAAGCTAAGTTTTCTGTTGGAAATGTTTTGTCGGCTAGCATGTGACAGAAAGTTTTCTATTCCGAATATCTTCCAACTTCTTTCAAAGAATGTACTATTGAAGGTAACAGCCGAACCAATACGTCCATATCATTTCCAATATCACAGTCATCATTCGCACTTTGTGCAATTTTGATCAACTGCTTGAAATGAATCCCGACTTTGATCATCGCTGATGTCATGATTTGATACCATGATTTGATTCTGTATCACTATTGGAACTTGCAGAGGATTCATTGCAGACACTGGTTTCGTCGCGTTCAAATACACTCAGTGTGATGTGGGAGGTAACTATCTTTTGTCCTTGGTTTTGAATATTTTTAGGCACGATTTTAAAATTCTGTGTTACATACTGTAACTTGCCCGTCAGTGATGATAACCGTACTGTTCTGATTTTTAGCTCATCAGGCCTGAAAGGCCCGATGGGCTTATGGCATGGCATGGTGTCCGGCGTCCGTCCGTCCGTCCATCCGTCCGTCCATCCGTCCGTAAACTTTGCACATTTTCGACTTCTTCTCCAGAACCAATGACTCCACAGAGCTAAAATTTTATGTGCAGACTCCTTGGCCAATGGGGATTCTAAATTGTAGATTTCGTGACCCCGTGACCCCAAATGGGGTCACAGGGGTCACATCCTTAAAAACCTATTTTCATCTTCTTCTCCAGTTCCAAAAGGTCAAGAGAGCTGAAAAGTTGTGTACAGACTCCTTGGCCAATGGGGATTCTAAATTGTAGATTTTGTGACCCCATGACCCCAAATGGGGTCACCGGGGTCACATCCTTAAAAACCTATTTTCATCTTCTTCTCCAGTTCAAAAAGGTCTAGAGAGCTGAAAAGTTGTGTACAGACTCCTTGGCCAATGGGGATTCTAAATTGTACATTTCGTGACCCCATGACCCCAAATGGGGTCACAGGGGTCACATCCTTAAAAACCTATTTTCATCTTCTTCTGCAGTTCCAAAAGGTCTAGAGAGCTGAAAAGTTGTGTACAGACTCCTTGGCCAATGGGGAAACTAAATTGTAGATTTCGTGACCTCATGACCCCAAATGGGGTCACAGGGGTCACATCCTTAAAAACCTATTTTCATCTTCTTCTCCAGTTCCAAAAGGTCAAGAGAGCTGAAAAGTTGTGTACAGACTCCTTGGCCAATGGGGATTCTAAATTGAAGATTTCGTGACCCCATGACCCCAAATGGGGTTACCGGGGTCACAGCCTTAAAAACCTATTTACATCTTCTTCTCCAGTTCAAAAAGGTCTAGAGAGTTGAAAAGTTGTGTACAGACTCCTTGGCCAATGGGGATACTAAATTGTACATTCTGTGACCCCATGACCCCAAATGGGGTCACAGGGGTCACATCCTTAAAAACCTATTTTCATCTTCTTCTCCAGTTCAAAAAGGTCTAGAGAGCTGAAAAGTTGTGTGCAGACTCCTTGGCCAATGGGGATACTAAATTGTACAACTTCGTGACCCCATGACCCCAAATGGAGTCACAGGGGTCACATCCTTAAAAACCTATTTTCATCTTCTTCTCCGGTTCCAAAAGGTCTAGAGAGCTGAAAAGTTGTGTGCAGACTCCTTGGCCAATGGGGATTCTAAATTGTAGATTTCGTGACCCCTTGACCCCAAATGGGGTCACAGGGGTCACATCCTTAAAAACCTTTTTTCATCTTCTTCTCCAGTTCCAAAAAGTCAAGAGACTTGAAAAGTTGTGTGCAGACTCCTTGGCCAATGGGGATTCTAAATTGTAGATTTCATGACCCCTTGACCCCAAATGGGGTCACAGGGGTCATATCCTTAAAAACCTTTTTTCATCTTCTTCTCCAGTTCCAAAAAGTCAAGAGAGTTGAATAGTTGTGTGCAGACTCTTGGTCAATGGGGATTCTAAATTGTAGATTTTGTGACCCCATGACCCTAAATGGGGTCACTGGGGTCACATCCTTAAAAACCTATTTTCATCTTCTTCTCCAGTTCCAAAAGGTCAAGAGAGCTGAAAAGTTGTGTGCAGACTCCTTGGCCAATGGGGATTCTAAATTGTAGATTTCGTGACCCCATGACCCTAAATGGGGTCACTGGGGTCACATCCTTAAAAACCTATTTTCATCTTCTTTTCCAGTTCCAAAAGGTCTAGAGAGCTGAAAAGTTGTGTACAGACTCCTTGGCCAATGGGGATACTAACTTGTAGATTCCGTGACCCCATGACCCCAAATGGGGTCACAGGGGTCACATCCTTAAAAACCTATTTTTATCTTCTTCTCCAGTTCCAAAAAGTCTAGAGAGCTGAAAAGTTGTGTGCAGACTCCTTGTCCAATGGGGATTCAAAATTGTAGATTTTGTGACCCCATTGACCCCAATCTAGGTCACTGGTCATGACCCAAATATTTTCATCTTTATCTTAAGTACGTAAAGCTGTAGAAAGGTGAAATTGTAATTGTAGGATTGGTGACCCTGTGACTCCAAAGTTGGGTCACAGGAGTCATGGTCTAAAAAACCTATCTTTTTCTTGATAACAATGTATTACTTGATATAACTTAGATAGTCAACCTTAGATAATAATCAATGAAATCTTGATGAGCTACAGAGCCCATGGCTCTATTTTTAGTTCATTGTCTGGGTGATTATCACAGAAATGATTTACAATGGCATCAAAAAGTCACTCTTAACATCACAGTCATGGCATCTGTACTCCATGGCCCTGCAAGAAACAATAATAAAAATAAGTGTTCGATGCCATTAGTCATAGTAATATTTGTAGCAAACCGTAAAACAATGCCAGCGACCGTTTCATCAAAAACAATTTGCCACTAGCGACTGTTGTATCGACATGTAGCAACCGTAGCATGTCAAATTATAAATGTCTTCATAAGTTCATTATTTAATGGAAATTATCCATTCGGACTTACACACATACATTTCTGTAGTACTTGTCGTCTATTGGTACATTAGTTCATGAAATATATGTTGTTTTGACAACGTTTCAAATCAAATCGTTTGTTTAGATAAAATAAAACAACAGGTTTATACGACCAAGTGGTCCCTTTATAACATTAACTGATTTCGTTGTGTTCCTTGTGATTCACCTTACAATAAACTTTTAAATCGAAATATGTCTTCTTAATTGTAATATTATGATTTTATTTTCAGCTTGATCACGACTCTCAATAGAATTGTATGCTGATTTGGTGATTACCACTTGACACTATCCCTCAAAGTAATGTAGAACATATGCGCAATATTTTAACAGAATCGGATCAATAAGTACTATTTCATGAAATATTTCAATATACAGAAATATCCGTAAAAATGAAGAAATTCGAAGAGGAATTTGTTTGACATTGTATGAGTAGACCTGAATCGGATTAGTAGTTCTGTAGTTTTTCTGTAATAGGTCGCAATTAGTTCAAAATATATACAATAAATTGGAACAAAATCATAGATTAACGAAAATCATTTCAACTTGGCAATGGATTCCACTGAATAAAGTAGAAGACAAGTGCCAAATTTAACATAATTTGATGATTAGTTTTTCTCCCATAGGTCGGACAAGATAATGGAACGTAAAGAAGGATGAACGGAATCGTTGGTACTTCTGTATACCCTCGGTCGGTCGTACAATACAGTCAAGAGTTAAAGTTAAAGGTACATCCATTGTGTTGTTGGGGGAGACATTGCAAACGCTACAAGTGGTGTTACTTTATCGAGAAGTACCGACTGTTACCGAAACTACCATTTTGATGATAGTAGACTTGACGATATGAAGGTAAAATTAGTGATTTCTGATCGAAAACCGGACAATGCACAGTTTGTGGCGCGCGTCAATGAGTCAAACGTAATTTTCGAATCTTATTTATAACAGACAAATTTGAGTGGATCATGTTTCCCTGTTGAAACCTGATACACACATTGTAACTTCGTGTTTGATAATGTTTTATTGTTAAATAAATACAAACATAAATTGAAAGCCAGGTTTTCTCATTTTTTTCATAATTTTGACCCTATCACTTTTTAACTGACCATCGCACTTTGCCATTTTTTAATTTGATAATTTAACGATTATTTTTTTTTTATCTTAAAGGGTAGACATGTTTTTTTTATGAACTTGTGCCTAACTCAATACCGACCAGGTGGTCCCTTTTCAGGTAGCCTTCCCCCTTACAGTAACTACAGGCAAATCTTCGAGCGACCTGCGACCACTTCCTCCAAGGTTCGGGGTCAATTCGTACCCAAACCGGTTCCACTCATCATCATATAAGATATTAAAACGGGGCGAGCCCACCCTGGGACGAACCGGTTTTGGCACGAACTGATCCGGATCCTCCACAAAGATTTGCTTGTTCAAGTATGTCACATGTATCAGGGATGTAAAGTGGTAGCAGGAAACTCTTTCCTCGACCTTTTTAGCGATGTATTTCCGAGACATCATTTTGGCCCACTCAAGTTTGACAGGTAAAACATCGTGTTTCAAATGTTATAACTTGAGAAATAATGCACCGATTTTGTTGATGTTTGTTTTATTCGAACGGGAAATCACTGTGCTGTAATTCTATAGTATGTGGGCAGGGGCATCCCTTTTTTTGTTTAATAGTATAGGGTATATATGGCATCGTCGTATTGGACCTAGGAACTGTTTGTTTTCAGCAATTCAAGCCAGGTCCTAATCATCTATTTCAGTCTTCATCATTAAACAATATTAACCCTGATGAGCTACAGAGCCCATTGCTCTATTTTTGTCTGTTATAAAAAGCCTTTCAGGTGCAAAGAGAAATTTTCCAGGACTTTCCAGTGCATTCCCGTTTTGCGTTATATAACCACTAGTTTCGTAGAAGTAATTGTGAAACTTGTATGAAAACCTTAAATTTAATATTAACAATTCTGTATGAGACATTTACAGTGGCTAACTTGTGTGGGAGTCGGAGATTAATGTGATGTACTTCATATTTAAGATCTGATGTAGATTGATTGCTAATGATTCCTCTAGATACTTTAACCTACAGCTATGGCAGGTGTGATCAAACTATTCCACTGTTAATATTCATTTCAAGTTACTTTCATTATTTAATACTTTATTTATTTCAGATTTAGATTATTCATCAGAGAAATACAGTGTTGTTCCTAGAGGGTGCCCTATGCACATTTGCTCACACTTTTGATCTATTGTGACTTGTCCTTTAAAAGTAAAATACTTATTGCGAAGGGCCAAATCTGTAAGTGTAATTTATAGAATGTAAATAATAATCAATGCATTCAAAAGCATAACATTTAATATATTCCTCTGGTAGTGTTTAGTTTACTTACAACAAATATTATGCCCATTTTCGATGATATTCAAGTCTAATATAAGCGCATGGTATGATGGTCCATACGACCATGACTTATGTTTTGAATGGTACATATTTTGTTTTGGGTATTGTATAAAAACACATTCATGAGCTTAGTCCATGAGCAATGTTTTAGCACAATATTTTTCTATCATTGTTTCTTTCAGATAATAACAGTGGAGATGATTTGGGATCTTTGCAGTTTGAAAAGTTCGAGAAGTGTCAACCCAGTAAAATTTCTTTAAAATTTCTAAAATTTACGGTAGTTGTTTTCCCTAAAGTCAAGAAAACTCAAGCACTCATGCCAAGTCAGCTGACCTTCACTCAAAAACCAGTTCGATCACGAAAGCCAGCTCATCTAAAGTTGCAAGAGTCAAGAACAGTCTCAACACAGACCATTCTTACCGGGCCTGTAACAGGTCAGTCTATCCGAACCAACTTGTAGAGGAGTCATCTGAAATTAATCAACTATATCGACATTGCGGAGTTCTATCTTGTGGAACATTCTATTAAAGTAGTAAAGGTAAAAAAACTTCCAGGACAAAAGAAAACATACCTATCACCAATGGACTAGTTCTTGGTCTGTGTCACTTGATTAAAAACACAACTCTTAAAGACGTATTGTTCCATGCACTCTCCGACTTCAGAGATCGAAGAAGCATGGGAAGTATTTTAATATCATGCTCGCCCAACTGTTTGTTGTACCAGAAGAAAGATTGTCAACATCCACAGTCTCAAGTTTAACCACAATCGAAGTAAAGGCACCGGTTCAAGCATCCTCGACAGCAGTGACGGAAGAACCAACAACCAAAAAAAGACGACCACTCAGTAATGAATGGAAGAAAAACAAAATAAAGAAAAGAGTACACCAACTTGAAGAAAGAGTTTCAAGGAAAGAAAAGAGGATAGACTTTTGGAAAGACAAGTTTGGAACAAGACAAATGAGGGCAATTACTGAAGATTTGAAGACAACTTTATCCTCCAAAAACTTTGAAGAGAAAGCCCTTAAGGATGCATGTGCTAATATCAACTCATTAAGTCAAAGCCTTCAGTAAAGAGGAATGGCAATATCCTCTCTCTCAATCAAAACCTGACAACAGACAACAAATAACGAGTATCTTAAAAACCTTTTGGCAGTCTCAAAATCTGTGGAAATACAACTTTTCAACAAACAAGATAACGCCTTCACAACAGAGACAGAGCTGTGTATCTATGGCCTGTTTAACATCAATGTTACTATGGAAAAGGTCCCTGTCGTTATTGGAGAAGTTGCAAGATTATGTGGTAAGCACCATTGACAGACTTCCAGACTGTTCGTAAAATGAACAAGAAGACATAGTCATCAACATCCCCCGCCAGACACAAGAAATGAGAACAAGGGCAATAATTCAAGAAGAAATAATTGTGCGCTTCTCATTTTCTTTCCATTAAGGTAACGATATCCTCAAGCCACAAAAATTGATTTGATGTTAAACAATGTCTGAGAAAAGCTATATCCTTGGAAACTTGAAACAGAGTCGAAAAAGCGGAATAAGGGGAATAACTCCGGAAAAAATAATCACATGCTTCTTTTTTTCGAACTCCATCAAGGTATCGATGGCCACAAACCAAACTTGGTTATCCTATCTTAAATAGTTTCTGAGAAAAGCTGTCCCCTTTGGTGATACCTTGAACAGAGTCCAAATATACGGAACAAGGGCAGTAACTCCGCAAAGATTAATTGTGTGCCATTTTAGAACTCCATCAAGGTACTTATGCCCTCAAGCCACACACCAAATTGGGTAATCCTATCTTAAATAGTCTGAGAAAAGCTGTCCCCTTTAGAGATAGCATGAACCGAGTCCAAACATACGGAACAAGGGCAATAACTCCGGAAAAAATAATCACACGGTTCTTATTTTCAAAGTCCATCAAGGTATTTATGTCCACAAGCCACACACCAAATTTGGAAAGCCTATCTTAAACAGTTTCTGAGAAAAGCTGTCCCCTTTGGAGATACCATGAACCGAGTCCAAAAATACGGAACAAGGGCAATAACTCCGGAAAAAATAATCACATCGTTCTTATTTTCAAACTCCATCGAGGTATTTATGTCCACAAGCCACACAACAAATTTGGTTGTCCTATCTTAAATAGTTTCTGAGAAAAGCTGTCCCCTTTATAGCGGTCGAACGGACGCACACACGCACGGACGGACGGAGCCAAAACCTATATCCCCCTTCCACTTCGTGGCGGGGGATAATAAACGGCGGCTTTCCGTTTCTAACTTTCAAGTCGACGAGCTGCTGGCCTCCGCTGAAAATGTATGCCTCCTCAGCGACGAAACACTGGACAGAGGTACAACTGTTGCAGGATTTCATGTCAGTGATGAAACTGGACGCCTCTACGTTTTGGGGTTGAGGGAGATGTCCAACAAAGATGTCCAACAAAGGGATGTCCTCATCAAAAAGGCAAGGGGACTTCAAAAGGGAATGCAGCAAAGATTAAAATAAGAAAAGAAGTCATAAAAAGGAAAAGGCAAGAAGCTTTGACAAAACAACGAGAAGCCATAGGAAAACAACGACAAAGATTTCTACAAGAAAAGGAACGACTCACAAATGAAATTATTTACCATGGCTTATGACAGAGAGTGGAAGAGGTGCACTCCAAAGCAAAGACATACACAAACAAGAATTATTTTCAGTCCCAGTTCAAGTTTAGGAAGGTTGTTTTACAACAGCAATAGGAGGACTCGACCATCTTCAATCTTTCAAAAGACAAAAAGGATTTGAACAGCTAAACTCATCAAACTAATTCGCTAAACATTCATGTCGAAAACCAAGTCGTGAAAAAAGGAAACCCTCTACTTGTCGGGAGGATAGTATTACACACTTTTGAGGAAGAGGGAGATCGACACTGTAAATGGCTTTCCGGAGTGGTACAACATCAAATATGACGGAGATGATCGACACTGTACATCGACACTGTAAATGGATTTCCGGTGTGGTACATCAAATATGACGGGGGATGATTGGATCTATACCTACAAACTACAGGAAAAAAGACAACGATGGATCTGTCCTCTTTATTCTTTCCTGATTTACATCTCCGTGTTTCATAACACCAAAACCAATCAGTGCCAATCATAACAGTTTCTTAGCATGTCAATAATTTTGTTGTTTTTTCTTTGCAGATTCAATACTAACAATGTTCAGTAAAAACAATTCTAGTTTCATATAAAGTTAACACTCCAAGATCTGAATCTTGCTACTTGGCAAGGAAGAGTTTGAGTTGTGAAATTGTATTTTCAAAGGAAGGGTCTTCACAGCCTAGCGAGTCTCAACTTTATGTGAACGTGTTTTGTTGGAAGCACAAATTCATTATTTCATTTGATTACATTTTATTAACGGCATGTATCACATCATTTGAACAATTTAAGGGTGTGATCATAACAATGATCAGCTTTAAAAGTTGGTGCATGTTAATGTTCAAATAATGGTTAAGAGAAACTATCTACAGTATTTTAAAACAAAATCTACATCAAACATGAACTATTCACCTTCAATATAACCCATTTATACATAATTCTTCGCGTAGCGCGAGTCGTCTAACTAACCATTTCAACGATTAGACAACAAGGCCCGAATGGTCTAACTTACTCAGACTATTGCCAAATAATAACACGTTTGTTAAGATTTATCTAATGAATTAATTCAATATTTTTTCTCGCAAACTTTATTGTTTTGGACAAAGCACACATATGAAGCCCACGCCACACACGAAATTGACATCAAAACAATACCGCAGAGCTTGTGGAAATCGCATTCTCACAATTTGCACGTGCGAGTGAACCTCTGACTTGTGCACGTGGCGCTCCAGTCATTTGAAAACAGGCATTTGGAATGTTCAGACGTGAATATTTGCAGCTCAATTCGATGTACGTGGAGGGATTGAAACGTTGTTCTGCTTGTTTGTGAGGTAAGAATTATTATGATTATAACGGATAACAATTACTACGCAAGTAACTTTTCATTAAACTTTAAAAAAATATGATTTTCGTCATCTTTCTCACGCAGCTTAGATAGTTCAGCGTGAACGTGACACGTGTATCTCAGTTTCTCCCTTCACTTGCAAATTGATCATTGACATTGCTTAAAAAGTAACATCTGAGTATTTAATAGATTTGGTTTCAAACAGTACCCAATTTTACATCACTGTGTAAATATTGTAAACGCTTCGATTGATATTGTGTAATACTACTAGGTTACTGAACATACACAGACTTGTATTCTACGGACACTATATCAATATAACTTTCACAAGGCTTTTTAATTAATTTTTTTTACAGGTTTCAAGAGTATTTCACTTATATCGCGGCTGCTAGTATCATGGCAGGGAGAAAGCCCGCAATGCCATGTGGCTATGCATTGCGGTGAAACCTGCGAGCATTGGCTGGAGCTAGAGGACCCGGACCTCTTGATCCGATGCTCAACGCGCCAACCACTGCGCTATCCCGCCCCCTGTTTCCATGGAAACAGAAAAAAATAAAATTATGAAAACGGCCTCTATCTAACCCTCAAAAGGCACAAATACAGATCATGGCTTACATGTGTAGCAAGCATATGTATAGTGTGAGAAATATGCTCTGCACAAAATGACTTCCTTACAGAGTCACTGTTTTGGTCATGTTTCCATGGAAACCGAAAAAAATAAAATTAAGAAATTGATCTAGAGATCATTGCTAACATGTGTAGCAAGTTTGGTGAAGCTAACATGTATTGTGTGAGAAATATGCTCCCACAAAATGACGTACTTACAGAGTCACTGTTTGGTCATGTTTACATGGAAACCGAAAACGGTCTAACCCTCAAAATGCACAACTAGTGATCATGGCTAACAGTTTGGTGAAGCTAGCATGCTTAGTTTGAGAAATATGCTCTGCTTGTTTTCGTACAAGCTAATAGACATACCAACTGGAACATCCTTAAAAAATGAAATTTGATTTATTTTTTTTACTTCTTATTCACATTTTCGTGTTAGAATTGCATTTGAGAAAATCAACTTTAGTTTGGTAGCATAGGTTGTCTGTAAATCTTATTGTCAAATCTGTTACAATGACTAAAACACATGAAACATGCTACTTATCAAAACAGTAGTCATTTCAAATAAAATCAAATTAAGGCATCAGTCAAGAGAGTCGTTATGAATGAGAACGGGAGCAATCGTTGTTTTAGAACTGATAAATAGTAAAAACTGTTAAAACTGGTAACAGATTTGACATAAGCGGTAACATTTCTGACAAGTCACTGCTCTTTACTCGAAATAAGGCTAAATTTTCCCTTACTAACACATGTCCTTGATATCCTAGAAAATATTTTCATATTTGAACATACATTGTTTAAAATGACGCACACGCATGCAGACAACTCCGGAGCAACAAAGCACTAGTACACAGGAAGTCGGGAGACAACGACATCTAGTACCACCGATAAAAACGACCAAGTGAGTAGCTGACGCATAATTGCCTAATTGTGACCACTAGAGGAGGGTGAAGCCATAGAAAACAACCAAAAAAAGTGAGCATGGCTCACTAATACCCCCGACTGTTAAAGTTTGACATTTCTATTTTACTTATAGGGAGAGGTGTCTGCACACCTAAGGATTGATAAGCTATGAAATGTAATTGCTAAGATTAAAGTGTTTGTGAAAAGGGTAGTACAAGTCTCATAAAAGTAAAAGTAGGAATAGTAGTAACTTGAAAAGGTAGTGGTAACATAACACACTACTGCCATTACCACTGACTTCAACTTTATTTTGGAAATTAATTCATCATAATGATTCATTCGAGTGACTTGAAACAACAGGTACATGGAAGCACACCCCTGAGGGATATACAGCAGTTCATGGTAGACAGGAAAGAAAAATTAATTTTTTGCCAAAATATAACCAGTGGAAATATAAAATAGTAAAATTTCAAGAACACAGAAGTAGCTTTTGATGAAAGTTGCATGAAAAAGAAAATGATAAAGTCAACAAAACATAGAAGTATTTAGCTCTGAATATGACGAAGTAGAAAAAAAAAATCACCAAAAATTAAAAAATTCACCAAATCGTGTTACATTTTGTAATGCACCTCTCCTAGTGGTGAAGAAGACACGTGCCAAATTTGAAAAGGATGAGATGAATAGTTTTTCTGTTATCGATCGGACAAAAAATGCTCAGAATATGACTAAAAAATATATAAATTCGCCAACAATTTTCGATTCACGAATTTGGTTTAAACTTCACACTTTGAAAAGGATGAGATGAATAGTTTTTCCGTAATCGATCGGACAAAATATTTCTTCAGACGGAAGGATGGACGGACGGAATCGTTGGTATTACTATATATGATGATGTAAAAAGCCTAACACCACTAGAGTGGGGTGGAGAGACGGACACAGTCCGTGGCTCTTACTAGAGATACGTGACTCTCGCTCAGACCTCTTGCATGGTACGCTTTGTGCTGCCTCGGCGTGATAGACAGACACTCCCCGCAGCGGTTATCCTAGGCACACTCGTGCGGCAGTAAGCGTGAGGGTCATAAGAGGATGACTTCCTTATCCCACACGTCCACAAAACCATCAAAAGCCATTTCCGACAGTCAACACCCGACAATCAAGTTTACAGCAGAATTCTTGCGTACCAAAGTCTCCTTCCTGGATATGGGTGTCTCGAATGAGTACAAACTCGAAAACCTCGAGTTCACACACTCTACTGCAAACCCACAGACACTCACTCCTATCTGCATGCCACCATAGGCACGTGAAGAACAAGGCCCCATCAGCCAATTCCTTCGCCTCAGAAGAATCTGTTCTACTGACGAAGAATATGAGAAACAGTTTGAATATCAAAAAATTATCAAGCAGAACAAATTCAAGTCGGACACTACCTCGAGGAAAAACCTACTCCTCAAAGGGCCCAATGTACCCGACAGTGAACCACGTCAGGTACTTGTTTGCGACTACAACCCAATGAACATGGAGCTCAAACTAATCATTAGGAAACGCTGGTCTCGCCTCAGCGGCTCCGATGTCTGCTCTAAAGTATTCCCCTCAAAACCCATCACTGCCTACAGACGTAACAAACCGCTGAAAGATCTACTGGTTAGATCAAGCATCACATACCCCCGCCCGCCACCCCATATAGGTGGCAGGACAGTCCAATTTGTGAAAAACCAAACTGCAAAATCTACAGAACACTTGGTTCCCTGGTCTCCTTCACCAGCTCTCACACGGGTCGCAAATACCACTTAAAAAACTACAACTGCGAATGCAAAAATGTAGTGTATTTGCTCACTTGTCGCACGTGCAACAAACAGTACGTGAGGGAAACCAAAAGGGCTTTCAGAATCAGGCTTTCCGACATCACTCATAAACGAGACAAACCCGTGTCACGCCACTTCAACCTCCCAGACCACCAAAAGAGCGATCTCTGATACCTCATCATCGCTCAACTCGGACAAGACCCTGAGAAAGAGGTTACCACTAAAGGTCGCAGATCGCACACACCTGTCACACACTCCACTACATAAAGAACACAGCACTATACTCTATGTGTTTGTACACAATTTAATGTGCAGACCTCGGCATTTGAAATAGAAAATTTATAATTTGTTTCTCTATAAACAGAATTACACTCTACAGGTATACTCTCTGTCCTCACACTAGTACTGTTCACTAGTCACAGGCCCTAATTTTGTTCCGTTATTTGATCCAAATAACATCAAACTGCGTCCTCCCTTACGCATTCTATTAACTGCTCATCAGGTTTTCCAAATAAAGAAAAACTGATCATCCCACCTCTACAATGGGAACAAAACTAACTAGGTCACACCGGCAATATCACTGGCTTCTCCTCCACACCTTCATTATGAGCACACCACCGATATACCTCCGACACCACCGGCACACCGCTGGTCCACCTCCGAAACCACCCCCGTCGGTGTACCCACATGAGCAGGATATATATAGCACACACCTTGCTAGCTAACTTCATCTGATGAGTCCAACACAGGACGAAACTAGTTATCACCGCTAGCCCACTAGCCCCCTCCTCGTCTATCCCGGTCTCTACTCTTTTTGCAGCTACTAGTGAGGAGCAACAGTCCTCTGATCACGTATCAAGCGCTTGAGCATGAGCCTGCATGAGTTGACATAAAAAAACTCCCCAGTCAAGGCAGCGAGAAGCACCGACCTAGATAACCCGCTACAGTGGAGATGCACACTGTGGAAGGAAAACAAAATCCTCTCTCCAAACCCATGCAGGGGAAGAAGAGCGTCAAATATACATGACAACACTCTAAACACTCAAAAGATAACCAGAAAACCTCGGTTGAGGGTATTTAATCAAATATCGCAAACTCTGAGAGCTAGCAAAATTGACGTCCAATCTTGCTCGTGACAAAGAAAGAAGTGACGTCACTGGGGTAGCCACCTAGTGGGGAGTGAAGCTCTGAAAAAACGCCAACATGCTTAATAAGGAGGTACAATGTATTTAGTTTAAAAAATGCCTTTATTTATATTAGAGTAGCCTAAATTTTGCAGAAAAAATATAAACTCGGCCCAACATGGCAAAAATTCAAAGTCCTGTGTTTCTACCAATTTTTAATTAAACCCCCACACATGTATTTAGGTCATTTAGAAAAAATGGGTTGCGGACCCTAATAGAACCTTTTGCAGCTTATATTACACTGAGGGAAAACAACACATTTTTAGTCAGTATTTGGTACGAAAGAGCTGTTTTTCATTTGGTCACACTTACGAATGTGTGCTAACACTCATTGTTATACACATATGTCAAAGAGGAAAGTAGTCAATTAACTAACTTAAGATAAGAAAACCTCACACTTTAACCAAAGGAGACACATGTTGCCACACTTCTCCTAGTATTGCAAGTGTATATAACACGCCAAACTGGTGCTTCTGTGAATAAATCAAAACATTCCAGCGATGAGAAACAACTATTTTGGATCTTTTCTT
This sequence comes from Gibbula magus, assembly GCA_936450465.1. NCBI lineage: Eukaryota > Metazoa > Mollusca > Gastropoda > Trochida > Trochidae > Gibbula > Gibbula magus. Next base: position 94,084,891 of record OW388289.1, on the reverse strand, counting down.
TTCTTTACCCCTTTTAAGGATGACATACTGCTTTACAAACAGTTATCTTTATTTAAGATTGATAATATCCAAATCATAAAGATGTTTGATAACTCAAGTTAAGACAGACATGTATTTGGGTTGAATTAAACAGTTTGCTTAGTTCATCTTGGATACCTACGATATTTTGTTTTTGGAATGAAGAGTTAAAACAAACACAATTAATACAATTATTTATATAAATAAATAAAGCACAAACCCTCTTAAATATGTGTTACTATTCCAAATAGTCAATAATCTCACCCCTCAACTCCATCTCAACAAAAATGAGTTACATTTTCTATGTCCAATGTTTATCGGAGGCTAACAAAATTACAGTTATCTGCCCCTTACTTTTGAAAACCTAGAAAAAAAGACCTGAGGCGTGGGTTTGAAAGTGATGCGGACGGAAACTAGAAACAAATTCTTCTTTTTTTTGCCATATGTGCATTTCTCTTTCTAACACTGTACTTCAATCAATACTACACTAGCCACAGATGCCACACACTCATGTCCTCCTTCACCTTCTGAAAGAAATCCATAAATACATGTATAAATAGCGCATGTTTGTCATTGAAAACAGACGTTACCTTATTTTAGATAACGTACCACCTCGAGTCAAACGCGCCGCTAATGGCTGCAATACTGCCGAAGCGGCGTTAAACAATAACTCACTCACTCACTCACTCGAGTCAAACACGATAGGAACATTAGCAACTGTAAAATGCCTATATAATGCAATGTTATAAAGAAACTCGAGACTGAACACTATTTCCAGCTTGTCCCTGTAATTTCGTCATACCTCATTCTCAAATGTATGGTGTAGAACACATTCATTGAAACATATATATATATATATATTTGAGGGTGAATATCAAAGTCGAGTACGCTGAAATTCAATGTACCCATTGCACCCAAAACTTACTGCGTGTAGAACAGTTTTCTTCTGCAGACAAAGTTGCCGTACCCCTGGCGGGGATTCGAACCCCGGACCTCTTGATCCGAAGCCAAACGCGCTAACCACTGCGCTATACCGCCCCCTGCAGCAACCAAAGTACTACTACTGCTATGTTACCATATTATCTCTCATCGAAAGACAAGGTAAAGCACTGTCGTTTAGCAATAGCAATGTGTTGAAAAAGTGATATCAACATGAGAGCTTGGTAATCAAAATGTTCTATCATTTATTGTGAGAGGTAATGTTATAATACCAAAAACGTTACTGCATCATTCCATCAAATGTTACACCAATTATGTTGTTAATATCTTTATTGATGATTTAAATTCATGAAAACATAAAAAACAAATCGGACCTGACATCAATTAATAACAAACCTTGAAAGAGATTATCTTAGTCACATCAAACGATAATGATTCACTTAAGAATCACTTTGTTTGAACAAAATTTCTTCAACATTGTAGAATTAATTAGATCAAAGAGATCACATCGATATGATGCATTTAGGTTTTGTTGAAAGGAATATTCTAAATTATTTTTGCATTTACTTTACATGCAAAGATGTTTGTAATATTGTTCCATTTATCATGAAATATATTTAAAAAAATTAAACTGCAAAGTTATGGTTAACTTTTAATTAGTTTCAAAGATATTTTACAAAGTTGAGGTATGTATAAGCGTGTTTAGTGACTGAGATATGTAATTACTGTATCATGCTATTCCCACATGCTCAATACGTCAGTAACCCAAAACCCACTAGCTAGAACACTCCACTATCTAGACATTAATTGGATGGCCCCGACATACTTATTTTGTTTTATCATTAATTACATCAGGCTGCATTTCCAAGGTTACTGAACTAAATTCCTACTTGAATGACACGAACATTAAGCAGTTCCTAGAAGAGTGCTTAAAGAAACGTCAGGCTTATAAATGTATAATATAACATATATATATACACAGTAAAAAAAAGTTGTATACCAATTTGGATTTTATGATCATGTTATTCAATTCGATAGACAGGCCAAATATGGTATTCTGGATGGGAACTGGTGTGGTTTCTGTTATGGAACGGTTCTCACGAACGGAGCTATTGGCATGCATATCATGCAACCCATGATTTCAGCTAAATGCAGTTTCACCCATCGACTTACCATGGCTAAATAAACTCCTTTTACGGCTTCAATGTCAGTTCAATACACAACATTCATGAACAATGCCACGAAGGAGATTGTCCGAGGCTACGAGATGGCAAATTATTGGACAGCATTTAGCAGGTTTCTCGTACAAGGAAATTGGGAGAAGAACTGGTTACCACTATTCGGTCATCAGTCGTTTAGTGAGGAAACATGCCCAAACTAACCATGTTCTCGATCGACCACGTTCCGGAAGGCCCCGAGCTACCACATTGCAAGAGGACAGGAACCTATTGCGTCATCAACGACGTCAACCGTTTGCGTCAAGTACCGTCTTGAAACAAGCCTGGCTACCCTATAGACGTATCAGCAATCGGACGGTGAGGAACCGCCTCAAAGCAGCAGGTTTAAGGTCTCGACGTGTCATCAGACGTCCAAACCTTACTAATCGTCATAAATGGGATCGTAGGATGTGGTGTGGTGACCGGCAGCGTTGGAACCTGAGGTCATGGAGACGTATCCACTGGTCAGACGAAAGTCGCTTCCTCCTCCATACCGTTGACGGGCGAATCAGAGTTTGGAGAGTCAAGAACAGTCGATACACACCAAGGAACATTCTTCCAAGGGTTCCATATGGTGGAGGATCCGTTATGGTGTGGGGTTGCTTTTCTTTTGATTGCAAGTTGGATTTGGTGACATTACAAGGCACACTTACCGGTGCCCGCTACATTGCAGAAGTGTTGGATCCAGTTGTGATTGACAATTTTGATGATCACAAGACTTGCAACTCGACCCCTGTTCATGGATGATAATGCTCGGCCTCACCGTTCACCAGCTGTGACTCAACATCTGGAGAACAATGCTGTTTCTCGTATCCCCTGGCCAGCATTGTCTCCAGATTTGAATCCCATCGATCATGTCTGAGACATGATCGGTCGACGTCTACAGAGAAGGAAGCCTGCTCCACACAATCTAAGACAACTGGAGGCCGCACTTCACGATGAGTGGCAGCAAATCCCCATGGAAGAATTAAAGAACCTTGTCAGGGGTATGCCCAGAAGACTGGCAGCAATACTTCAGGCACGCGGTGGCAGCACACGATATCGTTCCTAAGACAATGGCACGGGTTATTCAGTATGATTTCTTCATCATGTTCAGCCGTCAAACTTGAAATGACAATACATTTACGAGTCTGTGTTTTTCACTATTTTTAGTCAATTTTTGTTTCCTGTTTTTGGTCATTTGAAATATCTGGAGATTACACAAAAATGTCAACTAATACAACAATTAACTACACTTGCTCCTGAAATTCGTTTTTCCCCTGTGGGATGTTTAGTTTTGCTATAATGGGTCTCTGAAACATACCCCTATCAAAAAAAAGAAGGTGGTGCTTAACTTTTTTGTACTGTGTTTACATAAAATAACGTTTCAAATTCAATATCATATAACTTTTAAGATAAGTATTTTACTTGTTATATTTATGTTCAATGGATGATGGAATGAATGAAGAAAAATCAAGCAAGCAGCTCCCAATCAACCAGCAAGCCCAAACGCACATGCAACATATATGTGAACGGATGTAATCATAATGCTATCAACAAGTGCATGTTCAAATCGAGCTGGATTCGAAATCCACAGAAAAATCTAAGCAGTCCCTTCAACTTGAGGATATGCTACCGTACTTCTTCTAACACAACCCCGGGGTTCTATTTCATTCAGCACCCCCTTATCCCCGGGTTCTATTAGAGGCCCGGTTGTATTGGAGCCCGGTTAATGTTTTTTTCAGACCTGAATTGACGTTTGCAATCTTCTTTGGGCGACTTATTGGACAAGTAAAAACATAGTTTTCTAGAACTACATATCTCGTGGCATTTCTGTTGAAATTCTTGTGATTTATTTACACACGGGTGATAAACACGACTGAAACAGATACACCATGTCCCAAGATGAACTTTCAAAACATTATCTGTTCAAATTTCTGAGAAACTTTTTCGAATCTCCTTAACTAGACGAGGTTCGAGAGTCAGAAACGTTTTTGGCATGTTTTATCACGTCCTGCAGTATAGACGCTTCAACAAATTTCAAAGTTCAAGGAGGTTATTTATGTCGACCATATCATTGATAAATTGAAATTCTTCATGTTTTGAATTTTTAAATTAAATGCCATACATTCTGGCCAAAAACTATTTAAAAAAAAGGGATTACAATACCCCATGTGTATTTAAACTGACATAAAATAAGTATCATACTCTGATGCATACATTTGCGTGTACTTTATTTAACACATGTCTATCGAATACATTCAAAATCGACATTCTCTGGCGGCAGTATTATGTTTGTGTACACTGTTGAATATGTGGTGACGTTGAGTGTATTTACCTCAGCACCTCCTTATCCCCGGGTTGTTTACCTCAGCACCCCCTTACCCCCGGGTTGTATTTGAGGCCCACCTTATGGGAGAGGAAATACAGTATAATAGAAACTTTGGAATAATATCTTAGCTTTGAAATACAAGAGAGATAATTGATTTCGAACATGAAACACGTTAGATGAGAAAAATTGATCCGCTTCACAACACCAATCTGTCAACGGTAATTGCAGTGGAGAAACTATCACCTTAACACTCCCACTGACTTCAAATAATATCAGAAGAATATCCCATCTTGAAGTGTCTTTTTGCACAAAAAGTATCTATCTATTGCAAAACAATTCCTGTCATGTATACCGACATGAGAATTTCAATCAAAACTGTTACAGAATACATAAATTGTACATCTATAAGAACAGTCTTCACTCGTCATCTCACTCCGAATAGAATTCCAATCAAAGATGGGATGAAACTGTTAAAGTTGTCATGATATATAGCGTGAAGAAAACTAGGTTTTATATTTGCCTTAGACATTTTGACACTTCTATTAAAGATTAAAAGCTTAAAGTATCTAGGTATAGCAATGAAAATGGAATTGAAAGATAACACCAACAAAATAAAAACTAATTCTCTCTAATTTTACGTTTAACATGACATGCCATACATTTTCAAAATTACATATGACATGCAGATCCTGCAAATCCAGCTTTTTTTCATTTAGCAATATACTTACCATAGGAGTTCAACATTTGTGATGATCAATAATTCATGACAAATAAATGGTCAATCTTTGTTAGGAAATTCAAACAATTAACTATGTAGGATTTCAATTTTAAGTATTTAATCGTACTTGTACATACACTGTAATCTTCAATTGAATTTTACGAATGAGAGTATTTAAGCGTTTCTAGTCTGAAACACTATGCTTAGATACAATATCTATTTAATGATAATTCCGCAAATGTTTTTTTCGTTTCTAACGTAACTAAAACTGAACAAATGTTGATAGCTACAATAGGTTTCATATGCAATTGGGTACGTTCATTCCCATACCATTATATTCTAATTTAATTTGTGTTTGGAAAATTAACCCTCATAACAAATGAAGTATGTACAAAGAAAAAGCATGGCACCATGAAAAAGAAGCCACGTGAAAACGCAATTTATATGTAACGATAGCAAGTTAAACTAATTTTGCAAGTTGAGTTATAGATTGACAGGAATGTTAGTTCTTACTGTAGAAAAGTACCAAAACAAATTCCACCGAGAAGGTTTCCAATAACAGGGATGTCACATCAAAGACACTTTTTGGCAACTTCTATGATTACAAATCTTGTTGGCAGTCGGTTCTGTAAAAACATTGGACTTTTCCTTTGCATTTGCGTAAGAGGTAATTTTACGTTAACACTGTTATTTCCGTATTTTGATTATAGAAAATGTAATGGATACCGTGTTACTATTTACTCAGGAAACAATGTGACCTTTTACCATGCTTACCATGATATCAAACCTAAAAAGGAACTGTATATAAACTACATTACATCAAGACATGATAGAACTCATGACAACAGTTGACTTTTTACATGAAAAAGGGGGTAACGAACCCTTAAATATAAGAAGTTTGAGAGTATAGTTTATTGTCGTGTCATGGGACTATCCTTTTTTTTAGTCAATTCACGAATAAGTAACCCTGGGAATACTTGCAGTTCTAACCTTTTACATTCATGCCAATTCGCCTTCCTATATTATGATACATAGGCATTCATAAGTAAATAAACTGTTTATGTCCTGTTTAAATTGAAGATTGTCACTCACATGTTTCAATATCCGCATCGCATCGTGCTTTCATGAACACATCCGGTTTCTGACGTCATGTCCACATTGAATCACTTCTAAATATAGATAAGCACGTGTACTGTCTGTTTGTAAACAGGCGCCAGACTAGCATCTGACTATCGCCCTTAAGTTGAAGTAAAAAGTGTGGGTTTTGTTGACACTGCAGCAGCATGTCACCGTTTTCTTTGCTTTTATTCTTGTTTACTTTTTTCTTCCCTTTTTATCAATCTCTCTTGAAAAAAAATGTTCCAATTTATTCTACACAGGCAATAGGTCATATATTTGCCAACTCTGTTCAGATAATATCCAAGCCTTTAAACTTCCGGTATGTCAATCTCATTTTAGAATTACACTGCCTTGCCATACCAATTCATTGCTATATCTCATACCACTTAAACATTATCCTTATTTTAAGACCAAATGAATACAGATAACATTAAAAAGATTAACATGATTTCAGCAAATTGTAGAGGACTAGGAGATAAAAATAAGAGAAGGGAAATTATGAATATTTATAGAAAAAAAAGTTACTCAGTTATTTGTTTACAAGATATTCATTTGGCTAAGGAAGATATCAATGTAATGAGAAATGAATGGGGTCTACAAAGTATCATAGCACCTTTCAGATCTAATGCCAGGGGAGTGGCCATACTCTTTAATAATGATATAGATCTCACTATTCATAGAACAATGGAAGATGAAAATGGCAATTTCATTATCGCTGATATTACTGTTGAAGATAAAAGATTTACATTAACTAATTTATATGGGCCAAACAATGATGATCCTAATTTCTATATCAAACTATTTGAAAATATATTTTCCTTTGACAATGACTCATTAGTAATGGTAGGAGATTGGAACCTTGTTTTGGACCCCTCAGTAGATTTAGAAAATTACAAACATGTGAACAATCCTAAATCAAGAGATATAGTTATTGAACACATACAAAATAATAACCTTTTTGATGTATGGAGAGAATTGAATAACAATACCAGAAAATATACATGGTGGAAAAAGAATCCAAGGAAACAAGCTAGATTAGATTTTTTCTTAATTTCACAAGATATCTTTGATATAACTTTAAATTCTGATATTTTACCAGGCTATAAAACTGATCATTCAGCAATAGCATTAACTCTCTCAAATACTATTAACCAAACAAGAGGTAAGGGATACTGGAAATTTAACACTTCTTTACTCCTTAATCCAGAATACAGTGTTTTAATAAATACATTATTGAAAGAAACAATTGAAGAATATTCTGAAAATGATACATCAGAAAACACCAATAGTGAGCAGAATTATGATAAGGTTAATCTTACAATAAGTGATACTTTATTCTTAGAAACCTTCCTTATGAAAGTAAGAGGGAAAACAATTTCTTTTGCATCTTTTTTGAAAAATAAGAAAAAGAACAGGACTACTGAACTTGAAATTAAAATAAAAGATTGTGAAGACAATGTTAGAAAAGATTTTCAAAATATAGGTGAGGCTACCCTCTCAGAACTATCAAAGTATAAGACTGAATTAGAGCAGATAAAAGAAGAAGAATTGAAAGGTATTCAGATTAGAAATAGAATATTATGGTACGAAGAAGGAGAAAAACCCTCAAAGTATTTTTGTAACCTAGAGAATAGAATTTTCACCAGCAAATCTATAAATAAGATTATTACAGACAAAAATGAGGAGATAACAGATAGCAATTCTATTTTAAAACAGCTAAGAATATTTTATAAGTCACTCTACTCCGCAAATGGTAACTTGGAAGAAAGTGTTAATTTACAAAATGTTGAAACACCAATCTTAAATGATGAACTCAGAGAAGAACTTGAAAGAGACATTGATATGAATGAAATCACTTTCGCAGTAAAAAATATGAAAAACAATAAAAGCCCTGGTATTGATGGATTTCCTATTGATTTCTTTAAATTTTTCTGGACTGATTTGAAAATATGGATTTACAGATTTGTTAATGACGTTTCTACTAATAATGAACTATCTTTAACAATGAAGAGAGGAGTTATTACATGCATACCCAAATCAAATAAAGATAGAACTCGGTTAAAAAACTGGAGACCTATCACTCTTTTGAACGCTCTATACAAAATTGTAAGTACATGTATAACTAACCGTCTAAAAAAGACCTTAGACTTACTCATACATGAAAACCAAACAGGTTTTATTCCAGGTAGAACTATAAGTGAAAACACAAGACTATTATATGACATAATGTTTGAAACTAGAGAACGAAATATGCCAGGATTACTCGTTTTAATTGATTTTGAAAAAGCCTTTGACACAGTATCAAAAGATTTCATCAATTCAGTACTGTATAAATTTGGTTTTGGTTCGCAAATAATTCGCTGGATTAATGTTCTTACATATCATTCAAGTTCTTGCGTGATACAAAATGGCCACTTATCTGAATTTTTTGAAAATGAAAGGGGTTGTAGACAGGGTGATCCCTTATCTCCATATTTATTCCTCTTAGTAGCTGAAATCTTGGGGTGTATGATTAGAAATAATGAAAAGATTAAAGGTATTGTTATTGATGATAAAGAATACAAGTTAGGCCAATATGCAGATGATACTGAATTATTTCTTGATGGTACAGAGGACAGTTTATATGCAGCTATTGAAACAATCAATACCTTTTACAAGATGTCAGGTCTGAAAATAAATATAGATAAGACTAAAGCAATTTGGATTGGCTCAATGGCAAGCAGAAAGGAAATACTATGTGAAACTTTGAATATTCAATGGTACAATGGAGAGTTTGAAGTGCTTGGAATAAAATTTACCCCAAATCTTGCTGATCTTTGGGTGATTAACACAAGAAAAAGACTGGAAGATATAAAGAGACTACTAGCAGTATGGAGAAAAAGACATTTAACATTGATAGGGAAAATTACTGTAATAAAAACTTTGGCCCTCTCAAAATTGGTACATATTTTCAGTTCCTTGCCCAATCCGCCAGATGACTTTATTAAATCTCTCGAACAGATCTTTTTCAAATTTATCTGGAATGACAAAAATGATAAAATAAAAAGGATAACAATGAAAAGACTGAAGACCGAAGGGGGATTGGGTATGGTTGATATAAGCGTATTCATCAAAGCTCTGAAGTTATCCACTCTTAGACTTTACTGTAAAAAATTATCTGATAATAATCCCTCTAACATACCTTATAGCAAAATCTTCAAATATGGAGCCAATGTGGACAAATTATTCAACATTGAAAACCCTTACTGGAAAGATACTTTTGTAGCATGGAATGATTATTGTAAAATGTTTAATGTTGATTCAGACAGTATTGATCACATTCTTGCTGAACCTTTATGGCTCAACCATAATTACAAAAATCCATGCTTTATTATCAAACACTGGGCTGATAAGGGTTTATTGACAGTAAAAGACTTATGTGATGAACATGGATTTATACCTTTTAATGAATTACAATTAAAATATAGAATAAGAGGAACTATATTAGACTATAATTACCTGCTACACATCCTACCGGATTCTTTAAAAAATACTATTAAAGGGACAAGAATCATTCCTTCTTATAACTTATACATAAATATTTACCATAGTAATATTTTAAGACATTCCAAAGGTTCAAGAATATTCTATGATCGGCTTATTTCCAAAAATGATAAACTTAGAATTTGTACTAAATGGGAAATGTTGTTCACTATGTTTGAATTTAACTGGCACAGTGTGTTTAATGTTTACAGATATGGCTTGAAAGATGTTAAACTTCTTGATTTTCAATACAGATTTTTGCATAGAATTATTTATACTAAAAAGGAATTATTGAGAATGAAATTGATAGACAATGATTTGTGCAGTTTTTGCAAGGCTTCTCCTGAGAGCATATGTCATGTTTATTGGGATTGTTGTGAAACTACACAATTTTGGACTGAGTTAGAACTCTGGATAAATAATTTTTTAACTCAAAAATTAAAAATTACAAAATACTTGGTTTGGTTCGGTACACTTCATAAAGATGTATTACTTAATCAAATCATTATCTCTGCCAAAAAACATATCCATTTGTGTAATATTAGAAATACAGTTCCAAAATTCAACAGTTATAAAATGATATTAAAAGAAATATTTTCTGTTGAAAAATTCATCTCAAAGAAAAACAATGAAATTGAAAAATTCCGTAAAAAATGGAATTCATTCATCTCAATTTTCAGCAACTAATTATTATGTGTATAAAAACATCTATGTACCTATTCATAGTCGACTGTATGCCTTGATGTTTGACTCGTGTGTTTGAATATGTAACAATTGGAACGAATAAAAATTTATTGAAAAAAAAAAAAAAATTCGCCTTCCTATTTTCTCAAAGGATGTCATAGAACTTTTTTTTACCGTCATATACAAGGACAGATGCCAGTTACAAACAGGGGCATTTTTCTTATATTTCATTACATGTCTTAGTCTGCTGTCAGAACCGTATTCAACTAGTGTATTTTTTCAAATGTATTCATGGTGGTCTTTACTGTACAACATCAACTATAACGGTGGTTTTCTTTGTTAACAAGTATTATATTGCCTGAAAAGATAAGACTATACCAATTAGTAACCAAATATCCTGCTGTTTGAGGTTTGGCAAATTCAGTTATTAGTTTTATGTTTCATCTAATGTTCTCGTGGTCTTACTTTCCAATTTCTAGCTGAGGAAATTTCATTGCATATTGACATTAATTGACTGTAGTGAAATAAAGTACCCGTACCAGCGACGTATGTGACAATTGCTTGATAAGTTTGATTATTTTAGAAGGTATAGCTTAAAGATGAATACAATACGTGGTTTGGTTCTGCATGATGTGGTCTACTTTCAAATAGGCCTATGCACTTTAACTGTGACCTTATTCCTGTTTGCCATGGTATCATTCACAATTACTACACTCACTCTTTATATTCTGCTTGTATGTAAATCAACAAGAAGAAAATAAATTTGGCGTGGTTCCAAAGTATCCAATGATAATGGCCGTCCCTTGGTAGGAACAGAAATAACAGGGATGAACGGAAAAAAGGAAAGTTGCTCAATCAAATTTACATCTTAATTAGATCTATGTCCGACACACAGTACATGTTATTCATTCAGACAAAATTAGAGTCAGCGATGAACAGAGGCTAAATACATTACATTGTTTTAGGTGTTATAATCAGGTGAATGTGGACATGTAGATAGACATTGGTACCTGCAATGAATGATAACTTTAAATCACATAACCCTGTGGACAGATTTGCCAATACTCTTCAAACAACTTTAAAAGAGTCAGGAGTTTGTTAAAGATCGGGAAGTGGTAGTTTAAACTGATATGTGTTTCTGAGAAACTTCTTGCAGCAGATATGAGAAATAGAACTAATTAAATTGTATTTTGAACATTTGCATTGTGATTTTATATTTCCTATAACAGTACAAAATGTATAAACCATATTGTAATATCCGAACTTTACTGTGACAGTAACTCCAATTCCGTTGCAAATCATAACTCGTGCCCTTTACATCACCACCAATTTAAATGTTTATTCAACAGGAGGCTATATGCCACCAATTCACTTCCCATTCTTCCTTGAAGATGCTTTTGCCAGCTTATATGGTTAAGACTGGTTCCCAAAGGTCAACGTAGTAATATGCGATTGGAGGAGACATTGCATTGTACAAACATACACACATCATTCGTTACACGAGGGAATGCCACTTTAGCAGGCTTAATAGCCTTATGGCTAAATATAAGTTCTTTTCCTTCCTACCATGATTGATTTCCGACTACAGAAATAAAGAAAGCGATGATGGCTCAAGACATCTTTTGGATTACACATTGTTCAACCTCCCCTTGTCGAGGATTTTGTTTGTCGGAGAATTATTGAAATCCGAGGCACCGCAAGATCTCGATGTTCATCTTACGCAGATTATTTGACAGAGACGTCACGTTACAGTCGACCTTTCCGCCCACCAATTTGACAGAAGCACCGTCAAGCTGGAAGAGAACAAATAATGCAGCGAAATAATTTTCGCCACATCCAAATATATTCATATTTCTTGATGCCAACTCAAGATCCAATCAACCACCATCAGGATGAGATGCACGCACCTCCCAGCAGTTACCCGTAAATAACACAAGGAATGGGGAGAATTTGCCGACATGTATTTCCAGAAGTGGGGAGCGCAAAAGTTATATGAAAGTGTTCAAAAGCAATGTTACCCCATGTGTGACACACAACTCATGCTCAGCCAACACATGATGGAATGTAAGGCCAACTACGTAAAGTTGAAATAACGTTTGACATATTTGACTGTTCGTGCAACTGTTTCATTTGGAAGACCAATAGCTATTCTACACTTGTGTCAAATTTCAAAGGTGTGAGATTGAAAATTTCCCTGTATATTTTTACTTACAATGTCAGGGTACATTTGTGTTTAACGCTTTGCTATTGAAACAGCTCAATTAATGACATTCTGTGCACTTGTTTAATAGTGTATAAATGTAGTATCTGTATTGAGAATGATGTATATGTACTAAGTCAAATAAGGTCGAAATTTATTTATTGATGCAACAACCTTTGTAAAGAAACAGTTACAGATGAGTTATGACCCTTTGATAATTTGGAACCCACCATGGCTCACTGCCCTTATGAAGACAGGTGATATCTCTTATCTTCCTTATTATGAATATTCTTTATGGTAACACCTCACACATTGGTTCGCATAAATAACAGATCATCTCCAAAACAAACATTGGAAGAATAAATCCAAAAATGTTTAAGCCATTTAACATTATTATTTCATGAATATAGCATATGTTGTACACTGACCAGAGTTTATTACAAATAAACAAGAAAATATTCAATTACATGTACATATATGTTAATTAAGCTTGAATCTGTTGTCATTTGTCCCTTCTGTAGGAGGCCAGGTCTGTGTCCAAGTAGTTTCCGTTTAGTGTAGGGTCATTTCTGACTGTCCACTGTTTCCTTCATCCTCGTCCTCACTGACAAGGTTTCCGCGGCTGCATCTCACTTTTGAAAGCTTGAGCTTGGCCACTCAGTGGATGTATGGGATGACGTTCTGGGTTTGGTAACCAGTTTTCTTTTGAGACAGGAACAGTTTAAGTCAGGCTTTTGCAGCTGCAAGAATCGATTCTCCGGTCTTGACAGAATTAGAAGGGTAACAGATCATGTCATATAGTTCCCTGATTTGTTTTTGTCTAAGGAAGCAGCTTCCCAGAAATGCCTCAGGGAGTGGATTCAGCAGTTTCTTTTTGTTTTATAATGTCCAGACAAGCATGTCCATTTCATCTACTAAGGTCCCTGTCCTCCCAAACTGAGAACGTCACCCCACCCCACACTGGGTAATCTTCTGTCGTGGATCATGTTTTTCTTGCGGTCTGTATCACGCTCTGTTATTATCATCAGCAGATGGAGTTCATCCACAACGTAGTTTGCTATCGGAATATTCTTAAAGGTTGATGTTTGTCGGCATGCTCTCTGGTGTTACTGACACACTGTCCAAGCTCATCGTGGTAATACGTCCTAGGGTGGCCCGTCCTCCCATCTGTCGTTCTTGTGAACTAGTCACAACGGATAAGCAGCATGGTTCCCAGTTGAACTGCCACGCCCAAGAACAATTTCCAGTATCTTCATGTCCGACCCAAAGAGAACTGTCAATGACCAACTTATTTATCTCGGCAAAGAGTGGGAACAGTTTTAAATTGTTGAATTTTAGAGAAATGTATTTTCGGAAGTGTATTTTTGGAAATAAACGTCAAAGCATTTTAATTCACAATACAATGTACAGCCTCCATTATAAGGACATTGAAATTGTAAGTTGTGAGTCCTATTCATGTCTCCTGCTTTCTTTCATTGATAGAACAGTTACATTATTTCTAAATTATAGGTCATATCCTCAGCTACCAGCATGCGCATTAATCAAGTATGATATTTTGAAACGAAACGTTTGCTGTTTAGGAAAACAATAAAAGTATATTATAGCAATGCAGCAGAAAATTATCCATGTCCTTAGCCAGATTCAAAACTGTTTTCAGTGAAACAAACCTGTCAGCACATGTGAGGAACTTGAGTTCTCAGAAATTCATTCGGCAGTGTGAATGCTATTTTATTATTACTTATACTAATAAATGAGGTAAATTGATTTCATGAGTCTAATTATATTTCTTTTCTACGACCTACAGCTTTACCCTACAGTTATATGTACATTGCAAAAGTGTTGCACCCCCTACATTCATATAGAAAATGTGATGCTGTGGCAATTTTAGGATATGTATTGAATTAACCACTAAAGACATAGAGATAGGATACTTAATGATTATGTCTTCGAAGAAACATATTCATGTTGACATTAAAAGAAATTACGACTGAATTTGCAATGTTGTTTTTTTTACACCCAAATAACTATTGTTCCTGTACCGAAACTATGCGATAAACATTAGTTATCAGAGGACGAAAACAAACATGTTGTTACCAATTTGACTTTCACGCATCAGAACATCTTTTTTCAAGCAAAATATGGAAATAACTGGTTCTTCAAATTCCATCCCCTTTTTCAAATTTTTTGACAAGTGATAAAAAGGTCATAATCATACGATTTTGGAATTATTCTGAGCTCTTTATGAGTTCGAGTCGTTATCAAACACATCTCTGTGATTTAGAGGTGTCATTACAGTAATAGAGACAGAATATGTCAGTAAGCAACTTTCTTCAAATTTGTCTTTTTCCAAACAATGGACTGACAATCTGAAGGTTCATACTGCTGTTTTTAACAAGTGACATTTGGTTAAAAGTAAGTTACCAAAGGTTCATCAGTTCACTTGAAAGAATGGAACTGCTTACATAAGAACAATCAATGCTGACTTTCAGTTTTCAGTGTAACAATACTTGTTCCTGGACACCAATATGGCAGAATTGTATGAATGCAAATATCACAAAGTTGTGAAACATTATCTGAATGAAATTTGCTTCGTTACAAATATCACAAAGTTGTGAAACATTATCTGAATGAAATTTGCTTCGTTAAACTGGTAGATAATGCTTCTGTCATATCACAAAGTTGATTGTCCTAAAACATTGTCAACTTTCTTATCAGACAACTGATACTGGTGAAATAACTAGGAGGTGCAACACTTTTTTTGCTATGTATAGTTAAAATATATAATACAATCATCAAGACAATCCCCACCTTTTCATCATGAATATTGCACCATCACTAAGATAAAACTAGATGTGCCACTTAATGGTCATAGTAAATGAAATTGCACTTTTTAGATGATGTCATGTTAACGTTAAATGTCAGACAAATGTTTTAATTGTAGCATAATATACTTTACTAAATTCAGCTTGAAATAAGGTGAAATAAGTATAGCGACCAGTCGTTATTAAAGACACACAAGATAGATAGTTCACAAAAATGCTTAACGCACTGGGTCCATAGTACTAGGGTCCAGGGCCAGGACTCTTTTAGCGCTACGACAGTCGTGAGTATGTAAGTACCTGTATGTACTTTAACGTTAACAATGGCTTATACGGCTATCTTAGCGCTAAGAGAGCTTCGAAAATCTAGCTCCAGCTAAGTATCTTGAGTTACATTCTGCTGGACAGTATAGACGTCTGAGTCTCTTTTTGCCATTCATTATACAATGCAAGGATCAACCTGAAGGTTCGTGGACATCCCTTGTTCTCATCTTTCGTTCCAAAATGATCTTTGATGAAACGTTAACTCATTTCCCCACCACATCTCATCTTTGAGAAACAAATTAACTCGACAATCAATATTTATATAATCAAAGACACATTACAGCTTTTCCTAGATCACTTAACAAAGCTGGTCGAGATTGGTTTGATGACAATGTCTAACAAATATCTATGTTTATATATAGTTATATAGTACATTTAGGAAGTTGGGAAGAAAACGATTTTGAACGCTTTCTTAAAGGTATTTTCGTTTCGTTTGTATTACAAATTAATTATGTGTGTATACATGCCCTGTTGATAGCTACAGTTCATTGGGATAACCTGTTACTGACAGTACAACTGATTTCAAAAAGAGAAAGATCGTTATATTTGCCGTTGTACAGTAAAGACACCGTAAATACATCAGAGAAAAGACACTAGTTCTGACGGAGAGGTAAGACGTCTAATGAAATATAAGAAAAATGACCCATTATGGATCTGAAGCCTGTCCCTATGACAGTAAATGTTTTTTTTTATTATAAAAACGTTCTATGACATCCTTTGAGAAAAGAGGAAGACGAATTGGCATGAATGGAAAAGGTTAGACGTGAAAGTATTCCCATGGCTAATATACTGAGAATGTATTAAACAATTATACTCCTCTGCCGCCTCGTAGCCTACATCCATATGTGCTGGGTGAAAATAATTATATCTACTAGTTGCCTGTAGTTTGATCACATTCTTCACAGTACAGTATATATTTGTATCATATATGAAATGCCAGATCAGATGTCTTGGATGCTTAACTTCGTCTTATATGGAACCAGCTTTTTGTGAGTATGACAGATGAATAAAAGGGTTATATCAAAACGATTCATTATTTTCCACTCGTTTCAAGTATTAAATGTTATTCTATCATGAATTACTTCTACTTACATTTTGGAAATGTTTTTCTGTAACAGGATTTATCGACATATTTCTCTTTATTCAACAGTTGTGAGAAACTAATATTCAGATATATCACTTAATATCTTTTAGACAATGTCTTAACCATCAAAGGGACAAGGTGGGTCTTTGAGGCACATCAGAGTGTTCTCAAAAGAACTCAAAAGCAGTTGGACGATTTTTAATTTCGTTTTATCTAATCCTCAAAAACATCATCAACAATATCTTTCATTCTTCAAAATCATTCGAACAAAAATTATGAAATGTGTTAATTGTTTTAAGAATTTTGTTGTTGTTACAGTAAGGGACAAGGTGGGCCTCGGAAGCCCAAGCATGATTTTCTGTCTGCCAAAATCGAGTTTTTTTGTCGAGGCGAAATGTTCGTGTGGTAAGCTGTTGGTACAGTCAATGCTGGCGATAGTTGCCTTACTCTGAGGGCGTGGGTTCGAATCCCGCATGGAAAGGATACAATTTAGAAACTAAACGACAGGTTGATTAAGTATGATTCCAAGTTTGTCTGACAGATCTATCTGACATTGTTAACGTTCCTATTTACTCCACTTATCTTCACACGAGAAGAATGAGTTAAGCTCAAAATAGCATATATGTTCCTAAATTGCCCCTTTGGCTGTCATATTGTTTCTACATTGCTCGATAGAGAATCTATTTTGGCATTGAAGGTGTAATCAGAGTGGTTCAAGATATTCCTCTTTCTAAACGAATTGCGACATAGAACTATCATTTGCTTGTAAAAGCATGACATACGACGAGATATTAATAGCATATATGTTCCTAAATTGCCCCTTTGGCTGTCATATTGTTTCTACATTGCTCGATAGAGAATCTATTTTGGCATTGAAGGTGTAATCAGAGTGGTTCAAGATATTCCTCTTTCTAAACGAATTGTGACATAGAACTATCATTTGCTTGTAAAAGCATGACATACGACGAGATATTAAACTGTACAGTGTAAACGCGTATCTGGATGAATATCCGCTTTTGAAAGAGAACAGGTGTACTAAAAGGTGACTTAAGAGTTTGAGGTAACTGCGCCCGAGACACAGTGACTGTGATGAAGTACCTACGCTCACACGTATTGAATATACAACTCATCAACTATTCATCATTTATGAGATAATTAAAAATGCAAATACTGGTTAATAAAACAACACCTTTTCAGTTATTGGATGCTCTTTCTCTACTTCTTAAACTCATCCAGTCAGGTTTATTTTAACAGCTAGATTATTTATCTGTGAACATTGGTGTGAATTAGTTGTTTGTATAACACGTGAAACCTTATCATAACCTTGCATGGTTTAAGATGAAATTCTTGTTATTTGGAGTAAGATTTAGATATATGTTATGAGTACAACACATAATTATCTTATAAACAATATACGATTAGGGTGAATTCACACAACGTCATTCAAGATAACCTAAAGCAGAAATTCGATTTTGGGTTCATAAAACGTCTTGATTAATATCTTTTGAAAATAAGATTTCCATTCCCGACAGAATAACTCTCATAATATGGCCGCCAGGAAAGGGCTCTTGAAATCGTCTACGTGATGTTTTGTAAGAATATAAGAACTACAAATATATTGTGCAAATACAAAGAGCTTCAATTGCATTTTTGTGTGAGATTGTCTGTTTAGAACAAAAACTCTAACGATTGTTCAATACGTGATTGTGAAGGTCAAAGGGAACGTTATGAAAACCTTTCTACTGCAAAACTCGGACTAACACAAACACTTGCTCTCATAGGTTATATCGGTTACAGTGTCGCTACACAACCTCCCTTCACTTAGCATGCAAACTGTTCCTTAATAAATGCAATATAGTAAGAAGACACTCATATAAGAAATGGATGAGCGTTTGCGGGACACCGCAAAAGCAGAGCAGCTCCGAAACTTAGGGTCTCGCCTCTCCCTGTTCCGTCTTCTCGTCAGCATCAATAACATAGGAATTCTTTTAATGAAGTTTTTTCATTATTCGAGTTATTAATAATCATCACTGGGGTCACTTTTCACAAGTTTGTTCTTAAAACCTATTTCTTTTTTCAAAAATTTGATCAAAGGATTAACATGGCCTTAACCAATATATCATGACCTTGACCTTCAAGGCCAAAACATCAATGATCACTTTTCCTCTTGTATAACAATCATGCAATGACTCAACATGTTCATAGTTAAAATACGGCATATTCACAAAAACAGGTTTAAGTTGTGACCTAGCTGTGACCTTGACCTTTGCCAGATTTTAGCGAAAACCTTTTCAAATCTTGGTTTTTCTCCATAGTTCATATATACCAAATAAGAGCCTGATAGCACAAACAAAGTTTGAAGTTATCATGTTTACAAGAATTGTTGTAGTGATTTCAGAACTCATGACTTTGACCTTGAATGTGAACAAGTCAAAATCATTCACCAGGTTTATAAGAAAGAAGCCATCTATATGAGGTGTTAATATCTTCATGGAAAAAGGTTACTAAGTGATTTCAGAACTGGTCAGCATGACCATATCTCGTGCGTCAATGACAACTTTTCATTGTCTGTAACAATCATATAATGATTCAAAGTGTTAACATTTTTGCAAAAGAATGCTTAATTCGTGACCTCGCTGTGACGGATGTTAGCGAAAACCTGTTCAAATCTTGGCCTTTTTCCATAGTTGAATTAAACCAAAGAAGAGCCTGATAGCACAAATATATTTCAAGTTATCGTGTTTACAAGGATTTTTTTTAGCGATTTCAGAACTCGTTACCTTGACCTTGAATGTGATCATGTCAAAAAAATTCCCCAGGGGTATAAGTAAGAAGTTATGTATATGAGTTCTCAAAACCTTCTAGGAAAAAAGTTATAGCCAATACAAAACGCGCCGGCGGCGGAAACTGCACAAAATCGGATAGCAGCTGGAGCTGCTAATTACACAATGTTTGGAAATGCCTTTATTTCATAAATCCCAAAAGTTCAAAACGTAAAACATGGTGAAGGTCAAAATGAAAGTTTTGAAAACCTTACTTCTGCCGCATCAGTCCAAGTTTAAGTTATTTTCAATTGGGCAAATGTTACAAAGGTTGTCAAAACTCAGTGTTTGTAACTTAAAGAGTAAAAGTTAATTTGAAAGGTCAGTGTCGACACACATTCTTCTTTCATTCTGCATTCGTACTGTACTGTAAATCCAATACTTAAAACATGATTTTGGGAAAGAAAAGGAGCACATAAACCTTCCAGTCGGTCAGAATTAGGTTCTTATCCATCAGCGATATGGATGAAACATATTTTTTTCAGACTGCTGCTGAGTGTTCACAAGGTTCGCTGCCAACAGATGGGAGTCTGTTGTCGGCATGTCTGTGTCTGTTCTCTATCAGTGGAATGTCTCTGAACTCCAGAATTTATAACTTCAAACAGTTTCGAGGGTACATAAACCAACTAAGTATAGGCAAACAAGAACTGGCCAGTGAAAGAATGTTCTTTCTGACATGACATCATAGTTTCAAGCGTGCCCTTACCTACAATCTTCTTTCACTGGCCAGTTCTTGTTAGTCTATACTGAGTTTACATACAACGTACAAATTAATGTTCATTATGACAAATCAGGCTCCTCCTATGGTATGTATTGTTTAATATCAATACAAAAAATATCACATTCAGGTTCGATTACTCTCATAACAGGTAAAGCTGATATAGGGTTGGCTGCTTTAAAAACAATATTATATTTGAAAAACATGCTAAAGAAAAATCATATTTGATGAGAGCTCATTCTCAAACAGACATTCTGGTTGTATAACGGAAACACAATATCAAGCTGTTAGTGGAGTGACGATTTCAAGAAATTTCAAAGAGCCATACGTTGTATCTCTTACATAAACTGAACAAAAACGCTAAGGAAATATACAATTAGGAAATATAGCTACTGTTTGTGTTAGAAGGTTAAAGGTGTATCCATTGTGTTTCATACAATTTTATTTGGCTTTAATACCTTCCAACACACCGCATGTGCTGTTTACAGTACAAATAAATTCACCCAGCTTGCAAATTCATCCTGAATCGCCAAATATATCATAATTACTTGTTTCCAATACAATTTACGTACTCAGTACTTATATGACCTATTTTTCTGTTATGAATGAGATTCCAAAATTATATTTGACTTATAATCGTCAATCGCGAATCAGAAATAACTACTTTTACCTACATATCGTCAATATGATTAGTCCACTATCATCAATATGGTAGTTTTCGGTGACAATCAGTACTTCTCGATTAAGTAACACCATTTATAACGTTTGGATTATGTGACCCCTAACAACACAATGGATGTACCCTTAAGTCTGTCGGCAGTTAATTTGTGTTTATATTACTTCTTGTTTTGGTTATCTGAATTTTCCAAAATACATACAGCTTATATTGTATATCAACATTAAACAAGTACTTGGTCAATGATAATCATATATTTACATTACTTTGAAGATAAACCATATTCTTGGAGAAATGTCCAAAGTGCAGCCAACCAACCAGGCCCATGCCCACAGGGGCTTGTATTGTCGAAACTAGCGATTAAAACGAATATGAAGTCGACGATCCAGCCCCATATACTATAAAAAAGTAAAGGGATGTAACGGGGTCAACACCCAAAGTCCGTTTGAAATTATATTTCAGAATGTTGTCATCATATTATCATTCAATGTTATATACCACGCCAAAGCCAATACATTTGTCTTTAAAACAAGCCATCAAACGTAAAAATCGAACGGATAATAACAAGGATATGATTTTTCAAAGCCAAAAATATTAGCACATTGCTCATGTGAGCCATTTGCCTAGCCCACCAAAATGATAAAATAATCGCTTGAAAAAATTATTATAAAATACTTTATAATATCCTGTCAGCTAATAGTGACCCATTTACAAAGCCCAGTATTTGGAGCATCAGATCGCGCAAGAATTATAACACGGGGTGCACTGTAATTGACGTACCAGGGATTTTAGATAATCTCAAGTATGTTTCGAAACATCGTTTGATAGTGAGACGTCCATATTGAATGACCTTGGCATTGGTCTATTTTTGGAAACGAAATGATGTCATAGGGCTATTTGAGGCTCTATGACATCATTTCGTTTCCAAAAATAGACCAATGTCAAGGTCATTCAATATGGATGACTACTAGACAAACGATGTTTCGAAACACACTTGATGTAATGTAAAATCCCTGGTATGTCAAGTACAGTGTCCCTCATGTTATAATTCTTGCGCGATATGATGCACCCAATACTGGGCTTTGTAAATGGGTCACTATTAGCTGACAGGATATTATAAGGTATTTTATAATAATTTTTTCAAGCGATTATTTTATCATTTTGGTGGGCTAGGCAAATGGCTCACATGAGCAATGTGCTAATATTTTTGGCTTTGAAAAATCATATCCTTGTTATTATCCGTTCGATTTTTACGTTTGATGGCTTGTTTTAAAGACAAATGTATTGGCTTTGCCGTGGTATATAACATTGAATGATAATATGATGACAACATTCTGAAATATAATTTCAAACGGACATGGGGTGTTGACCCCGTTACATCCCTTAACTTTTTTATAGTATATGGGGCTGGGTCGTCGACTTCATATTCGTTTTAATCGCTAGTTTCGACAATACAAGCCCCTGTGCCCATGCCTGTCTCGCCAACTCAGACAACCTGTCAAAATACAAACAAATCACTGTATATGTATATCTATATCTATATATATATATATATATATATTTTATGTCACAACGAAGGCTTCAACCAGAGCATGTAAATGGTGAAAATAATAGAACGAAATCCTTACATTATTTCAAGCAAACATCGGAGTTTATCATTTAGGTCAATCATATGCAAAATTTATAACTGCATATATTTACCAATTCACGTTTGTTTTACAAATACTCATGGTGTACCAAATTCGTGGTTTTTAATCTCCCCAGATTGTTCGTGTTGTGCTTTAAATTATTTTTGTTACCCATGTCGGTATACCTTACACACTTCCTGGCGAAAAAGTAAGTAAACACTTCAAACCATACCTAAAGCTAGAGCTTGAAAATAGCAACATTAAACTGGAGATGTTTTAAGTGTATCAGAAATAGGTTCTGTTCTGTCAGACATCTGGGTACATATTTTCGAAGCTCTCTTAGCGCTAAGATAGTCGTAAGCCAATGTTAATGTATGGCACTTGTGACTATATTAGCACTAAGAGAGCTTCGCGAATATGGCTCCTGGAAGAAACATGTTTTTGAGTATGTATTAAGTTCGCCGCCAACAAATCGGTTGGAATCGGTTGATGGCATAATTCTGTCTGTTCGCAATTTGTGGAATACCTTTGAAGTATATGCTCCTTATTTCCTCTCTTATCATTTCTTATTCAAACAAAGATACATGTCTCTCAAACAGTTAAATATACATTTTGTTTTGTTACTGCTGTCATATTTGTTAAAGCGTATCCAATAAGTGTTGTATTGCAGCACATACATTGAATTATGTATTATCACAGACAGAAGGTTTAAATGCTCCTGATCAACTGATAAGACTCTATTAGAAACAGAATAGTTGTTCTGTTCAAAAAATAAATGGGGTGGAGACTCTTCTTCTATCGATCACCCATCCGCTCCAAACTGGATTACGTATCCATAATCTATGGATCTGCCCGTCCCTCTTATATCAAAATGCTAGATACTATCCACCACCAGGGTCTCAGGCTTTGTCTTGGGGCTTTCAGAACTTCACCTGTTGAAAGTCTCTACGTTGAAGCTGATGAGCTATCTTGAAGATCGGCGCATCAAACTAGCACTTCAATACATAACCAAACTAAAATCTAACCCTTCCTACACCTGGGTATTCAATCCAGAATACCAGCAGTTGTATAATTCAAAACCTAAAGCTATTCCACCTTTCGGTATCCGGCTTCAACAACATGTTGAAGATTCAGATATAGACCTCTCAACAATAGCGGAACACGGTCTGCTTGCCACTCCACCATGGCAGTTGGCCAAGGCCCATATAAATCTCAGTTTAACAGCTCACAATTTTTTTTTCGCAGATTATAAGCCAATTTACACTGACGGTTCTAAGTATGGACCCACAGTTGCAGCAGCAACTGTCACTCCATCAACAACATATGCTTCAAGGCTGCATGATTGCAGAAGCATCTTTACTGCAGAAGCTAAGGCCATTCTTAAGGCTGGCAATCACATTAAAAACTCAACTCAAAACTGTAAGAGTGATCACCCAGTTATTAGGGATATTTATTACTTCATAATTCTTGCCTCCAATGCGACATTGTCTTTTGCTGGCTTCCTAGCCATATGGGTATAAGAGGTAATAACAAAGCTCAGTAGCTATATCAGCATTAAACCTCAATCATATTTCTCCAACTAAACTTCCATATACAGATTCTAAACCTGCTATTAAATCTTATATTAAACGTTGGAAGTCCCAATGGGACCAACAACATAATAACAAACTTCACAGTATTCAACCGCATCTAGTGGGTGAGTTAGGGTTTAACGCCACTTTCAAGAGTATTCCACTTATATCACGGCTGCTAGTATTATTGCAGGTAGAAAGCCCGCAACGCCATGTGGCTATGCATTGTGGTGAAACCTGCGAGCAACGGCTGGAACCAGCGAACCATGGGTGGTACTACGCTGAAATTCAGTGTAGCATTGCACCCAAACCTTACTGTGCGTAGAACAGTTCTCTACTGCAGACAAAGTTGCCGTGCCCCTGGCGGGATTCAACCGCATCTACGTTACACATCTCTATCATCTTTTACCCGACAGGAAGGTTGTGTCCTACGACGATGTCGTATTGGACACACTCATTTAACACACTCATATCTTTAAAAGGGGGAAGATCCCCCCGACGTGTGTCCCCTGCAAGTGTCCCCTCACCGTTAAGCACATTTTAGGTGAGTGTTGGGACTGCTCATATCAGGGAAACATTTTGCACCAATATTACCATTTCTCAAGTTTTTACTTACTTTGGTGAACATCGCGTTTTAGATCTTATCAAAGAAATTAATCTTTTTGATAAACTTTAATGTTTTAACCTTTTCTAAATCAGCTTTTACCAATCTTGTGATAATTCGCTGGTGTTTTTACGACTTTCGTGTCGTTTCATGCTTGCGATACTGCCGAAGCGGCATTAAGCAATAACTCGCTCACTCACGGTACCAATTGTTTGAGGTTGAAGTTTTACTTACTGTTTAAAAAGTGGGTAGTGCGTTATTTATGACGAGGTGTATATGTTCTACACTAATCATAACTTGAAAGCAAGTCATTTTCATATTCCCTTTCCCCTACTGTCATCAAATTTAACTTTGCAGATACTTCAACAAACCCAAACTTGTAGCAAATGACTATTAAATGACAAAACTCAACCCAGGAAATTGTGATTAATCGAAGTAGATTTTGATTAGGCAGGTGACCACATTGTATACAACTCAAATTCTTGAGTCCAGCCTTCATTGGTTTATCCAATGAAACCAAATTGCTCGGGACTCGATAAAAACACCTTTTGTCAAATTCCATAATGTGGCACTTTAAGGAGGTTGGATACCTTTGTTTATACGCACAAATGACGCGCATGTAACAGCGCGTATACTCGTACGTGTTTATCTCCCCTCGTCTTGCTTCTAATTACACTTCCGACACCGCTTATCTCCCCTGAATCAAAATGTCTGCCGTCAAGCTAAGATCGCCAAAAGGGCGGTTTACCACTGCAAGAGTTAAACAACGTAATCAGAAGATCAAATCATCGATGAAATGCCACCATAAGAAAGGTCAGCACACTGGGAAAGACGGACACAGTGTTTACAACAAGATATCGGAGAATGACACTATTTTCAGTGGTCGTCGTATAGTTGAATTTGATACGATCATAAAAGGACTTGTTTGTCAGGACTGTGAAGGTGACTTACTGTTGCAAAATACCACCTCCGAAACCAGAGTAGGGCTCGCCAGTATTCTCTACATTGAATGTAAGTGTGGTGTTTTGAATAAAGTCCCTACCGGAAAATTTCATCGGAATGGTGATGGAAATCGGGGATTGCCAGTGTACGATGTCAACACGAAGGCAGCAGCAGGTACGAAATGTTTTTGAAATATTGCTACCGGGGTAATTATAAAACTATATTTATTTGGAAACAAATTAAAATGAAATAATTAATGGGAAATATGTTTATTCAAAAATACTTGTTTTGATAATTATATTTTTTTCTTCAAATAAATCTATAAAGCCTATGTCGACATATTTTTAAATGATGAATTTAACTATATATCTTATTTATTATGAGCACAACTATATATCTTGATATTGAAGTTTAATTGTTTTGATGATTTATTTGCAGTTGAAGTTTATCATAAGTATATTTAGAAATAGCGGCTTTCTTGGTGGTGGCTACCCTTACTGATCACTTTCATCTTTCTAATATCTTTGTGTCTGCTTGCAATGCCCTACATTCTATTTCACCCTCATGCACTATCATTCTCCATTTCCTCTAAATAGTTCACAATATTTACTCTAAATTTCTCACAATATTTACTCTAAATAGCTCACACTGACACAAAAGTTAATGTGTTTAAATAGTCAATGTGTTGTTTTATTTGATTAATATTTTGTATTTAATTTCCTGTAATCACTATCATTAGGAACTCTTTAAACATTCTAAATATAATCTCAAAACAGTAACTCAAACTGTGTTAATGCAAAGAGCTGTAACAAACTCTCAATAAATGTCGAGCAAGAATTTTAATTGTTTTCTGAAAATGAATAAATGTCTCGTTCTATCTCAGAATGTGTATAAATATGCCATTTGAGTGAAAAATAGTTACTGATCATTCTAATTTGTTCCTTTTCAGCTATGATTCACACAGGCCTAGGTCCCACTCATGTGGTCAACTTCCTATCTGCAATGAACATCCCGCCGATGACAGTCAAGAGACGAGAGCGAGAAATTGGTCCTGTCATTGAAGATGTAGCACAGAAGTCTTGCAGGACGTACCTGGAGGAGGAAATCGATCTAACACGTACACAAGGCAATATGGGTACGTTGCCATCGAGGTGCATGGTCAAATATCACGAATGCTGAAATATATCTTGCCATCTAGACATATCTTGCCAATATAACATTGTTACATTTGGGATAACACTACCTTCAGTAGCACAAATTCTTGTACTTTTTTTACTACTACTGTTTGTACTATTGAACGTAGTGTTATCCCAAATGTAACAACGTTATATTTGTTCACTGTCTAAATGACATGTATTTCAAATATCTTGCTAAGCAGATTGTCATTTAAAATTTATGATGATTCATTGCATATTATCGAATCATTTTTTCATTTGTAAGTATTCAACTTCTCATGATAAATCTCTAGAATGCTGCAATGTTGTGTTGACGTATCTTGGCAAGCAGGTTACTATTTCATAATTTATGATGATGCGTTGCATATTATGAAATTAATTTTTCAAATGTAAGTCTTCAACATCTTATGATAAATCTCAAGAATGCTGGAATCTTGTGTAAACGTATCTTGGCAAACAAGTTATCATTTCCTTATTTTTTAAAGATTTGTAACATTAACCTAGCATTTCAAATGTAATTCTTCAAAATCTTTATTTTCTCTTTAAATTATTTTTCAAAAATTAAAATTCTGTTGCAGATATTGAAGACCCTGTTCAGTTGACCGCCAGCTATGATAAGGGATGGCAGAGGAGGAGTTCAGGAAGAGTTTACAACAGCAAGTCAGGTCATGCATGTCTCATCGGGGCCAACACAGGGAGCATCATAGCTTATGGTTCCAGGAAAACTACCTGTAGGATCTGTGAAAATGCAAAGAGAGATAACGTGACAGCTCGGAAGCATGATTGCAGATATAACTGGAGCGGAACTGCAAAGGCAATGGAATCAAGTGTAGGTGTTGAACTTCTTACAAAAACATGCAGTAACAAATCAGCAGTGAAATACATCGTAATGGATGACGATTCAACCACCTTGTCACACATTAGAAACAAGTTCGATCCTGATATTGTCAAATGGAGTGACATTAATCATGCCAAAAAATCACTTACCAACCGACTCTACCAACTAAAAACTCGCCACAGCAAACTTTCCACAAAGGTGATCACTTACTTGAAGAAATGCTACTCCTATGTTTTAGCCCCAAACAAGAACAACGTAGATGCAGTTAGAAAAGGACTGAGGTCAATCATTCCCCATGTTTTTGGTAATCATGACCTGTGCATGGAAAGCTGGTGTGGGTATGCGAAAAATCCAGACACATACAAGTACAGATCTCTTCCTAGGGGCAAGTGTTTGACAGGTGAAGATTTTCAAGCTGATCTAAAAGCTGTTTTTGAGGTCCACGCTTTGAATGCTGACAGACTGGCACCATTAGGATCTACCAAATCCAACGAATCCTTCAACAACACAGTTGCGAGTAAGGCCCCTAAAAACAGGCATTATTCGGTCTCTGAGAGTTTTGATTACCGCCTAGGTGCAGCAGTTTCACAGAAGAATATTGGACCTGGCTATCTCCTTTCTGTTTATAAGGA
Organism: Gibbula magus; assembly: GCA_936450465.1. Classification (NCBI taxonomy): domain Eukaryota; kingdom Metazoa; phylum Mollusca; class Gastropoda; order Trochida; family Trochidae; genus Gibbula; species Gibbula magus. The sequence continues at coordinate 94,056,330 of OW388289.1, read as the reverse complement.
TAAACAGATTTCACCTGGTAAAGCTTTACTAAAAAGGGCAAGGGCAATGAAAAAAGAAGCAATGAAGAGGAAGGCAACGGCTTTAACCAAAACGTTCAAAAGAAGGCGGCTACAACTTGCTGAGAACAGATCAACATTCAACCAGGAACATGAAATTAGAGAGGGTCAAACTTATGAAAGCAATGTTGACATTTCTTCAGAACAGGATGTGACCAGAATACCGGATCCTGTTGTTCTACCAGAGAGCAAACCCTTGGCGTCTTCAGATCATGTGATGGTTTTCTTCGATTTAGAAACATCTTCGTCTGAGTGGAACACCGAGATATGTCAGATCAGTGCAGTCTCTGACCAAAGCAATGCTTTCAATCGTTATATTTTGCCATCCAAACCAATGAGTGTGTTTGCTTCTAATGTCACCAAATTAACAGTCCATGAAACTACTCTTCTTCACAAGGGATTACCTGTTGTTACTGTTACCAAGGAAATGGCCCTCAAAGAATTTGTTGAATGGCTGAAACTTCTCAATTCATCTGTTGTTTTAGTTGGTCATAATGTGAAATCATTTGACTCTGTGCATCTGCTTAGAGTTGCCGATGAATGTGAAATGCTTGCTGAGTTTGAAGAAATTGTAGTTGGCTTTGTAGATACTCTACCCCATTTTCGTTCAGCATATCCAGCTTTAAAGTGTCACAAGGAAGAATTTCTAGTTAAGGAATTACTGCAAAAAACTTTTGATGCTCACAATTCTTTGGCAGATTGTATAGCCCTTTCTGAACTTGTCACACTGAACTCTCAAAACATCTTCAAACACAGTTTTGATTTTGAATGGGCAGTTTTCCACATGAAGATTTTGAAGCTGAAACATGAAAATATTCAGACTTATTCCGTGTTGATTCACAGAAAAATTCTGTCAAAGGCTATGGCTGAAAAAAGTGCTTCATCAGGACTTCGGGTTTCTCATCTGCAGCTTGCATTTACTCGTGGAGGAGAAGAAGGACTCAGTGCTGTGTTGTCAGCAAAAACCAATGGCAAAATCAGAGTCACAAACAGAAAGCCTGTAATTGAGAAGTTGGTTGAATATTTTGAAGATAATGGTAGATTGTAAATGAGTGACTATTTGCCTGGACAGGCAGCATGAATAATTCAGTCATAACATGATTTGGAAATGCTTGCTGTTATTTTGATGTACATGCATGTGAAAAATGATCAACATGACAATTCTAATAAATGTTGTTTCTTCTGAAGTTTCTATTCCACAATTTTTTTAAAAAGGTATTTTATGTTCATGATAAGATCAAATACACATTGTAGTAGATCACTTGTGGTGTTCTGTATTTTTTGGGATGTATGGAAAACTATAATGTCACATGCAAAAGCCATATAAGCATCTTTATGTAATTCTTGATAAAGAGTTATCTCCCCTGATCAATATTATTTTTTTGGGTTTGTTTTGCTGATTGATGATAATTGTCATACACCGTGGTAACATATTTTTTATATTTTTTAATATGATTATAGAATACATAAACTTGAAAATGAGTCTTTTAAAAAAAATTCTTAATACGAGAAAATTATTTTTTTTAACAAATAATTCAAAATTTAGTGAAAATTGTGTTTTTTTCAAGAATAAAATAATGTGATAATTACGATATATTGCCTTGAAACTTGTTTTCAATATTTTTTTTACACATCAGTACTGATATATCTTTGGTAAAAACAAACCCAACACAATAATAGTGAATAATTTAAACCGGAGGTATTTTTAAAGTTGTTTTGATATTTTATACAACGGTACACACAGAAATGGCTACTTGTTGAAAAAAATACCCTGGTGACATACTAATTTTATGACATTATTAGGTTCAGGACACATTTTGCTACACAATGATACCAAATTAAGCAATTTTTTAATATGTGGATATTTCGTATCCAACCTCCTTAAGGATCAGAATGACACGTTCTAACCTGTACTATTCACATAATCTGAGCTTTACATCGGAAGGGCATCCTAATCTGTTTGGATCTGTTAATCACCATATTTATCAGCAATCACTTTCTCAATTCAAAGCTAGTTATCGTCGATTTGTGACCAACACAAGAGTTATAAAAGTGCAGATTACATCAACTGGTTTGACTTGCAAGCCACTGAAGCAAAACATCTTGCTTAATAAACGGTTTATGTAATTTATATGAGTATTACATGAAGGAATTTAAGAAACATTTACTGTATTGAAAACTATATATGTACCTTCTATATGTGAACATAGGCACATATTGACTTAAAATAAATGCATATTAATGAAGTTTGGGTGAATACCAGTTTTGAAAAGAATCATATGTAGTAGTTGCTTTATTTTCACATTCCATATCCTCAGACAAATCAGGTAAAAGTTATTGACCAAATATAATAAACAATCCAATTTTAGTTAAGATTTACTGATATATATGAACATAGATGTAAAGTCAACTGCTTTTGCACTATAATTTTATAGAATACATCATTATCTTTTAATGTTTTAGATATTACCAGTTGATAGTCTAAACTTGTAGATGGAGTTGTTTCCCCGAGAGATGTCTTTCATTTTGACAAAACAAACACATTTGATAGTCCTTGAAAAACCCGTCACAGAAGAGAAAATTGCTCCCGACACACATCTCTTCCAATAAGGCGTATGTTCTATAGGATATAAGTTTTATTAATGCAGATTTTATATTTTTGACATTGTTGAAGTACATTCTACATCTGAAGATAATATTTACATTGAACAAAGGAAATGCTTAGATGATAACAGAGAATCCAAAATCCGGCAGGAATACAAATTCAAAATAATGTTGATATCTGTTCAGAAAAATAAAACGAATTAAAAGATGTTTAAGATATAAAATACGTTATGAATATCGACATTAGCTTAAGAATACATATTTCATCAACTTTAAAGTACAACTTTACCAAAATGTTGTTGAATCGTTTTATCTTTCCTTGCAATTATATTTTGTTTATATTAAAGTAAATAAGGTTACCAAGCGAATGAATATAAATTTATGAATATACAAAACACATATAAATATTCTATACTATAAACTAAAGTACTGAAGTATGTAAAGGCACATAATACGTCATCTGACTATTTACATGTATCTTTATCAACAACTTGCGGAAAATCAGATCTTCTTGAGATTTGGGATATATTTGTGAAAATAATGCTTATGAAGATTTAACCTTATTAGTTAGGAAATTAAATATCAGCCTAGATTGGAAATATAAAATGTTTTCAATAGTGTATGTTATTCAATATTACATTGTTTCTTGATATAACAATTGAATTGAAGTCCTTCTAGCATGCTTTCATTTAACACGATTAACAGTCATGTCCCTTGTCATTTTTTATGCATACCTGTATGATTGCAATTCTCCTAACCCCACCGTTCCACAATATCACAACACAACACAATATTAGTGGAATACGATCGTGGTTAGTGTGACCGTTTTATTTACAAGCACTCAACATACCAAACTTGGTATCTGTAATGGCCAAAATCCACATTTTGTTTTTTTTCCATTTGATAGGCTATTTAGTTTTAAAGAATAATATTATATATATATATAATATTCTATTTTCATCTCAAAATCCTATTTCACACTTTTTTGGATTCATATTTTTAGTTAAATAGGTTATATAAGAAAGTTAACTTCTGTAGGGCTTGTTAGTCATGCAAGCAGCTCTACTGCAAAGCCATGTGGGCTAATTTTTGGGTCTAAAATAATGTTGAGTTAAGCAACCTTAGTATTGTTTCAAAAGCATTTATATTTGTAGGTTTATATTCTCAAGTAATTCATTTATATTTAGGTCTAAATTAGTAGGACATTGTCATAAATTGTTTTGATAATTCATAATTTATTTACATGTGTTTTTCATGTGTTTACCTTTGTTTACACTTTTCCGCTTAGATTGCTTTTAAATGATATATTTCATTGAGGTTTATTTATATTTGCTCATGTAAGTATTTTGCTAGGGTTTTAGTATGTTGTTTTCTAATTCAGGAAACTTTGTAAATTATTACTGAATATGTGCATGAGGCACTTAACTTACACAAGGTATGTTAATGTTTGAGCCAATCTGTATTTCCTTGAATAACGTAAGAAGAAAATAATAAAGAAGATGAGAATAAGAAAAGGAATTAAGAACATAAGATAAGAATCAGAAAAGGAACTTAAGAAGAGCATAGGATAATTAAGAAAAGGAATTAAGAACATAAGATAAGAAGAATCATAGAATATGGTATAAAAAAGGGAACAAGAGAAATAGTAAGAAAATGTATGAACTCAACATGAACAGAAGAATAAAGACAATATTCATTCATCATAGATCTTGTCAACTTTATTGAAGCCACATACCCCAAGGAAAAGTTAAGGAAGTTATAGTATCATACCAATCTCATCACAGATCGTACATGTATACTCATACAGATAGTAATATACATGCTGAAACCCGACACGTAAAACCGGAGATAAACTTTTACAGAAAACACTCGGGAACCGTGTTCCCTCTACGAATGTAACAGCATCATACTGGAGGGTATACAGTACATTACATTTGCATATGGTATCATATCATATCATGAAATACAATTGCAAAAATTGCAAAAAATGCACCAGAATATACACAATTCAAACTGAAACAAACCAACATAAATGTTTTGAAATATGTAGATTTATATATTGCCAACCAATCAACACATACATTGTTCCTTTCATACAGGAATATGCAATATTCTAATTCTAAAACAGCCAAAGAGAATGTCATCATATGAAAATATATAGCATATGACAATCAGCAATATTCTAATGGCTTGCCAGCCAAGGAGAATGTCCCCATCTGAGGTTATATAATATATGGTAATCAGCAATATTCTAATGGCTTGCCAGCCAGGTAACATATATACACATGTAAGCAGTACTAAAATGGCTTGCCAGCCAAATAGGCTTTCATAGGCTCATCTATGTCCAAGCCACATAGATAACCTGAAACAATAACATATTATTAATAACATCGTCATTGGTTTATACTTACTAAATGAACATTTAAGCTTTTAAGATGAAAGGTCTTGGTTGCACAAGCGAGAGAACGTGTTCAAATTCGGCAACCCTTTACATTGTAGAGACACCCTTAATCAACGCCACCTGGCGGTGTGACCAATCACGTGACTGTAGTTACACGCCGCTAGGAGAAAGCAATTTCCCACTAATTCATACTTCAAACGTTGGAAATTTCATTTCTCCTAACCCCACCGTTCCATAACATCACATCACAACACAACACAATTTTAGTGGAATACGCTCGTGGTTAGTGAGATATGCAAAGAAAGTCAAAGGCCAAGAGAAAGTGAAACTTTAATCCTTTGTTCTAAACTATCTTTTATTTACCCGTCTTTAGCTTTCTCACTCTTCCAGCGTCCATGGCGTTTGAACATTCTATCTGGCAATCCATTATTAGCAGCTGCTGTTGCCCCACCATTGCGCAAATTATGCAAAGCAAACTGTTTGATGTTATCAACATAAGGCCTTAGCCCATCAATAAAAATCTCTCTGAACCTTGTATATGACATCGGAACATTTCTTTTCCTAAGAATATATCCGGAAGCACATTTTGTAACACCTCTAAAATGTACTGATCAGAATCGAAATCGATGACAGCCATATGCAGATATCGCTCTTAACAAGCTACTTCACAAAGCTTGGTTTGTGTACGGCCTATAACAACCCAGGCACCATCTCTGTAAATGTCAGTCTTAGACTTTTCAATGAAAAAAACATATGAGACTGGAAAACTAATACATCAGACAGGCCAATAGACACATAGAAAGTAATCTTAGATCTGGTAAATCCGCTCCTTGTATTTTATCATCATAGAAGCGTTCAAGAATATCCACCGTGACCGGTTCTTTCTTAATTAACGGCTTAGCCAGCTTTCTCTTAGCTTCTTCAATGACATTCCTCACTAAACCATTCTCAGTGGGACTTACAAGACCGATACTCAAATGCGCATGGCGCAAGCTATTAAAAGCTGTCAACACAGGTGTAGCAGTTTCCCTTTGTTGAATAACCGAGACAAGATATAATTCACAATGCAACGGCGATATTGGTACATCACAAGAAATCTCATTTATAAGATAAATAGTTGCGTTTGTAAAATTTCCGGGATTCATTGCTATTTAACACCCGCAAATTTTTTTTAAAACGGACGGCGTTAGCCGGAGGTTTTAAACGCTGAAATTTACCGAAATCATGTTACAATAGATATTGTCCACCGTTTCCAAGCGCCAAACCCCCACTGATACTTTTTATTTGTCGAATCCGCCCTGGATTTTGACAACATCGACGGGATATCATCAGCCAATGCTCTTACTCCTTCCGGGAGGCAACTCAGCTCTTCTCTATATACATGCTGGAAAACCTCTGTAAACACAGAAAACATAAATTAACGAAAATCAACAAACAGGGAGGGCATATTAAAATCTTTCTCACCGTACAAACCCCCCTTTATCCTCGAAGGTGTATACCCTTCTTTAATTGTAGGAAGTTATATCCAATCTCTGATCCCGGGAATGAACACATTTCTAGAACAAATCAACGGCCAGAAACATGCAGAGGGCCATTCAGGAACCACTAAAGTACCAACTGCACGACATTCCTTCATGTGTTTGATAACTCTAGGAATCAAACCTATAGGTGGATACAGGTATGACTTAATAATAATAATAATAATATAAACATATTACCCCTGGTCAATAACACAGAACATTCCCTGGGGAGAATACAACCGGTCGCTGAAAGTTGAAATTCAGACTACCATCGTATCATACCAGGTACTAATTTACTGCTTGGTGGACAGAGGCACACTTTGGACTAAGTCACTTACCCAGGGTGACACCACAACTCGTGTCTCAGTGTGGGGCAGGGAATGACCCTTCAAACTCTCAGTTTATCCAGCAATGTAGCGGGTAACCCACCCATGCTGCGAGCCGCGCCCATTGTTGCTGAACTTCACTGATAGCGGTCCTATGCACAGGACCACGTGCCACTTGTCACCATATGGTTATTCAATCTGTAATTATCTACAATTATATGATTGACTTTCTTCAGGACTAAGCATATTTTCAACATAAGTTGAATTTATCTAAACTTAGAATGCTGAATTTCAGCGGGCATAATGTGGGATATTTGCACTAAGTTTAGTACAAAACAAATCTTTTTGCAACAGCTGTACCTTTTCCAAAACATATCTTCTTGTAAAGAGATTTAGAATATTTACCGGCTGCATATAATTACTGGACGATCCCCTCTCCTGTCAATGTACTTTTCATCATATGAAGTCATTTTCGTTTAACAGAGTCAACTATTTCAAGATAATTAGTGATTAGTTATGTCTACATATTAAATTCATACACATTAACTTTCAAATGCTACAGAGTACACATGACATGACATATATGTTCTCTCGTTCGCTGCGTCTATAAGATTTATCTTTAGGCATATTGCTTTCTACACAACAAGATCTAGGCATGTGTATTCTTTTATCGGGACAATACACCATCTGGTGGGTTCTTTTAAACAAACAATCAATACTTCAAAGCGTCCTGAAATTGACTTTTATTGAAGTTTAGGAGGGAAGAGTCTACGTGACATCAGTTAGCATTTGATCGATTTCTTTTTATCATTTATGATGAAAAGGACTTGAAGAGACAGAATGATTACAGACATTTTACATCAACTAGCGTGATATCTCATATACACAAAGTGACAATCACCTTTCCTTTGAAGTAATTGTATTCAACTTTGTGAACTCTCTGAACTTAGGAGGTATTATTGTTATGTTATTAGACAAGTGTATCATTTTATGGACACTTGTATAAAACAAGAATTTTGACATGTTTCATAAATATAACATTACCATTTTCAATTTCATAAAAACAAAGTTTATAACATAGTCATAGTTTCTTTATACAAGTTATATAAACCTTTTACTTGGTCTGATCGGTGTTATACAGATGTTTGTATAAATGTCCATATTTATTTATTATCTATACAATTTCCTATTCAGTGAGTGTAACATTGTATTTATGACACATAATTCAGTTGTCGGTAAAATAATGAATACATTTGAACACTAAACGTAAGCATTGATCACAGAAGGATCCAAACATGATGACATCACCGGCATCACAGAACCTACATTATCACCTATCTGACGTCATGCCAGAACATCTTCTTATGAAACTTATATGATAGCGATACACTCTGTAAAATCGTGAGGTAAAAAGAGATTTGTTTTTGTTCTTTTTAACAAAATTACGAGTATTTAAATATATTTTAAGAAAAAACAATTGAGACTGAATAACATGTACGTTGAAAGTGTCATACATGTAGGTGGTTAATGACAAAGTAGAAGTTTTAGAATGTTGTTATCACTCTACAATAACTTTTCCCTTAGCGATTTGTTTGGGAATCATGATAAAACCATTCGTCCAAATAAATAGTATGATCGATTCTTTGAAAGGCATTTTTGACCATACTTGGCCATTTACCATCAAGGTTAACAACTTTATTCAAATATCAACTCATTTGAATAACATAACTAACTAACTTGATTTAATTGAGAGTGAGTGAGAAGGTACACTTATCGAAGCAGATATTTCGTCAATGACAACAAAATAAGCTTTTTCAATGTTGTTCACTTTCCATTATACAATGTGTAAGAAATTACTGTCATCAACTACTATTCATGAACATACACTCTGCATATTGCCATGACATTTATGATAAATTCAAAGGTTGTTTTGATTTTTATTAATTTACACATTAAAATGATATTAAGAAAAAGTATTTCTGTGTTTGTCTAAACTACTATCAATTAGAGAAATTGTCAAACACTACTGTTAGAACCTTTAACCAAATTATTTCAGAGAGCATAGTTTTTAAATGACGAAATCGATAGATCTTTTTTTTAAATGTAAAAGATAAGAGCAGAGTATTCTATGTGATGGATCATTTCAGTAATTGATTTGTTATTCTATGAAGTCGGAATTGTGTGATGTGTACACTGCTTATTCTCTTTGACATAATGTATTAGAATGAAATAAAACGAAACAACTTTCCTTTTCAAAGTTGACCACGTGTTAATGACAAGGTATAAACGTTGTACAGATGTTAAGGAGAGAAGTGCTCACTTTCGAGATATAAAGTTTGCTCAGGCTAACTCGTTGCTCTTTATATCTAATGAATCAATACATAAATGATAGAAGAGGGTGCTTGGAAAGATTGGTAAGAAAGAAGGAATGAATTGACAAAAACCCATTGATCACTGGATATGTGGTCAGATCAAATGGGTACTAATTCATCAAATTGTTTTAACTGCAGTCATTCACATGGTCATTGGTTTTGTCATTAGGCTTGTCATGGAGGAAACGTTGCTCTCAAAATGTAAATGTTGCATTCAATTAGGACAAATATATAATACTAAATACAGCAAAGGACAAGTCACTTACAGAATGGCATTCTTATTTCGAAATGACAGTCAGTCGCTCTGTTATCCTCTAGTGTGAAAACCACTGAATTTATTCCAGGGAATCGTATTGCTTTTTAAGCATTATGTTGCTTTCCGCAACCTTTGTCGTCAGATAAGTTGTACTTCCACTGTGAAATACTTATTTGGTTGGTTTACTTCTGACAGTTAACTAATTGAAATGCTAAATAGTTGATTAAAGCCACTGTATTTCATCTTCATTCGCTGATTCCATTCATTTAAAATCCAAATTTCAAGAAAAGGTAATATTGTTTATTTTTTAAACCCAAACCTTGGTTGCTTAAACAATGAAAAGACCATTAACTACATGAACACCTCTGTGTTGTTTCTATGTTGCGTCCATGTTTTGTGAGAGTTTGTGTATGGTTTATTCTCTGTCCTTGAACTTGCTGAACTTGACTAGACTGATGGTGTTTTGATATCCATGTTTTTATGCAGCTAAAATCAATAGAGTAATCCTGAGATTTAGGGTCTTACGTTATTTTGACAAAGACAGACTGTGGTGCTGCTCTTTTCAGGAAACAAACAAACCATTTACAAAGTATTTTTCGGAAGTACTTAAAATTTTGCGAATCACTACATTTTGTATTGCATAACAAATTGTGTTCCTTTCTGTAGCATTCTCAGTGTTCCTTGAAAAGGTGCAGTCCAGCATATTTTCTACTTTTAATCGATAAGGTTTTCCTGCAACTATCAACATGGATTTGTTCACTTCAACTATTCAGGCCAAATTCCACAAAAAATGGCAAAAATTTGTCGAGGGGTTTTCGAGAAAATCACTGCTGAAATCTGTCATCTTAATTATGGAAACGTTTCCATAAATATGGCGGCCACACCGGAAATGATTGACGCGCGTATACACCACTTCAGGTAACATTCGGAATACCTCGGTACCCTTAGTTTCGTTGCCATTTGAAAAACGTGTTTCAAAATGGCGGGAAAGCTTGGACGAGGCGCATTTTCAGCCCTTCGACAATCCGATCAAAGAAGTCACAACGAGCAAATGAACGACAAGACAAAAGTATATTCATCGGAGACACGCCCCATCGTTGACCGGCCAGCCTGAAGGAACAACATGGCCCTTGACTTATCAAGAGCGAGTGGGCAGCCCGGCTGCTTGATGTCTACGAGAGACGTTGTGACGAGAGGTGAGTTTGAGATGATTTATATATTTATATATATGAAAGGAAAACATATCCCATTTAATTTTAGAAATCAATAGCTGGCCCTATTGTCAGATTTTCATCATTTTAAATCAGCAATGAGTATTACAAAACGCATAAAAAATTCATTTCCATTTTAAGAATTATTAATGTCAATTTAAACATAATTAAATTCATCATAGGTCCACCTCGAATCACATCCTGATGTATGCATCAAAGAGATTTGCATTCAGGTTTGTTGATGAATTATTTTTCTGTAATTACAAATATAAACAAAATGTGAAACTTTGCCATGATGAAGCTAACAATTCATATTTGAGTAATGAGAAGAAATCCTGTTGGAAATTGTTTTGAAAATAACTTTAAAGTCTTGCACAAAGTTTGATTTGTTGACTTCTGTCATAAATGACCAGGTCATTGTGAATGTTAATAACAATGTCAAATATCACCTTTTAGCTATAATGTGTACAAGACGCGATGCCAGACGGCGCACTTGGACAGACCAGAGAAAAAGACTGTGATGGACAGAACATCTACCACCGGATCTACTCCAAGATCACCATCATGTTTACATTCCTAGCCTAATTACTATCATCATTTATAAATATATCACTGGCCACATTACATCAAGAAGTAAACTCGAACCAAGTGCTCAATACCCATCTAGAATTAGAGCTACAACTTCAAAGTGTCCCCCTGAACCAACCAAGGACATTGTCAGCAAACTTAAGTCAAGGTTCAAATAAGATAATACTACTAGTCATGTGGGGAATTGGTGACTTAGGCTTTGTTATTGTCCAGTGGGTTAAAGTATCGTAAAATATTGTCCTGCTGTAGCCGAGAACATGTAACACCGGCCAGATTCTGTAACATGATTGCATTTTTTTTATTTCAGGCAACGACTGTAAATGTGACCGATCCGATTAAAATGTTTGGATGTGATTTAATAATTGCATCAATTTGTGGCAAACACCCCAACTTTGTTGACAAATTTTTAATGCTTAACTATTAATGAGGGGAATTGGTGACTTAGGCTTTGTTATTGTCCAGTGGGTTAAAGTATTGTAAAAATATTGTCCTGCTGTAGCCGAGAACGTGTAAGACCGGCCAAATTCTGTAATGGATGTTTGGATGTAATGTACATTCAATTTTGGCATTTAAATATGTTTGTACTAAGAGTACCATATGAGCCCATGACTTTATATTTCTTTCCCGTTTTACCTGAATTTGTAAATATTAGATAATGAGCATATTAAAGGGAAATATTTTGCCATTGACAACATCTAATTCTGTTTCTTGTTTTCCCGTTATCCATGGATGAAGCTCAAGTCATTGATTCAGTACAACCTTCAGAAATGTTCATACATCTCAAGTTTTAGCTGTTTAGGCATGTAATGCCACATAGGCTTATGTAGAGGGTAATGTCCGAGTAACTCTCCATTCCTTAAAAATAATGGAGCCGAGGCCCCGGAGGGGCCGAGGCCCATTATTTTTAAGGAATGGAGAGTTACGAGGATATTACCCTACTTAAATTACACTAAAAGTAATGCTCGTTTATTCAAATTGCTTTAAAAAGTTAAAGAAATTAAATTTCTTCTTAAAAAATATGATGTGATGTGTAACTCTCCATTCCTGAAAAATAATGGAGTGAAAGAACAATAGGATGACGTCACAAGTGTAATTTAATACATGGGCCTTCGGCACTATCACTTGGTTTCGACTTCTCCAGGCAGAAGTGGTTAGTGGTCAGCGTGTTCGGCTTCGGTTCAAGAGGTTCGGGGTTCGAATCCCGCCAGGGGCATGGCAACTTTGTCTGCAGTAGAGAACTGTTTTACATGCAGTAAGGTTTGGGTGCAATGTTATACAGAATTTCTGGTAATACCACCCGTGGTTTGCTTGTTCCTCATGATGCTCGCAGGTTTCACCGCAATACATAACCACATGTTGTTGCGGGTTTTCTCTCTGATGAGATACATAACCACATAGTCTTTCCTAAGCAGAACTCTAAAGCTATTTTATCTTTCTTACACTCAGCAAGTTAATTAAGAAGTGATGCCTATGAATATTTGTTAAACTTCTGAAACTTGCAGCATCTTTATATGTTAATTGTCCATTAACTTTTACAAAAATACATGTTACATGCTTCTTTACAAATACATTATCTAATATTATGATGTCTTGATGTTACAATAATGGCTCTTTCAAAATGTCTACACTGGCTATAAACCACATTGCCTTGTTCTTCAAGACCTGTTTATTCAATACTACAATGTACATAATTCATTAAACATAAATTCAATTTTGAATATATCAAGTTTACAGGAACTTGCACATTTGTAATTATACATAAGATTTTTTTTATGAATGAAGATATTTTAATACTCTATAATCTAAGAACTATTTGTTTTACAAAAATGTACTTCATCTATCGTATTGCTTTTAATCTACACAGGAGAAATAATATTGACCATGTTAACCAAATTGAAATAGCCACATAACGGTGTCCTAGATTTAAATTAGGCCCAGTGGTTTATAGCCAGTGTAGACATTATGTGTGTCTGGGAAGGTGTTCACCAAACATATTGTCTGTAGGCAGCATGTCTGAAGGACCTGTTGATGTCGTTAGCCGAGAGGGCCGAGAGTCCGAGCATGTCTCTTCTGTGCATCATCTGCACACTTAGTACGGTCTTGTCCAGTATCACTAGCTCCGTGTCCTTTGAATAAATTGTTTACTCCATATACCCTGTATGTAATATGAGCATCTAAATGACAATTTTAACTTGATATATATCTTAAATTTGTTACTTTGAACTGCAAACTTGTGTGTGGAATAAACATTTTTGATTTAATTTAGAATATTATTTTGGTGATTTAAAAATATATATATTTAGTTGGCAAGTATGAATTACTATATATATACTGGTAGTGTGCTAGTGCAAGGCGAGCAATTGCAGCGGATTTGCTCAACTAGGGATTGCATGGTGGTGCTGAGTTGGAGGCACCGGGTGAGCCTGGTGCTGTTGGCTGCCTGCTAATGAGGTCATGCAGCAGACATGGATGGACATCCACCACCCTCAATAGCAGGCCTTGTGCATCCTCCAAGGCTAACTGAGACACTTGGTTCTGTAAGTGAATGATCCGAAAACCAACCCTGTTCTGTTTAATACCCTTCCGAATGTTAGGACTTGAGAGCTCATGTACATTGATTTCGTATCCATCGGCCTTCCCCATGAATTGTGCATCGTGGTTTGCAGGATCTTTATGCGTCAAAAACATATGTGGCATGATTTTTTAAAATAAACTTCTTTATACCATGATTTTGGTCCCTGCAATTGAATTATTTCGATCATTACTTTTGTACTTCTTCCCATTTTATTCCGCTGTGACTGACGATGGCAATCCAGGTACTTTCACTAAAAAAATAATGTTTTGGCTTCACATATTCACTGCATCATACGTATGTTGAAATAACCAGTTATCTGAGACAAGTGTGCCAATGGAAGCAGATGAATTATTCATTGACAATAATAATTATCAACAGACATCAAGTTATGAAAGATTTTTCAGAATCTTTGTAAATTTTAATAACGACATATTTCATTCAAAAGCACTTTCTGTGTGGAAGAGATATGCAATTGTTATGTTTCAAAACATTTTAAATTTCATATGTAAAAAAAAGAATGACCACACCGAGACGAACTGTTGATACCAATCGTATTTATCTTTGCACTAATTTCAATAAAATCAGAATCTATCTTAATATCTGCATAGTATCAATACTTTCCAAACTTCAATTGCATTAACAATGATTTGACTACCAATTATGAAAAGAAAAGAACATGTTTATAAGTTATTTTGGAAAAGAATGAAACAAATGTGAGCTGTGTTGCGAACGTAACAAACTTTTGTTCAGCAGCTGTATATTTGGTGAAACAGAGATTAGTTTTTGTTGTTTAGTGAAACCACCTAGATTACACACACTTTAAAGGAGCACTCCGGCAAATGTTTGACCTTTTTCACTTTAAAACAGTGACCATCAATTTTAGCAAATGGTTTTGTAAAAAAAAAGGTCAAAATTGGATTTTTTTAAAAAATAATTGGAAAACCGTTTTTTTGGGGGGAAAGACTACAGAATACCGGATACCTTCCGCCATCTTTTTTAGAACTGCGCAACTAGCTTCCCTAGCAACGGCCTTTCGCGAGTTGGCGAAGGCTTTGTTGACGTTGCATACGCTTCTCAAACTTAGGGTTAGTTTTATGAATAAGGGTTGGTGTTTGTAGCGTATTCTTACCTTTTCAAGTAGGGTTTAGCCCTTTGGGTTAATTTTATAGATTTAATGTTAGGTTTTGGTAGCCTTATAGTATTATTTTCTCATTGAATATAACAATCATTCTTACCTTTATAAAACGAAATCGTCGGCACTGTCGTTAGCATTATAAGGTTGTCGGGCTATTTGAACAAGAGGGCGTCTCACAAGCACAATTTCGTTATCTCTATCATTAGGATTGTAAATACGAACAATCAGTTCCAGGAATGCAAGGAATTTATCCTCCCGATCAATGAGGTATTTTCTCCTAGCACAAAATTCCTCAAAATATGAGGAGTTCAGCGCTTTTGTTGTCCCCGATCGCGGAAGTGATCTCTTCAAAGCTCCCCACGACGATTCAATTGTGTTTGTGTGAGCTCCCGTTTCGGGATCTTTGAAGTTAATGGAGTGATTCACTTTTAAATGGGTGAAGTCTTCTGCACTAAGACAATCGTATGCCTTCCAACAGTCACTGATGATTGTAGTTCCAGGTTTGATGTGATTCTTTATTATTGGAATAAGCGTTGCCGAGTCTCTTTTGTCAACACATGAAAAGAAACACTCTTTAGAATCACGGTCGATCCCGAACACCCACTGACCCTCAACCCTTTCCCCCCGATTAAACTTTCGTTTCCCAAACTTCGATTCGTCGATCTCTACCACTCTTCCCACCCCTCCTATCTTGGCACTGTCGCGATCTATAATACAAACACAAACTTCTCTACAAAAATGGAACCAATCCACTGACGTGTTGCTTGAAGAAATGTCAAGCTCGCGACGAACAAAATCTTGGGATAGCTTCCATACCCAGCAGTAGGTGAGCAATAATATTTTCCCACAGTTAAGTTTGCTTTTCTCAAACCAAGAATTATGGCGAATAGAAAGTTTCTTGCTGCATGATTTCTTGCTACATTTCCAACAGAATCCGTCCTTGCTATAGCTGCTGTCTTTGCACAAATAAAAACGTCCAATCTCACACTTTCGGCAGGTTTTCCCCTCCCAGTTCCCGATTAATTCCTTATTTCTTAGAAATCGAAATAAATCTTCTTTATCTTCTGCTAACTTGAACACGTCCCACAATCTCATACTCTCCCTACTACGAACGCTGACATTTGTAAAACACTTCCAAATATGGATGTTACCAGGGAGTGACGTCAGTCAAAAATGGACCAATCACAATGGACTTACCTGTAAGAACTTTCCCACGCTACTCTTTCCTCTTCCCAGAATGCAATAGCTCCGATTTTTCAAAGACTCATATTTTTTTTATTTGCGATAACTTACCTTTCATTTTAAAATTCGCAGGTTAGTTTTACTAACCGGAAGTCATGACAAGAAATCCGATTTTATCGTTTATTTTTTATTTAAAAAATGCCTTCTTTTTTCGAATTTAACTGCTCGCGCTTCCCTATAAGAGGAAGTGCACGTGACACAAAACAATATGGCTGACAGGTATCCGGTTTCCTATAGGTGTACCTTTTTGGGTATACTTTATTGGTCCGCAAACCAATGCTTTGAGAACCGGACGTCATGTGACTTCCTTTACTCGCGTGTAACACGATCTACAACGGTCTTACCGATATCATGGCGGCAAATTCGACTGAGGAAAGTGTTATGGTAAGTACACGAATGTTATTCTCGTGTACATGTCATGTAGTTATTGATTGAAAAGTGAAGATGCAATGAAACATTCAGATATATAATATTGTATGAAATAATTAACGTTCGTAATATTTATTCAAGTCGGCCCCACTACTCGCAGATCACTGTTCAGCGACTGCATTGCAATTACAAATCATTAGATCTACTGTAGCCTGATAAGCTGTCCGTTGGAGCCGAGCTGAAATTAATTCAACAGACATGACCTAGCCAGATATATTTGAATGAGAATCAATATGCCTATATTTATATTAACCATTGTATATTATTATAATCCGTGACTTGACACTTTGGACATTTCATGTCTCAAACACGATTGCTAATGAATTCGGTGTGTTCGTTCCCAAAGCAGTTTCATCCTGCATAACGTATATGGTTAAATCACTTTTATCTTGATTGAAAATAACCAATTTGTATGTTTCACAAGGTGATGGGAACAAAATTACTGATAATTATTAGTAGATGTGGCCAAACAAGTACAGTGATAGAATCTAGGTTCTAGCCGGTTTTGATCACGTATCGCAGACACAATTATACACACAATATATGATATAGTTTTTGGATCTTGGTCAATGTGTCTAAGTCTAATAACAAATTCTTGATAATCCTATCCTTTTAAATATACCTTCGCGTTATCTGGCGTTTTATTGTGTTTTTTTTATTATCGTTGTTGGCATAATTCTAACAGTTGCCAAATTCTACTAGTGTAGACTAGTGTCACCTGTTTTTATGGGGGTTGTCAATAAATAAATTTTACTGCTTTTCAAACACACAGTGTCGAATTAATTTAAACTTAAGTTTGTTACATGCTCATTTAATCATCAAATTATTGTATTAAATATATTTATTTAATTCGGATAAAATAAAAATTACCGTACATCTTCGAATTAACACCCGGTGATTATTAATTTCAAACATTGATTTGACCTGGCAATTATTTGTTTCAAATCCATAATGTATATATGAATTGTTTTAAAATCATAACAAAAACATCATTGCACTATGTTTTAAATTATGAATATTGTAATCGAAGTGCATATAAAGAAGTTAAAGTATACATACATATATGCTTATGCCCGGATTCTTTTTTGAAAAGGAGATAGCCATTAGTTTATTTACATTTGCCAAATTTAACCCGGCGATTATTTATTTCAGAGGACTTAACCCGGCGATTATTCAAGGATTTACGAAAATGTATGCTGTGCTATATTTGTAAGGGATCGTGCAATTATATACTGGTCTGTGATATACCGGTGGGAATGCAGCACAGAATCCCTCCCAAATAGAAATATTGCCCAAGTTTCCCTCCCAATAAGGGTACAGAGTTGATCATTTTAACTAAAAACATAAGTTAACAAAAATATTATTTTCGAAATATATTATGACAATGTTGGCTTGTTGAAAATTGCATCCACTCAATATCAAATTTGCTTCTTTTTTAATTGTATCTTGCCTCCATACATATAGCCCAAATAAAATCAATAAGTCAATCAAATTTTTATTAAAGGAATTTGAAGAAGAAAGAGAAGAGGTCGTAAGGGGTGGAGGCCAGGGAAGAGGAAGGGGGAGTGGACGCGGCCGATGAAGGGGGTAGGGGACGGCATTTTGCTGTTCCCCTCCTCCAGGCAGATAAGGCGGAAAGGTTGAGGGGACTGAGGCAGCAACGGGAAGATTTGCTGAAGATAAATTAAATGTAATACTTTACAGAGTAAATAACATGATTGAAGAATTGACTGTGTTGTTAATTTTTTTTTATTTAATAGAGGTGATACACGGTCTTGAAAATACAATGCCTTTTAGTAATATTTTGAATGTGTAAACGTATATGTCAATCTCAAGACATCTACAACAATTTGGGTTTAAATGTTACGTCCCGTGCTGAAAAATCATTTTGAATGGCTGGAGAAAATATCTAGAAGAGAATTGAGAACTTAATTATTACTTGGGGCAGGATTGGAACCATGTTCCTTTCACCGACAAATCCATTTTCAAATGTTTTAGTAATAGTCCCACGACGTTAATAAGGAGTCTCAAGACTAATAGATATCAAAGTTATTGTTAAGAAGCGACTGTAAAACACCCACCCAAAGCCCATTTTTCGGAATATTGTTAGAAAATGGCACCTGGAATCTTATAAGCTGGTACATGGTTGGTATTCTTTAATTCCCAGAAATGTCAGAATGTGATCATCAATGACCTAAAACACGATGTGAATGTCTTGTATTTCTGATTAAAAATCATATTTCACCAAAATAAAAACACTACTAATTTTGCATGATGAGTAACCAAATACATGCACTGGGAAAAACAAAAGGGATAAATATCCCTTATTGAATATACTTTCTTGTGATACCAAAAAGTGCTACAATACAAGCATTAATGAACTTGTTATTTGTGGTTGAAGTCTCGAAAGTCATGAAAACATAGCAATGTAACACACCTTTGTTAAGCAGCTGTACATAGTATTTGTCACCAGTAAAAACGGTCTGATAAGAAGGTAGACAACGTATCAGGTAGAGCAACTGTGTGATATATGACAGTTCTTAGCGTTATTTACCAGTTTAACCAAACACATTTCATTCATAACGTTTCACTACTTTTGTAATATTTGCACTAATTAAATTCTGATAGTTTGGAGTCCAGGAACAAACATTGTTACACTGAAAAATGAAAATCAATAATGGTTGGTATAATGTGAGTAATTCCATCATTTCAAGTAAACCGATCAACCTTAAGTAAAGGGCTAGTAACAAAGAGTAACCATATAGAACAGTAGAACTTTCAAGATCAGAATATTAGGAAAAGGAAAAGTTTGTAAATACGTTACTTACTGACAAGATCCTCTCTGTATTACTGTAACGATAGCATCTCTAAATCAAAGAGTTTGATTAACAAATTGAACTAAATAATTATCAGATAAATTAAAAATAGAGCCATGGGCTATGGAGTTCATCAGGGTTTATACTGTTTAATGATGAAGACTGAAATAGATTTTTAGGTCATTGGCTAAAGAGTATGCACACAATATTACAGCCTTCTAGGTCTCTTTGTTTTGGAGGAGAAGAAGAAAATAGGTTTTTAGGTCAAGGCATGTGAGGCCTTTATTTTGGGCCCCAGGTCTCCAAATCTACAATTTAGACTTCCCATTGACAAAGGAGACTGCACACAACCTTTCAGCTCTCTAAGACCTTTTGGAACTGGAGAAGATGAAGAAAATAGGTTTTTAAGGATGTGACCCCTGTGACCCCATTTGGGGTCGTGGGGTCACACAATCTACAATTTAGAATCCCCATTGGCCAAGGAGTCTACACACAACTTTTCAGCTCTTGAGACCTTTTGGAACTGGAGAAGAAGATGAACATAGGTTTTTAAGGATGTGACCCAATTTGGGGTCGTGGGGTCGCGAACTCTAAAATGTAGAATCCCCATTGGTCAAAGAGTCTGCAGACAACTTTTCAGGTCTCTAGAACTGGAGAAGAAGATGAAAATAAGTTTTTAAGGATGTGACCCCTGTGACCCCATTTGGGGTCGCGAACTCTACAATGTAGAATCCCCATTGGTCAAAGAGTCTGCACACAACTTTTCAGGTCTCTAGAACTGGAGAAGAAGATGAAAATAGGTTTTTAAGGATGTGACCCCTGTGACCCCATTTGGGGTCGCGAACTCTACAATGTAGAATCCCCATTGGTCAAAGAGTCTGCACACAACTTTTCAGGTCTCTAGAACTGGAGAAGAAGATGAAAATAGGTTTTTAAGGATGTGACCCCTGTGACCCCATTTGGGGTCGCGAACTCTACAATGTAGAATCCCCATTGGCCAATGAGTCTGCACACAACTTGTCAGCTGTCTAGACCTTTTGGAACTGGAGAAGAAGATGAAAATAGGTTCCCATTTGGGGTCGCGGGGTCACAAAATCTACAATTTAGAATCCCCATTGGTCAAAGAGTCTGCACACAACTTTTCGGCTGTCGAGACCTTTTGGAACTTGAGAAGAAGCCTTGTGGAGTCATTGGTTCTGGAGAAGTCGAAAAAGCGAAAAGTTTACGGATGGACGGACGCCGGACACCATGCCATGCCATAAGCCCATCGGGCCTTTCAGGCCTAATGAGCTAAAAAGATTAATGATTATAACCCTTTTGTCGCTAATTGTTAACAATTGTTGAAAAAGGCGATGCAATTTCAAGAACAAGTTACTTTTATATTACATGTGTGAAAGTCAGCATCACAGCATCACAATTGAGGTATAAATGTAGGGGGATGCCATTAAATTTTTACTATGAATACCATGTGTGAAAACTTTTGCATTTATTTGTCATAAGTATAGTTTCTTCCTCTTACATATGTATTTTGCGTAAAGCTTGGCACATCTTTTCCATTTTCATTTATACCAATAACAACTTAATATTCCTGGCATAAAGACCTTCCTACTCAGCACAGCATCCGAGATACTTACTTGTTACTTGTTTTGAAGTTCTTTTTTTTACAGTCAATTAAAATGCTTCTTTTATTTAAATTTAGCTTTTTTGTGAAATCACCTTGAATATGTTTGGCAAATATTACACTTTTCGCTCTCTCAAATTCACATTGTCATTTTTCTTAAAAAGGAAAAAAACGAATGTTTTAGTTCAAAGGAAATCCCTGTGAGGAATCTGCCTTAAATCATTAGAATAATCATACGATGTGGAAGTGTATCAATTCTTCCTGATTTCAGGAGAAAGGAAGAGGAAGTTTCTTTGATCAAGTTGTCAAACTATGAAGATACATGCCACTTGCACTTCCTGTCAACTATCTGTCATCTTTGTTTGTCCAAATAACTCACTCATGTTCATACCAAGGGAAGGTATTCTAAGCTTGAGAACTTGTTCATAATCGTTTTCTATGTGAATGTTAAAATCAATCTAGGACTCTATTGTTTTTCACCTATCCGTATGTATATGTGTCTGCCTGTCCAAAATACGTCCATAGACATTATTAATGCCCTTCGGCAAAACTTGGGAGTTATGAGGTAATATATACCAATATGCATGATAGTGTGATATTTTGAATTAGTGATTGAAACTGTTGATAGTTTCGTAAGTTCGCATTTTGTAGGTCACTAATCAAATGTTTTATATATTAAGCAATGAAACACTGGGATTTATCAGTGAAATAAACTGTCTATCAAGCTACGGCGAATATCTGTTATTTTCACTCAGACACAGTAACTGATATAATGTATCACTACTCAAAGGTTACAGTTCAAGAGTTTGATGTTATAAACAATGGACTGACGTAATGATTTCTCTTATGACGTCACAATCCTCTAGCAAACGCTGATGGAAGGTTGTCAATATATACAAACCGGATAAGATATTCAGTAATATGATACATTGCACAAACAAAACAACATGGAATGGTAGTGTTACATTATATATTTCATCTCGCGAAAATCTAACGAAAACAGTTTTGGGTCGTGCCAAGTAAATGATTCTCGAGCTGTAAATACCTATACTTAGCCTTGGTGGAGTCAATAACAAACGTATAGACCATATTATATATTTACATTAAATATATCGGGTTGGAATTATTTTTTTCAACAACCATTGATTGTTTTCAAATAATTTCATAATATATCAACTTCTTGAACAAACTTTGATACATTTGGCTGTTGTTGGTCACGTAAAAATTATTAAACTAATCAAGTGATAGTAAATATTTAAAACACAATATATCCATGTAAGAAACGCACACTTATGTAAAATATAATTATAATATACATGTATATTTCGTATAGTGGCACTTATAGAAAATTGAAGTGTGATTCTGATATTCATATGTGAATTAAAGGACGGCATCGGCATCGTCTGGTTATTGTCAATTTGTCATTTCACTTTCTTTTCAAACACTTTGAAACCTATCATCAATTCCCAATATGTTTTACGCGAAAGACACAATAATCGGTTCAAGGTATACGCGTGAGCGAAAAAAAACCAGGATTCCTATAATTTGAATATCACAAATGTATTTTATAGATGAATTGTTCATCTCCCTAGTGATTACAGACAGTGATTAATTCTCTTCTAAGACATATTTTTTTATCTTTGTAATGAATTTCCCTTTTCAGCTCAGTCGGAACAAGTGTAAAACGTATATCTTATTAAAGAATATTGAACATGAAAGGTTTATCTTGGTGTACTTTGGATTCCACAATGACATTTAATTTCAATTATTATTTAAGTGAACACAGAAAAGGGGTTTGTCATACATAAAAGTTAATTTAAAAGTAAAATCAAGAAAGCGTAATATTTCACCGAATGCTTGGAGCAATGCTGTTTGTTAAATAACCTTGCCATGCCACAGTTGCAACTGAAGGCAATCAATTCTTAAAGAGTTCGTCCGAATACCTGCACCTTGTTCACATGAATGGCAATATAAGTATTCAGTACTATTCAATCTATTTACCTTAAATGTCAATGAATGAAACATATTCCATCATTTTATATTTAATTATAACTATTTCAAGCCTTAGTTCACAGCAATACTACACAAAGTATCACACTTAAAGGCGCTGTAGCACGCCGTTCTTACTGAACTAAATTCTCATGAAAAGGTAAATAAGTGTTGCCAATAGCTAAATAATACTCCTGAATCAATAAAACGAGTTCCAACATGAATGTACATGGTTCGGTTAAGTCATGCGAGTCCATTCTCCTTCGAGCGGCTATATGTTAAGGTGTTCACATTAAAATGACCGCTCAAAGGTAGTTCACGAAGTTGATAGATATTGAACTTGTTTGAAAACATTCAATGGTTGTGACAGAACACTTTGAAAACATAATATCGTTTTTTAATGCATCATGTTACGTACACTGTATGACAATACATAATTGAAACAGCGGAAATAAAATTACTATAATTTGAATTTCTTAAAAAATCCTGTAAAGATTATTACAGAAAGTGATTGATTGTAGAAATCAGAAAAATAAAATATCATGCAAAAGTGATCATGCATCTTTAATTATGTTTGTCAAGTATATGACAGAAATAGCAGTACCTTGCTACATCTCTACCCTCTGTTTCAGTAAATGACCATATGTGGTTTGGACGTCAGCTAATGATCATAACTCTACTGCAATTACAAGGTTTGACTCGAGCAACAGTTACAACAAGCCGCTCGTGATGATTTCACCTGATGAAGGAGTAAGCATGTAGTCTGAAACGCCGTGTATGTCCACAATAAAGACGTCATCCAGATAATTCGTGTTTCCCACCACGACATGGTGATCATAAATAACCAAGCATTTTGTGTCTTAATCTTTCTGATTGGTTAATCTGAATGATTAATGTCACGTTTAATCTTGGCGGTAGCAAATAATTCGATTAGTTCCCTGTGGTGCACGCTTTCGTCAATTGGAAACTTCGATTGTTTCAAATCTTCTTCATTGAGAACAAAACAATTCTCTTCGTCTTTAATATTGGACCTTTTTTTTCATCAAGCAACATGTGGGACAAACGTTAGTAAATGCAAACAAAATATATTCAACTCCATTATGTTAATGACACATAAGTGCAGTTACGGGAAAATCTGCACAATAATGCATATTAATATTTTATCTGAGTTACATAAATAGAATCCCATATACGCTCAAACGCATAAACACATCACCACATTTTCAACCGTGTAAAAAACGAAATACTGCTGCTTTTTATAGGGTCATGAATTGTAAAGAGGTACCCACAATGTCATAAATCAGAGTATCACACTTTTGATTTCAATCTTGTTTAAGCAAACTGTTTTTCATCCAATAAAATATCAAATTGTTACTGATGGAAATTATAACTCAAAATCGTATTATTATCAATTTCGCGAATACATGCTACACAACAGTAACTGTACATGGCCCTAAATGGATTGAATATTTCATGCATAAATGTGAAAAATAAAATACTTTTATATTCAAAACTAAATGGATACTTGCATTAATTCTTTTTCTGCACTTTCTGCAAATTGAAATGGGAATCAAGCACATTGGACCTGATTAAAGAATGTGCAAATCTTACAGTTAATCAAATTAACAGACTCCAAAACAAAAACCCTACAAACGCTGTTATTTAATCTTAAATGTTTGTTCTTGTGCAAGAGAAACATGTCAGATACTTTAATCGAATTTACAAACACCTAAGCAAAAACCCAATTGGTTTAACACTAAGCACTTTGTTTTTTAAATGCTTACCTTTATAAATATAGAACAGTCAGATGTTTTAAGGTGCAGATTTGAAAGCAGTATAAATGAATAATCTGTAATTAAATCCTGTATGCTCTTGTAAAATGCACTTACTTTGAACCTACATGTATTTTAAAGTTTTGCATAAGCATTATGTAAATGGTTCAAAGTGTTTGATATATTCGTATTCTATCATTGTCCTGTGTTGCCTGAAGTGTTTCATTGTATCTTTATTCGTCAGTGTTTGCGTGATAGATTCATGATATTCGTTGTACATTCAAGTGGTGACATGATTGCCGGAAACATGACGGGACTGGTAAAAGTAATCCAGATCCTCATAATTTCTAAACATTCCAATTTATTATAATTAACTAGATACCATCTCAAGATCATTATTCTAATTTATCAATTTGTGTGAACGCAACAGTCGGCTGAGCCATGAAGGGTCCAGTATGTCTACTGTTATATCACTACTGAGCGTAATGTTTTCATAGCTTTTATTCAAACTTGTACGGGGATGTGTCATTGTTACACGAGTTCAAATCTGGTAGTAAGTAATTGGATGGTGACCACATGTGTGAACTCAAGTCAGAAAGAAGATTCAATGAGGGGTGTGGAAATATATGGTATTGCAGACCGTCTTGCCATAAGAAAACATCATTC
This sequence comes from Gibbula magus, assembly GCA_936450465.1. NCBI lineage: Eukaryota > Metazoa > Mollusca > Gastropoda > Trochida > Trochidae > Gibbula > Gibbula magus. The sequence continues at coordinate 94,030,750 of OW388289.1, read as the reverse complement.
TTTTAAAATTCACAGTTCGTTTTTTTGCGACACATGCTACAAGGTAGAAGCTAAACAAACTATTGAAACGCCGATACCGAACGAGATATACCCGTTTAAGAAACGACATATGGATTTGGTATCAAAATGATCGAAAGCTCGTTTGGTAACAAATGATGCATGAGTTTCATCAAAAGTATTATATGGAAGGACGTTTATGTTGTTTGTTACTCTGCTACATTAAAGAAGCAAATCTGCAAAAATTGTGAAGACAAAATGTAACGCTGATATGATACAGGAAATACTTCTGATCATACAGATCATAGAATAAGCCAACCTTATCTAGCGATTTCATCTTTTCCCTAATGATGAATAAATGGAATAATGAAATAGTTGATGTTTCTGAAACCTTCTCTTTTCATTTGTACTGAGTTTATTTTACGGTACGTACCATCTACAATTGGCTCTAGATCAACTGAACATCATCTTTTGAACAGCATTGTATTGCACACTATCTACTGAACATCACACATCGAAGACCATGTATTGTGAACTTATTCAAGCTCCATTTCTGTTTGTTTTGACTGTTATATTATATGTATAGAACTTTAATACCAAAAAAAACAAAATGGGACATGTTCAGACACAGACCCCAATTCCAAAACAATCTGAAAGTACAACTATCCCAGGGAATATTAATTTTCCCGGTGTGCACATCTGAAACGTTCAGAGTAATATGTTGTGAACAATTTGAATTTACGTAATTTATTGATTCTTTTCATGTAAATGTCTTTTTTCAAAATTGTTATATTTCATATTTATCTTATGTTTAAATAGAAAACGTGACTTGACTTAGCACATTGATAAATAACATGTTCATGTGACGTTAAATTAAAAGAGAATTATAATCGCTATTAGTCATGGTTTGTAAAAAAAAGACATAGAATGTAACAAAGGAACTACATTACATCAATCGGAAACATAAACGATTAAACTTTTGCAAATATAAGCTATTGTTATCGATAGGAAAACACTGATTGTCATCATTGTAATGTGCTGTGCATACAATAAAACAAATCAATCTCATTCATCCTGTCAGTTTTAAAGGTTAGTATAAAGGTAATTAGGCGCTGGCTGGACCATCACATTTTGTCTTTACCTTCACCAGAATTGGAAAACACCTCTTGCTTAGCAAGTGTCCTGGAAATTTTGAGAAATTGCTGTAGTTGATAATGGTAATTACTGAAATAACTCAATTGTAATGATATGTTGTATGTATTTGTGTGTATTATTCGCCGAATCATTAGGCAGCTGTAAACGTTTCAGCCATAAACAATGTCATAATTTGATTTGATAATTTGATTCATGTAAGCGTCATGATTTATATATATTAATTAGATTTAGATTGGGCTAGGTCCGGTTTCCCACAGCAGGCTATTGAGTACACAGTAAGCTTGTCTCTTGACCAACCTGGATTCAACTGGCGCAGGAGGTTGTATCTGCTGCCAGTGCATCTATTAGTATCGAACTTTGATTTCACTCTAATGCTCTTCGCAATTGAACTCAATTGTGTATATGTCATTTACAGCATCTACGTTTTATCAATTCTGAACGGAATGGTTAGAGGTTATTAAGTCACTAAACTGTCACAACAATACCACTCAAAGGGATAGAATTATTTGTCTAAGCAATTAATCAAACGGCAAAATGACAGTGTTCGTGTACCCGCGCATTTCTCGTTCTGTGAAATACATCATGTCAGCTTAATTTGATAGCTAAAAATTAATTTACTTACAATTTCAACCAGAATTATAACGCAAGATGTAGATCAATAAATAATCTGTTATTGATATTATCTTGTCAGAATTGTTTTTAACATTGAAAACGTTAAAGAAATTTATGAAAAAAATCGTTATATATTTAAAGTCAGTATTTATCATTTTAAATCTCATGAACACGTTTATTGTCTATAATTATCATTTTAAACCTCTTTAAAGCATTTCATTATCTTAGTAGTTGTTGATGTCAATATTGATTATTCTTAGCTCAAACTTACTGAAAGCCTCACTGTCTTGTTAAAGAAAACGTTGTAATTAGGTGTCTCTCTATAACGCGCTAAGCTGCCTATATTGTGTTTGATAGCGTGATCAGTGAACTCCACTCCACGGACCGAACCGTCGACATGATTGTAACAACATAAATTTCGTTTGTCGACGATCCAGGCTATGACCATTATAAACAGCTATCAACGTTACTTTGTGATATACAACACGAACCATTTGGTAGAACATAGAACATCGACATCTCTGCAGTGAACCATTTCGATGAAACTATTTTGATTACTTATTATTATTATTATTTTATTATTATCCAGAGAGCGGTTTATTATATTTTTTTTGTGATGATAATTTTTGCATTTTGGAACATGGACAGTATAAGTGACGTCAAAAGGATGGAGCTAGAGATGAAGGCACAACAGGAGTATGTGGTTGTTTTGATATTACAGGAACGAGTAATATGTTCGATAACATCTAATAAACCACATACATGATTGACACACGTAGTTGGAAATAAACAAAGGTACATTGAAACGATTGCTACAAAATGTATTTTGTTTCACAATAATTTGTAATCTTGCTGAACAGCAGTAGTTTGGACATTTTCAGAGAACTAGCATTAAATAATACCTTGATAATATGATTATTTTGTTACATTCTTAGTTTACTGTTAATAATATAAATATCAATTAAAACGTGTGTTACACCTCTAGCGCCTAGAGAAATCGCACTGTGATTTGATTATGTAGCGCTTTATAAGAACACTTATCTGAAATATATGAAATCAAATTATTTTCAATGCATCATCTTTCAGGATTATTTTGAAAGTTGAAATGGTGAAAATCAAAATTATTGAATGACAAAATGTCTGAATTAAAAAAGCAAACACCAAAAAAAGTACCAAACTATGAATTGTCATGTAATGTTGTCGACCATGTTAAGCATTTGTGTAACGGAACATGTATACCTGTATCTTCATTTTGAAGCTGTTTTTGGTATCATGTTGATACATACATGTACATGTAGAACAATGGGCAATACAATCATGTGTTTAATATTCTTCTCCAAATGTTGAAATGGTAAGTTAAGAATACTATCTGAAATTATATGCATGCACGTTTGAAAGTATTCTGATGAGCTAACTCTTTTTACCAGTGCAAGCAAACTGTTCTGTTTGTATGTACATATATTTCGTTATTTTAAGATCAATGGGTTAGGTTTTATTGGTACATTCGTGTGAGGAAAGAACATCTAAGTTATTTTTCATTGACTGGGTATTCAGGCTCGTATTAAAAATACCGAATTCAAAATTTAATTAAATTTTGAAGAGAAACGTTTGATTCCTCTCTTCAATTATATTCCTCTTATCAAAATGACATCAGCACCATAAAAACGAACATTAAATTGCATAGATGAATGAAACCCAAATTCTGTTGAAAGTCCATTGCAATAAAGAAGTCGACCATCTTGGTCTCAGTCGAATTTCCACAAGATATATATTTATTTGGAACAGTGAACTTTCTTTGTTTCAAGTTTAATAAATGAAAATTCAGTTCATACGGTCAACATATTTTTTGCAGAGTGTTTTACAACCGCGTTGTAATCTAAGCATTATGGAAATATACGCCTTATAAATATGCAATATTATTATTAGTTCATATCTGGCGCCAAACCATGTCATTTCCTTTTGCTCAAGCCAATATATGCCAGGCAGGTAACCTCTGTAGCTTCCACTAAATGCATTTAGATAAGGGTTGTGATATTTTTTATTGATCATTCGGCCCACGTTCCAGACAAAAGAGAAGCTAAATCTGATTTCAGATTGAAACAGGGGACAAAGGCTGGATACATGAAGGGGAATTCAGATTATTTTTCCAATTCAAATCACTGTACTGCATATTACCATATGACTTCCTTTCATTTCGTTTTTATAGTCTCATTAACCGAATTGGTAAAATAAATCCATGAATTACTTGCAGGTAATGCCACCAATTATTTGAAGTATTATTATCAATAAAAATTATTCCAAAATGTTTTTTTTTATCCCCTTTTACAAAGTGAACTAATTACTGACGAACCATCACTATTAGCAAAGCTAAAAATGGAAATTTAATGATCTTTGTTAAAGGACCATAGTCACAATTCATCACATGTAGGGGTATATAGTATCCTACAGCTGTTAGATTGAATGGCACAAAATTCAAATGAAAATCATTTTTGGAAATGTTACACTGGCCATCCGTAATAAGTAGTGAGGCTATAAAATACTCTGTACATATTCAAATGTTCAAATGAAGGTTTTATAAGGGTTTATTGTTCCTGCCATCTAGATACATGTAGTATGACAACTTAGACTTTCCACCAGGAATATTCGTGTTAAATTAACTGCCCTTCAAGCTTTTTAGGGAAAAAAAGCAATGAAAATCTTTAGTCAATTTGATAGAAGTAAGTTTTAAACCATCGTATTTGTATGTGTCTAATTGAGTCAAATGCTTTGACAGTTATATTAAACTTATCATGGTTTTCTGTCATTTGAACAATGTTATAGGATATCAAAAGCTACTGACATAAACACAATTAATATACGTAATTCAGTTTATTACCCACGCGGTATTCGTAAAGCGCTTTCATAACAAACTGTTATGACATATATGTGTCATAACACCTTCAAGATATTTGATTGGCTAACGATGAACTTTATTCATTCATAAAACGAACGTGAATTCATTCATGAAATTACAAGCATTTTACGACAACACTTATCATTAATATTTATCTCATTGTTCAGTTAATTCAGAAACTCGTACTCACCGCAATGATTGATTTGAATGAATAATTAACAAATACACCATGTCAAGAGCAGAGCTAATAAGCACAAAGTTTAGAATGCAGCAAGAGTTTTTGCTCTCAATCTTACCGTTGGGAATGACCTAGCACCAATATCAGTATCTCGGTGAAAATATTGTGTTTGTAACGGTGCACAGTGAATTTATACTCACAAGGCAAATATAACCGAAAGGAAAGCCATTTTAACGGCGATGTTCATCTAAAACTTACATTTAATGAGGTTGTTTTAGCTTGTTTACACATTTCGACGACAAGAAACATGCGAATGGCGGCCGCCATGATATGTCCTCATGTCCTCGAGCAGGGAGATGTTATATTACCTACGCTTCCTTCACCATGACGAGTGCAACTGGTTTCGCCATACCGAACATCACGGATTATAGAATGGTTTGATTTTAAAAGCGTGAATATTTAACGTCGTAATATTATGAACTTATAGATGCTGTGACAGGGTTGATATTACTCCGCTGTTCCGTTCCTTTATAGGGACAGCAGAAATATATTTTAAAACACAATAAATCGTAAGAAATACATGTTGGTAATAAATAGGATATCTAACGAGCTTCCCCTTTCATATCAAGTGTATGTCCCTCGTGAAATACTTTTGGTTTGTCTCTCGCCAAGGCTCGAGACAAAGCAAAATTATTTCACGAGGGACATAAACTTCTTATGAAAGGGGAAGCTTGTTAGATATCCTATAAGTATGATGACAGAATGCAAATAATCATCTATACCTTTTTTATATTAAAATGAATTTTCATAAAGTGGTCACTGATGCTCTATAGTAAATCAGATGCCCGATCTAATTATAATCACGTTATGAAGTGAAAAATTATAAAAATTATTTTCAAAAGCTGTAAAATTTCGTTTCAGTTGTTTGTTAAATTAAACATCAAGCATGACGTTTTATTTGGCAATAAATTTAATTTTGGTCAATTTGTATGTGTTGGTCTGAAAATACAGAATTGGATGTAAAAATCGCGTTTTAGTATTCTAAGTTAGTGTCTATTTGGGGGTTGAAATCCCATGAGCAGCATATATTACTTTTTAACAATTCACTCTTAGCCATATAAGCTGTTGCGCAAATGGTCCGTGATATTATATGAATTTAAGCAAATGACCACAGTGTTTAAATCTTCAATAATCTGTGGATATGTGAAGGCCAATTTACACGTTTAACATTATCGTTAACTGTTTCTGTGCACTGAAAACATTAATTTATCATAAAATAACGTTTCTAGGTATGTATTTAACTTAAATTGCAGATGTACATTCATAAGTATTTGCTTGAGATGATCTATAATGAATATGTTTAATCTGCATTTTGTGAACTATTTTATCTGACCTTTCCGGTGATTCATTAACAAAGTAATTCAAAATATCATGTTGATTATAAATGAATAATATATCCATATGAAGTCCTTCCGTTTCCCTTCTTTCATGAAAGTGTTGATTGCGCAGTTATTATTCACAACAATCTATAGACAATCGTTTGGAATAGTTATTAATTATTTGTCACAACAGGAAATGTTTTCTAACATGAACAATTTTATCATCGAAGTACGTCATTGTTGACAGACGCATGGTTGTCATCTGCAACACAGTTTTATCTTAGGTTATGTATGCCTTTATTTCAATATTGCAAAATAACAGTGGATATCATTTCGATGTCTAAATAAGCAGTGTATATTCTTTAGAACGTATTGTTCACCTTAGAGTAAAATAAAACAGTGCATGGAAAATTGCTCCAAAAGAAGATTAAATCGATGGAATATATTAGAAATACATGCCATTTAGATAGTTATATAGGTTATATTTGGGTTAACACTATCTTCAATATTACACATTGTTGTACTTTTTCAGGCCGAGTCCCATGTGGGATTCGAACCCACACCCTCAGAGGAAGACAACTATCGCCTGGAAATGTACTGGAATATATGTTAAATATATATCGCGAGGTTGAATAATCATCTCCACCATCAATTGTTAATATGCTCGACACATTTTGTTGTATTCCTCATTTGTATCTCATGGAACTATTATGCACCAACATCTAATTCGTCACGACATATCAATAACGCTACCCATCTGAATGTTACTTATGTTTGTACAACCCGTGTTCAATTCTTGGCACAGACCTTAAACGTGCTCAGCATCATTAGGTTGATAATACTTTAGTGACATGTTGTAAAGTGCAGTTTTAAAAAATCTATTTTTTAATCCCAGGGGTTTTTCGGTCGGGCTAACGATCTTATAACTGAGACAGAGAGGTACTTATCGATACTCAGAATGAATCACCAGACCAGTTAGTACTAAAATACTTTTCGGAAGTGCTTCAAACTTCAATGACATTTCCTACATTCTACACAAGATTCGGGTTAATGTTTCTGCATTGTGCGTTTTGGGAGACTATTCTTAACTGTTCAATATATATTTTCTGGAGTGTGAAATCCTGTATAAATATACCGTCATCGCAGATTATATTATATCTAAGAAGCATCAACGTGATCTGATGTGATATTGGACATGGTAAACATAATCCTTATCCATTTCATGCGCGAATAATGTAATGTATGTTTGTATATATGTCTATGTTTATGTTACGAACCGTCTATGGAATTTCACAATCTGCAGATTTTGAGCACACAATATAGGAATATTTCACAATTCCTAGATTGTTTAAACAATCTGCAGATTGTTCGACCCTAGCAATCTGAGAATACTAACAATCTAAGAATTTATTTATCAAGTTATCTTACCTGTTTGTCTAAACGTCGCGGTATAGGATTGATTCATAGTTTGTGCAAAGTTGTCATCTTGTGTGGATGTATATAATCTATTTGTTATAAGTATCGATTCATTGATTGATTTCTAGATTGTACGGGACTTATATTGTATCCTTATATGTTGCTGCCTGCGGCCCGAGTGTAAATAAAGTTCAGTTCAGAGAAGTTCAGGTAGACACAAACACAGCAACAATTGCCATCACTAACTGTACCAGAGTGGAAAGACTAATTGTACAGCCAGTGCGATTGTTAAATGACTCTTCCCGAAAAGTACAAGGTTTTGTACTTTAGCAGATTATGTAATCCTAAATATAACAATGTTAAACATGTTAAGTATATTTTTTAATATGCTTTACAGGACAAGAATGAGTAACAGATTATGTGGACGATCCAAAAACAACAACAGAAATTTCATTTCTAACCTGCATGGGGCATTTTGTTATGTGGCAAAACATAATATATGTATGTTTTGCAAATATTTCAAAGGGTTTACTGAAGGCAACCGAACAGATGTAAGGGTATTTTGAGTTTACAAACTAGTCAAACATTGTTGTTGTATTTGAAAACCCAATGTGCAATTGTTGAAATACCACACACTAATGTATTTGATGTTTGCATATGGCGTCTCACGTACCTAAACATGCTCGCTAAAGAAAACACTTTAAGCGAATGTAGTTGAACTGAGGCAAAGGTTAAGATCCGACACAGTTTTGAATAACTTTTAAATTTCAAATTGTTTGTTCATCATCCTATAGTTGCTACACATGATACCCTACGTTTTGTAATACGATTACATTGTTATTCACTTGAAGATATATTCAGATGTAATCAAATTGACATATTTCCACATCTCTACATGTTTCGTGTGGTCATTATTATAATAATCGTATTGAATCTGTACTTGATAATCTCTGCCCGTTATTAAAATATATATTGACAAGTTCCATATAAACCGAATCTCAAAAAGCAGTGAATAAACATGATCGCAATAAGATTAAATATTTTGGGAGTGAATGTTTTATCATAAAGATATTTGTATTATAACAAACTGGGTCCTCGGGCAACCTTTCCTGTACTCAATGCAACAATGCTTTAATTGAGAATTTTGAACTTTTTTCATCAATTTTTATGGATGAGGAAAACTACAAACGGCAAGCTCGCCGTTCATGGAGGTTTGAATCCCGCTTTGACATCTTTCATTTTCAAGTGCAAACACACAAACTGACATTCAATTCTTAATTAATTTCCTCTTTGAAACACTCACAGAAAATACAACTAAATACTTCTACCACCACTTCCCTAAATAAATACTATTAGAAAAGGCGATGTTAGAAACGTCAATCTGCTTGGTATGAATAAATGAAAGAAGTGTTCAATTCTCAATTTAATCAAGAGTCCTTATACTCCTTACATTATTCCTAAACCGTTAGATTATATTTTGTTAAATTTTGAAAAAGTTTACTTCACTAATGTTTAAATGTGAATGATACACTAAATACACTAAATTTGTGTTTCCTGAACATATTTAGGCTGATGCCAGATAATAACTGTATCTATTGTGTGATTTATTATTCAGATACAAAGACACACTAGAAAATAGAATATTACAAAAACGGTAGGCAGTAAATCAATTTCAAAGAAATGAATGATTCAATGTTAGCAAATGTCAGTCATTGTTCTATACAGTATAAACACTAATTACAATTCTCATTGTACTGTTTTGTGCCTCAGTCAGACTAATACAACCTGTCATGTTTAAAGGTTAAAATAAACGCAAACATTTTTCATAAGAAGAATTACATTGTTGTTTTGAAAATGGTTCGTTGTCATATGTGTCATATGTTATTGTTCGCAGGTTTATTTGCGTTGAAATTGTCTGAATTGTTTAGAAAAAATTAAGTTTAGTTACTTTAACTTTATCTCATAAGATGCTGGTGGTAAGAACAGAATTGATATACAGCTAAATTTCAAAAGGTTCAATAAGATGGAAGACGTATCTAATCTAATCAAAAGACATGTTTAATACAAATAATTATTTCCTCCCTTATGTAAACCTGTCTGATATAGAAAATAACCATAAAACAAAGTGCCGTCAATGCATGAATGAATGGGGATTTTTAAAATGCCCATATTTGTCTTATTTAAGCTAGTTAGTCTTATATAAGATGGATCGTTATGACAACAGACATAATTTTTAGGATATTATCAAGTGTTAATAAATATCTAAAGCACTGCTTCAAAGATGAAGAAAACGCCTATTTCCATCTATGCGTTTCAGTGTCCAATTTTCTGTGACACTCACACCGACACACTCCCTATTTATTTCTTGATACTGACTAGACCAATTTCCAAAAATGGAAAACTGAAATAGGTCATAGGGTCAACTGAAACAACAATAACAAGATCGATAATTAGATTTCCATGAAGAAATTTAATTCCAAGCAAAAGTGTTGGTCCAAAGGTTCTACCTCCAATGCAATTTAGTTTATTTTAGTGTGTCTAAAATGCTGAAGATTGGTCTGCGAGAAGCAGTTGTCGGTATTCTAAAAGAGGGTATAACAAGCAGTTTGGTCTGGTTTATAAGCTTGAGACAGCAATCTCTCTCCTCCTTCCACATTTTGAATGCTAAATTGAGATCTAAGTGGAAGTTATTCATCCTCTTCTTGGTATTGTCTTCATTTACTCTTGTTGAAAACAATGCCTTGTTAGTGCGAGTTCACTACTCAGAAAAGTAAAACTATATGTCATTTAAGGAGTGAATTAAAATGACTATCTTACATTTTGGATATTGCCTAAGAATCTAAATTTCTCAAAGTTTAAGTTATGGACAATTTCTAAACAATCATGTAAAAGAAAACTAAATTAAAAGCATTTCTCAATGCAACCAATAATGTGTAAGAACCTTTAGAACGAGGGTAAAATAATTTATAATCCAAAAGGAATAGCTTATCAAGTTCAAATTACTATGGTGTGCATGGATATATATATGTTTTCCGTGACATTGTCGGATTGTTTTAATTATGGTGTTCAGTTGCAAATGTAGTGAAGGTCAATTTGTTCATAGTATAAGGTTTCTAAATAAACCTTACACAGATTTGGTCGTTTGAAAACAGTCTGACATCTGCCATATGTGAGTGTACAACAATTAAGGAATTTCCTCGTCAGTGACATTACAGTGTTTATATTATGTTAGGTATTCTACTGAAAACAGAGATAACTGCAAAACTGTGTATGAAGTACAATCAGTTTGTGTTAGTGTTTAAGAACAAGTACATTGCTTTCGTGTTTACTCAAAGACATATTGAATTTAGAGACTGTTAATGTATTTGGCCATTTCAAGGCATAAATACAGTTAATTTGACAACAAATTGATACAGGTATTTGTCCCTGACGACGGAGTGGTGCAGGTGTCTAACCTTGACGACAAACTGGTGCAGGTGAATAACCTTGGAGACGGACTGGTTCAGGTGTATAACCTTGGTGACGGACTAGTGTAGCTGTATATCCTTGACGTCGGACTTGTGCAGGTGTACATGTATATCCTTGACGACGGACTGGTGCAGGTGAATAACCTTGAAGACGGACTGGTGCAAGTGTATAACCTTGGTGACGGATTGGTGCAGGTGTATAACCTTGGTGACAGACTGGTGCAGGTGTATAACCTTGGTGACGGACTAGTGTAGGTGTATAACCTTGATGACGGACTGGTGCAGGTGTATATCCTTGATGGACAGACTTGTGCAGATGTATATCCTTGACGACGGACTGGTGCGGGTGTATACTTGACGACATACTGATGCAGGTGTATAACCTTGATGACGGACTGGTGCAGGTGAATAACCTTGAAGACGGACTTGTTCAGGTGTATAACCTTGGTGACAGACTGGTGCAGGTGTATAACCTTGATGACGGACTGGTGCGGGTAAATAACCTTGATGACGGACTGGTGCAGGTGAATAACCTTGAAGACGGACTTGTTCAGGTGTATAACCTTGGTGACGGACTGGTGCAGGTGTATAACCTTGACGACGGACTTGTGCAGGTGTATATCCTTGACGACGGACTTGTGCAGGTGTATAACCTTGATGACAGACTGATGCAGGTGTATAACCTTGATGACGGACTGGTGCAGATGCATAACCTTGGTGACAGACTGGTGCAGGTGTACAGTCTTGATGACGGACTGGTGCAGGTGAATAACCTTGAAGACGGACTGGTTCAGGTGTATAACCTTGGTGACAGACTGGTGCAGGTGTATAACCTTAATGACGGACTAGTGTAGCTGTATATCCTTGACGACGGACTTGTGCAGGTGTATAACCTTGGTGACGGACTGGTGTAGGTATATATCCTTGACGTCGGACTGGTGCAAGTGTATAACCTTGGTGACGGATTGGTGCAGGTGTATAACCTTGGTGACAGACTGGTGCAGGTGTATAACCTTGGTGACGGACTAGTGTAGGTGTATAACCTTGATGACGGACTGGTGCAGGTGTATATCCTTGATGGACAGACTTGTGCAGATGTATATCCTTGACGACGGACTGGTGCGGGTGTATACTTGACGACATACTGATGCAGGTGTATAACCTTGATGACGGACTGGTGCAGGTGAATAACCTTGAAGACGGACTTGTTCAGGTGTATAACCTTGGTGACAGACTGGTGCAGGTGTATAACCTTGATGACGGACTGGTGCGGGTAAATAACCTTGATGACGGACTGGTGCAGGTGAATAACCTTGAAGACGGACTTGTTCAGGTGTATAACCTTGGTGACGGACTGGTGCAGGTGTATAACCTTGACGACGGACTTGTGCAGGTGTATATCCTTGACGACGGACTTGTGCAGGTGTATAACCTTGATGACAGACTGATGCAGGTGTATAACCTTGATGACGGACTGGTGCAGATGCATAACCTTGGTGACAGACTGGTGCAGGTGTACAACCTTGATGACGGACTGGTGCAGGTGAATAACCTTGAAGACGGACTGGTTCAGGTGTATAACCTTGGTGACAGACTGGTGCAGGTGTATAACCTTGATGACGGACTGGTGCAGGTGAATAACCTTGAAGACGGACTGGTTCAGGTGTATAACCTTGATGACAGACTGGTGCAGGTGTATAACCTTGACGACGGACTGGTGCAGGTGTATATCTTTGACGACAGACTGGTGCAGGTGTATAACCTTGACGACGGACTGGTGCAGGTGTATAACCTTGATGACGGACTGGTGCAGGTGAATAACCTTGAAGACGGACTGGTTCAGGTGTATAACCTTGATGACAGACTGGTGCAGGTGTATAACCTTGACGACGGACTTGTGCAGATGTATATCCTTGACGACGGACTGGTGCGGGTGTATAACCTTGACGACATACTGATGCAGGTGTATAACCTTGATGACGGACTGGTGCAGATGCATAACCTTGGTGACAGACTGGTGCAGGTGTATAACCTTGATGACGGACTGGTGCAGGTGAATAACCTTGAAGACGGACTGGTTCAGGTGTATAACCTTGGTGACAGACTGGTGCAGGTGTATAACCTTGATGACGGACTGGTGCAGGTGAATAACCTTGAAGACGGACTTGTTCAGGTGTATAACCTTGACGACAGACTGGTGCAGGTGTATAACCTTGACGACGGACTGGTGCAGATGCATAACCTTGGTGACGGACTGGTGCAGGTGTATAACCTTGATGACAGACTGGTGCAGGTGTATAACCTTGACGACGGACTTGTGCAGATGCATAACCTTGGTGACGGACTGGTTAAGGTGTCTAACCTTGATGACGGGCCGATACAGTTGTCCACCTTTGACAACAGATTGATACCCTAGAAGGCGGACTGACACAGGAGTTCACATTTGACAACGGATTGATACAGGTGTTTGCCCTTGATGACGAAATGACACAGGTGTTCACATTTGACGACGGATTCATACATGGATGTAGGAAAGGCAGTAAAGGTTCATATATTGTAAATTATAATCGTTCAAGTGTAACTTCTACTGTAAATCTGAATGATTAATAACTGTTTATACTTTTAGTTTGTTCATGATTGTTGTCTGTTAAAGGAGCAGTAGCACGTTTTTTGCAAAATTTATTTTCTCAAATTTACTATTTATAATGATAGTTTATGTCATTTAAATTAACTTTAGAGGGTAAAACATCTTATGACACAATCAAATTATCTGTAGTGGTAAAAACTATGTTGCGTATAAAGCAAAAATTGCATGGCGGCCATTTTATTGTGAACACAATTTATTATTTTGTATTACAAAAATGATTTCCATGGCTTTACCAAAACATGTACACTCATTTTAAACTTTATTTTCCGAAGAGAGAAGGATGTTTTACTATTGGTGAAATTATTTTTCAAATACATTTCATCAACTAATTTGAGCGAAAAAACGTGCTACTGCCCCTTTAATGACTGTTGGCTAAAATCATGCAATGAATGTTATATTTTTAAAAGGCTTGGTTGTATTAATGTAATGAGTCGAAACATTAAAAAGTTAAGGACTTGTGCAGAAACTGAGAAGGAACGTCTATTTTCTTTAAACATTGACCAGGCTTGTTTTCATCACATTAAAGTATCCTATAATATTCTAATGGATATCTTTCCAGAAAGGACGCTACTGACAGCCTTACACACCTAAATTGACACAAACAAGTCCCAGATGATGAATATCAGCGAAGCATTATTTGTTTTGCCAAATGACATGATCTCATTAATCATTCTAAGGGGCTTTGAATTGTTTTTTCTATTTCTTAAAGCATTTGAATAAGTTGCCTTAGGGGAACATTATTAACCCTGAAAACATTGACCATGCTTCCACTGGGGATTATAATTTTGATATATTTTAAAATTTGACCTCATTAGTTGACAAAAACCTTACAGGATACACGATGACTTTGACATAATGCTCTCGAAATTGCCCCATCATGGTCCAGATTTCTTTGACTTGTTTTTCATTTACATATGTTTAAACCAACATCAAAATTCTAATGATTCTAATGATTCTAATTAAATAATTAGCAGTAATAGAAATTTCAATTACAAAATCTGTCCAACATGCACTTTTCCATAATATAATGCAACAAATAAAGTCATTTAATTTTGATTGTTTTAAGCCAATTAAACTTGTTTCGTCTGCGAATATTATCTTTGGCACAAAGTATGTGTATATCGTACAACAACACCTACAAAAACGCCCCCTTTGGGCCAAAATTATATTGTCATACTTCTGATGACGGTAATATAATGTTCTCCTCCAGATACAGGGAGGGTATGTTTAAATTCTGTCACATCTAGTCAACACAAGTATGACTGATATCTTGAATCGATGATGTTTACAAAAACCCACAAATGATATTAGCAATCTGTTAGTGGAAAATTTGATGGCTGGTATTGCGCTGAAATCTAGTGTAGCAATGGACCCACACATAACTACACGTACCTCCTGATCCGTAGCTAACCTGTGGGCTATCCCGCCCCTCATAAACTATATTGATGGTGCTGTAATGTAAGCATAAACTGTCCTCTTGGAGATCGCCGTGGTATACTGTTCTGCATGTATTTTGCTACAGGCTGCAAATATACCTACAATGACGATGACTCTGTGTATGTCTATTTCCCAGTTTATTATTAGAGGTTACTCATGTTGTTATGTGTGTGGTAACATTACTGAGTAAAAAGTTTGCATATTTGGGTTTATATGTTGGTGTGAATTACGTGTTCAAAAAAGAAAGAGAGAGTTCATAAAAAACATGAGAATGTGAATACGTGAATCTTCTTTACAATACATTTTCGTACTCTACTGTTTTACAATCTTGACAACAGAGTTTTTGTTCTTGGTATGATGAACATGTACACATATTATTTTTTTTATTATTCCATCAGCACTGTTATAAGGTGACTGTAAGAAGAACAGAACAGAAGAATCTGAGACAGAAACAGTTCGAGAGAATGCTGGCATGTTGACAATGCGTTCTGCTACATTATGTGGTAATGCACTGGAAAGCACACGTTCTTATTTGATACAGATATATGTCTTGACAGCTGAAGATTATTTTTGACTTTTTGAAACGTTGTTTTACCAATTTTCTGTCATGTAAATACTTCTTGGATAAGCGACCGCTACTATTTAAACATTTCACTTTGTTCCTGCGGGAAAACAAGATTATTAATGCATAACGCTCTTAGGCGTTGGAATATTCAGTGCCCAATACATAAAACAAGGAAGGCTTACAATGCTGTCTCTCACCTATATAAATCAGGCTAGATGCCAACTAAATAAGTAAACGTTTGAGATGGCATGGCATGACATAACACTAAATCATAGACGTCAACTGCAATTAAACTCCTAAAACGTCTTATGGAACATTTGATGTTTTTACTATTTACACTCGTGTATGCTTTGAGTTCACGCACCAATACATTATTTATTATCGCATCAGTTGCCTAATGTTGATGCTTAGTAAGACTGCATCTAACAATATTAATCAAAGTCAGATTGTCCTCACTTGCCTAATGTGTTGATATGACATTGAAGGCGTTATCAATCGGAATGCCATTGCATCTAATATAAGGCAAGGTGTTATATCACCAAGAGAGCAACATTCAAATCAAACATTGAATTCATATTGTAAAGCTTACTTAATTTAACAAACATTTCCCGTAATGGAGTTGTTATGAATATGTGGTATGTGATTCTTTGCAATGAACTGTATGAATGGAGGTCAGCATCGATTGGCACAGTTTGCCAGTTGATGGATGAACAACTTCATATCGATCTATGTGGGAGATTGGGGGTTTCTGCCGCTGTTCACAAAGCAATATAATTGGGTACTTGGCCTGGAAGTAACGAAAGTGTGCAAGATAATCTGTCAACGCCTTTATTTCTGTTATATTGCATGTATATTGCTCGAGTATGCATAAAATTGGGACCACATTGATATCAATATTATATCAAAGCATTATTTTATTTTTTCAGTGATACATTTTAAAAAATTTAACAACTATGTCGTTATATCATCTATTACTTTCAATCAGATTTCAATTTATTGAAACCTTTCAACAAATTGATATGAGATTATGAGTATCTGCTCGATGCATGTGTCTATTATTTGTAAAATAAATTGATTTGATGAGATGAGTTCTGTTTGAAGTGTGTTTGCATTATAATATACGCAGTTGAACCGCAATGTTCACAAGCTCCTATGTTCATAGTTTGAGCTGTGAGGCAGATATGGGGACATGATGAACAACATGGGGCATCCATGGAAGATGAAGTGAAGTGAAAATACAGGGTTCAAGCAAATCGTTTCACCGTCTCAACACAACGCTCACATAAACCAACTCTTTAAAAAGCAATCTCTTCCGCACTGCCATTCAATTGAATTTTCTTCGAAGGAATCTGTTCAGGAAATATCATTCTGCCCTGCAAAAATCTAATTATTGATTTTCCAATTCGCCAGAAACCGGATTCACTGACTTAATTGGAAGATTTAGAGCTTGTTGCTTTGTATTGTATGATATTAGGTAACGGAAACGAGATTAGCTCAGTTGTTAGTGTCAGCGCAGAAACAAACCTGAGCTGAATGAAGAGACTGTTTTTTTCAGAAATTGTTTTGTTCAAGGAGCCGAGTGTCAGACTGAAGATTGCGTGGAGGAGAAACGAGAAGTAGAAAGAACACTGAGTGCTCCTACATACATATCTATACTAGCAGGACACAGCAACGGTACAATTGGATGCGAATTTGGTTGTGCAGTGTTATGGTTTTATTACTTAATGTTTTTGTAAATACTTTTAGAAAGTATTTTGTGTGGTTTCTTAAGTATTTTGGTAGACGTAATCATTTCATTTCATCATTATTGATATGACATTATAAAGGTTTGACACCTTGATTCTGTTATGTTTAACTTAACAGTCTAACTCTGCTCTCCACATAATGGTCACCTGGTGGGTTCGACCACTGCAAACCCAGACGAATAACTTACTATTTATTTAACGGTCAGCTGCTCGAAGTAGTAAACGGCCACCTGTGTCATGTACCAATGGCAGATACAATCAGATCCCATTTTATCACTTTTGAAAGTGACTGCTAATAAATAAGGAGGTCTTTGTATTCATTATTTATAGTCATGATTTATCAAAGAATACAATTTAAGAAATCTTGATATGGATATTTAATGGTCCGATTCTTGGAAATATACAAACATACATCTTTGCTTAAAATGTCCAAGGCAGTTGTATATATTTACAATGGTCTGATTCATCCATACATAACTAAAACCATATTTGCAAAGCAGTTTCCTTACTTTCGAAACTTTATTCTCATCCCTCGATTCATCAAATCTTTGTAGCATGTCATAGCATTTCCTGTGTATCTATACGGTGGTTGGCGGGTAAAAGTTTAAACTAACTGGTCCACCCTGTTCACATGGTTAATGTGATTTAAATTTATCATTCATTCAGGGTATCAATGTCAAACTACATGTCCACATAACCTTTACTATAATGCTTTAAACAATGTAATTTTAAGTTAGCCTCTGTTCAGCCCTGACTCTAATTTTGTCTGAACGAACTACGTGTCTACCTGGCGGATTGATATCTAATTAATATGTTCATATTTGATGATACAACTTCCCTTTTTCGTTAAGTCCTGTCATTTCCAGTTCCAACCAAACATCAGTCATTATCATTAGACACTTTTGGACAGCGCTGAAGTGATAGTTTTAACATACAAGCAGTATAAATGAGTATCATGGTTGCGAATCATATCATGACAAACAGGTTGCAGTTAATGTTCAAAGGCCTATTTGACATTAAACCAAATCGTTCCAAATCAAACCACATAGTTATTATAGGTGATACGTGTTAAATAATCAAAATTATCAAGCATATATCACACACGTCACTGGTAGGGGCGTGGACATGCTAAAAGTTAATTCCAAATGTATTTTGCAGTATGTACACAATGAAAATTAATCAGACTGACATCTCTCATTCGTTTATTAATGTTTTCAGTCCAGGTTCTGACACAGCATCAGTGACAAAATGGAAAGTAAAAGACCACAAGAACATCAAATAAATAGCACAGTTGACATATATATATATATTACCACTCGAATCGTAGGATATTGGGCTTCTACTAGGTTTAGCATGTTACCATAACCCTTTTAAACAAAGAAAATCATCCTTAAACGTGTTGTTGTACAGTAAAGACCACCAGTAAAACATCAAAGAAAAGACCCAGGTGAAGATAATTCTGACAGTAGAGTAATGAAATATAAGAAAAATGCCCCAGTATGTAACTAACTTTTCTAACAATATTATGTAGAAAAAAGTTCTATGACATCCTTTTCGAAAAGCGAAAAGCGGAATGTGAATCGGCATGAATGTAGAAGGTTTGACATGAAAGTGTTCCTGAGGCAAATTTTACCGAGAATTTAATAAAACAATTATTGTCCCATGACACAATGATAAAAGACACTCTAACACTTCTTATATTTCAGCGTTCTTAACTCACACTTATGATTCCATATTTCTTGTCATACATTTGCCGTTTTTCATGTTAAAAATTTTCCATTGTCATGTTTTCTATTATTTTGACTTGATGTTATTTCTTTTATATAAAGTTTCTGTTTGAGGTTTGACTCCATTGTAAGCATGATGATAGATAACATTGTTCCTTGAGCAAATAGTAACACAGTATGCATGACATTTTAAAAAAATCATAACAAATAAGAGGTCACTACATCACAGTGTTAACGTTAAATTACCAGTTACGAAAGTGTAAAAAAGGTCGAATGTTTTTACAGAACCGACTGCCAACATGAAGTCTTTGATGTGACAGCCCTGTTATTGGGAACCTTCTCAGAGGAATTTTTTTAGGTAGTTTTCTAAAGTAAGTACTAGTATTTCTGTCAATCTATAACTCAACTTTCAAAATAAGTTTAACTTGCTATCATTACATAGAAATTGCGTTTTCACGTGGCTTCTTTTTCCTTGTAATCATAAAGATTGGTTGATGCACAACGTGTAATCATTGGGGATGTGTGTAATGCATGTTAAACTATTGGCATGTATTTCCTCTGTACATACTTCATTTGTTGTGAGGGACAATTAGTAAATACCAATTACATTACAATTTAATGGTATGGGAATTTATATATGTACTTGAATTATTTTATATGATACTTAAAGGCACTATAGAACGCCAATTGTTTTAAAAGATAAATAATGCACGGATAATGCAAATATCTCGAATTTACAAACAATCTAACCTCAGGTAATGTATTATTTAAGTTATCTGGAAAATATGTACATATTCAGGTTTTAAAGTTAATTTTAAGAGACAGGAAGTAATTAATGCAAGGTTACATTAAATCCGCATGTACTACGATATTAAAATAATGCACACAACCCGAAGACCAAAAACGGCAGTCGCTATCGTTTACGTAACAACAATGCCAGTTAGGTTAAACATATTTTATTCACGATGAAACGGACTGGGAACAAGTTACCCAACTTAGGATACCCTCTAACGTGAGTTTATATACCCTCGTATGATCTAAAATAAGTATTTGAATGCGAAAAGCGTGCACTTGTGCCTTTAATGTACATATATGGTCATGTCTGTTTCCTTCATAAATTGTTGTGAATTTTGTTGTGAATCTTGTTCATATCTTCTTTATTTCACTAAAGATAGTGTCTCCCTCTCAATCGCACAGTAAATTATTGTTGAACCGCAATACATGACATTACACATGCAGCCAATGGCATTAGGGATTTCGGTAAACAAACCTGTCAGTACAAGTGAGGAACTCTAGTTCTCATTGACAAAACTCAGCCAGGGTATTTTTAGTATTTTGAAATGTAATAAATTGACCTAGGAGTCTCATTTCTACACTGTCTACAGCCTTGTCCTATGTATATGTAATTATAACATCAGTAGTTCCATGTATCATTTATCCATTAAAACAATGTTCACTCATATGGATTAATCACAGGATATATGGTTCATTACTGAGCTCTTTTTCAATTTGCCGTTTATGTAAAAACAAATTCAATTTGCTGTATATGTAAACAAAAAAAAAGATTTGAAATTTTGATAGAACATACAGGTATAATACAACATAAATATCGCACAACACACGTTCTTTCACAGGTAAAATTGATAGTCAATCTTATCACCTGGTTCAAGCATCTTACACGATTAGGGTGGCGAGAGTATTGAAGCGTAAATGGCCACGTATTCGTGATCGCCTGCACATGGTAAGAGGCGTCGGGTGTCTGATTAATTAGCTTTATATATAGTTGATTATCACTACAATTACATCAGTTTATGTGGGGTTGAAACAATCCAAACCAAATGTGTATACAATAATCATACAATTGTCATCTGCAGAATGACCCAGTTGGATATCTAAGCATTCGATATATGGAAGATTTGAGTTGTTTTGATATACGTTAGAATTTTAAATCGACAGTTAAAAAGGTGCTAAAACACTTTGAAATATCACGTGAGCCGGTATCCGAGCGCCAGGCGAGCGCCAAGAGTGACGTCAAACCAGGCAGATACGATTCAGTGACTTCAGTGAATCGTTTGTCAGCAATACTTAGGCAGTGTAGTTAAAAAGTCGTATATATACGTAATTAATGGGGCGATTTCAGAAATTTAAAGTTGGTATTTGTCAAATTAAAATCATCTTTTATTGAATCCCGGAAGTGACCATGGGGCATGACAGTCGACCTTTAAATTGAATTTAGCCAGTTATCACGTTCTGAAAATATACTCATTAACTTTTAGCTTTAAAAGAATCCTTGTTTGGTTAAATGGTTAAAAAGTCGTCAGTTTTTACCAAAGATTGAATCTATGACAGATCATATATGTGTCATAACAGTTTGTTATGAAACCCCTTTACGATGTACCCTGTGGGTATTATACCTTATATTACAACTATAGTGTTGTATTGGAATAATTTACATATAGGTGTTATGACACTGAATGCAAAAATGTGTGAATACTATCATGTTTAAAATGTGAAAAAGAACTTTTCTATGAAAACAATTTCATAAAAAGGATTGCTACTCGATCGTAGTAGTCATTATTGTCCGACTCGTTAAGAAAAGTGTGATAAGAAAAAGATAACAAAGTAATAATGTTGGATACAAAGGCCAGGTGTGAAAGGCGAAGGCGGACGCTGGGCCAAGCGAAGGGGTAAGTCTGCTCTCCGTTGGACCGTTGGCGGTGGTCACCCCCAGAGCCCAGGTGTAGCATCAGGAGTTTCGGCTGACTGTAGTGGCGCCATGTCCAGCCTCCCCTGACACGCCACTCAACCGGGCCCACACTGCCTAGGATGGCCGCCAGCTCTGGCCTCGCACGCGCCAGGTAGCTATCTCCTACTACCCAAACGCCTGAAACAATCATGAGAATTGATAAATACATAATTTGATAAATTGAAAACTAAGGCAGCATGAAAGAACATTAGAAAAGATGGCGGAGGAATGAAAGATGTGACGTACACATGTAAGAAGATGACGTGTTACATTTTGTGATGACGTCATGTAAACGGATGTGACGAATGCACAAGTTAAATGTTTGTAAACATAAACACTTGTTTAGTGTGAAATGAAGTTATTGTGTTGTGAGTAATATATGTAATTACATCTGTAATTAGAATAGGTGTAGAAGGTGTATAAATGCATTGAGCGAACAATAACGGCATTTAGCTAAATAATGCTAAATGGAATTTGGTTCCTACTTGTACTTATATTATCCTTACGCAAATTATAAATTCGAAATGGCGTAACTGACTATACTAACCTCTTTGAATCATTTCATGGTCATTTTGTACCAAGCAGATGTTACATTGCTTTAAGATTATTTGACTGTAAATGGATGTTGATACAGTACAGTGTGATTCAAGGAGTAATTGAATTATGACAAGCACAAATGGAGTGTGTGATACAATCAACTTCTATGATATTATGTAAACACTACGAAACATTAACAATTATCCGGTTTATGAAATTTTAAAATTATTTATTTGTTAAAATAAAATTTAAGTACTACTTAAACTCATGGTGAGATGAAGAGAGAAACCTTTCCAAATATATATATATAATATATCCAATTGATTTACATCTTTTAAATCTATTTACATCTTGATTTTAGCTTTTAAGAAAGTGTAGAATCTCACATGAAAGATTGTCGAGTAATACTCAAGGTATTGGTATACAACAAATTAAAAACAAATGCATACAGAAAAGTTTGATAAAACAATACTTCAAAAACAATCTCATATTTGATGTTTTCAGGAAAGGCCACAAGATACCTACAAATTGCATTTTGTGCATTCTTGTTCCAAATATCAACGTCCAAAATGTAAATTGTCCGGAGACAACCTTCATTGTTGCCTGGGAATATCTAACTTGATTTAGACTACGTTTTGAATAAGCAACTACATCGATCTGAGAGTCAGCATGGAGCCGAGATAAACTCATGTTGTTATTGTTCCTATTACTGAAATGTTTATACTACGTTTTATTCTGTCCACTCATACAGCAATCAAAATGATATCTGTATAATTTTAAACAAGTGTTATATTGAGGTTACAACGTGTTCATAATACAATGAGACATCGTGTAACCAGATCCCGTATATCCCCATCCGCACGGTAATATTTAAAATCGTCTCAATGCATTTCTATGCAAATCATGGTTTGCTATCCGTTTTTCGACTGTGCGGATAAACGGAGTCTTGCTGTACTATAGTATCAAATAAAAAAATAATAATATCAAATGTTTGTGGTTTTTACATTATTGTATAAGTATATTGTTTTTAAATAACGTTTACAGTTTTGATCAAATGAAGAGATCATGACACTCCGTGGATTTCATTGTTTGAATGATGAATTTCATATCTTTTTCACCAATCGGGTCATCCTAAGTATGATAATTATTATATCGTCCTTTGAAAATTGCATCAAATGTCTTAATGGACTGAATATAGTTTGTCTTTTATTCAGTTTCTGTATGTGTTTTTTCTGATTGGCTTAGTTAACTGTCCTTGTAATGCTTTCGTCAGACAAATATTGTCAATAATAATGGAATAATTGGCATTTATTCATTTTGTCATTTCCAGATGACAAACATTTAAGTTGTTGACAAGTGTAAAGACATTATTTATATTTTTGGTCGGATTTTCAGATATTCTATCAAAATTAATTATTCTTTTTTTTACATATACGGCAACTTTTATTCTTTATATATAAACAATATAAATAAAAGCTCAGTAATGAAGCATATATCCTGTGATGAATTCAAATTGTTTCCATGAGATATGTACATACACAAGTTAGATAAATAGATAGATGTTTGTGTCTACGCCCTCAATGTAAGATGTAATCTAATCTGAAGACATTCGAGTGCTAAGGTTTATGAACTGCGTTAACAAGAAACGTTTGTAAGTCGTCGCATGCAAGTCCGCGCTCGACATAGTGGCGGGGAACAATGAACTACTTTTTGTGTCTACAGATGAGTATATTGGCATTAAATGTATTTCAAATGGAACTTTATACAAGTATGTATTGCTATGTTCGGTGATTGATTCTAAACTCTCAAGTGTGAAAAGATATTAGATATTTTCTCAGGAATTACGTATTTCAACTAACTCAAATGAAAAGCTATTATTGATTGTTTGAAAAATATCCTAATTTATCGTTTCCAGAAAGGTAGGAATATTCAAATACTTTCTCAAAATGTTAGGGATTATGCTCTAGAAAAACAAAAAGTACTTTGACTCAAATACTTTACAATGATGTATAAGGGTATTTAATTTCACCTCTGAATATTTTCATTGTGACATAAATCAATTTCATAGTATCACACTCAATATGGCATGTGACAATTAAATATTGCTTTAAAGTTTCAAAGAACAAGCTGATGGAAGTGGAATTTAGATTTCCTCTCATTAAAGCATATTTCATCATATAACTCTATTCGTTATCCTCTCCAGGGCTTTTAAACTTTGATCAAATAAATGACAAAAACTCATAACCCTTAAGGAATCCCGTTAAATCACATAATTATCATAAAACCTAACTTGGTGTCAAACTGCTACAATACATTTTACAAAAGGAATACTTGAAAATTACATAGGACCTAATGGCAATAATGTAAGTTTTATGTTTATATGTTATAATACATCCTTTGAATATTTATTATCTTTTCTTCCAATTGATAGATCGGTTTTGGTTATCCTGAAATAAATTAAATATCATTGCAATGCTTAAGAGCATTGTTGTTACAGGGAAATAGCTTCTAAAACTTTTATAAATATTTTATACATTTTCGATTCGGATTATATACTTATTCCTTTCTCAGGTTGATTGTAACATTCTGAAACTCATATTTCTGAATTGTCTAGTATATCCATATTAAACAAAACGTTATCAAGAAAAACTTACTGTTCATAGTGTTAACTTAGCTAATACTTTCTTATATAGTCTCCAATAAGAAATGTTTTTCTTTTCAACATTCCACATAATATAATCAAAATATTATCTATTTACTTACTTTTTTAGATACATGAAGAAGTTTGCTTTGTTGTTTTGCTTCTGGAGTGTCTGGTCTGTTTTACTGGCAAGGCAATAACATCTCAGTTCTGTCCAGGTCTTTAGATGAAGACTGGTCAGGATTCTATCCCCAACCGTCCAGAATCGTGACGTTTTATTTGGTTTTGATACGTGCCGAAATACCATATGTGCTTATTTCAATTCAAATGTCAATTTCCAACTTTAAAGCTCATGTGTAATGTATGTTTATCAAGAATGATAGATTATTTCCTCTACGTACATTATATCAATCATTTGGGCATAAAATATATACTTGCAATTGATTAATTTACCAATTTCAACAATGCCACGATCAGGGGGCGGTCCGCTTTGCAGAAAATCTTCAATCGTGACTGTGATTAACCGCAGACGAGGGTCGTCTGTGTTCCTATCTCTGGAGTCATTAATTAATGATGATTATAACTGCCAATAGATGAATTGATGAGGTGTGATAAATCGCCAAAAACACATGTAAAATTGTGTAATTGTCATCTGTGGAATTACCTAGTTGGATATCTGAAATTCCGATATATGGAAAAATTAAGTTGTTTTGATAAAGATTAATCTGGTCGACAGTTAAAAAGGTGCTAAGGCACGTTGAAATGTCATGTTCGCCTATATCCAGTAGTGACAGGCAGATAGGCTTCAGCGACTACAGTGAATCGTTTGCCTAAATGTTGCTAAATTAATATGAATTACGACTATCGTCGATAATGAGATTACTCCAGTGACGTCACAGCAGTCGTTGCTTCAGGGACCACACACCCGCAGATGTTCATTCTAGCCGCTGGGGCAAAATTAACCGGTTTTAAAAAAAACGTATTTAAGTAATGGGCCAATTTCAGAAATCAAGCAATTGTCAAATTGAAGTCCAATTTTAATGAATCCAAATATGACATAATAGCATTATATCTAACCTTTAAGATAAATATCCTTTTTTTCCAATGAAAATCGAATAACAGCCTTATGTATAGATGTGTAGAATCCGCAACTGTTCATCAAATAGAACTGAAATAGACCTATTCTACTGCTGGGTACTCGATTCTGATTGGTTCTAAAAAAATAAAAGCATTCAATTATGGATTGAACCTCCTCCTTTTAGTGCTGCTTCAAGTGTATTAACACTTTTACCTATTCTATTCAAACAAACGGCTGATTCTACAGTTTGGTTTACTTTGAAAATCAAAATAACTGATATTCTAATTAAACGAATATTGCCTGAAGAGTATTTAATAGCCACATTAAATGATTAACATGACAACGTTCTTCAGTATCAGGATATATCCAAATAGTGACACTTGACACTGCGAAGTTGAGAAGGTAAACAAACACAATATCACTGACGCAGTGGTCAGTCGGTTTTGGTGAACCAAGCATAACATTTTGAATCAAAATATACATTAAACACGTCATATCATCTGCACACCTATATCAATAACTAGAATGTGCATTTCTTGCCCGAATGTGACTATTATCTCCACGGGAACCCTTTATTTTAATAAATACAAGTCCTCAAGTTCGTCATTCACAACGATTAGTAGCCATTTTAATTGTCACTTGGTATGCTTATGAGGGTCATTCCAAATATGCGGAATCCGGGAAAAACAAAACCCGAATTAAACCGTGAATTAAACCTCCTGTAATAAATTACACACACTCGAATATTAGATTTGTGTAAATAGTTTAAGAGACCTTAAGGGAACAGCAATACATTTTGTATAAAATCGCTGCTGGTATCAACAATTGTTTTTACAGGTCGATACAATATAATTCAGAGCCTGCGTCCTGTTGTTGTATGCGCTGTCATTTCATTATGGGGTCAAACTTTTCCTTAATCATTTTAAAATTTAACGATACTCTTCTTTGGAAAAGTAAGAATAAATGGATTATAATTATTAACACAAATTGTGTTTTAAGGTGTAGTAAGTATTTGGATATTTTAGATGGTAAACTTTCACGAGCATAACTATATTTTATAACAGCTAACCATGACTTACCCATTGAAATAGGCCACTGGAATAAATCCAAAAGCATGATAGAACTTTGTGATTGTAATGACATTGGTGATGAGTTTTCTTATTTATTTATCTAATCTCATTTTACAAATACAATAATTAAATATCTAACGCCGTCTTTTTATACTAGACCAAATTTTCTTAAAATGAAGACATTATTTACCTGTAAAAAGATAGGTACACCGAGAAGGCTTGTCTTGTTCTGTGACGTAAATTATAAGTGTTTTAAAACAATGTTGCTAATTGTAACTTCACTTTACCTTGTCAATGTGTGTTTAAAATAATACGTTTTCCCAAATTTTCAACCAGCATTTAAAAACTGACGTTCAGTACTGATCTGGGTCCGCCTCTAGAAGATTCCACTGTGAATGTCTCGTAATTAATTTGGCAATTACTTTCATTCTTTGCCTGCAAATCCTCAGCTGTTTTAAGAATATAAAAGGAATTCAATCCTTTTTTTCAAAATTCTGCTGTCAATAACTTGATCTGGTAGATGAAACACCTGAAAGCGCCTGAATTACAAATGTATTTCCGCTTCCTCCGTTTTGGATAGTTCCTCTTTGAATTCCTCTGTGGATCAAAATATTGTGTAGAGGGAAAGGATATAACCCATATGTATTCACAATTGATTGTGGATAGCGAAAAACGTGTTCATTGCAATTTGGATGACCCGAACAGTGCACAGTTTAATATTTAAGTCAATATATCAGATGTAGTATGAAAGATAGATTGATATTAAAAAAGTATGATTCGAGTACACATTTTGGTTATCACAAATATGGTATTGATAACAATAACAATAACAACGGTGGTGTCGTGGTTAGTATTCTGCCCTCTCACAGCAAAGGCCCGGGTTTCAATCCTGGTGGAGGCAGCTAATTTTTGTATCTAGGCTTCCTTTCACAAAATAACTTTTACTTAGGTTAACGTTAACCATATTTTAACATTGCACTAAGGTAACCTTAGTAACTTACGATCACCTTAGTGCTTTATGAAAGGAGACCCTGGTTACATACTGTGATGTGTCCTTGTGTCTTTGTAAACAAATTGATGATCAGGATTCTGAAGTAACGGCTCAACCATTTTTCATGAAATGTTCAGGGTTTGTAGACTGTAACTCAACTTAGATTTTGAATTTTCGACTTCTTTCGTGAGTTATCTTTCAATGAAGTTGAAGTTCGGTTTTCGGCCATAATGATACTTTTTTTTCATTTTGCGAAAAAACTGAAAATGTGTGCACTTTTGTGATGTTGAGGGTACACGTCTTCAAAAATCTCATAAATAATAGCAATATATATAGCATGATGCAGTAGCTCATTTTAAAGCTGGAACAATGTAGTTTAAACGAACCCTTGGTCTATTCCAGAGGTTAACGAACTACATGTACAGACATTTGAAAAATGAACTTTTGAAAATAGATTTCTTAGGGCTCGCATTCAAAGAGACCTTCAAACTGAACCTATGTAGTTAACCTAAACCTTTTGAGAAGGCGTGTCATGTTAACCATTCCCACATTTTAAACTTCATTAAACAATTTACTCAAGCAGGAATTGATTGAACCTGTTATTATGGAAACCAAGTTGTATCTGCCATTGATACATGATATTATGTGGTTGTTTACCGCTCCGAGCAGGTGACTGTTATATGGAGTAAAATAAATAGTAAATTATTGGTCTGGGTTTGCAGTGGCCGAATCCACCAGGTAACGATTGTGTGAAGGTCACTGTTAACACCAGTAACTGTATTTTTTCAATGATACCGTTTCTTTGTCCTGATAGTATACATATGTCAGTAGGAGCACTCAGTTTCTCGTTTCTCCTTCACGCCATCTTCAGTCTGACACTCAACTCCTTGAACAAAATAATTTCTGAAAAAACATTCTCTTCATTCAGCTAACTTTTTTTTCTGCGCTGACACTAACAGCTGAGCGAATCTCGTTTCCGTTACCTAATATTATACAATACAAAGCAACAAGCTCTAAATCTTCCAATTAATTCAGTGAATCCAGTTTCCGGAGCATTTGAAAATCAATAATTAGATTTCTGCAGGGCGGAATGATATTTCCGGAACAAATTCCTTCCAAGAAAATTCAATTGGATGGGAGTGCAGAAGAAATTGCATTTTAAAGTGTTGGTTAATGTGAGTGTTGTGTTGAGACTGTGAAATGATTTTGTTCTTTAGAACCCTGTATTTCAACTTCATGTTATCGTAAATAAATGCTTCTTTCTGTTCATAACGTAATGATATGTATCTGCTTAACAGTTCTAAACTATGAACATTGGAACCTTGAACATTGGAACCTTGAACATTGGAAATATTCTCGTTCATCTGCGTACCGTATAATGTTAAAACAGTTAAAACAGAACTCTATCATGTCAATATGTCCAAAATGTTCAATAAAGACTTTAAATGTGATGGGAAAGGGATTAATAATATATCGATAAAGCTTTGAAATTATCATTGAAGAAATAAAATAAAACAAATAATCAGGATATTTATGTTGTTTCGATCTAATACATACTCAAGGCGTCATTTATATAGTTGCCATAGTTACACATGGGAGTATGCAAAATAATAGGAATAAACGCACTTTAAGACTGCATCTTTAAGATTGTATCTTGCACATTGTCGTCACAATCCAGGTACCCAATTAAACTGTGTGGATAACAGCGACAAAACGTGAATATTCACTTTCAGAAAGTCTCAAACCCCAAATATCCAACATTAGCTACATAGAAAGTTGGTCATCCATCCACTGGCAAACTGTGCCCATCGATGCTGGCCTTCACTGATAAGAGTTCATTTTCAAGGATCGCATGCGATATATTTATATGTTAACTAAATTACTTTTGAAAGTAAGCTTCTCAATATGGAAGTAAGTCTTACTTCGAATGTTTGCTGTCTTAGTGATGCACTGGTATCCTAAACGGTAATGTATTCTATACCATATATACAGGAACATTTTATTTTAATATATTTAGATGATATCTCACTGATACGATACGATACGATAATGAAGAATGAATAAGAGCATGTAACCTCATTTAAGGCAATTAGAAGCAGTTTTAGAATTTCAATTACAATTTATTGATATGAATTAGTGTCATGTCATGTCATGCCATCTCAGACATTGACTTATTTAGTTGGCATCTTGCCTTCTTTATATAGGTGATATAACCTACTATACCCATACATTGAGATAACGATTTGACCGATAACATTGTTAGCATACATTGTTTATGTATTGGCCACTGGTATTCTTAAGGTACTTGTTTTCCCGCGGATCCTCAGTCTATTGTTTACATACAAGGGGTTGAAATCAGTTGAGATCTCATTTAAGGTATTTACATGACAGAACACTTAAAATGTGATCCGTATTTATCCTTGTCTACCATCATTACAAATATCTATTTCATATGCAATGTCAGATTATGAATATTGGTATGTACTAATAATGCATACACAGGATAGCAATATAACATGCGCTTCCAGATATATACAGTATAGACCGATTGGCTGTAAAGCTGTTAACAGATGAGTGCATATATGTGCTTTTGAAAGTTAGTAAAACAACACAGTAAAAAACAAAATCTTAAGCTGTCATAGGTCTGTATCAAGTAACAACGTTTGCTTTCCAGTGCATTAACATACAATGTAGCAGAACGCATTGTCAACATGCCAACATTCCCTGGAACTGTTTCTGTCTCAGGTTCTTCTGTTCCTACAGTCACATTAAAACATTGCTGATAGGATACAAAAACCCCTCCTCTGTGTACATGTTCATCATACCAACAGTAAAAACAGTAGAAACAGTAGAAACAGTACAAAAACCCAGTAGAGTACACACGTGTAGTGCAAAAAGATTATCTTCCCACTTTTAAGCACACAGTTACGTTAAGAAACGCATTTCTTTTACTCTTGATAGTGTTACTTGCAGGCTTGTTTCATTATGATTTTTCTTCGGTTAGAAGTTGCTCAACACATCTTCTGAGTATGTGCAATTCGGAGGTAAATATTGTATATTTGTTTATGAAAAGGACGATTGTTCGTATCTACTTCCGTAATATAAGACGTGAAAGCTTCCACTAATCAAATTTAGATTCATATTGGTTGATTTGGCAGTTCTCCATCTACTTGTTTCCGAGTATCATGAACAATTATTTCAAAGAGTGAGGTTAGTCAATTTTGGGAGATGTTTGTGGTAAGGAGCAAAATTATATTTAAATGAGACATAAAGATGATTCATTTGTGAGGTATGGCTACTCGATAATAATTGAGTTTATCTCTTTGTTTTGAACTACTAGGAGGTAAACATCAGGTAATTTGTCAATGTATATGATGTTAATAAGGAAATTCAAGATAAGAAGTTGATCATGCACATTATTGTTATTCGTGAATCAAGATTCGAGATGTCATTTAAGTTTTCCTATCTGTTCATGTAATTTGAGGTATGAATTTATTAACTGATTGTGACCCTGTTTTAAAAGTATTCAGTACTTACATTCAATATATTTCATGATGAGTATATGTTAAACCTTAATCCTCAAAAGATACTAGGGAATAAACAATCGCTTAACCATGTCTTAATGATGCATTCATCTGGAGATGAGTACGTCTTTCATGACAGAATTAATTGAAGGTTTAGGTCCTGCCTGTCATGTATGCACAGATGAGGTGGTGTGTTTTTTGACACAATTTCTGTTGATGATGTTATTGCTGTGAAACATGAGTAAGCGACTCAGAATGTAACATTGTACCTAAACATAACTGCATATAGATCTGTATAGAATAAGGGTTGTCAATTAAAGAACCACACTGGTAAAACAGTTGCCTAACATTAAGTGGGTGAACACAAATAATTTCACACCAAGACTAGTACGAAAATGTTATACATTCGATGTTTTGAGGGAAGATGTTCTTAACCTGAACTGCAACTGACAAACATTTTTTGAAGGATTTTAGGATCGCGAGACCACATGCAGCTCTCGCAAATATTCACTTTGCACGAACCTTTGATGTAGCTGCCCTGACTTCACTGTTTGTCTTCCTTAATTAATGTTTCCTTCAATGTTACATTTTCTGTTTGATTTATAATGACATTGACAACTACCTTCTTTCTAAGATTTGATGTCTTCGCTTCAATATAAACTGAAGTACAAAAGAAAGTACACACCCAAGTAATTTGTTAATAAAAGACAACAGGACATTCAAAGGTTTAATATTAATAGTGAACCATTTTCAAACATGGCAAGGACAGGTATTTACTTCTCACTTCACACATCACTTCTCTACCTCTCTTAGTGTCCACTTGGGGTATATTTTGAAATTTACACTCATTGTTTCTGCAACATGCCGTAGTCTGATGTCCATAAATGAGGAGTTAGTATCAGGTGTGACCCCCATTACTGTTAATGCAAGCAAAGACACGTCTCCTCATTGAGAAAGTAAGACGTCGGATGACGTCATTAGGGATGCGTTGCCACTCTTCATGTAGTGCCTGTTCCAGCTGTTGTAGGTTGCTGTGGGCTACGTCTAAGTTGTCTTCCCATATGGTCCCAAAGATGCTCGATTGGGGATAAATCAGGGGAGCGTGATGGCCAAGGCAAAACCTGGATGATCCATGAAAGTCCATGGTGATCCTGGCAGTATGTGGTCTGGCGTTATCGTGTTGGTAAATCATCCCTTGCTGCTGCCTTTGTATGAAGGGGACAACCACAGGCTGCAACACTTGATCCCTGTATCTCTGGGCTGTAAGGGTCTGGCGAATTGTCACCAAATCGGTCTTCTGGTCGCCACAGATCCCGCCCAAGACCATGACGCTGCCACCGCCATAGGGTACCACTTCTTGGACACACGCTGCAGCCTGTCTCTCGCCTCTACGCCTGTAAACCCTAACTCTGCCGTCTGCTGTGAAGAGTTTGAATCGACTTTCGTCGCTGAAGATCACTCTTGCCCAATCACGATGTTGCCAGTGTCTCACTCTCCTTGCCCAGCGTAGACGTTCCAGGCGATGTTCGCGAGTCAGGGTCATTCCGCGGAACGGTCAGTAAGCCCGAATACCGGCAGCTCAAAGACGTCTCATGACAGTGTTTCTGCTGATGTGGTGTCCTAACGCCGTCGATGCCGTTGACGTCATGGTGATGAATCTGTCCCGCAGATGCAGTGTGCGCAGATAACGGTCTTCAGCGGGGGTCGTCACCCTCGGTCTTCCACTCTAGGACGGTCCGATCTTTGGCCAGTCTGGTTATGACGTTGAAGGAGTCGAATGACCGTTTGTCTGGTGCAGCCAATCCTTCTGGCAATTTGGCTGTTTGAAACTCCAACTTCAGACATTCCAAGGACTCTTTCTCGCTCTGCTGCTGTTAAACGTGGCATTTTCTCGTGTTTTTTTCCGAACACTAGTAGTGAATGGTAGAATTCGGTGGTTTTTATACCCTTAGCGCGCCTAAGTCATGTAGAAATTGAAAAAAAACCTGATTTTCGAAAAAATCACTTTTACCTGAACTGACATGCCTCGGATGCGTTTTGACGATATGATTTCATTGTTTCCGTTCAAAACATTAGGAAAGAGCATAAAGAAATGCTACTTTGTAAATGAGTATGAAATAATATGAAAATCTGTGGGTGTGTACTTTCTTTTGTACTTCAGTTTAAGATAAAAGGATTTGAAGTTCTCCCTTATTTATTTAAAACAAAGAATGAAGTCACATTGCACTTACCTAATTTCACGTTTCTTTCTTTCTTATACCACTAAGAAAAGAATCGAAAGTTTTATTTTAAGGACATTCACATTAATATCACACTATTTTCTGTCTTCATGTTTAATGCCTAAGTCAAGCCTATCACAATCTTGATTGTCTGTTTTGACTAGGGCTAGAGATATGTTCTACTAAAATTGGCATTCAACACTAAATAATTGTACGAGATACGATTCATATAGAGAATTTAAAAGTCTGCTAACACCAGAAAACACCAGATTTTTGAGGATTTGCCCGATTTTTAATAATGGAATAGACGAATAATTTCATTTTCTCATTATATGTCCATTTTATAACCAATAAAGAGACATTTACCTACCGAAAAATGTAAACGCAAATATTCATATGTTAAAACATATTCCTACCACTAATGATGAATCCATAACTTTATTGTTTACGCATACGACAAACGGTGTAAAAAGCTTAGTGATTAAGTTTGTGTTTAATTGTGTGTTTTCATGTTATTTACCATTTGTAAATTTGTAAACTTGTATCATTTTGTATTGTATATGAATTGTGTATCCCGTCCCTGTATTTGGGCCCAGGGGCCTATATACTTGAAATAAAGATGATGATGACATGTATTGGACTCAACTGTAAAACCTCTACATGATGTGTGATGAGTTTTGACCACATGTCACAATATGGCACCTAATTGTAGCATGGTTTCCATTCATTAATATACATCGGTTGATGATATCATCTTGCCACATAAAACCTGAACACTTCATAGTCATAATTCATGGGGTCATGGTAATGCCTTGGTCTGCAAATCGAAGAGTTCGAATCCCGCATTGTCTACTATAAACATTTTAAATTTGACAATTGTGTGGATTGATTACCTTATGCAATTGGGATTCTTTGACTCAAACTCCTACTACTGCTAATAATTTAAGTAGAATCATATAAATTATGGATGAAGGTTTCTTTTGCAGTTTTTAATATACATTCAAGAAAACACTATGTCAAATAAATCTGTAACCATTGTATAAATATAGAATACTAAACGATGTCCCGTTTGATATTGGTATTTTAACGAGCGAAAGCGAGTTAAATACCGATGCCATTCACGAGTTGAGTATTTTATTTATTACTAACATTGTGACGTCAACCAAAAAGGATTGTGACGTCACGCGCCGATTATGACGTTACGGAAGCACGCGGTGAGTTCACACATGTGTGTATCACACTCATTGGTATCTAATGAGTGATCTCACCACGGTTGAGTATTAAAGGTAAAGGTATATATACCGTAATTCGATTTGTATCAAATAATACTAGAACAAATACTGAGAATTATCGACATTCTAATTCCCAGTTTATAATTCCCAATGTTACAATGTGAAGAATGTTTCGCTGAGGCAACATATCCAAATGCTTTAAGAAATAGGATAAACAATTCAAAACTCCTATGAATGATTAATGAGGCTTTGTCATTTGACAAAACAGATTTAATCATCTGGGAATTAACATGTTTGTGTCGATTGAGGCGTGTTAGGCTGTCAGTAAAGTCGTTCTGGAATTAAATCCACGAACAATCTTGATCAATGTTTGAAGCAAATACATTTTTCAGTTTTAGCACACATCCTACTTTTTGATATCATTAAAACAAACGATAAGCGTGACAGTTCCGTGTACAAATAAAATAAAAATGAGCAATGACCTCATCAGTAATCATCATTATAAATATAAATACCTGCAAGAGTCCGTCGTCAAGGACAAACCCCTGTATCAGTCCAACATCAAATTAACTGTATACAGGCCCAAATCTCTATATGAGTAGTAAATGCATCCTGTCTCTCTTACATGAACACACATACAAACTGATTTCTCTAAAAAGCGTAGTGTATAACGTCGATGTCCATTTCAAACCAACTTAAACGCTTCTTAAATATTTATGGAAGCCCCTTTCTGACAAGATAACAATGAACGAGTGGTGATTTCATTGTCTTAAAACAATATCACATTTCAAAATGATTACAGAAAATCATATTGTCTTTAAATGTAAAATGTTGAAGTTTTCATTTCTTGATGGGACATCAGGGCTCTTACAGGAAATTATTTAACCAATCACCTTAAAGTTAAAATGAATAGCTGTTTGCTTTTTAAAATTTAATTCACGACTCTGAAAAATAATTAATTACCTTCGGAAAGTATTATTTTGAGGGTTTTGTTACTTCATGACCTTTGACAACATGAATAACTGATAAAACTATCAGCCTGTTTGACTACTGTTGATATTGGAGGGGAGGCCCGTATGGCGACAATGGAGTATGCACTTTTTGTTTTGTACATGTTTAAGAGGGCAATTTGAGCAAAACTTCATACTCAATTTTGCAGTTATCAAATTTAAACATAGTAACGTCACTGACTGAGACTTTCTGAATGTGTGTATACGCACGTATGGCAGATGTCAGAATATGTTCACATGACCAAATCTCCTTTGTGTTCATTTAGAAACCATATAATTTGAAAAAGGCCTAATCTTGTACTTCAGTATTTGCAAACAGAACACTTGCACGTTTTTCTTATCAGAACACCAACTGGACCATACTTAAAACAATATGACAATGGTATGAGTCATTTCTATATTCATTCATAACATAAGTTAAGCTTTTTGAACTTGGTAAGCTATTTTTATTAGATTGTATATACGAATTTACTCTCGTTCTCAATGTCATTTCATTGATGGTTGCATACATAAATGCTATTAATTTAGTTTACTTTTTCACGCCTGTTTAGAAACTGACCATAACTTGAACTTTGAGGAATTGGAATTGTTAGGTAACTTCCCAAATGTAAGAATGTCACATAAATGCACTAACAAAATGACATTTATTTGTACTTGAACTCGTATAAACAAGGCTGACATTGGAGACATTGTCCTACAGCAAGAGTAAATGAAGACACTGGCAAGAAGATGATGAATAACTTCCCCTAAGACTTCAATTAAGCATTCAAATGTGGAAGGAGGAGCGAGATTGCTGTCTCAAGCTTATAAACCAGACCAAACTGCTTGTTATACCCTCTTTTAGAAAACCGACAACTGCTTCTCGCAGACCAATCTTCAGCATTTCAGACACACTTAAACTAAATTGCATTTGAGGGAGAACCATTGGACCAAAACTTTTGCTTACAATTGAATTTCTTCATGGAAATCTAATTATTGATCCTGTTATTGTTGTTTCAGTAGACCCTATGACCTATTTCAGTTTTCCGCTTATTGGAAATTCGTCTAGTCGGTATCACGAGCTGAATACACATTTTATTGTTGGTGTGCCACAGGCAATTGGACACTCAAAACGCATATAATGCAATATGCATCTTTAGTACATAAACTTATTGTCACCTTTAAAGCAGTAGTTTAGATATACATTATTAACACTTGTTAAAGGGTCATAATCATGTTGGTCACATATATGTCCAATGTTATTATTTGTGTTATTTTGATCGAGAATTATCAAAATTAACCGCAAATATCTAGTTTAAGGTTAATCAGTCCAGTTTAACGAAATTACAAACATTCAAAGTCGTATTCAAGATTGAAAACCGAACAATGGACCTTCGCTTGAGATTGTTTGTGCTCTTCATTCAATATACAGAAGTAATCCCTAATAATAGACCTGTCTTAACATGTGCTTTGAGAAATGCAGAAATTAACAAAAGAAAGTAACTTTATCTTATTCAATAGGAATGTGAAACATATATCAACTTAAGAGTAATATCTACATTATGGACATGTATGATGTAATCAATGTAAAATGAAAAATATCGAATAGCCTTGTGACAGGATGCAAAGGAATAAATTGAAGAAGAGTTCAGAATTTTATATATTTGTTTACATGAGACAGTCACTGTGTTGCTCTTTGCACCTTTCATTTCGCATCCTCGTGTATTTATACTCGTTGATTGTCGCATTTGTGTGCAGATTCGCTTCAATTTAATGATGTTGCGCTAAGTGACGAAGCAAATTTGACTTGATGTGTGCATATCGATGCTTTTCGATGGAATTCATTTTTTCTTTGGCAAACCTGTAATACAGAGGTTTCAGGTTACTTAAAACGTCTGTGCTGTGTTGCAATCTGTGTGTGAGACTGGTTTAGTCTTACACTCAGGTGCTCAAAAGAATTTATTCATAAATTACCAACATTTTATCAAATATTGAAAACAGGATTTTCAGAAATATTCGGGGCTCCTATTCAATATATAATAAATGTTGATATTTCCAGAATACAAATAAGAACTTACAACAAAATACAAAGGTATACAATATGTAAAATGTGTAACCAATTTTGATAATAAATTTTAAATTTGATGACTGGGCAATGCCTTATTGTATGATATCTTAATCTTGTCATAAAAGATAATGAATAACATAATTCATGATAAGCTTCAGAGCCAATGGCTCTATTTTCGTAAGATAGGAAAGAACGTTAAGACAAAGTCTTATTTTGTTGGAGTTCAGTGTACATGTGTCTCATGTAAATACATCAAGCATAATCATCCTATTTCTTCAGTCTATCCTTTGTTTTACCAGGAGAGATGCAAACAAGAACATATGATAGTGAACCACTTCAAAGCAACAATGAATAACTACATTGTATATTGGCATTCGTTTGATGAGAAGCCTTAACCTTTATGTTGACCTATAAACATGACATATTGTATTGGACTGACTTATTTTATTGCAGGCATTATGCAGTACAAGGATGTATTGTAAAATGTATTTCGAATGCCTCTTTATATCTAAATGACAGATCACACAATACAATTGTATGACATTAGTTATCTTAAGATGGCAGCATGAATTCGGTTAGATAACAACGATTTATTGCATATCATTCAGGCTCATTACAAAACGTTATACGCCAAAAGTACTATTTAAAAAAAAGGAAATACAATCTTATGTTTTGGGGATAATGTGTTTTTAAAGTTCACGTGTAATGCATTTTTCACAAGAATGACAGATTATTACCTCTACGGACATTATATATCGGAATCAATTGAGCATAAAATCGAGACCCATACCCATTTTGACAATGATACAATTTACACGACGAACACTTTGAGAAATCATTGAGACGTGACTGTGATTAAAACAGTCGAGGCCCGCCAGACAGCTGGCGTCCGTGGCGTCTCAATAATTAATTAATGATGATTATCACTACCGCTAGATGCATTTATGAGGTGTGTTAAATCGCCGAAAACACATGTTTATGCAATAATTCTGTAATTGTCATCTGCGGAATTACCTAGTTGGATATCTAAACATTCGTTTATTGAAAATTTAATTTGTTTGATTGAAGATTTGTTAGTGAAATTAACAATCAAAATGTTGCGAAATTACGTTGAATTATGACTATCGCTAATAATGAGATTACTCCAGTGACGTCACAGAAATCATCTCTTCAGGGGCCACACCCCCGCAGACTTTCATTCTGGTCGCCCGGGGTAAATTAGGCATTTTTAAAGTAGCTGTGTATAAGACATTTATGGACCGATTTCAGAAATTTAAAATCGAGCAATTATCAAATTGACATCCAATTTTAAAGAATCCTAATGTGACCATGTGGCATTACATCTATCCTTTAAGAAGTATGCGGACTCTTGATTTAATACACGTGCATGTGAACATGAGTTGAACAATTACTTTGCTCTGCTTTGATTTACATTTCCAAGCATTTGTGGCATCAGTGAAGTGTCATAAGATACAGGACATCATCGCATTTTGTAAGGATATAGCAATGACAATAGCAAAATCTGAAATAGCACAATTTATTGTACTTTTTCATCGGGTGAGTCCCCTGAACGATTTGAAACCACATCCTCAGAGTCAGGCAACAATTAGTGCAACAGCAGCTTTTCCACTTGTTTGTTTGCACGCAAGTGCCTCGTCCTGAAAGATTGTGTACTGTTGCACCGAACTACTGTATGTATTCAAAACAATTTGGTGATATTTGAAACTAATAATGAAAGTAATATATGCTGCAGCGTGGACGTTGAACCCAAACTGGACACTAATTTAGAACACTAAAACGGGATGATTGCATCCAATTGAATTTTACATATTAAACGATCCTTTTCAGATATCCCAAAGTGAACTCATTCATGATATACGAGTATGTAGTCTTTAAACGGAACTCAAGGGTATTACCACTGTTAAATAAGCAAATGCACACTTATTATTGGGCAGTCGTCTATAATTTCGATAGAACGTCGTCAGAATTTTTCATTTTAGATATTGCTAAAATTATAATATGATATGCGGAGTTGAATAAGCAGAGATAATTATAGGGGGTCACCGAACGTAAAAACCTGACGTCATGACAGTTTTGATCAATTAAAGAGTAGTTTTGACGGCCTGTCATGTAATCATTATTTAAATACACTATCAATCTAAGAGAACATATTGGAAGAACAATATAAGTTAATCATACTAGGCAATTTAAATTCATCACTAGCTTGAGATATGTATGTGATTGGAATAACTTTCATTTAAGTAACAAATGGCAATCAGACATTATTCAAACAATGTCATTATTCGACGATAGCATGTCACACAGGTTGCTTGATGTAAGAAAAGTTTAAGGATTCCAATACCAAAGACAACATGAATTAGTTTGAATTGTTTTGTTCGCAATCAAATTGTCTTCAAACAGTGAAATGCCATTTCGAATTGATGTACAAACGAACCACAGGGAATTAAATCACCAAGATGAAACGTGACATTGAACATTCAAACTAATTAATCAGAAAGATAATGACGCAAAATCTGTGGTTATTTATCACCACCATGTCGTAATGTGAAACAAGACTTATCCGGATAACAACGTCTTTAATGTGAACATACACGACGTTTCGGAGAATATGCTTACTCCTCCATTAATCCCTATAACGGCGTTAGCATTATGACCTGGGGCTGAATCTGTGCAGCACATATTTGATCATTATCCGTGAGAGTCCAGAAGGCCAGGGCCTACACCAGCAACAGGACAAGGTCAGACCACACACTGAAAGCATCACCATGAAGTGCATAAAGTGCAGGTATCGTCATGGCCGCCACACTCCTCTGACTTTATTAAACATATTCGGGACATCTCGACAGACAGCTGAGATAGCGTTGACAGCAATTAGCCACAATACCACAGCTTGAACAAATGCTATAGCAGGAGTGACAACGTATTCCAAATGACGTCATTCGACGTCTTGCCATTACAGTGAGAAAACGTGTTATTGCCTCTATCCACTGTCACTCGGGTCATACCAGGTACTGAGACCTCCACCACATTTACCTCTAAATAGATTTACAAAAATTATTCTTATCGACAGGGAATTAAATGGTATGTTAAAATGACTCCCTTAACATGTGTTTACCAGGTCTGGATAGGAATGATATAACATAATAAAAACAGTACAATGTTGCAGTCTCCGTGATTACAAACATAAGAGAGTGTATTATTTTCATTGAACTTCAGTATATAGGATATTCAAATGCTTTGTCAGGGATATATTTGTTTCATTGTTATGTCTTCTGTAACTAAGACTTGGTAGTCCTTACATTTAAACAGAACAATAAAGAGTCATATGCTTGTCCTGAAGGATTAGTCACCATATTATATTAAACAGGCTTTAATTAAGAGCAAACGTTAAATACAGAACCTAGTTACTTTTCAAACATTTCAAATGTTCAACTCATCAGTAATCGATCGTAATTAATCTTAAGAGCTGTTTTTGCATGGAGTACATACTTCCTTTCCAGTTACAGAAATAATGTCATTAAAATGTGATGTCAACAATCAATAAATTTCTCTAATCACCTTTACATGACTTTCAGAAAATCAATTTACAGAAGTATTCATTTTAACTGTTTCAATTATATATTTTCTATGTGAAATAATACATTATTCATACATTATTCAAAATAATGATACAATGTTTTCAGAATGTGTTATTAAATGAAATATTTGAACACTCATTGGTTCGTTTCAAATACTTTCATGATCTTAGAATGTCAACATCCATGAATACCTTCAACTGTCTGTCATTGTTTTCTGAAATTAGCAAGTTTATGCAATATATTGCTACGTTAGAGGTGAAACATCACATTACAGGACCCTATAAGCCGTATCGATAGCAAAAAAATGTTCTGTATTGGAAGAAAATAGTGACTCGTATTATTCAGTGTGGCACGTACATTGTACATATGTATGTCTCATGCGGTTTTGAGAATTCAGACAGCAAAATGGTTGACCATTTCATACTGGTGCTATAATTAAAATTTTATTCTGAGTGTTTAGGCAGCACTACATGAGTCAGAATACTTAAACTGCCTTCGAGCGGCGATCTTAATGTGAACACATTAAGATGGCCGCTCGACGGGAATTGGACTAGCATGACTTAACGACACCATGTAGATTCGTTGTCGAGTGTTACGTAGCTATTGGTTACACTTATTTACATTTTCGTGAGAGTACTTAAAACGTGCAACTGCGCCTTTAACTGTAATCTTCAACTGAATAAGTTATATGACAACATCTTCCTGACCTTTCATATTATGCCAACTGACACATTTACAAGGTACATGTGTATGGGCTGGACCACTACACAATCCAACTTCCGATGCATCTACAACTTAATACAGACTTTACCTACATGCATCATTCTCTTGGTGAAATGATAAATAATAATGTCATGATGATGATATGTTTTCTATGGCTATTTACAATTTATATTTGTGAACTACAAAAGTGATTAAATTCAAATGAGGTCCAACAATACGATAACTTTGATGTTATTAAGGTTTTAAAGGAAACTTATTCCATGTTATTTTATAATCGCAAATATTTCATTTAAACATCCACAAAGTTCAAAGACAACTAAAAACATACATGTCACATCAAACATAGAATTTGAATAGGATACTTAATGTATGTTTCCAAAACCCATTAGATAGAGTCCTTTTGTTTTCTAATTCGATTTACAGAATCATTCAATTTATACTTGAATTTCGATTAACACCCCAGTTGAAGTAGGAGATTAGATATTGTGAATTGATAGCAGCCAAATGCTGTTTGAAAGCCATAGTATAAACGCCAGTTCTACAATGACAATTAAACATACAGTCTTTGTCGTTGAAATTTACAATCACAAGAATGACATATTTCACAATATTTTCTTGTTTGACAATAACACTTCAACTGATGCATCATGTAAAACGATGAGCTTTTTAGGTTTCCTTACAAGGCATATACACACACTCTGTTCACTATACTATACTTAATGACCTGAAAAATGTGTACTAGATAAACCTAATGGTATTTACTGTTTGTATCCATTTGAATACTGTACATACGTATGCATCAAAATCAATACAAAAACTATTGTTATCTAACAATTTATAAAATTTACCTATTCAAATGTATCATTAACTTTTGATGGATAACTAAACTGTTATTCATTACATTTGTTTTGTGATTACAGTATGTCTATCTCGTCTCTCGGCTGAGTATGTTCATTCTAAACCATTCCGTCTTTAATGATATTTGTATGATTAAATGCAGAAGATAAACTTTTTAAATGCAGGTATAATTAAAAGTTATAGAATGAAACTTGATTTGATTTGCTGAATAACAACTTCTTTATTGTGAATACAGATGGTGTTTCAGGTGATTTGTATGGGAAACAGACACAATATAATGTATATATTAATGCATAGCAAAGAAAACATGTTGACTATTGCAAGGAAGTTCAATCTCTGAAACACTACAGTTTGCACATTATGTTTTTTTGTTTTATCTTTGCGAACGTTTTAATACATCTAAAGGGTAAACTATAATATGAATAACAAAACATTTTGCAACTTTACGCCAGGACAACTTCTCTGATCATCTCTGATCCAGGTGCCCGTTGGAGTACCATCAACGACGAGCAGGTATGTCCTGTGATGAGCAGAGATGCCTCCCCAAACCATAACGCTTCCATTGCCAAAACGATTGCGTTGCAGAACAAACGCATCAGCCAAGGGCGTCGTTAAGCACGCGAGCGCCCGCCACTACTGTCAAGGTGACATCGAGAATCGTCTGAGAACAGAACATTATCCCAGTCCCTCCTTCTGTACCCTAGATGCTGTCTACACCACAACAAACGTGCATCAGAACTTAACGGATTGCCTTGACGTCGTGACCTGACGTTCCAATCTTGCAGACGATTCCTGACAGTTATTGCACTGATAGGCCTTAAGCCTTACTGTGGGCAGTAAGTGATTTAGTTTGGAACCATTTTCTGAGATGTGCGAGCCTGATATGGTTGTGCTGACGTACGTGATAGCGTGACATAACACGTGGCCTTCCTCCACAGAAAAGACACCGAATTTTTGTGAACACCAAAACG
Source organism: Gibbula magus (assembly GCA_936450465.1). Taxonomy (NCBI): domain Eukaryota; kingdom Metazoa; phylum Mollusca; class Gastropoda; order Trochida; family Trochidae; genus Gibbula; species Gibbula magus. The sequence goes on along the minus strand of OW388289.1, from coordinate 93,986,286 downwards.
ATTGGCAACGACATTCTTTGACATCTCAGTCTTAAACATGCCAACCGAATCCCGTTCACGGTCCCCAAGCATTCGGTGTAAAGTTATACTTGTTTATACGTTTAAAAACTCGTTTAATGATTAATCCCTTTTATTTGTGCAATTTACAGAGAAAAGTAATTTTACGCCATGGTGGGATCCAAATTATAAAATATTTCATGTTCAGTTTTTATTAAATACAAAAAAACGTGTTACAGGCAATATTTTGAAACTGAGCTGAAAAGGAAAATCGATAACAAGTATAAAAATGATGTCTTAGAAGAGAATTAATCATTGTCTGTAATCACTAGGGAAATGAACAAGTCATCTATAACATACATTCTGAAATTCAAATTATAGCAATATTCTCTTTTGTGTATACCTTGATCATTCAAAGAAGATGATGTATCTCCTGAACCGAGTATTGTGTTAATTGTGTAAAACGTATTTGGTTTTGATGATATGTTGCAAAATGTTTGAAAACAAGAAAAATGACAAATAGACAATAACCAGACGATATCGATACCGCCCAAATTGTGGGAATCACTGATATTAGAATTGCATTTTTCTCTATAATTGCAGGTATGTGAAAATAAATCATACAGTTTTTAACTCGATTGTGTGTTTCTTACTTATTCATATTTGAGAGTTTGTTTTACAATGTTCTACCATCACCTCATTGGTTTTGTGATCGTCACCTGACTGACGATAGCAAAGTGTATCGCCTCCAACCAGACAAACGTATTTAATGTAGATAATTACTATTTTCGTTTCTTGTATTAAATACATGATGCAACAATAATGATGGTGTGTTCGGTAAATACGTTTTATGTTGACTCCACAAAAAGTCACAGCATTTGGCCGAATATACCAGTACATTTCAGTATCATTCTTAAGTTGGTACCAGTCTATTTTCGTATAACAGAGTTATAACTATCTACAATTTATAATTATCTGCTAAATACTAATGATATGGTTTCAGGATATTTTGTCTGACCCTGAGAGTGTGGTTTTACAGTGTTAATGCAATGTAATTAAGTTAAAAGTAGGTGTGGTATCTTCCAAAGGTTTCACTCTATATTTAAAGAAAGAACAATTTCTTCAGTGTAGACTATAATCTAACATGGGTGACTTTTTCATTTGAATTTGGATTGATGAATTTGGTATTGAGAATAAATTTATCTATACTTTGAGGAACACCAATTGGAAACAATGTTTTTTTGTTGTATGTTAAAGGCGCTGTAGTACGGTTTTCTTACTGAAATAAAGTACCCGCACAAAAATAAACATAAATGTTACTAATGGCTAAATCATACTCCTGAATCAATAAAAAGAGTTCTAAAACGAATGTTCACGGTTCCCATTAAGCGGTCACATTAAGTGGTTCACATTAAAAGGTTTGTATGCATAATTTAAAATAACACACTCTGCTGAAAGGTGTTAATACTATCTATATCTAGGTGTATATTTTTTTCTTAAATTACTTTGGTATTGCGAAATTCTCCAAATATATTATATATTTTGTTTTGTACACAGCACACTAAAGTACAACAACTCAATTCATGAAAACGGATTGAATAGGTTGCTGAGAGACTACTGGAAGTTAAAACATAAATGGTTTTCCGATGTCTGATTAATTACCTAAAGCTTCGGAATTATACAGTTTTCATGTAAACGAAAATTGTTGGTAGTATTGGCATTTAGAATTCAATAAATGCAATAGTATATTTCAGAGATATCACATCGGCTCTGACATGATATATATCTTTCCTAGACTAGATGAGATGAGTTGAGATGCCTTATATGTGAGCTGCATGTCACAAGTCACAAATGACATGTTTCATACAAAATATTGACATACATACTCACGTGATTCTAGCATGAAGGACGAAAATACGAAAATATAATGATATAAAATAACATGCTATTCATGTTAGAAAATAGTCACATTGTATTGTAAACAACTTTCAACAACAAATTTGGTTAAATTCTACTAATGTATTGTGTAAACTTATCGGTAAACGAGTTCATCGACGCCAAGAGCTGTTTTAACACTTCATTTTCATTTGTAATTTAAATGAAATTAAGGAAGTCAAATATCGCAATATTGCGAAATTTAACAATTTAACAATTTTCTAACCGTTCATAAGCAATCAGATTATGAAACCTATTTCTTAATAATGGTCTTCACATTTACATGTACATGTATTTGTCTGATACTTTGTTGTTGGTTCGTAGGCCTAGGAATTCCTCGGAACGTAGACAGCTCTGGACACGTCTTTTGGATGTGGAATTCTATAGTAGTACATCAGAATGTTTATGGTTGAGAATATTTAAAACAAAATAATCATTTGTTGTAAGCTCAACAAAATCTGTATTTGCAAAGAGTAACACAAATTGCACCTAAATTACCTAACAAAGATACAACGTACTTTGGTTTTTAACCGATAAAACCTACTATAATAGCTGATTAATTTCGGGTTACAACACGGAATAGTGACATTCATTGAGACAAATAATAATTTATTACATTTCTTGTCCTAGACACTGGCTGCTGGTAATCTGTGGATTTCAGTTCTATCAATCTCAAATAATCAGAATATAATAATATATTATGTTATGTTATTATGTTACTCCATTTGAATCATAATCTGAATTGAATAATCATCTGATTTCCTATCATGAATACTAGTATGTGTTACTTGCTTTAGTCTGAAATCAAGTATTGGTTTGTGGTTGTCTCACACGAGCGTTTAATATACTACTAATCAATATTTCAAAGTTTGCAACGTTCAGTGGATACATATCTGGCACATAAGCAAAAAATAAATGACACAATACTTGCCCGGGATTTAAAGTATCAACGCATCACATCAGAGCATTTCATTTATTTAAAAAAATACCTGAACACAAATGACAACATGGCCATCTGGCCAAATGTACCACTTTTCTGTTTAAGTTGCGAAAATAGTCACCACCAAATTCACACATCCAGGATTGACTCATTTTATACACTTCACTTTCAAGTAATACCTCTTACTATTGCCATGGAACCATTGCCATGAACACTATCAAGCGGATTCCACCCCTTTTTGTCCTGTGTTTAGATTAGGTTTATGTCTTCCATATAAATGTATTGCAATTTATCATACAATGGATGGTGTTCTCGGCAGGATAAAGGCAACGGATAATTTCGGTATCCGTTGGGGGACGGATATACGTCATATATAACTTCTTTAGAAAATGACGTCAGAGCATTAACATTTCGAACGCCTGTAATCACCGGAACAGTTGTAATAGCGTAATAGCTTCATGTAAATATACATACTTCATTTCATATAGATGTACATACATTTCAGAAATGACAAAACAAACAAAGTGCAATGCATATTACGGAAAAAAATTATGATCAAGCAGTACCAAAACATGCTCATCGCGAGTTGAAAACTACCGAGGAAACACTTTATAAATACTCACAGGTAACAAAGGCAGTTTGAGTCACATATGCATTTATCGAACGTCAATCTTCACTGTTCCATAATGTGACTTTTGTAAAGGGGATTTTAAAATTCGCTGCCTAACATTCAGTTTAGCTCTCCGTGTGATGTGTGAGTCGCCATTTGCAACCGGGCGGAAGGGAAGCAACTCTCGCCCCTTCAAGATTATTACAGGAAAGTGATAGGACGCGAGTTCGAATTCGCTGTCCTCACGTTAAATATTTTCATTTGAAAAACATATTTTAAAACGTATTAAAACATTGAAAATTAAGATCATGCCAACAATAACAATTATTTTCACTGAAAGCATAATTTAGGAGGTGTTATTTTGTGTTATTTTAGTATGAAAATAGCATGCAGTTCATTTGCATATATCAATACGCGTAGTTACAGCAAAGTTCAACTTTAATGTTGTCATGCTGTTTTGCGCAAATGAATCAAGAATGACATTGTATGATATAGAGGTAATCATGAGAGTGTGCCCTTGGCTCGCAAAATACAATGTCTTTTCCTAATGCAGGATATTGACCATCCTAAAACACACTCTCATGATTACCTCTATATTGAGCAAATACAATCTATTTTCCATTTATTAACCCCAAATTATATGGATCAAATTATAGCTTGTAGATTTTAGGATTAAATGAGAATTATTATAATGCGATCACAATGCGATCCATACTTAATTGTCATCACTTTTCTGTTGAACCTCCTGTCGATTATGGAACAACAGCTCTAGCATTTGCCTTAAGATTATTTGTGATTACACTATCTAGCTGCTTGTATGGGAAATCATACATGTTTCTAAACTGTTCACTTGCGTTGAACTAATTCTGAAGTAAATGTTCACATTCTATGTTATTTCATGGCTGGGCTTGTCTAAATCTATAAGAGCAAAGCGTGTCTAAGATGTGCTGGCCCAAATAGTTTTGGATCATTATTCAAACGTTAAAAAATAAGTTACATGACATTGTGTTTATTCTAATGGGTTCTAAAGATTACCCTATTATCTGTTTGTCGATAGACATTAAATCAACTTCGTTTGATGTGACCATGCTCACGTCAGTTGAAACGTGCCTTTGTTTAATCACATCAAAGTCAACGCGCAAGTACGAATGATAATTTATTGAAGCAGAGAAAAAGATTTATTCAGAAAATAAGTGTTTAAAGTCATATATGAATTTAGTAACTGGTCATTGATGTATTACAACTGTTAAAGAATAAACATTTAATCAGATATTTAAACACACAACAATGTTGTTCTATATTTTCAGTTTTTACTGTTATGAAATATGATGCATTGTAAAAAACGCGGGTAAAAAAGCTGTCACTTCTTTCATGTATACGTCATATAACACATATTTCTTCAACCAAACACATATTAATGAATTTTGCTAGTTGTATTGATCATTCTGCACATGGGCTAGACAAACCAAAATCAGAAATATATACATACTGGTATACATGAAGGGAAAATCAGATTACTTTTCTGATAATCAAAGCGTTGTTTTGGATATATTCATATGATTCAAATGCACGTTCTCTATTCTAATTATGTTGATTTGGTAAAAAATAAACTTGATACAACAAGACTCTCCTTTTATATATCTGAAGGTTTTTATGTATTGAAGATGTGTACATGTAGATTTGCTGTTATGTTGGTAAGTGAATGTATCTGCAGAGTTTGACTACAAGAACAAAGACACTTAAAAAATTACTCTCCCTTTCTCATGAAATCATTCACATTGTTAACAGTACAATGTGCAGCTGCAGGCATGTAGATGCAAATGTACGACTTTTTTTAAGGCATATTAAAGCAGTTTCCTCGAAAACAATTCTTTGAACTCGGAATGTATCGATCTTTTTAAGAATAAAGAGATGTGAATGTGACAATTGTATGCAAAATTTGTCCCACATGGTGTTTGACTGACGAGCGTTTGGTATTCTGTAAACGTATTATTCTTATACTGAGTTTGTACGAAGTTTAGTAGCAATATTAACAGATGTGATGTGACACATATAGCTATATTGCTCTCGGGTAATACTGAATAACATATTAAACTACATTAAGAAAAGTTAAGTAAAAGTACATTCCATGGACGAATGATAATAAATTATAAGATATGGTTGTAATGCTCGTATGTTCCTGTTTATAGTGGACCCATTCAGGTTTTATAATTAGATCATTTGATTCAGAAATTCGATACAGACATTAGAGGAGCATTTGACTGAGAATAGTCTAGAAAGTAATGAATTGCTAAATATAATCTACTTCCGAAAATACGTTTCATTGTAAATGATGTTTGAATGTTTCGGATTAAGAGAAGAAAAGTACAAATCTGTCTCTATTAAAATAACGTTAGACCCTGGACACCCCCGACTACTCTATTGATTTCTCAGAATAAACATGCAGTCATCAGTCTAAGGAATGGAAAGTAACAAGGACATGAACCTACTTAAACAACAATCAAATTATTACTTATTTAACGAATTTACTTAAAGGGGTTAAACAAATAAAACTTATTATGAGAACCTGATGTTATCACAGGGCTACATTAAAGAAAAATAACGAAGCATATTGACATAGTTATAAAACCTCGTTCATATACAGGTAGACCTGTTGAAATATCATCAATATTCGTACCATGTATGTATGTATTTATTGGCGTGATTAAAATGTTAAACACAAATGCAAGTATTTTACTTGAATATGAAAATAGAACTTCGATACAGGTACAGTTCACCTGTAATTCACCCAAGAACTGGGGGAAAACATATAACCTTTTGTTGGATATATTTTATGGTAATTTAGATTCTTGATGATTGGAATGGACAATCTCAGTGGACGAAATTACCGTTATCAAAAGAACAAACCACGAAACAAGGTGGTTTCCATCAACAATTTAGCATTTCGAAATTGTTAACTATCAGAAATTTACTAACTTGACTTGTACATAAATGTACATATTATTGGACGACAAAGGTTAAGACTCAATTTCGGAATCAAATTACTTTCTCTTAACACCAAAATTTTAAAAAAGAAAAGAAATACGATTCCCTGAAATATAGCCATAATAGAGATAATGGTTGTCATTTTGTAATAAGAATGCCAGTAGGTAACTGAAGAGTGCTAAGCTGCATTCAGTGTTATTATCCTAAGTGAATGCAAAATTTACATACTGAAGGTAAAGTGTCTGCTATGACATACGTATTGACAAAGCTAATGAACATGTACATGAATGACTGCAATTAAACCAATTTGATGAATTGGTATTCAATTGTTCTGAACGTCTGATAAAGTATCCAGTGATCAAAGTTTCTTTTTAATCTCTGTCCAATTTACGCAAGCATGCCCTTCCATAATTTATGCATTGGTTCATTGCATGCCAGGAAACCGGAACAAACTTCATATTGAAAGTAAGAAAATCGTCCCTAAACATCTGTATAATGTCTGTACATTGTCATTTCTCATGGTGACTTTCATGTGATTAACTTTGAAAAGGAAAGTTATTTCGTGTTATTTCATTCTAATTCATTCACAGAACCTCAAACTGTAAAGAGAATTAACATTGTACTTGCATCAATTAATTTACTTAAGAATCCATCACATAGAATACGCTGTTGTGACCGTTGTATTTGCCATAATTGAATTCTCTGAAATATTTTGGTTGAATGCTATAACTAAACAAAATAGTGTTGGGATCATTTCCCAAAGTGATAGTAGTCTAGACAAGGACTGAAATATCGATTCTTTATATCACATTTTATTGTGTAAATTAAAAGAAAGCAAAATAACTTATGAATGTATTATATATGTATTGGCAATATGCAAAGTTTTCATGAGTAATACTTGATGACAGACAACAGACACGTTTTATAATGAAAACTAAACACTATTGAAACAGTTTATTTTGGTTGTTTTCATTTTCACAGCTTAAAGGAAGGCTCACAAATCACAAATTTCACTTTTTTTTTGCAAAATGTTTTCAAAAGTAACGTTTTTTTTTTAATTTTTAAAAGACAAAAGGGTGACGAAGGAGGAACACATTTTACTTTTTTCTCTCATAAATACAGCTTTGGATCGTGGGTTTGATTCAGTCAGACATGTCATCAACTCTTCTTTCTTTGGCATTTTGTTGGCCTACAGGTTCTGTCTTCTCTTGTTCCAAGTTTGTGAACATGTTGTGGTCTCGAAATCAACTACAATGTTAATGCGTGAAGAATCTTGCAGTTCAAAGACAAGCTGAACTATTTCGTCAGTGGCCTTGTCATTTTCAGTATTTGTAGCACTCTTGTTAACAGTGAGGTCTCGATATAGATTCCTCAAATAAGCTGGTTTGATATCTTTGCAAATAAGTGAACATTTTAAAATAAACTTTCTTCTTGTAGGTCGGATGTTAAAATCTGGGAATTCAACATTCTTGCTTTAAATTTCTGTGTTTTTTTGTCAGCAATTCATTCTCTGAGATACCCTTTGGTATTCGCCAAAGGTAATTGAAAGTTCCTTGATTATTCCCAATTGCGACTCTGAAAAGGACACACTTGAAAGGGTTAACCTGAGATAATCCCTCAGTATAATGTCTATGGGTGTAACTATCTACTGACGTGTACTCATCTATCCGGACAACATAAACCCGATGGACTTGTGTAATGAAACCCGTGTACCAAGCTGCAAGACTGGATCTCGCCATGTACTTTGGATGAAGTACTGAGAAGGAGTTAGCACGTGACTGATCTCTCACAGGTTCACCTCCTCTGGTCTGTGTCTCTTGATCTGCTTGTTTTCCCAAGTAGTCGGAATATTTCTTCAAAGCTTCTACAAGTACACCAACTGCACCACAGATAGCTTTCCAGGACTTTCCTGTGTCAATTTAACATAATTCAAGACAATAAAATCAGGAAAAGTCACATACATTGAAATTTCACAAAATCAATAATCTCATTTCTGCAAGCTGTATTCACAGTTATCATGACATACATTTTGGCTATTGACACCACACCAAAGGCGCTGCAGCAGTCCGTTCTTACTGAAATAAAGTAATCATAACAAAGTGTTACCAATGGATAAAAGATACTACTCACGAATCAATAAACAGAGTTTTTAAACCAATAAACACGGTTCGGTTAAGCCATGCGTGTACATCTCCCACCGAGCCGCCATTTAAAGGTGTTCGCATTAAAATGCCCCCTTGAATGTAGTTCAAATATTGTGACTGATGAAGCGATACCTAAAACTCCGAGTTTTAAGAATGGTACAATGATTGAATGGTCAACCATCTTTCTGTCTGAACTTTCAAAGTCGTATGAGACCAACACATCTACCTTTCACACTGAAGCTTTCCCCAAAAGTGTTGCTTTATATGTGGCACCATTTTCTTCCAGTAACTGTTTTCTATGAATACGGCTTATCAGGTCGTGTTATAAAATGTTTTATGAAAAATATTTTGTGACAACATCTTTCAGACACAGAGACGAACTATTCCACATCGTATTCAGCAGGCATACACACACAGTCGTCCTTGTCAGATTCCAATGTTTTGTTTGATACGACATAAACAATTCTCCTGGCGTGATGTAGTCACTGAATCCACGGGGCAGGATTTTATGTTGGTGATTTTCATCGATACCAGGACAGCCCTCAGGACGTCTCATGTATGACAAGGGGTTCATACTGACAGACATGATCGCTAGTTATTGTGAGTTTTCAAAGCTGATATTTATAGTATACATTTGGAGAAAGAGTTCATATAGTAATAAGGGACACATGCATAACGATAACTAGAAAATACTAGATTCAAACTTAAGCTTTACTGCTCGTCTCTGGCAGTAATTGTATTCAATGTGGAGAAGGATCTCTTGTCTCTGATAAAAATGTCACAGTTCATTCAAATAGTGTTCGTACATGTTCCCAATTTGGAATTTGGATACACTAAAATCGATGTCTTTAGCTGAGTCCGTGTTCATGGAAACCATGAGGATATTGCTGCAGTTTGAGACCATCAGCCTGTTCCTATGCTCTGTCACTATCACATGCCCAAATTAAGGCTTCAGGCAGATGAGGGTCTTCGGCATGGCAGATGGTGAACTGCTCCACAGGTGCTCAGTGTTCAGCTCCTTTACCTGGCTCCACTCCACCTGGGTCTGCTCATCATCTACGCTCTGTGATTTGCAAATGAGATATTGACTGTAGTTGTTTTTCCAAAAATAACCCCATTCAATTTATTGTATAAATAAAACACTTAAAAATGTCACGACATATACATATGCATAATTCCTTCACAGAACCAATTTACATTTACATTACTACTTATTACAACACAACCATTGAGTCATTAAGTAGCCTACAAGTAACAGAAATGAAGTAATCAATTATTATAATTACCTCTTATCACCATGGAATGTCATGGCTTCCGTTAGATCCAGTGCAGAAAGGCTTGTGAGGATGGGGAACGTGTCAAGCCTCTCTTCCAGCTTGTCAATTAGTTTCTCTAGGAGGATAGTGTCCCTGATGATCTGATGTTCTATTATCTGCCTGTCAGTAGTTCCAGATCATACTCAGCTGCCAGGGGATCTACTCGGTAGACAGGTAAGGGCAAGGTTTGTCCATCATCCTCTTCACTTCCGTCACAGAACTTCGCAGTATAGGCTCCACGTGGCTCATATCTAGATCTCTTCTCGCTCGCTTGTCGTTGCCTTGGTCACTGTTGATGGCGGGATAAGATCTTCTCACTGCATGCACAGCTACTTAGTGTGAACAGCCTTATTGATGGTCACAGCTACTCTCTCGTCATCAGGTGAGCCTGCCCCTTCCATCTCTGTGGTCAGGATCTGCATCTTTTTTAGACTGAGTTCAACATAATTACTCAGTTTCAATCATTCTAGTTAGCGCGTTCGGTTTCGGATAAAGAAGTCCGGGGTTCGATTCCCGCCAGGGGCACGGCAACTTTGTCGGCAGTAGAGAACTGTTCTACACGCAGTAAGGTTTTGGTGCAATGCTACACTGAATTTCAGCGTAGTACCACCCATGGTTCGCTAGTTCCAGCCGCTGCTTGCAGGTTTCACCGCAGTGCATAGCCACATGGCGTTGCGGGCTTTCTCCCTGCCATAATACTAGCAGCCGCGATATAAGTGAAATACTCTTGAAAGCGGCGTTAAATCCCAACTCACTCACTCACTCAATCATTCTAAAGAAAATGTTAACAAATGCGACAATGTTCGGGCACTGAATTAAGACAATAATCATTCGTGAAGTTGACTTTTTTTTAGTATTGCGATATCGTATTGACTGCCAAACGAACAGAAATCCATGCATTACTATTATGATAGACACTTAAATGTTTATGTATTGATATTGTATCATCTGTATTCCAATATGTAATTGCTTCGGAACTTGTTGACCTATCCATTCCATGTACTTTTAATCAATAAAATGTTTAAATCATGGGTGTATACTATGTACTGTTCACTGAAAATGAAATAATATAATGTTGTGTATAGACCCATGTTCAATTAGTCATACAATGATGTCTGGTTTCTTGGACCAATCCACTTTATTATTGGGTAATACAAAGGTAGCTGTTGGTTCAGTCAACCGTATGACTAGTGTGACCTATGACTATTGAAGGACCATCAATGTCACCATCCTCACATATAACATGTCTATACCTGTATTCAGACTATTGGCTGTAAGTTGTTTTCTTCGTTATTTGTTTTCTGTCTGTTGACTGTGAGTATTTTATGTCTATACTTGTATTATGCATGTTGACTCTCTCTCTCGCTCTTTAAATACTAATATTCAGGCACTCGTGTAGCAAACAATGGTATGAAATAGACTATATAATATCACCTGTACATTGTATTTTACCTGCTTGTTGTGAGTACTATCAGTCAAAACTTGTGTTCAGCCTGCTTGCTGTGATCATGAGTAGTATATCTCTATACTTGTTTTATGCCAGCGATTGTAAATGAGTTCAGCTTATCTAGGAAAAAAGGTGGTCATGGTATATGGTCATACTAAGCGAGCCATTTTGTGCTGTAGTTTTGTGGATTGTGAAAAACATCGCTTATTCCACAGTTATTCAGAATGTCTTTCTCCAGCCATTTATTATTGTTGTTGTGCCGGTGAAATTGACGGTTTCTGTTTGTGTAGATGTTTTATGCCAAAAGGATACCATTCTTTTGAATATCTTTATACTTATCGGTTCTCTGCCAAGTTCGCCATAAACGAAGTATGTTGCTGTAGAGTTTCTTAATCCAGTTATCAACTTCAGAAATTTCAAATGGACTTTTTCAATAATATTTATATTTTCATAGCCCCAGACCTCTGATCCATATAGTAAAATTGGTACAATCATAACATCAAAATATTTTTCTAGCTCGTTTTATGAGACAAAACATAGCCTTCATGGCACTCACTGTGAGGAGTTTCATGGCATAAATAAGTCGCCTATTCTTATGAAAAGATAATCCAAGGTATGTGTAATTGTCGACAATATCTTGAGTTTGATTTCCAAACCTAAAAGAACATTTGTTACGTTTTATTGCCCCGCTACCGAAGATAACTATTTTAGTTTTAGAAACATTTACAGTTAGTTTCCATTTAATGCAATATTCATAGAAGTGGTCTATAGATAACTGTAACGATTTCGGGCTGTCGCCAAATAGGACAGTATCATCTGCATACAGCAGTGCTAAGAACTGTAAAAATAACAGTTCATTAGTGTTACTCAATCATTGTGTACTAAAGCCTTTGCAGTTTTGGCCAGAAAGCTCCTGTTCTAAATCATTTATAAAAAGGCAAAACAATAGAGGCGACAGATTTTTCTCCCTGGCGTACTCCATTTAGACAAGGAAAATAATCCGAGAATTTATTATTTGATGAAACACATGATTTAATATTCTGATACAGTGTCTGTATAACGTTCATGAATCTGCCCTTTACGCCGACACGGAGTAATTTTAACCAAAGTCCGGCGCGCCATATATTATCGAAAGCTTTCAAGAAATCAGCAAAAGCACAGTATAGTTTGCGTTTGGATGATTTCCATATTTGAGAGAACATGTGTAAAATGAATATAATATCGACCGTTGAGAGTCCTTTACGGAAACCTGCCTGTGACGCTGTCATGATATTATTCGTTTCAAGAGACGTAAATGAAGGACACTTGTAAAAAGCTTTCCTAGACAGCTAAGAATTGTTATCGGTGTGTATGAATTAGGGTCCGATTGATCACCTTTAGATTTGTAAATCGGTTTTATTATACCTGTTACCCATGCCTCGGGTATGACTCCACTTGAGAGTATAAGATTGAATAAATGTACATAGAGTTGTCCCATTTTATCAAATGAATGAACAAGGTATTCATTTACAATAAAGTCAGATCCTCCGGCTTTATTTGAGACATGAAACGGCTTTCCATACTTCTTCAATAGTGATATCTTCGTTTAATTTATCCGCACAACATCTGTCGACATGGTTACAAGTATCCTCATCGAAGTCAATGTCAGGATATTCTATATAATTTAAAGAAATTTTTAAAGAAATCATAAAAAGCTTTTAGATCGACATGCTCGTTCTTGCTTTCCTTTCTAGGATTCAGTAAATTCACGAGGTGAAGTCTTGATTTGTGATCTGAATTTGTCACTAACGAATAGCATATATTGTTTAGAATATCGATTTAAGCAACGTTTATAGGATTTTGCTTGTTGTCGAAAATACAATCTACTTTCCGCCGTCTTATTACGGTAGCCAATCTATAATGTTTTCTCATAACTTGACAATCCTTTCCGAACCACGGTTTGTGTTTTGGTTTGCGGTAACTTCTGTCAAGGCCTGAATAACAAACGAAAACGCAAAGACGTATTTAACTACCTAAAAAGTAAAAAAAAGCACCTAAATATTGTATCCAAGATATGCTTTTTACAAACGAATTAGAAATAAAAGTTATAGAAGAATGGGGATCGAAACATTGTTATTTCAGTTCTTAAGTTATGCCAGAGGAACAGCTATACTTTTTAATGACAACTTTGATTTTGCCATTGTAGACGGTTAATACGATGTAAATGGAAACTATGTAGCGTTGAAGTTGAAAATTTTGGATACGACGTTCACTTTAGTAACAATATATGGACCAAACACTGACACTCCAGAATTTTATGATAAAATCATATCAATTATTACTGAATTACAATCAGATAGGTTTTCTATATGCGGGGAATGGAATTTAGTAAAATCTTCTAAAATAGAGTACTTTAAACAAAAGTTAATAATATCAAAGGAAGAGACACCTGGTTAGAGTTTATGGAAGAAAACGACTTGATAGATCCGTGGAGAGAATAAAACCTAGATATGAAAAGATACACTTGGAGACAAAAGAAGTCTTTCAAACAAGCAAGATTAGATTTCTTTATCACATCTAAAAATCTCGAAAGCTCAACCCAAGGAACTGGTATTGATGCAGCATATAGATCAGATCATCCATAACATGGATTAAGTTAAAAATAGAAAGAGGCAAACGTTACTGGAAATTCAACAATTCCTTACTATTCTATTCTATAGAACAAAATGGTTTAACTATTATTAATATTGTAATTAATTATAATAAATTGATTGCTCGAGAACCCAAGTTGTGCATACTAATTGAAAGCCGAATGCACCTGGTGCCAATTAAACAACTTTATCAGACTCTCAAGGTATATTTGTCACGGTTGATTATGATTTTCCTTGTCAAACAAACAAAAACATATAATTCTTATCATTGGGAAATCTTATCATACATATAAAATACAAATTTGTTTTTTACATCATAGAAAAACATATTTGGCAAACCATACTAGAGACAGTTAGGAAAGACCTGACCTTACTGATATAAGTGACATGTTTTCAGTTCATCAAATAATTGGTTATGTGACACGAAACAGTAAGGTTTGATGAAAGAAATGTTATTCAAAACTAGTGTTTAATGTGGTTCTCGTTTTGATTCCTCAAAGTTAGCTGCACTTAGTATAAAGCAAGCATTTTTAAATTTACACTGACATCTCCTTTATAGTTACTGATTATATGTATCATGAACTTGTTTACTTCAAGAAATTCCAAAGATCAAGGGTATGCAGTCAGATACAAATGAAAGGATAGTGTATATATCTCAAACGAAAAGCAGCTATGTTGAAGTAATATGGTACACCTATTCTGAACACCATTATTTCCTCCAGGTACAACCCTGTCATTATTTTCCTTAGATTCCATGTTATGTTCATTTTTCAAAATGAAAATATTCCAGATTTTCTAAAAAGGTTTTATTTTAATATGTAAGAGGTGTCAATTTCGAGTTTTACTTACCCAACATTATTTGAAGACGTTGAAGTTGGCAAATTCTTTAAGATACTAGAACATTCAAATATATAATTTCTGAACGGCCCGTGTCACGTCATAGAATTCCAGAGGATACTTTGAATTTGACTTATACACACATTTTTAGTTTTTAGCTCATCTGGCCTGAAAGGCCCGATTGGCTTATGGCATGGCATGGTGTCCGGCGTCCGTTCGTCTGTAAAGTTTCCGCATTTTCGTCTTCTTCTCCAGAACCACTTGGTCTAGAGAGCTGACATTTTGTGTGCAGACTCCTTGGCTAATGGGGATTCTAAATTGTAGATTTCGTGACCTCGTGACCCCAACTAGGGTCACAGGGGTCACAACCACAAAAACCTATTTTCATCTTCTTCTCAAGTTCCAAAATGTCTAGAAAGCTGAAAATTTATGTGCAGACTCCTTGGCTAATGGGGATTCTAAATTGTAGATTTCATGACCCTGTGACCTCAAATGGGGACACAGGGGTCACGACCTTAAAAACCTATTTTCATCTTATTCTCAAGTTCCAAAAGGTCTAGAGAGCTGAAAGTTTGTGTGCAGACTCCTTGGCTAATGGGGATTCTTAATTCTAAATTTCCCCCTGACCACAAATATCGACCACTGGGTCACAACCTATAACAAATACCATTGTAGCAAGCTTTGAACAGTTCTCTTGAGATTTTATGTGCTCTTCACTTCAGACTAAGGGAGGTAATCCCAAATGTGTGAGTTCTGACTTTTAGAAATGGTTGTTGAGAAAGAAGTTGAGACTTAGTTGAAAATAAAGAATAGAGGATCTAACAAAATTTGTGTGTAATATTTATTTTGTAAGCCCCTAACTTCTATCATATTTCATATGTAAATATTAATATTTTATCATTATTGAATGGCCGATGAGCTACAGAGCCAATGGCTCTATTTTTGTGGTTTGAGAAACGTTTGCATAATATTAAAATATGAAATATTGTATGTACGTCTCTGAAGTAATTCTGTGTGAAAGTTTCACTATTATTAAACCCAAACAAAGATATAATCTCAAATTCAGGTACAATTTAATAACAGGATTACTTGCTTCCATGGGGGTTCCCGTTAATGTAGACCATATCACTTAGACATAGCGTCTCGTGTCATAAACTTACATCGAGGAAAAATGCCATTACACAAAATAATCTCTTCATGTAAACCTTTCTTTTATTTGTTTTATATTATGCTGGACTGTTGTACTTTTGCAGATACATGTACTTCAGATATAAGGTTCAGAAGAGAAGTAACCAGAATTTTTTACATTTCAAGTTTATTGTTCAACAAATCTACAGTTCAACACTTTCTATTTAAACTAGATCAGTACTTACAGTCAATTCCTCACTGACGATTGCCTTACCAATTTAAAATAACATTGGGTGCAAAGCCAAATATTTCTCAGTGAAGTTAAATGTATCATTATCAATTTCAAACGCGTTTACGGGGCGGGATAGTGCAGCGGTTAGCACGTTCGGCTTTGGATCAAGAGGTCCGTGGTTCGAATCCCGCCAGTGGCTCGTCAACTTTGTCTGCAGTAAAGAACTGTTCTACAGGCAGTAAGATTTGGGTGCAATGCTACACTGAATGTCAGTGCAGTACCACCTATGGTTCGCTAGTTCCAGCCGTTGCTCGCAGGTTTCATCCCAATGCATAGCCACATGGTGTTGCAGGCTTTCTGCCTGCCATAATACTAGCAGCCGCGATATAAGTGAACTACTCTTGAAAGCAGCGTTAAACCCAAACTCACCTCACCTCACCTAAAACGCGTTTAGTAATAAGGAAAAAATATATGAACAATGAGAATGAGCACAATTTGCTCAAATTCAAATTAATGTTAGATCGTTCTAAATTGCAGTTTGTACAAATTCTCTTTGTCAAATAACAAAATAAGCAAGATTACCTTTTGCCTCTGTAAATCTATCCTGAAAAAAACCTGTCAAAGTTTTCGTAGAAAGAAATTAGTTGCTTAAATCGGCACCATGTGCATTAGTGATCCAGTTAGCATAGAAACGCGTTGTTATTATAAAACGATACATTTGTGCAGGTGGCCATAAGGTCCTTAAGCAATCAATTTATAATAAATAAACTGTCATATGAACATTACATCAAACATGTCTTTATTGAGATTGCAATTATTACTGACTTCTTTAAGGAAATCGAAACATGCCTCCTTCAAAATGCCATAGGTAACAGCAAGAGATTTTGTTGTTTAACTATCTTGATCTTAGCAATTTTTGAGTATTGCTTTTAATGAAATTATTGAATATTTTCTTTCACAAAGTCTCTTGTTCTTGCTTCAATTCATCTTTTAGAAAATCTATACAGATTTAGAATATTCCCTTTTGGAATTGCAAAAGTCAGACTTTAATAATTAATACAATCTATATATATCTAATATAATAATCTAAATAGCTTTTACCCTTTGTCCTATCAAAGATTAAACCTACAATATTGAAATACATCAACATCCTTTAGTGATTGATGCAATTCCCTATTTGATTTAAACCATGACAATAGTAGTTGCAACTAGTTTAGGTAATTATTGTTCAGCACAAAAGCTACATTTTAACCTTTGAAAACTTGAGGATTCATTTTAAAATAATTTCGGCGAAAGATAAGAATCATATGATAACCTTCTTCAAGTAATAAACACTAAATAATGACATCTAGGATCTTGCTTTGATAAGGCTTTATAGTAAACATGTACTTGAAGAAATGTGCTTGGTTCACCTTGTTGTATTCGAGAACAGGATGTATTTAACAACTCACTGCGCAACAAAGAAAGTAAATCGTATTGGGTGAATATCAAATTCAAATATTAAAATATCATGAGCGTGAAGGACGTTTTCTAATATCTCCTTAGTAACTAATCCGATTTATATTTCATGTTTTCATTCCTAAGACATTAGCTATAGTGTCATAACTATTATAAACGTTTGTTGGAAACAATAGTTTGAGACACTGCGATTTGTTTTTCTAATGGGTTCGTTTACATTTTCTCAGATTACAGCTGTATCCTAGAAGTTTGTTCGACTTCTTGCAATTATATTTTTGACGATTTAATAAATTGTTCTCAAGTCTGTGGTGCAGTTCCAACGTTACTATCACGAAATGGACAGAGTGGTTGATATTATTGACAATTTTATTATAATGAACTCAATAAGATAAAACCACCACATGAAGAGTAACTAGTATCATAGAAAGTGTATCCCTTGTGCGAGTAAGTTGATGACAAATAGGACAGGTTACAGAGGAATGTTAACAGCTGAAGTTAACACAATTTTGCACCTGATTACTTCAAAGGATGCCGAGTGTTGCCCATGTTAGATTATGCTGTTCCATATTCACTTACCTCTCAAAATGAATCCGTTCACAGGACCAAAAGTGGTGGAATCCGCCATGGCTCTTCCTCTTATACGCATAGAACACTATATCATATTTGCACTCAGATTGGCATATATATGAACAACCTTTAGGGCTTTAGAAGCTTTATGAATCAGCCTTTACTTTTGAGTTCTGACAATGTTATTTGTTCTATATACATTGTAGTTTTGTTTATGATGTTCAAACACATTCTGAAATATATGACTCAGATATGTCAGGTTATGAAGCATGGTGAGTTCTAATCAATGCTGATGTTATTGAAGTTGGTCTGTAATTTCTATTAGGTGTCAATAACAGGCGTAGATGATAAATGAGACAATTTCGCTTACTCTATATGAGGCTCGTATTTCAATTTCTTTTGATCCGATATTGGGACTCAAAATCAAACACATCTATTCTAGCTCAAATTTCGATATAATTCATGTGATGAAATTAAACAGGAAAGGACAAGGATTATCATACAAATTGGGATAAACATTATAAAATGTAAATCGGTTAAGAGGTGACAGAAAATGTTCGTTTTCTGGCTCTGCTGACATTCCTCCAATTTCAATCAGTGAATCTGTTTGGATTCTTAAACATTACATGATAAAATATACATCATATTTAATAAAATATACAACATTAAGGTCTGGTCTATCACAGTTGAAAGCATATGAAGGCAGACGGTTAAAGATTATCGTTTAAGAATAAGTTCACTTGTAATAAAGACATGGATAATGAATGCTCTTTTTTTAACTGACATGTGATCATTAAAGTATTTAAGAAAGTGATATTTCCATCGTAATTATGTAATAACCAAAATATTTTAAAGCTTTACTGTCTCATGATGGTGCACTTTGAAGGGGTAAGGTTGTTTTTCAGGGCATTATCATTTGCAGAAGCCCG
This sequence comes from Gibbula magus, assembly GCA_936450465.1. Taxonomy (NCBI): domain Eukaryota; kingdom Metazoa; phylum Mollusca; class Gastropoda; order Trochida; family Trochidae; genus Gibbula; species Gibbula magus. The sequence continues at coordinate 93,967,131 of OW388289.1, read as the reverse complement.
AGGTCTTCAATTAACTGCCCGACGAAGGATGGGATCTGTTCTTTTGTACCCGAATTGTTCTACAAGTTTTAATTACAGTTGTATATTAACAAAACATGATAATCCCATCCATTTCAGCTATAATGTTAATTTATGCCAATATATGTCTCCCTTACCTTCAAATAATGCAAACATGACTGAATTTGTAATTATTGAAAATGTTATATATAAAATGTACATGTTTATGGGTCTACTAAACCAACTTGACTTGACTCTGCATCAGGACAAATTAAGTTCACCAACAAAAGGCTTTGTTTGTTAGTTGATTGGTGACCTGTTTCATGGTTATTCAACACAAATGCTCGGACGATGCTTCTGTCAGACCTTAGTGGTGGTATCATGGACATGAAACAATTCACGATGTGTAAAACATATGATGTGCTATTTGACATCTTACATAAAATCCTGTATACTCAGGGACTTATTAAAGATACATCCATTGTGTTGTTGGGGGTTACATATTGCAAACGTTGTAAATGGTGTAACTTTATCGAGAAGTACCGACTGTTACCGAAAACTACCATTTTGATGATAGTAAACATAGCATATTGACGATTTGAAGGTAAAAGTAGTGATTTCTGATCGAAAACCGGACAATGCACAGCGTGTGGCGCGCGTCAATGAGTCGAACGTATTTTAAAAATCTTATTTATAACAGACAAGAAGATAAATTTGAGTTCATAATGTTTAATAGGTCACATAACTACTGTGCATGTTGGACGTGTAGTTTCGGTTTCTGCACATGCATAATGATGTTACTCAATTTTAATTGGAAACTAGTAATTATGATATATTTGGCGATTGGGGATAAATATGCAAGCTGACTTAATTTTTAGTGTATTGTAGACAGCACATGTGATGTGTTGGAACGCATTAAAGTCAAATAAAATTTTATGAAACACAATGGATGCACCTTTAAGGGTATAGTCTAGGCACACATAATCACTTCTGCGCATGTCTGAATTGACGGCATTCAAACTGACAAGAAATTCACGTCATCAACACTAAACAACTATAAATAAACAATATGCAACGAAATTTATGTTTCTAGATGATCTATGTATGTTTTCATGTCAAAGAAGCACTAAATATTAGCAAATAAGCACATTTAACATGATTAACGACAACCGAACGAATTGTGGCATTGTTTGTCAACACCGGTCCGAGTTTCATTCAATACCGTTCACTCACTCCGTTTGGCGATCAGCTGCTCATCAGACAAAATCATCAAAAGACAAGTGTCAACGGAAGACATGTTATTACTCAAGACGAAATAAGACATAAAAGAAGAAGATATCAGCGTTCACCGTTGCTGAACACACAGTCATAAAACACGGCTTCTCTAACTTCATATTTCGATGACACCGACCCGAGCCTTCAAGTGCCTTCCCGGCGTGAGAAGCGATGTATGCAGTGACTTGTTACTGTCACTCAATCAACCTACGACTTTGACTGATCCATTTGAGAATTTCGGTAAGTTGAACAAATACAAGTAGTATTTACAGTACATTAATAACATTGCTCTTGAAAATTTGTTGACTACCGTAAATCCTTGAAAAGTTTAATAATCGCTCACATATTATACACTTACAGTCGGCTACCAGAAGTCTACTAATTTCAAAGCAAATCGAACCAATTAATTATTATATGTGAACGAAAAACAAATTTATTTGTGATTGTGCAAATAATTCTAAAATATGCTCCTGTTAGATAAATCGGTATATATTTCTTAAAATATGCACAAATCTATTCTCCCATCAGATTTCTTTGAAGTGCAAAAGCCTGCAGGTTGTTTTTCTGTACTTTGAGTTTATACATTTCTTTTGAAATACAGAAAAACAAAAATATGTGTGTAAAAAGGTACTTATTAAATTAATCTGTATTTTCAGGTTCATATTGCTGGTGAGACACTGAGACACCAAACTGATGCCAAAAGATGTCAAACTCAGGCAGGATGACACACATACTCATGACTGAAATTGGAACATGCAGAACACACAAGCATAGGTAATGTACATGTGTATTTATGCAATAAACATATTTTTCCTCTCGAATGACAGCCAGTCTTTGATAAACATAAAGTTTGTGTAATATTATATTCAATCCCAATTCTACATGCCACCATTTCCAGTCTGTAATAGAAGCAGGTCAAAAATAATAATTTAAAAAAAAGAGTCAAATTTACAATATTGAAAAGTATCAATGAAGTTGTCATGATTTGATAACTTAAACTAATATTAATATTATATTTTCTCATCACATTATCTATATTAATGGGTTTGGTGGACATATCTCATGTTACTGCCTATCTTACTTCATGCCAAAAGGTTCACTGAAAATCTGAAAGTTCTTTTTGATAAAATCAGGTTACGGATAGCACAATATTGTTCCGATAAATCTACACACAAGCGCTGGAAAACAGTAAGGGTATTTATCCCTAACCTAGTTACCTCCTCTTGGGTCCATGTTATCCAATCAGAAACGAAACGCAGACACTATCTGCGTAAACAACTCGACCAATCAACACGCATCACTACCGTTGTTTATAGAAACAAACATAGCTCGGCGGCCGACTCACTCGATTACGATAAAGTTTGTAACAAATTCAGCGTAGAAAACCTGACAGAAACTCGAAAGAAAGTTTTAAGAAGTTTGTACGAGAAGAAGGGTGTATTCATGTCCATCAAAACGGGTGGAGGTAAATGATTAAAATCCCTGTGCTTCCAGGCGTTCCCAATCATCTGCGAAAGCCAAGATCCTGACACGAGAGTGCTTGTTATTTCACCCTTGATTTCAAGTGATCTCATTGGTTGTTAGAAAGCAAGCGTTTCGCTGAGTCATTGCGAAGGGAGGTAACTAGGTTAAGGATACATACCCTTACTGTTTTCCAGCGCTTGTGTGTAGATTTATCGGAACAATAGCGCTGGATTGTCGAGGATGGGGCATTAATATTTTGTATCAAAAGGTAGTTACTTGCAGTAGAAAACTGTTTTACCTGTATTGATGTAGGTTCAATGAGTAAAATGCTGCATTGTGCTTCACACATGATTTGTTAGTTCCAATGATCACAGGTTCCATTGCAATATATATACTCTAACACTTAGAGTCTGAAAAAATATTGTTTTATATCTGAAAAAAATATTGACAGAAATATAGAGAAAAGGAGACATCTGAAAATTCCATTTCTTACAGTCTACTTTTCAATTTTTAATAAAATAGTAATATTTTCAGAATAAATATTTTTTCAGAGTCTTGAGTGTAAGACTAATGTACTATGATGCTGAGAGCTTTGTCCAAGCTATAATACTACAGGCATGAATTGATATAGGTGAATTATTTTTGAAAGCATGTTCAAAACATAAATTATCCTTACCTTAACCGACCAGCTTAGCTTTATTATATACACTGATAATAAATTTATTTATTGATTTAAATATAGACTGTAGATTGTCCCTATATGCTCTGTATTGTTTTGTTTACATTTCAGATTTTGGACAATTGTTATGCTGGAATCAATTTCGCTTCTTTCTTCTACCTGGACAGAATTAAATCATGAACTTTATTTTATACAACCAACAGTGTCTCTAGGGTGAAGGGTCATCTAGTACATTGAAGCTCAGTTGATTGCAGAAAGAAGTCAGAAATACACAATTAATCTGATCATGTGGCTAACACTTTGTCCATGAAAACATTGGATTCTCAAATCTTATTGTTATGTAAAATGTGCATACTAAATATGTACTTTAATTTGTTGACTTGATAAGGTTCCTAACTATTTCACTGTCAAATGATTAAATTATTCACTATTGTTAATATATTTGCCGGATTAATAAATCAAATGTTTGTTTTAATGAAATTGTTTGTTATAATTTGTCAAGATATATATATATATATATATATATATATATATATATAAGTATATGAATATATGTATTTATGTGATAACATAAGAAGGTATTACTGATTCATCTGACAATCTTAGTGTTGAGTACATTGGTTTCACATTTCAAAACTACCGTATTTCCTCCAATAGACGCCATACCCAGATACAGATTTTTTAAAAATATTAAAATACTGTAAAATTGGTCAATATACAAGTTTCCAAGGATTTAATTTCACAGATTAACGAGAAACAATATTTTCTGGTAACACGTATTACTGCAGTTGAACTACATGTAAGTTTATTATTCATGACAATCAGCTGTTTGCAACTTTATTGCAAACGGTAAACAAGTTAAAAGTCCACCACTGTCACGACACGCTCTCAGTCGTGTGGATTGGAAATTTTCTACAATTACTTGCCGATAGTAGTTTAGTCATCTTTCTGATTACATTCCATAACTGGAGCTTACATATTTGCATGGGAAAAAGTGTTTGTGTGGTGGTCCCTTCAAGATTTCACGAACGGTACTCAACCCGGAAGTGCATGTCGTAATTAAGTTACTCGTACGGAAATCAGTCTGCTGTACACGGGTTATATTTTTGATGATAATTATATAACGTTCACCTAGTTCTAATTAACTTCCTCTAGGAATTCTATATATTTATTTCAAAGTGAGCTTTTATATACATCGAAATGTACATGCTGCTTGCCGTCATGCTAGAAACAGTGGCCCGAAATCTGAATAACAGAAATTCCAACACACGGGTTTGGACAACAATGTTTTGAGGCATATTTATAACAGCATTTCGTTCACGATCAATCATGTTATTTAAAATACAATAGTGTTATACATTTATGCACACTTTGAGCAATGCGTGGATCACATCACTGCAAATACACCGGACCGCCCCGAATTACCGGTAAGGCCCGCGCCATGGATGATAAAGGCGAAAATCGGACCAAATAATTTGCCGTGATCAATTTTCAAAACATTATGGCTAATTAATTTATTCGGTGACCCCAACATATTTTTATTTAATTATGATTGATATAATGTAAAGTTTCATTTCCGAGATTTTAATAAAATCGTTGAATTTATAAAGTTGTTTTATTCAGCATAATATAAAAAAAAAAGTGTCATAAAAATTGACAAATTGAAATTGAATCCCCCAAAATATTATTAAATGTATGTTTTTTAAACATATTTTTTGCAATAAATACAAAGGCTATCATTAATATATTTGATAAAAACAACAATAAATGAAATCCGGTGCCAAATAATAAAAATATGATTAAAACAAGTAATATATGTATTTTCCCGTTTTTTTCACTGGGGCCATATTTTAAATGGCTTATAACTCTTTATTTAGATCCGTGACCCCCAAATTTTATTTCAAATTTGAATTCAGCACATTGAAAAGTACTTATAAACGAAAAATCAGAAAAATCTTGAAATTTTTGTTTCTGGGTAGACTATACCCTTAAAGCATCCAGTGACCAAGTTAACACTGTGTGTAACAACTAGAAACTCGTTACCTAAAAACTATCTATGCAATATTTAACTTGATAGTATTTTCGAAGAAATTCTAAAATAAAGAGAACATTGATTCACATATTTTATCAACTCAACATATACATTCAGTTATATTAATATAATGCTTATATAAAGTTTGCTTGTTCTCATTATATCCTTTCCATGTATTACATAAATTTCCAAAATAGAAGGATGCATACTCAATGTCACAATTTACTTCGAAATGTATATAACCTTTTCTAATTTTAAAAATTAAACATTTATTCACGTGTAACCTAGATGTTGTAACTTGTCCGATAGCCTTATATTTAAACCTGTATATTTCAGATGAGTTCATTTGGCAGTTCCATAACTATGAGGAGGTTATAGCATTAATAAATAATCAAGTGTCACTAAACCTGTTCTGTAATAAATCAGGGATTTTACATCCAAAAATCCAATACTTTGACTGGGAATCATGTATCAGTAGTGAAAAATGAGGGAATGTGATACTGCTTAAATGTCATATCATGTGGAAATATTATTTTGAATTGGAAGTTTGAATTTACCGATTTGTAACACCCCTTTACAACGTTAGGTTTACACGCCAGTACATAAGCTTATATATATATATATATATATATATATATATATATATATATATATATATATATATATAATAGTAAACATCAGATGGTTTTGACTGGATCAATATTCTTTAATACAATACGATGAGCTCATTTCGACCAGTATATCGGTCTTTATATATATATATATATATATATATATATATATAGAAAATAGTAAACATCAGATGGTTTTGACTGGATCAATCTTCTTTAATACAATACGATGAGCTCATTTCGACCAGTATATCGGTCTTTTCAAGTATGGTTAACATTCGGAAGATTGCATATTTATGTATGAACAAAAACAATAGCATGTTGTAATGCTCAACATATTGACACGTCAGTGTATTGACTTCCAAATCCAAATTTGGATATATATATTAAACTTCCCTGATATTTTAATTTCTGTCCATTAAACAGCTTGAACATTGTATTTTGTTTATTGCTGACCCGAATACGTATCCTTTGAAAGATATATTACTTTGAAGAGGTTATAGCATCAATGAGAAATCATGTGTAACAAAGTTTGCTCTCTTCCTGTTATAAATCAGAAGCTTTACATCATATCATCTTGCAATTTGACAGACCATTATAACTCAAACTGATTGACAAGGAAATGTGAAACTGGTTAATTAAATATTTTAAAAGAATATGCAAAGGCAGTAAAACATCTTTAAACTAAATTTCGAAATTTGTTTGAATAATAGTTCTCGTTTTAATGGAAATTACAATATTAAACGAGAGATTTAGTCCCTTTTAATTTACATTTCACAACAGTTATCTCCACATGATCACATCACAATTCGGAATCGATTATTAGATTACTTTCATTATTCTTTGCAATATTATCACAATATTTATTTAATTCTACAGACTGAATATCATAGCATTGTTCATTAATAGCTCAATCACAGAATATGGACCTACTTTTACACAAGAACATGAATATTTTCTGGATAACAACTTCTTTAATGTGAAAATACACGACGTTTCGAAGTACAACATTAACATGCATGAGATCCCATTGTATACCATTCTCATGCATGTTCATCCCCCCTGATTGAGTTTCCTCACCATTGTTTTGTTTGCGATATAAATGTACCATATTTTGTTATTCCCTTACATTCCACCTGATGAAGGAGTGAGTATGTACTCCGAAACGTCGTGTATTTTCACATTAAAGAAGTTGTTATCCAGAAAATCTTCATGTTCTTATGTATACCACTTCTAAATGCCCTTCGAAGACCTACTTTTACACATCAAGTAAAGTATAATTAGTTTCACCAGACAGACAGGCTAAAGTTAGATAAATAAGCATATGTTAATGCGCCAGTTACTGCTACAATTTTAGAAAAATCACTATGAAAAAGATGAAACCCAATACAAAGTCAGTTTTTATGATATAAAAATAATGAATGGAATGAAGTTTGCTTTTTAACTATATGTTTCAGATTCCGATTAATTAATTAATTATATATATATATATATATATATATATATATATATATATATATATATATATATATAGTTATTAATTAATTAGTATCTAGAGGCATGTACAACCGATACACATAAATGTATGTGGTGACATTTATTTAAGGGGTAAATTGCAACAAAATAAGCCATCTTTATTAAGAGACTAGCCTGGATGAAACGTATTAATCTGTACAGGTCATGATTTAATTGATACACATTAACTTTATGAATGTAAATATTTGCACGGAAACAACACATAAATTAGGTTTCATTATTTTCAATTTTATCTGTTTAACAATTGCTACAAATCTTGGACTATTCAATTTAGTAATGTTACTATTCAAATGCTGACCATGATTTGTGTTAGTAGCGTTTGTATCGAATACAATTTGTCAATCAAATAAATAAATAACTAGTTTGTTCCACTTTTACAGCAAACTTATTTTGTTAAAACTATTATCTGTTACACAAAACGGTACAATATTGGTAATCTTATTTGATATCCTATAATTAACACATTCTGTTTTAATTTGATCTGCATATAAATATTTGAAAATCAAATCTTTCAAAAGAGAAGAAATTACAAAATGTTAGATGTTGATTGAACCGTTAATTCTAATGTCCCTTGTATTGGTTCCCTCAAAGATAACTAGATTAGGGTTTGTCATCGTTACAATAATTGGGTTTGTAAGAGAGGAATTTGTCAAATTGCATTTAGATTGGTGTTCGAAAACTCACAATGCACCAGCTGCACAACAGAACTAATTATCAACGAAAGCCTTGTTATTTTTAAAATGTATGTCCTAGTACAAGTTGTCATAAGGACCAAGTGTAATAAATGCGAAATACTTTTTATTGGAACATTGCATATGCAACAAATATTCTTTTGTACGTTACAGTTTCCTAAGATATTCCTCTTTTAAGGAAGATGAAGAACAGTCAACGGTTTTGAGTGAAGATGTCATCAATTCAACGGTTGAAGAAAGAGTTTCACAACTTCATATTTTTTAATATACGTTTGTGTTGTTTTGTTGTATCAGTTTAAGTCGTTGCAATACGTTGTTAAGTGGAGAACATATAAACATGTTGTCAATGGCTATTATTTCCGTTTTATGGATTTTCTTTTACAGAAGCTGTATCTCCATATTTATTCTTAAAAAAATAACTTTGCAAAATTGTAAATACATAAATAAACAATAACAAAAGATAAAATCAGATTGATGTGTTGAATAGAAAATAATATCAAGTTATGTTGAAGATATGAAAAACACATACAATGTCATGCAATCGGTTTCCCATTGTCTTTCAAATTCAAGCCACACCCACGTATACCTCAATAAAATATTAAATTTCCAAATAAGTTGTAACTGATTTAACGACGTTACATCACAATATGTAAAAATAGAGCCATTGGCTCTGTAGCTCAACAGACATTCAATTACAATAAAATATTAATTTTTAATTTTACATATGAAATATGATAAAATTTATGGGCTTACAAATTAGAAGAGCACATCAAATCTCAAGAGAACTGTTCAAACCTTGCTACATTGGTATTTGTTATAGGTTGTGACCCAGTGATCCATATTTGGGGTCCGGGGGGTCATTAAAGCTACAATTTAGAATACCCATTAGCCAAGGAGACTTCACACAACTGTTCAGCTCTCTAGACCTTTTGGGGAACTGGAGAAGAAGATGAAAATAGGTTTTTCAGGTTGTGACCCCGGTTACCCCATTTGAGGTCAAGTTGTCATGAAATCTACAACTTAGAATCCCCATTAGCCAAGGAGTCTGCACACAACTTTTCAGCTCTCGAGACCAAGTGGTTCTGGAGAAGAAGTTTACAGACGGACGGACGGACGGACAACATGCCATGCCATAAGCCAATCGGGCCTTTTAGGCCAGATGAGCTAAAATGTAAGTTGATTAAGTTAATCAAAGAAATATAGGAACAACTGATTTGTATATGTTTGCGGATAAATGAATTGAAATATCCAAACGTTATATTATACCTATATATTATATATCATTGGCCATTTCAGTTACAGTGATTTTGTCATGTACCATATGTCTTCATATACCATTCAAATAGTTCTTCACCCACATTAACCCATTTATGCATGACATATGTTCATTTAATTGTGAGAATTTATAGTTCATAACTTGTAATGAAGTGAATCAATGGTTATTTTTACCTCAAATAATTGTTTCCGTGTTATTTTGATGATAGAATTAGCGTCCCATATATGGGACGTCATGCACGAGAGGGTACAGGTTTTTTATATGCACATGAAAAAAACAAATTGTTTGACAGATAATAAATTTTGGTTGGACAACATCTTGGGGACTTCCTCTTTCTGAAATGCAAACCATTTCTGAATTTCAGATTACAGGTGCACTACAGCAGAGCAATCAATCGATTTTTGCGTGAAAAACGTAGTATATATCGTATTCAAACATTTAAAATTTCTGCCGAGAGCGGGAAAAGGAATATTGACCACCGCTTTTGTTTCTTCATGAGATGCTGTTAGCACATGCAATGCTCTGATTTACTCATTTCCTCCTTAAAACCGTCCTCATCTTCAAAATAATCTGTGGCACCAGAAAAATACGATATGTCAATATAGATATATGTCAGTAGAGGGTTAGTCAGTCACTTATCATTTTTAAATTTTGTTTATTACCCTTCCACTGATCCTTTCCCATAAATATCAAGACAAGAAATTATATTTCGCCACAAAAATAATTTCTGTGAATCACCAAAAAACCTGTACCCTCTTGTGCATGTCGTCCCATATGTGGGACGCTAATTTGACAAAACTTTGAGCATGGAAAAAAATATAGTTGACAGAAACTCTTATTTTTACTTAAACTATTTAACATTGAAAAACCTTAAAAACAAATCAATTGAGTTCAACTTGAAAGTTCAATTATTCAGTAGTACCTCAAACTTTGGCAATTTGCTAAATTAGTATCTCATCTGTTTCAGGTTGTTAGATTTAACCATATTTAACTTGGTTGACATATAAATACAACATCTTCCCTTTAAAAAACAGCTTACAGCAAATATTTATCTTATATATCAACAGAGAACCAGATCATTGAATTAGCGTCCCATTTATGGGACGTCATGCATAAATGGGTTAATGGTAGACGTGCTAGATTATCATTATTGAGGCACAGAGGCATCTCTAAGTTTCAAGATGTTCATATACTGTTGTTCCAACATTATTGTGATGCTTGGTTTATGGTGATATCTTTGTTGTCATCTAAAATACTGAAAATGTAAAATCATGCCTAGAGGTTTGACATAGTGACTTTTGTCATATTGATGCCTTTAGCAATCTTTGAGAAGTAACTGTCTAGAGCCGTTCAATTAGGGTGTCACATTTTCTTCTGCTGAACATCACATTTATGCTGCCCAATTAGTAATTGATAGAACTGATGATATGAATTCCTATACCCTTTGTCCTGGATGTTCATTGGAGTTGCAGTTGAAATGAAGCATTTTGAAATATTGGCAAACAAATATTCCAAAGTTACGTTGGGTCTTTTTCATATTTAACAAAAACTGACCCGTAAGTATATATATATTTGAAATAAGGTGATTCTTCAAGTGTACAGTAATCATATATTGAAATGATTTTAGAAAATGATAACTAACACCGATTTCCTCCTACATGTTTCGTTTTACTCTTCAGGGAGGTTTACATTACAGTGATTATATGACGTCACCTTTCTGTGACTTTGCAACAGTACAGTGACTATGACGTCACTGCTCTATGACGTTACTGGTGCGGCTTTCAGTTGTAAGTGGCTTAGCTTTTGAGGAATGGTCACAAGGTTTTAAAAAAATGCTCTTCTTTTATCTTACGCATTATTGTACTTTTGTCTGCCATTTTATAAAATGGAAAGATTGTAAATTCCTTATTGGCAGCGCATGTGTCCAAATGTTCACTGAGTGGAATACATCTTGTTCTTTGATCCTTAATCTGCTGTTTATGAACCCGCACTCTGACATTCGGATTGACCAATATATTATTAAATACAAACATTAAACATGGTTTAAGGTTGTTATTATTCACAGACAAATAATCATATCATATTTTGAAAATTAAGATGTAATATATACATATATACATACAAAAACAAAGGCTGAAAATGTTGTTGATTCCCGACCGCTTTCACACTATTCAGTGATCATCATGTGATCTTTATGACGTTGTCTTTCTATGACATCACATCATCACATACATGTAATAAGCAGTTTGGAAACATCTAAATGTGCAGTATTATGAGATATTTATGCTGTTTGATCGTGGTTTAAAGACTGTGCTGAAATAGTTTTATTTCATTTTTCTCTTTTCATCGCTATCTGACATAACCTTGTAAAAAAGGAATATTCTAATATTAGGAGTTGTATTCCAGGCGCATCTATCTATATGTCCACTTACATGTAGTGGAATGTAGCGACAGGAGGGGTCTATTATTTGTTGTTTTTGGACCCTCACTCTTGATTTGAGTTTATCTCCCGTTTGTCCAATATAATCCTCGCCACATCCACTGCATTTGATAACAAATATTAAGTTTTGTGACGAGCATGTCATGTTCTTCCGTACCTGGAATAAATGGCCACTTTTGAAAGTATATTTTTTCCTTGTAATAAATACGGGCACTTACCATAATTTGGTTGTTCACCACTACTAATTGATCCTTGTCAATATTTGTTTTTAACTCCGACTCTGATACATGTGAAAGTTTGTCTTTTAAGGTATCACACTTTTGTAAGGGTTGGAGCGTTTCTTTTAGTTTGGAGAATATATCAGGATTTATAGGGTTAAACGTTGATACAAATGGTAGTGCTTTTTCGTGTACTTTTAGTTTAAGGAGATCATTTATGTTTTGCCGCTTAGCTTTGCAAAGGGCGTAGTCAATGATTTGCCTCGGATAGTGTCTCTGTAGTAATATATCTTTCAGTATATTTAGTCTATATTCTACGCGATCTGAATTTGAAACTATCATGCGTATTCTTCTAGCTAATGAATATGGGACACTGTTTTTGTATGTCTTGGATGAAGGGAGTTGAAATCCAACTGTTCCTTGGAATCAGTTGGTTTATAGTAAACATCCGTTTCTACAATGCCAAATGTAAATGTTTTAATTCATATGTAAGTCATTCTAAATCAGTGTCGCTCCGTTTTCATAGGATGAAACAATCATCTAAAATCGCTTCCATTGTGTTTGAAATTCCGTACTGAATTCTAGCCCTAAGTGTACATGTTCTTCAACTTTAGTGTACAATATCTCTTCCAAATATCCAAGAACAAGTGTAGCATACGTTGGCGCCACTTTGATACCCATCGTCGTGCCTTTTATCTGTTTATAATGGGCACCATCAAAATGAAATGTGTTATTATTTAAGATGAACAGTTTACTTTCAATACTGAATTTCTTTGATACTCGTTCTGGTATAACTGATGGGTGTTTGTCTAACGAATAGCGGATGGCCTTAATGCATAAGTCGTGTGGTATATTTGACTATAGGTTGACTACATCAAAACTAACTAATTTGGTACCACTGTCTTCGGATTTGGGGAGGCTATTGAGGAAGTCTCTTGTGTCCCGTATGTAACTTTTAACATGCTTAGTTAAAGGTTTTAATAAACTGTCAACAAAATTACTCAATCTATGTGTTGAACATTGTGGGCCGGCAATATTAGGTCTTAGCTTTAAATCTTCTTTAGGATGAATGTTTATGTATAAACATTATCTCTGTTATTTTTCTATGTGTTTTAAAAAGGTTTCCATCTGTTGATTTATTCTGACAATGCATCATGTAAAATAAATGAATGTCTTCATGAAATAGTTCATCATCAATTTCGACAAATACCACATTGTCCTTCCACACTAGAAAAGTTATTAATAAATTCTTTTTAACGCAATTTCGACGATTAAAGATACCGTATTACCAATTGAATACAATAATAATTTAAATGTCAAGAGGATAAAATAAACTCATTATTCATACAGTCCAAATTAATACTACTACGGGAAGGTTTTTGTAATGTATTCATAGTCAAAAACAGAGCCAAATAGTATTACTATAATCTTAAAAACAACTTACAGTAACTGAGAATTAATGACATTAAAATTTTATTTTAGCTCAGTAAGGATTATGACTATGAAGAAAGAAAGTATCCTTGTAGATTGTTCAGTTCGTTTGACAGAGTTAATATAATAACATGCGAGGTAATATTGGTTGCTAGAATTTTTCTGGATAACAACTTCTTTATTTTGTAGATACCTGGCATTTTGGAGTACATGTATATGCTCAGTCCTACCGCAGGTAGATACGTTTTGGTATCGTGAATAACCTTAAATTACAATGTTAAGTGTGATTAAGTTGAAACCATTTGAGAATTCAGGCATTTTAGAATGTCTAGTTAAGTATGATTAACTTCCTCATAAACTTCCTCATAAACTTCTCTGGGTATATATCTACCGTAGTTATGATTAGTTATGAACTAGTCTGTTAATGAAGTTATGATTAGTTATCAAATAACCAAAGATGTCATGGGGTACATTGGTATACTCATTGTCATTGTTTTCAGATGGGGGATGTAAACTAACAAACATAAAACTGATTTATAGAACTCTAGTATTTTCCGTATATGTTTCACCTTCCCTTAACGTCCATGGCAGCATTTCAGTCGCGTTAATCAGTACCATTGTCTATAAGGTCAAAGATGAAAAGCAATAAACATTGTTTGCCACGCTAAATACTAGGTATAGATGTCTCCAAGAGAAACGATTTGAACACCAAACTAGTACATTCAAAGAATAATAAAAGTCTCTGACAAACACTCTTCATGTAATGTATATATACATGCAGACAATACATCCTATTGAGTTTCCTATTAACAATATTGAATATGTCAAGAGCAGAAACAAAATTTGTGCAACATGAACATCAATAATGCAACTTGTGTAATAGATGATTTCGTCAATGAATCTGTTCACAGTAAAACATATACCAACGCAGCTTCTTCTTATCTGCATCGTTTCAATTGTTCTGTCTCTCCAACCTGTTCAGAAGTTATTCGTATTATTTCTCTGGTGATTTACTTGGAGAGTGAATACAGTAGAGAACTCAGTATTCCTCTATTTTCCACATGTCTTATTCTTTTTAATAAATCGTGAATCGTCAGCCATTTTACAAATTTTCAAGAGTTAACCAAACGTCTTTTTATTATTTTAATGTTTATTGTTTTGTTTTGAAGATCTAATATATGGCATTTAGAAGTTGTGACCAGTATAAGACAGCTATATGAGTAGTAACGTATTTATTGCATGCAGAACGTTTCTCGGCTATTCTTTGCCACTTCTTTAACCCAATGATAACGTATTTTCATTCATTTCAGTTGTCTCCTTTTAAAACATTCATATCATCTACAACTGAAAATGTCATCTTTGATGCTTGTTGAATGGTACATGTGATATTATATTGTATAACAATAGTGCGCAATATTATTCTATTATTTCATCACTAACAGAATAGATTATACACACCAAAGACGCTTCTAGTATTACATTTTATAATCATGCAATTTTAATACAGAATCAATGACCAGCATGTTTGTTTGTGAGTGAAATAAGCCATTCGATACACTGTAATCGTTAAGACAGATTGTATCTGCACATTTTATACATTGACATTAACATTAGATGGAGGTGTCTTGACATACCATGAGGGTTTATAATGAAACAGAGTAATCTAATGACATACATAATGACACATCCTCCATCTCGTCACATTTCCACTTCTAAAATGTCAGGTATGTTTAATTTGTTAGGCATGACCTCTTTGATGTAACAACAGATCTGTTGAATTTTTATGATCTGTGACTGATCATTGGAAATACACAGTATTCTTTACATCCATACCAACTATTATTGTCATCAGAAGATGACATATCCCACCGGTGCCATATACTTTGTTAAATATATATTTGAAAGATAAGTTTCTATTGTTAGAGTAACATTTCAGTAGGTGGGTAATATACATGCATACTTCCAGGAACATATGATGAAGGGTTTTGGAGTTGTGCTCTGGAAACGAATCTATTCCTGGCGGGCAGCAAACAGTTAGCGGGAATACTCATGGAAAGTTTCAGAAAGATATCATGAACGGATTTTGAGTTTTGATCTTGACCGAAATTATGATTGACGGACAGATGGACAGTGTGACAACTATATCCCACGATATTACATACCAATGGGATAATACAATAAGGATATATGAACTCTTTGGACACCGCTAATATCAGCCCGGACATGTAACAACCGAACCAGTTTTTATTAAGGGTTAATGAAGCAAGTTGTATTCACACCACCAACTGAGTTTTGTTAATGAGAACTCGGTTTTCTAACATGTGCTGAAAGGCTTGTTGTACTGAAATAAGTTTGTAGCTGACTCAGGACATATGTAATTATCGTTTATGACACTGTGACAAACACTCTGAATTTGCAGTTCTTGTAACTCCTACAAGGTATGCTAATATAGAAGTTCTCTTTAATCACAAGTAGATCATAAGCAGTCAGGTGAAATCTCAACGATAGGTAGGGATGTTCAAAGTCGAGA
Organism: Gibbula magus; assembly: GCA_936450465.1. Classification (NCBI taxonomy): domain Eukaryota; kingdom Metazoa; phylum Mollusca; class Gastropoda; order Trochida; family Trochidae; genus Gibbula; species Gibbula magus. Next base: position 93,950,950 of record OW388289.1, on the reverse strand, counting down.
ATAAAATGCTGTCTAATCATGCTTTTGTAAACGCTTAAACGAATTTCATCTGTCAACCGCGCTCTCTCTAATTGTTTCTTAAAGAACTCTAAGTTTATTGTCTTGTACTGTAATCTAATTAAAAATAAATATTTGATGAGACAACGTTTCACTCTTTCCGACAGCTTACAGCTTAGATTGAATAGAACATTTTTGTTCATGAATACAATTGTGGCGGGGGATAATAGACATTCTAAGTAAGTACAATGTATTTGAAATTTCCACACGTATTTAAGTACATTGGCTTCAATATGGATATGATCTTTATTCTAGTGATGTATCTTTCAAAATGCACAGGAAAGCTCGAAATGTTCAAATTTAACAGCGTTTTCACGTGTACAAAACATTCTGGACATATGTTACAGGGAAGTCGTTAGAGACAAAACCCACTGATCTGCATGCAGTCACACGTACGGGTATTGTCGAAGAACCATGCAACCAATGATAAAACTATAAAAGAAGTAAAGGTATGTGACGAGGTAAACACTCGATGTAAGTTTGAAATCATATTTAAAATTTGTTGTCATAATTCTTTTCCTACAATATATAAAAGAAAACATTTTTAAGTTTAAATTTCTTCAAAACTTATCTCGGATGATAGACAACTAGTACTGTTCATCGACATATAAGATATATCCTAAGTGAAAATTAATAAAGTTGCCTGATTCTGCACACAATTTACAACATTTTAAACATCGGAGGGGTCGTGTTGGTGAACAATTAATTTCTTACCCCTGTCTGAGCAACTAACTTGGAATTCAAAATGTGATATGCTGATTTTTAAATGATTCCTGCTAATCTGTGATGTGATGATTATAGTTAATAGTCTTTGTTCGAAAACTAAAATCTTCAAAACTAACATCCATTGCCATTGCCATCACAACACCATGTGTTTAAAAAAAATACATTTTAATACATATACTGTTGTAATATATGCTGTATTGCTTTTGGAGTACTGATTCTCTGCACACCTCTTGTCGTTCCCTGTTTGTGGCATTATTGATATATTCAGGCTTGTACTCACTAATTAACAATTACATTCACTTCGGATTAAATAACATGTATGACGAGTTCATGCAGTTTGAAAATTCAAACAGTTGTGTTCCAACCTGGTCAAAATACAATCATTTGAAGAAAAAAACAGTTCAAAAGAACCAAATCCAGACACGCTCATACATTATTTAATGCACACTTAGACAAAGTCAACATGGATTATCAATTAGACATGTTGAAAGTAGGATGTGGGCGTCGAGTGTGGGAGTGTCATGACATGTATGTTTTCTTCATTGCTGGATACGTATCTCTGAGAGAGGTATTCTGACATAAAGTTTTATCAAATGTCCAAATGCCAAAACTCCACCAGACCTGTTGTTGGGATGAACGAAACGGAATTGACTAATTCAACACTTCAGTACTTCCAAACCACTTGATGACATATTGAAAGACATCCTTGGCGGTTTTAGAAGCTGAAGAAATTTTGATGTTACTGTCAAGGAGTGTGAACACCAAAGTGAAGTGGACGAGGTGCAATCACTTTCTGAAGTGTTCAACTTTGTTATGGGAAATGTCCAACTTTGTAATAGGGAAAGGCGTTGATTTGCATTTCACAGAAATGAAATAACAGTTTTCCCCAAAGAGAGGGTCGTGGTAACACAGCCCGTGTTGGAAACACCATGAAAATTTAGACGAAGTTCAATATTGCAACAGAGTGGTAACGAAATTATTCTAATCAACAGCAAGAGATTACATTTCAGTTTGATGATACCCTTTAGACAGAGACTTTAACACAGAGAATAGTTTATATGACAGCTTCATTTCTAAACAGAGTTAGGTTTCGGATTAAGGTGACAGTTTTCATCATCACGTTATTCCTCAGTTTTGTTTACATCCTGGTGGAAGGTTAAATAAGGGCATAACATTAAATTGAAGTTGGTAATGGGAATTGTCAGAACCTGAAAATTATTTCGTTTCTTGTGCCTGCCTGTAATTTGTTTTAATAAGAATAAGAAAATAAAATCTTCATTTGTATTACTACATTACAACGTCTTTTCCATAACTGTCTGAAATTAGGGTAATTGATTTAATTAGAAGCTGCCTTGTTAATTTCCTACGGTTCGACTTTGCACTCAGTGAAAGATATATTGGGATCGTGTTGAACTGACTTTTGTAATCTCTAACTGGCTAATATTATTTCAATTCCCTTATTTTCAATTGGTTGATTGTCAACATAATTAATGCTGGTTAGATGGCAACTTATAACACAATTTAACTCAAAATTACTATTAATTTAAAATGAATACATAAGCGTTTTTCTTCGTTACTGGTTGTTACACACCACATTATTCATATATTGTGCAAAATGTGAAACCTTGAATGCAGGATGTACATGTAACATGATTGTGTTCTAATTTGTCTTCAACAATATAAAAACTTACTGGTTTTTGAAAAGAAACTTGTGATTAATATTGTTATGACCAATCCAACTGTTTGTAATGGGAAACTTATTAATATGACTCTTAAAGTTATTTTTACCAGAACAAAGATTATTTTTAAGAATACGTTATATACATTATTTGGACGATACTACAAAATAAAAGAAGAATTTATTGTTTTTCTTATAATTTTGTATTTCTTTAACAGTGGAACACAAAGAGAAATGATTTATACTATAAAACAATTGGAAAACGCCACTTACATTCTTATCTATCTAATAACAATGATGATAGTTGTCAGTAGCATTTATTCCATGTATGATGATGCTTAAAGTGCATAATTTGTATTATTTCCCTGAAGACATTTACCTTCGGTGCCTCTAAAGAGAGGTTTGCATGAGCGTATGGACACGTACATGTACAGGTATCTATTCAAACAGCTGGGTGGACGGAGTGCAATGTGGATGAAGTGCCTTACCAAAGTAAACAGCACAGTATGAGACTCTGGTCGACAGTTTTTGTCTCTCCCGTGATTCGAGTCCAGGGCCAGTATTCATAAAGCTACTTGGAATTTTCTTAAGCCGATCTTATCATGCTTTATGATTTTTGCGTAGAAAATTCTTAGTGAATTAATCGTTCTTAACTAAGATATCCTCTTAGTTTTGGGTTAAGAATGTTCTTATCTATCTAATAATAATAATGATAATAGTTGTTTATAGCATTATTTACATGCATGAGCAGGCTCAAAGCACATAATTTTGTATTATTTCCCCAGAGAAATTGTACTTCCGGTGCTTCTGATGAGCAGTCTGCGTGACTGTATGGACCCGTACCTGTACAGGAACCTATTCAAAGAGTATGAGGTGGAAAGTTGTCTCCATCGTGATTCGAACCAAGGCCTTTGGCGTAAGAGGGCATTATGCTTTCCACTAGACAACTGTGTGACCAACCTCATGAAGCAACCAACTAATGCTAGTATGATTAAGAAAGTTAGTCCAAGCATACTGGGGGCGGGATAGGGCAGTGGTTCGAATCTCGCCAGGGGCACGGCAACTTTGTCTGCAGCAGAGAACTGTTCTACACGCAGTAAGGTTTGGGTGTAATGCTACACTGAATTTCAGATAGGGCAGTGGTTCGAATCTCGCCAGGGGCACGGCAACTTTGTCTGCAGCAGAGAACTGTTCTACACGCAGTAAGGTTTGGGTGTAATGCTACACTGAATTTCAGCGTAGTACCACCCATGGTTTGCTTGTTCCAGCCGATGCTCGCAGGTTTCACCGCAATGCATAGCTACATGGCGTTGCGGGCTTTCTCCCTGCCATAATATTAGCATCCGTGATATAAGTGAAATACTCTTGAAAGCGGCGTTAAACACCAACTCACTCACTCTGTCAATGGTGCTTACCACACAATCTTGCAACTTCTTCAATTACGACAGGGACCTTTTCCATAGTAACATTGATGTTAAGCAGGCCATAGATACACAGCTCTTTCTCTCTTGTGAAGGCGTTATCTTGTTGCGATATCTCTTGAAAGTGGCGTTAAACCCGAACCAGTCTCACCTCACCTCCAAGCATACTACTCTGTAATAATTAAAACTCAAATGCTTTGACATCCAGTTAGAGGTGGGCTCCATCCTTAAAGCTCAGTGGCTAACCTGGTGCCAAAGAAGAAAGAAGAAAAACAAAACATGTTCATTACTTCACTTCATTTATATGTTTGTCCTTTAATCCTTTCTCGTACACATATAACATCCTTTATTCTAGTTCTACCAGATTGGGGTATTCTGTTGTAAACTACTATTTTATTAAATGTTTCAGTAGGAAACACTATTTGTGTCTTCAATAAACAGTCATGTACAGAAAAACATATATTCAGATATTCTGATGTGACACTTGAATACAAGAAGCTTTGGTAATACATCGGGATGTGTTAAGTGTTATTTACTTAATGTGTATTTTGTTTTTAAGCGTATTCCTTTGATTGGCTAGGAAACGTAAAATGTCTTTCAATGTGGAGAGGAGTAATGTTTTCATACACCAACAGCTTATCTTATTTGCAATCATACTATCTCTAATAGTACACATTCTTGTACTATTTGGGGGAACAAAACCATTGCGGGTCCAAATACAACATGTAACTGTACCAATAGCGTAAACATACGGTCACCATAAGCTCCGGTGGCTGAATGGATAAGCTGTTCGTGCGGTCATTACTGGGGTAGGGTGCCTGACTCTGTCGTTGTGGGGACGGCTCGTTCCAGAAAAATACAAGAAGATGTTCCATTGTCGACATTGTAATCCCAAATATTACATTGTTACAATTAAAGTATTAATATCCTGGAAGAGATCATCTTATTACTTGAAGTGTTAACATTCAGTAATACCAGTGTATTGCTCTAGGAGAAGTTAATATTCTCTTAGAATATTATTAGATATTATCCCACTCCCAATATAGATCCAATGATAAAACGATAATCTTCAGAAAATAAATGACATCTTCTGAAAACTATTCATGCTAACCTACTGCTGTTAAGATTCTCTATTATTAGGTAAGAATTCATCAAGGAAAGAGCAAACTGGTGTGTTCTTCAATGATTGACTATATGAACTATATGTTTTCGATTTTAACAATACAAGAAGGTACTGATTTAGGATTTAATTTCACGGATCAAATTTAACCCATACCCAATGATGGAAAACTAATTAAACAAGTGTGGAATGTTATATTTTAACCTAAAAATAAATTAATGTATTCATATTCAGTGGTATCAATATAAACTTTAGGCAGTTAACATATATAAAGATTTATAGAGTTACCTGAGCGTGCTTCGATACACGCAAACTGCACTGCAAATCCTTTTTGTCAGACCAATAAGCTTCTGCTAGTGTGTTGCTCATGAACATTCATGTCCCTGCAATACTGACGTCAAAATTCACTGACATATGGAACAGCATTCTTGGAATATCTCCAGCAGGCACAACATGACCATCAGATCTGATAAGATTTTCCTGAAATTTTCCTAAGAGATTACACATTTATGAACAGTTGATTTCAAACGTATTCCGTAGATTTAGTGTCCGCAAACCCTTGTATAAGTTACAATCGGGAATAAAATGATACTTTTGTAATGTAACAATGTTAAAATGTTACAGACACCTGAAACATTTATCAAATATGTGTGTACATGTATAAGACAATGCATTACCGTTTAGGTGAGGAGCTATATTGCCCAACTTAGGAATGACAAGGAAAGCCCTCAGTCGCCTGTCTTTATCAATCATATTTTCAGTTACATTATCTCTTAATGTACTTACATCTTACAGTAACAGAAAGTTACATGATTTTACATAAGCCTCTAAAATAGATCATTTTCCATTCCAAATAATGGTTAAGCTTTAATTAATTATCAAATGATGATTAATTTTATTTTATTTAAAATGAATGTAGGAGTATTTATTGTTAAAAGAAGCGTTGAATTTCCAATCATCACCAGTACATTTCATTGAATTTAATGGAATCTTTTAATTAAATGTAACAGTAATGATCATTTGTTTCCTACATACAAATATTGGATGTCAATTTTGGTTAAGAAAGTGAACATGAAATAAACACTCAGATAGTATAACATCGCATTAGATATTATAACAGTCACTTTAATTACTATCATATGCATTTTTAATTACTCGTTATTGTAATATGTAAAATTACAATAGAACATTCCGTTTTAATATCTTAACAATCATTGTCATTGAAATATGTGATATACTTACACCGACAATGCTGTTTATTATCATCTATGTTAATCACATTACGGGTCAATTGACATTAAAACACAGTAAAATAGTGCAATGAATTTATTAATGGTTGTCACCTCCACCAAAAAGTCGAAACTCGGCCACGAGAAGGAACAAAGTGTTTCGAAGGTGCTCAATTGCATGCATGCTCGAATTTTCGCCAAAACTTGTTAACCTAATAGATAGTAAGGCATGTTTTTTCATACAACATTACCTTAGCGAGCTCCGATACCCATTAACTTTACTGCAATGGAATCTGCTTTTGTCAGACCATTAGTCATCTGCCTCTGTTTGCTGATCTTGAACCATGATGTCCCTCCAATGTTGACGTCAACTTACACTGACATACGACACCAACGTATTGGAATGTGCCCAGGAGGCACTACAAATCACATGGCACTGCGCAACTTCACTTCAACATAAGAACTGCTCAGAGAATTGAATAACTGCACCAAACAGCCAGTCTCTATGTGAGGACTGTGTACGTCCGTACGTAGAAACCAACGTCATCAATGATTAGTGAGCAGCACCTTATAAGTCCGATTTTACTGTCAACCCGTGACAGATCTCTGCATCCACCATTCATGACTGCAGTATACACTCGGGTAGTATTTGTTCGGCGAGACAACACAGATTTGACTCCATTCATATGTACTTCAGATGTTACTTGCTACACAAGATGACGGGAGTACGTCAATAACAGAAAAAGGGTTCAGATGGCTATGTTGAGGGCTCATTTAGGTTAGAGAGGCATTAACTGTAATTGTAAAAGTGGTTCTCCAGGAGAACGCCATTCAGCGTTCCTACAGAGATGTCATTGAACACAGTGTCCTATAATGACGTCTCAAGTTGCTAAAATGGTGGTTGGGTCACATAACGAAATGTTCTTCGCAATGGGAAAGAAGCAGTGTACACAGAAAATCCCTCAAATTCAATAATGTGTGACCACCGATATATAATTTATCGCTACCATCGTCGTACAATGCCGTCAGATTGGCTTGCATTCTACGACGATGTTGTGCTGGGAACACACGATTCAATGAAGTCACTGAAGCGTATCTGCTTGGTTTGACGTCACTCCTATGTCCATGAAATTTCAACGTGTTTTAGCACCCTGTTAACTGTTGATTTAAGAACATCTTAACAATTCAAATCTTCGATATATCGAATCCGTAGATATCTACCTTGGTAATTTCTCATTATGCTCATTTGATTCCGAAATATAATGTGCATAGAGATAAATATATCTCCTCTCAATTATCCTTTTAGCTTAAATGTCCCAATGCCCCTACGTGCCGTTAGTAAAATGGGATAGTTTTACCGCTCTCTTGTTGAGATCCTAGAGGGGGATAGCTGATTCTGTGTTATATCCCCCAATCGTAGTTTCAACAACTAGGTAAAAAAATTAACAATTTGTGTATGTCTAACAATATATAAGAACATGCTTAATATTCAACCCTAGTCTCCACATTAGGAGAGTGATTCATTCACATTATATCTATTTATTTTATAGATATACGTTCTTTTGAATCATTAGAGCACTTCCTGCCAGTGCTTGTTACATTGACGTTTCTAATCAACATGAAGGGCAATTGGAAATATGAACGCAAGACACTCAAGTTAATGCCTTGAAACATGAAACAAGTTTGACAATGCAGTGGTGTTGTTTCGTAATGGTCTATTCAGTTAAATGTAGATTCTGTGTTTTTGCTAAAGCCTTTCATATAGACATGAAGCGAAAAAAGCTTTTCAATGTTATTTTGAGATAAGATTATGGAGAGTAGATGTAATGTTTGTACTAATATACATTAACAGAGGTTAAAACAATACCCTATCTCGTTCAATTATTATTCTGTACACCATGTTGAATCTCATACTTTTGGAGATATATCAGTGTACTTTAGATATAAGATTCACAATAGGAGTAACCATTATCTGATGCCTTTCAATTTCATTGTTTAACGATTTTACAATTCTAATAAAACTAGATTGTTCCTTAAGCCAATTATCTCATTTCATGATAGCTTTTATCATTTTAACATTACATTGCTTCCAAAGCGAACACGTCCTCAGTGATGTTAAATTAATCCATTGGACACATGTCAAAGACCTTAAGTGCATGTAAAAAAAGATGAAATAGAATAAGCACAATTTCACAATAATATTAGATCATTCTAAATTGCAGTTTGTAAATATTCTCTTTGACAAATAACAAGATTACCTTTTTGCCATGAATTCCTTTGTAAATCTATTCTAAAAGAAACCTGTCGAATTGCCTGTAGAAAGGAATTCGATGTTTAATTGCCACCAGGTGCATCAGTGGACCAATTAGCATAGAAAAGCTTTGTTCTTATAAAAAAGGGGGATATTGGTGCAGGTGGCCAAAAGGTCCTTAAACAATCATTTCATAATAAATAAACTGTCATATGAACATTACATTGAATATGTATTTGTTGAGATTGCAATTATAACTGACAGCTTTAAGGAAATCGAAAACATATTTGTTCATCTTAAAAATAACATAGCAGGAACAAGAGATTTTGTGATTTGACCATATTGTTTTCAGCAATTATTAAGTACAGCTTTAAAATGAAATTATTAACCATTTTATGTCACGAATTCTCTAGCTCATGTTTCAATTCATATTTGCGAACAAATCATGGTCATTTAGAACATTCCCTTTTGTAATTGCAAATAGTCAGACTTACTCATTTTACAGAATACTAGAGACAATCTAATAAAAAGATAACACAAAATGGATTTTACGTCCCTTGTCCTCTCAAAGATTATAGCCAAAACATTAATTCAACATATACACTAAAACTTCCTTTGGTGAGTGATGCAATTTTCCTTTTTCCTGTAACCCATGGCAACAGTAGTTGCAACTAATTATATCAATTGATCAGCACACAAACTTGTTTTGCCTGTGAGAAAAATTTAGAATCCATATTTGAAATAATGTCGGGGGAAGATCAAAGTCATATGACACACTCCTTATTTTGTTGGACAACATGATTTATTAATCAACTCACTGTGCAACCAAGAAAGCAAGTAGTTTTGGGTGAAAAATTCAAATACCCTTTATGTAAAGGACATTTTCTAATATCTTTGTAGAAACATATCCAGTTTATATTCCATGTTCTTTGATCAGCTTTAGTGTCATATATATCATACAATTTTGTTGGAAACATTAGTTTCCTAATTGGTTTGTTTGGCACTTTCCGATTACAGCTGTATCCCAGAAGTGTTCACCTCATTTCACCTGTTGACGTCAGTAAGGTCAGTGCTAAGATCGTCTTGTTGAGGAGCACACTAATCAAAATAATAAAGGATTAAATGACTCTCACGACTACGTAGTTCAAACTTCACCATGACGAAACGGATAAAGGGGTCAACATTCATTAACCTTTATTAAACATTTTACAGGAAAATAACAGAGAAATTATAACAGATGTAGTTAACAAAAGTTTTAATGCTGGTTACTTCAACGAGCTGCCAAGTGTAACTAAACTGGGAACAATGTTAGGGATATTTGTAAAGTTTTGAACAATGATATTTTTTTTATTAACTGACACATTAATGAAATATTAATCATACAAAAATACAATATCCCTAACATATTTTGTTATATGTTGTTCCATATTCAATTATCTCTCAAAATGATTAGGTTTACCCATCTTCTGGCTAAGATGCAACTAACTGTCCAACTGTCAGGGAACAGCTTTATGAATCAGGCTGGAGTTCTGACAATATTATATGTTGAGATTTTTATGATGTTCAAACAAATTCTCTAAAATAAGAGACTCAGATATCTCAGGTTTTGAAGCGTTGTGATTTTTTCATCAAAGCTGCTGTTATTGAAGTTGGTTTGTATTTTCTATTAGGTGTCAATAACCAGTGTAGATGATAGATGAGACAATTTCGCTTACTGTGTATATGAGACTCGGATTTCAATTTCTTTTGGTAAAATATTGGGACTCAAAATGAAACAAGTCTATTCAAGCTCAAATCTGGATTTATAAAGATTTATTATACACACCGGGATAAACATTATACAATCAGTGACGAGGTGACAGTAACTGTTTGTGCTGACATTCGTTAAATTTGAGGAAGAGAATCTGTTTGAATTTAAAAAAACTAAGTTGATACCATAACGATTTTAAATTAAATTTTCTCAATTAAACATTACTGTCATTTTATTGTCTTCTGCACAACCATCACTGTCAGGGTGCATCGTATTTCATAATATATACAAAATCTGATTCATTTGAAGGAAGGTAGTCAGTTTAAATTTAAACAAAACCACAGTGGATACACCAATGTTTTAAAAAGAAATATTGTTAATAACCCAATGCCGTTTGAGTTGAAACTGTCAGAATACATGGTATTTCATAATGTATATTATTTACATATTCTAGTTGATAATTCACCGTAACCAATTGAGTGTCTCTCAATTAATCACTCGACCAGATATAACACTGAAGAACAAAGAGAGTTACCTCCTCCACCCTCGCTCCCCGAGGTGGCTTACCCTGTGACGTCATTCCTTTCTTTTTCGCGAGCCGGCATGGACGTGTTTCATGCTGCTCTCAGAGTTTGTTAACTTTGTGGATATTCATTAAATTACCCCCGATCGAGGTCTAATTATTTTCTTGTTTGAGTTTAATACTTGTTATTAGACTCTTTCTACCCTAGCTTGGGCTTGGAGAGAGTTTTGGTATCCTACTGGTGTTTTGGACTTTACTGCAGCGGGTTATCTAGGTCATCGCTCTTGGCTGAGTTGTCCGGAGACGTGTTATTTTCAGCTCCGTGCAGACCCGTGCGCGAGCTGTTGTTACAGTGTCTCAGAGGACTGACGCTACCCGTTGGTAGTGTCGTTTGGTTGGCGTGTCGTCTGACTGACTCTCGCTTGCTTTCAGAAGCTCCATCGTCTGGCCACTCGTTCGCCGTCCACCTACTATGTGTTTTGCGGACGGGATAAGAAAGTCCCGCTATGACCCTCACACCGTGTCGTCAGTTACGCGATTACTGGAGCCCTCGGACTCGATGATATCTCTCGACCTTCAGTATGCATACCTGGACATCCCCATCTTCCCCGCTGACCACAGGAACCTCAAGTGGAACGTTCTCTCGTTCGTGATATCGTCGGCTCCCTGGCTGTTCAAGTGAGTGAATCAGCCCATAGTCCAGTTCTTGCACCGTCACTACGTGCAATTCGCGACGTACCTGGATGGGTTCGGACATCATCACTCCCTGTCTGTTCTCGAAGCCCAACGGGACTTTGTCATTGGTTGGCTGATCAATCTGGACAAGTCAGACTTGCAACCAGCAACGTCGCTCATCTTCATGGCGTGCACCTGGGCACCATCCAGTACAAGGCACTAGTAACGCGGGAACGGATGGGGAGGGGCGCGGACCTCTTGAACACAGCCCTCCGCGAGCCCACACTGAGACATGAGTTGAGAATCTCGTGTTGTCACGTTGGGCAAGAGACTTTATATGAAATGTGCCTCTGTTCACTCAGCAGTACAATTGAGTACCTGGTTTGGAGGTTAAGTCAATCTGACCAATTACCTTCCATTGGTAGCATGGTTGCATACTTCAACTAGAGTTGATAACAGGTAACAATGTTGACCCTTATACAAGTGTAATAATGTGTGTAGCGGCCCATTGTGTTGTGGATTTGGCGCGATAGAAGTATCCATTACTATGACGAGGTTATGGCATTAATGAAGAATCATGTGTCACTAAGCCTGTTCTATAACTGCAATAAATCAGGGATTTTACATCAAAGAATCAAATAATTGGAAAGGGGATCATGCATCAGAAATGAAAAATGAGGGAATGTTATACTGGTTAAATAAATCATTATGTCATATGAAAAGTTCGATTTTTGAAAGCTTATTTTGACTAATAATTTTGCTTTCACCGATTTTGTTACGCCCCTTTGCAACGATTGGAGTACGAGTCAGTACATATGCTCATATATATATATTATATATATATTATATATATATATATATATATATCAATCAAAATTCACCATGCCTTGCATTACCACTAGTATCCACTATCTTCTCAAAAACATTATACACATTTAAAAGATCTTTGAAAAGATCAAATACATATGAAATAGAATAAGAGCGTATTTCGTTTTGCGGAATTTATGAATCACTCTTCTTGGTGGAAGTTGTTAACAGTTCCTTTGTGCCATCAAATTAGGCCTTTCATATTTTCTTGAGTAGAGTTATTCATAGTGGAACCTGTCAGAAGTGAATTAACATTACCATTACAAGTGGCGCCAGGTGCATAATGCATTTTTTATTGAAAAAAACTGCAACCCTTTAATATGTTAGGTGTTTCTGCAGATGGTCGTAAACGCAAGCCATCAATTTCTAATCGGGTTTTATCCGACAATTTTAAATTCTTTCAATCTTTGGCACTTTTTATACGAACAATGAAACGCAGCCTCTAAACCTGAAAATTGTGTTTCATGTTCAACCGAATACGTCTCCTATGAAAGATTTATTACTTTTAGGAGGTTATAGCATCAATGCAGAATCAAGTGTAACGAAGCTTGTTCTCTCACTGTAATAAATCAGAGGCTTTACATAATATCATCCAGTAATTGGACAAACAGTCATAAAACAAATTGATTGACGAGGAAAAGTGAAACTACTTTAATACATTTATTTTCAAGAATATGCAGAGGCAGTAAAATATCTTGAAACTAAATTTTGAAACTGTTACAAAAAAGTTCTCGAATTATTATATCAAACGAGAGATAAGTCCCTTCCAATTCACATTTCACAACTGTTATCTTCATAAATTCATGATGGTGTTATTCTTGCTTTCTCTTTCATAGAATGTGGCATCACAATCAGAACGTTTTTAAGAATTAAATATTAGATTTTATTCATTGCAATATTTATCACACTATCTATTTAGTTCTAGAGACTACTGTTAAGTGTAATTGGTTTCACGAATCATAAAGGCTATAGTTAAATCAATGCCCACTTGATGAGCTAATTAATGCAACTAATTAAGGAAATCGATATGAAATAGATTGTACCCAATAGGAAAGTCAGTTTTTATTATACAAAATCAGTAATCAGATTAATTAATTAATCATGGTCAAAGGGCGTACAGTGTAAGAACAGCTGTTGCATTCAAATCTACGGGGCGACATGTATTTAACATACTTTGTTTTAGATAAATTGCATTTAATTAAACCTTCATTATTCTTGGCATATAAGAGACTGGACGAAATATGTTTACAGGTGATTATTCAAATGATACATATTTACTTGTAGTACATTTTCGAAATAGTTTTGTTAAAAAGCAAAGTTGTTCAATTTGGGTAACTATACAAAACGATACATTATTGCCAAACTCATTTTTCTAAAGTTATCACATACGGTTTTAATGTGATATTCATATCAATAGTTTAAAAGTAATGGAAAAACCAATGGTGAAATATGAGATGTTGATTGAACCGTTGATTATAATGTCCCTTTTATTGATGATTTCAACGACAACTAGATTAAAGTTTGTCATCATTACAATAATAATTGGGTTTTTGAGAGAGGAATTTGTCAAATTTCCTTTAGAATGATGTTGGATGTTTCAATGCGTCCCAGCTGCACAACAGAACCAATTAGCCAAGAAACCCCTTTACTATAAAAAATGATGTCTTTGTTCAGATAGTCACCTCCAGCTAAAAACATCGAAGAAGTACTATGAGAACATTGCATATGCAAAGGTTATTATTCATTATACTTTTCTACTTCTGTCAACTTATGATAATATCAAATTAGATATTACTGTTTAAAGACGATAAAAAAAGAGTTTCGTAAGTTCATATTTTGTTATAAGAATTTATTTTGTTTTGTTGTATCTGTTTAATTCATTGAAATAAGTTGTTAAGTGGAGAATACACAAACAATTTTGGAAAGCATTGCAATCGTGATACCGAAGATAAGATTAGGCAAGATAAGATAATATAATATTTATTGTCCCAAAAGGGAAATTTGTTGTGTATAATTACAATTCTCCAGCATACAAAACATACGCAAATCATTCAAAACAATACATATTAACACAGTTTACAGAGACTAGAATATGCTATACATGCAAGTGTTTATCGTGCAACATTGCACTTATCAGAATTTATTTCTCTAATGCTGCAAGGAATGAATAATTGGCGAAACCTGTTTGTTCTAAAAGTCGGCATTCGCAGTCTACGCCAATAAGGTAGTATTGAATATTCCGAAAAAAGAGGATGCATAGAATCACCTAAAATATTGTTGTTTTTTTTTGATAACTGCTGCTCATAACAACTGCCGATAGTTTCAGTAGGAAGCCCAATGATTTTAGAAGTTGTATTAACGATTTTTGCCAATTTGTTTTTTTTGTGGAACAGACCCAAATTACCAACTTAAAAAGTTAAACGTTATGACATTTTGAATGAAGGTTCTGCAAAATAACATCATGATGGTTTGGTCAATTTTGAAATGTTTTAGTTTCCACAAGAAATGTAAACGTTGCTGTCCCTTCTTATATATTTTCTCAGTGTTCTCATTCGAGGAGAGTTTAGAATGCAGGATATTACCCAAATACATTTATTCATTTACTCTTTCTATATCATTTCCATCAATGCTTACAGCATCTAATGTAGCATTGCTTTTAAGTTCTAAGATGAACATCACTTAATAAACGTCGTTTGCCACACTAATATTCTATTGATAAAGTTCGACTTCTTAAATTATATACAACAGTAAAACTAAGCACACAAATACTTTCATCTTTCTTCTTTTACCTATGAAAAAGAACCGTAGTTATAGTAACCCTTAGCTTTAAAAATAAAGGAAATAAAAGAATGCTATTGGTATAAGATGTTGATGTGATAAAACTAAGCAATATGATAATAATAATGTATTTAAAAGTCACAATGTGTGATAATGTAAAAGTTTACTCATATAAAACTTGTAAAACCATACATAATAACATTAGGTACCAGAGAGAGGTTTACGAATACATTCGATAACAAAATAGCAACTGACGAAATATATAATAAAATATTTGAACTGCAAATATAATATGCAGACAATACATCTATTGAGTCTCCTATTAACATTATTGAATATGTGAAATGCAGAAACAAAATTAGGAAAATATGAATGAATTATGAAAATCGGCTGGTTTCTTCATTGTTGACAACAACAAAAATAGCTGAAAACACAGTCTCCTCTTGTGTAAATGTGTCGATCTTTCCATGAAGCTGTAAATTATATACCTGTGAACGTTTCAATGGCGCTGCTCTCCAACCTGTTCAGATGTTAATTGTATAATTCTTTTGAAATATTTTGAATGAATTTTGTCAATCGTTTTGCTAGATAACAACAGTTTACCAAAGATCATGTGATTGATTTAACGTTTTGTTCGACTGGATAGTTGACAATACCATTCACAATTTTAGCATTCTGTTTTAGTATTCGATAAGAATCTAAGAACAATCAACTTAAGTCATGTACACCTCTTTTGAGATAGAAAGACTGAAGATGCAACGGAGAGTTAAATCGTGTTAACAAAGTAAAAATATTTACTTCACATTTAACTTTATTAATTTGAATGGCAACATGTCTGATGTTGAAGATTCTTAAACAAACAATTCTTTTGTTGCCACTAATTGTTTTCATCCATTTTCATCATGATTTAAAATTTTAATATTTGATGAAACAATTTGAATTCAGTCATCTGTCTCCTTTTCAAACATTCAACTACAACTCTTATCAAACAAATACCATCTGTGATAATTGTTGAATGGTAGACATGATCACACAAATAACATTATATATATAAACAGTAGTGCTGGTAACATTTAAGTCTTAACATTGGTTTTTTAGTATTAGGTAAAACATCTAAGAACAATCAAGTGAGGCACACTTTCAGTGAGATAGAAAGACCGATGATGCAATGGAGAATTACATCGTGTTAACATATTAAACATATTCATCTCACAGTAACTTTGGAATGTGTATGGTAATATGTCTGATGTTGAAGATTTTAAACAGAACAATTCTATAGCTGCCTGTTACTTGGCCACTAATTGTTTTTCATCGATTGTTGCCCTTTTTATGCTTAAGTCGAATTAAGATTTTAATATTTAATGAAACAATTTGTATCGTCTTTTCATTCAGTCCTCTCCTTTTCAAATATTCATCACAACTCTCATCATAATGTCAACGTTTTGATTGTTGTTGAATGCTAGATATGATAAGAAATATACCATTAATATATATAAGCAGTAGTGCGTTATATTATTCTACTCATAGTATTTCATCATTTTAGAATAGATTATACACACCTAAAAGTTTCTAGTATAAGAGTTTATAACCACGCAATCTATTGCAGATTTAACGACCAAACTTTTTTGAGTGAAATCAGCCATTCAAATTACAGTAATAATCAAAACCTTTTCAAAATCACTCTATAAATATTCGTTAGTTAACATTAACATACATGACATGACTTACAAATAAAGTTACCTAGAAAAGCCAAGAACGTATGTGGCAAAATAATCTAATTACGCACATAATGAACTATTCTCGTTTTCGTCACATTAACACTTTTAAATGTCAGTGTTTTTTAGCAAATTTGTTAGGAAGGAATTCTTTAATGTGACAAAGGGCTGTTGAGGTTTTAAATGTGACTTGTTTTACTTGAGCATTGCACTGTCTACTTTATATCCGTACCCCGTACTCTTTGTTTTAAATAAGAAATTTCTATTACAAATTTGAAACTATTGGCTTAGATCAGTCAACTCTAAGAATGAATTTGGTAACCTGCAATTATAATGATTAATAAAATAAGGAAATATGTATGATTTTGACTAATCTTGTATATACATGATGAAAACACCGCTATTGTCAGCCCAAACATGTAACAACCGAACCAGTTTTTATCAAGTAATAATGAAGCAAGTTGTATTCACACCCCCAACTGAGTTCTGTTAATGAAAACTAGGTTTTCGAACATGTGCTGACAGGCTTGTTTTACTGAAATAAGTTTGCATCTGGCTTAGGACATATGTAATTATCTTTTACGACACTGTAACAGATAATCTGAATTTGGAGTTCTCGAAGCACTTTCATTTTGGCGTAGAAATTTCACTCTAGACAGGAATCATAAACCAATATGCGTATAGTAAAAGAGAACGTATTGTAATTCAAAGATTATAGACAAAATAAGACAATTTACTCTGTATTATTAGTTAAACATGATACTACATGTACAAATGATACAAAGCAGAACAGTATTGAGGAAATAACCTACTTTCACAAGCTAGTGAAAAAGTGTAGTCGAAAAAGACACTGTTGATGTGCGAAGGGTGGCGTGTTCTAAAGGGAAATAGAGGTTATAATGAGAGTGTGTTGTGGGATGGTTGAGTCTATCCCACCAAGGATTGAGCTTTACTTCCCTTCCGCTCTATTGTATATAGTGACTCACATATCAAATGCACAGATAAACTGAATATTAAGCTGCCAATCCTCAAATTCCCTCTACACAATTTACATTTATGGACGAATGGACGTTCGGTAAATGAATATGTGACTCAAACTTTCAACGCATTATGAACATGTTTTGGCACTGCTTGATCACCATACATTTTACCACAATCTACACGGGTTCTTGTGGCATTTCTATTTTTTAAAATTAAATAAAGCAGCTCTATCCGTTATTACAGGCGTTAGAAATGTAAACGCGAGTGACGTCATTTAATTTTCAAAAGAGGTTCCGTCACATGAGCTCTGTGATTTGCATCTTTATCCTCATATGACCCCAAAGGAAAATATCCGTTGCCTATATCCTGCCGAGAACACGGTTCATTGTATGATAAAATGATATATCAGCACATTCCAGGATCATGAAGCGATCTAATAGAACATGTGAAGAACACCATTTATTTAGTCTCTACAATGTTATGTAAGCCAAATTCACCTTTGAACGTAGACTTAGGAAAGATAACTATGAATGATTTAGATTAACTGTGATATAAAAAGGGGAAACAAGTGATAAATCAATGACACTAAAACGATCAGTATTTTGGAGTTTACAACTAAAATGACAGTCAAACGACACTTAAAAACTTTTTAAAAACTGACTATTGCCATGAACCATGAACTTCAAAACTTCATTTATTCATAATTTATTGTGTGGTAAGAGCAACTCTTTGTATGGTCAAATACAAAAACGCGAAATAGTTCCACTGATTCTAAAACTTTTAGAGTTTGTGTTACAAGCCTTCAAATTGAGTAGGGAGTTTCTTTTGAACAACAGTATATCTTTTTGATTATTAACGATCAAGAACCATTTTCAAAGAAATGGAGTTGACGTCCATGTGACAATTTCACTAATGTGTTAAGTAAATTGTATTTGCAGTTGAAGGATAATTTACTTATTTTGTTCATTAAATAGTAAAAACGTGTGTAAATGAACGAACGATGTGTTTCAAAGAATGCAGATCTACTTATGTTTTATATAGTATAATCCGAGAAACAAATACCTCTTTATCATTCAAACTGATCTCTTCTCAAAAGGGATTTCAAGACAGAATCCCCGAGGAACGAATGACTTATTCTACTTTCTGTGTACTGTGAACTTAATGCACGTTAACGCACAGTTAGGATTACACTTTCAAATTAAGACAACAGAACAAATAAGAACATAAGAAATTAACGGACACATTAACTCACATTCTTTCCTAAAATATCATAATAACAAACTTTTTAACAGTTTAAAACATATGGAAGATAATACTCATAAACGTAATTTGCTGAAACCAGTTGATGACTAGTCCAAAGCAGTGATTCCTACACGTATTGCAAGACAAATGAAAGAGGACTTAATTCAGAAATACACTTCTTTTAGTGTTTTAACATTTTATGATAGTAATTACAACATTATAACAGTAATTTTCAAAACATGCCAGCTTAAGATTTATCAAATTAAAAAAAGAAAAACATAAAAATCCATCTTTTTGAAGTAAATTATACTTAAAATTGATATGGCTTGATCGTGTTACTGTCACAAAACCAAACAAACTTTATCATTTATGTTTCCAATAGCTATGTTTCCCTTTTCCTCACACCATGGTGATATGATAAAGAAACATAAGTCAACCACATTGATTGAACTGTGTATTTAAAAATAATGACTTGAAAACAACGAGGCTGCTGTGTTCATGTTCGGTCGTAGCAAATTAAAGAATCATCAATAACAAAATAATGTTTTCATTTTTGCTGAATTTGAGTTATAAAAAGGGATAAATATAAATATCAGACTTTGAATTGTTTATGTGATGGTGAGATTCTACACGTTTTTCAACATTTAGAACAATATCATCATTTTAAAGATTTCACAAGATTGACTCACTTATGACTTCTTAAACAGGCCAGACACACTGACTGATACCTGCCATGAGCTTTTAAAGTAAACAGGGATGCCTGCTCCCCGGACAGGGAACAAATACCTTTACATGTTTAAATGAATAAAATATTTAATACAAATAGAATTGGAATATGAAACTTTATTACCCATATGACTGAAAATAACGATAATATCGATACGAGCACATATGTGCACATATCACGTTTGCCAAGCAAACATCATTTCAGCGCGACTTTGCGTGACGTCTATAACGTCATAAAACGATTGTTCTTGACATCACTATAGCTTGCTTTCGCAAGAGAATTGGGCTGTTTCCTGACTAATTTTGGAATCAAATGAAATAGAGTGGGTAATAAAGAAATTATTACACTCGAATGCCATGTGACTTTTACATTTTGTGCCATATGACTATTTGATTATGTATATGCTTTCGCTCGGGCAATACGTAAAAGTCACATGACACACTTCCTCGGGTAATAGTCTGTATATATTCCCTAATTGAAATCGCAGTAGCCTGTACAAGCCCATAAACAAGAAAACGTTTGATACCATAAACATAAGAATATATACTATTACTTTAAATGGCTTAAACAGCTAGTTCCTAGAACATTGTGTAATTACTAAGCTGGAAAATACCAACACGCTTATAAACAACAAGAGTCATCAGAAGATGACATATCCCACCGGTCCCACATAATTTGTAAAACACATCATTGAACAGAGTTCAATTTCAACAAGTTTCCATGGAAAGGAAACAAAATAAAAAAATAAAAAATCTGAAGATATCAAAAGGCACCACTCCAGTAAATGTGTAATACATATGTGAAGTTTCAGTATTACATACCGGTTAGATAATAATACACAAAGAATGGATAATACACATACAAAGTTTGAGAAAGATTTTACCCATCTGCTCCGGAAATTAAGCTCTCGTAGAACAGAGTCCAAATCCAACACATTTCCGTGAAAAAAAAGGATTTTTTTCCAGAAATGTATAAATATCAAAATGCACCTCTTCAGAAGGTGGGGGATACACATGAGAAGTTTCAGAAAGATACCTTGAGCGGTTTTTGAGTTCTGCTGCGCCAACAAACCTAACCCTGCATTTTCGACACGTTTCGATGGAAAAATCTGAAAATATCAAAAGGCACCACTCCAGTAAATGTGTAATACATATGTGAAGTTTCAGAAAGATATGATAAATGGTTTTCGAGTTCTGCTCCGGAAACGAAATGATTACGGACGGACGGACAGACGGACGGGGTGATGACTATATAATTAATGAGAACTCGAGCTCCTCACATGTTCTGACAGGTTTGTTACTGAAGACAGTTTGAATCTGGCTCAGGACATGGGTAATCATCTTCTGTGGCACTGAAATGAAATATACATTCAGTGACTTTAGAATCGGCAAACATCTTTGCGTGGAAACATCATAATTGATAACACGAAGAAACTATACGGCTGATGCTATATAGACGATAACCGAAATGTGATATGGTTTAGAAATAGTGTAGATTGTTATGTAAAAGGGAGTGAGCGACTCTGTTCTATCAGTGAAATAATGAAGACATGAACACATACCTTTACAAATTCACAATTCACAACAATCAACTACACATCATGATATCAAGGATTTAAATCTATATTTCAAAGTATATTTTTAAGGTAAAGTGAAAAGCTCTTAACCAATACACGATATTGGCTGTCACTGCGAAGACATGTCAGTGAATTGTGCATAAAATACCTCTATTATTAATGGTGCTACAGACTGGGATCATATTTATATAAAAATATTTATAACACAAATAGCATTACATTGGCCTATAGTGCGAGACTCGTGATCTAATCATCGCTCAACTCTTTAAACGACTTTTCCGAAACCAGTTGACATAGGAAGTTCAAATTTAAGTTACATGTGATAAAATGGCCAATGTACAGAGATACAGTATGAGTTCTCGATGTCCCAGTATACTGCACCTTGCAATACCCGCATCTAGTTGTATGCAGTTACTCTTGTTATCAACGAATTCGTGGAATATTTTCAATGCACAGGGTTGTGTACTGTACACTACTAAGGTATGTGACAAAACTGAAAGTGTCTACACACAATATCGACTCCAAGGTTTTTATACCGGGTCACAGGTGGGCTCGAACATTGCACCTCAAGCTCGCCTTTGCCGATTTGATCCTATGACACATGGCTTTGAAGGAGGAATGCGTGACGCTACTGCACATTTTATCTTTTGCATAAAGTCGTAAGTATAATTGTTACAGTTTCCTAATTTTCAAACATTCATTTCATGATAAATAACCGATTAACATTGACAGATATTTGTATCATTTACTGGTTGGTTCCTTATTATCCAATGTAATTAGCATTACAAAGAGGTTTTTCTTTTCGTCAGGATTCGAAATATAACCTCCGAAAGAAAACAGCATATTAAGCGAGATATTAAACAGGTTCTTCCTCCTTGTCCAAATCGAAGATGTAATCGCTTAAGATAAAGGTTTTATCTGAGATTTGACTTCAAAATGTGTATTTCTGGATGGATTATTCCTCCTCCCAAGAGTTTGCAAAAGCTTGATGTAAGAGAACTTTCAGTTTTTGTTTCATTTCAATTTCGTTTCATGCATGTATTGTCCACAATCTATACCTTTCTGTCCACATTCTTAATTCTCAATTGTGATTGTGCATTACAAATCTTTACGGAGTGATATTAATGTTCTGTATGGATTAATACTTATTTTCCAGGAAGCTCAAAGTCCAATCCTCTACATCTTCATTATAATCGCTTCCTGTTTCATTTCGAAATTGGTGACAGCTGGTGAAAGTCTCTCACATAGTTGTACACGAGAATGGAATGTCATGTGAGGTTAACTTAGTTAGAGATTATTTTTCCTTCCAGATAACTAAATATTCTATTTTTGGGTCCAGTAGCTATAGTCAAGTCAAATATTCCTTTAATTATAAGAGGATGAGTAACAAAGAGAAATGCGAAAAATAAGGAACATTTCCAAGTGTCACAAAAACACCAACTTTCGTTTGAGACGCAAAACCTTTCAAATAAGAGGTTATACCAAAAAACATAACAGGAAACTGCTCTCAACTGATTTAAGGATTCTGATTCTCAAGGATTTAATGGAGCAATTCTCATTGTTTTTTATCGTTGACTTGAGAGAAGTCAGTTATTTTCCTTACTGTAAAAAGTAACATGTATTGTATAGTTTTTTGATCAACTTGATGAAAAATGTCCTTTCCAATAAAATGCATTTACCTTTTTTTGCATAAGTGGTGATAGATACAAGTTTCAAACAAGACCACTTTGTCGAAACCTTGTTTTTCTAACCAATGTGTTCGACTTGAAGATTGGCTCTTACGGGTAAAAACTTCATGACACCATTTTACCTACTCTGTAATTACATATTTGAGAAAATGCTATAGAAAAGTAGTAAAAACACATGCATATAACATAATTAATGTAGCGGGCGGGGTACGGCAGTGGTTAGCGTGTTCGGTTTCGAATCCCGCAAAAGGGACCGGGAACTTTGTCTGCAGTAAGGTTTGAGCACAATGCTACGCT
Organism: Gibbula magus; assembly: GCA_936450465.1. NCBI lineage: Eukaryota > Metazoa > Mollusca > Gastropoda > Trochida > Trochidae > Gibbula > Gibbula magus. Next base: position 93,927,649 of record OW388289.1, on the reverse strand, counting down.
GAATATCAACTCAGTACCACCCATGGTTCGCTAGATGCGTACAGGTTTGACCTCATGCATAGCCACTATGATGTTACGGACTTTCTCCCTTTAATTCAATACACAAACACACACACACCTAACCTCATCAACGTATCTATATTATATTGACTATGTGGATGAAATGAAGACGTACAAACATTGAACATAATAAAATACAAACAAGTTTGAGGATATACCAGAACATGTAGAAATGTTCGTTTGGAACTTTATAATAATCTCGAAGATGTAATTGAAGCCTATTTAATTTCGGTTATATGTTAAATCAAAGGACCCATTCGATATCAAGGGTCCAACATATAATATATAATACATTCAGAACTTATTTGATGCATTCACCATGACGATTTCTACAAAACATTTAGACACCATAAACCGCTGCATTTGCAAAAGAATATGCTAATAGTGTTTCATCAAAAGCATTTTTCAATTTTCATGCCATTGATATCTAGAGTTGTGGAAAAAGCCATCCTCGGTTACCCATGGTTTTAAATATGCTCCGTTACTTTCCACTATATCACTCATGGGAAACCTTATCAGGGCAACCTGTTCTCAAATTACCCGCCCTTGGCCAGCCTTGGAAAAAGCAGGCTCGTCCATTATTGCTGAACGTTATCTGTCAATCTGAACGTGAAAATCGATGATAATAATGAGACCTGATACTCTGTAATATCCTTGGAAGTGCAACTTCTTTTCATTATAAAACCATGCAGAAGTTCATGTTACCAATATTTTAAAATCATTAGAAAGACCGATAAAAGGTCACGAAAACCCAGCTTAAACAATTGAAAAATGTTAACATATAACACCCATGCTCTTATCGTAATGATTATACATAGTATTTCTTCTTAATCACCAATCTTCTTATATTGGGTAACTTGAGGAAATTGCTGCAATAACTTCATTTAAGAAAAGTAGTGACATAAATCTTGAAATAAATTGCAAATGGTGAAGTTTTCAAACTCCTTGACTGTATTGAGGATAAACATCAATGAGACAGGCAGATGGAATCAACACCATTGTCAAGAACAAATTGTGATGAAAAGTTATTAAGATGAAAGTCCGATTGGTTTTATCGTATTTAAAAAAGTCCTTATTTGACGTTTCCCCAACGGATTCTAGCTTAACGGATTTCGATTTCAAGTAATAGCCCTAGTGAGAATTGTGTCGACTTCACAATTTGTTATGTTCTACCTGGCTTGTAAGTTATCTACACTTGAAGTTGAATCTTTAAACTTTAGTATCTCAAAGCGAACGAGATCACCAGCTGATCAAAGCCAGAGTGGTTCCGACCGGAATAATTGATTTATCACTATGTAGAAATTGTTATGCAATTTGGCGGCTTTGATGGCAGGCGTCTTTGAGAATATTTTCATCACTAACTGCCATATATTTGGCTATGCAGTACAAATCATAGTATTTTAGTATGTATTGCTTTACTTGGCCGTGGGTGTGGAGATAGCACGGTGTGCTAATTGTGGCGTGGTGCTTGCGGACTACCTTAAAATTATGTACTACCATCATTATTCCTGCTTTTCAGCGGTGAACTACCTGGGTTGCACGCCTATACTAGCGGGCAACAATTCCAAGCTTTTCAGCTGGTGAAGCTCAACTGCGAGATAGACGCGGTAGCCCCATCTTTGCAAAATGGTACTTTTGGTTGACAGCGGTAGTTGTCTTCCAGGCCGACAGCGGTAGTTGTCGTTGCCGGGCAGCGGTAGTTGCCACTATTGTTCACGGGAGGCAATACTTTCCTGTTCACGATTGCACTTTCAAATTCTGAAAACGATTGCGGACCTCGGCGGGATTTGCTCGGATCTTGGTTTGGTGACAGCCTGGGTGGGATTGGCCTACGGGGCGGGTCGGGGATGTGATTTTAATGAGATTGGATGAACATCTGACAATAATCAACATTACGTTCAGTCATATTTCAAAGGAACTGGAATTTCACAAAGCTTTTAAATGATCAACTTCCTTTAGTATGTAAGTATTTTTTTTATGCTAAATGAATTATTGTGTTGATAGCTTAGATTAAATGTATACAAGTAGACACCAATGAATATTTGATTTTCTTATGACTGTTATTAGAAATACGCAAGAGGTATTATATCATTCCTCAGAAATATAAAGCTTTACTTGGTAATGCTGTAAAAGAATATATAAACAAGTAGTTGTCACTAAGGTGACATGATCCCCGCCGCAAATTAATACTTCAAAATTGAAAAATAATGTCAAGCAAAATTGACTGTCGAACATGTCGAAAACTTCAAAGTTCCACTGTGACCTTGATAATAATGTCAAGGTCACCAAAATCTATTCAGAATTTATTCTCAAGGTCACCAAAATCTAATCAGCTCGTCGTCTTTCCTTGGAGAAGCTATGTGTAAGATATGAATAGAATCCAGGGAATGGTTCTTGAGATATCCCGCCAACAAGAATAAACTGAAAAAGTCTCGTTGTGACCTTGAAATGAAGGTCAAGGTCACAAACCTCTGTAGGAACATTACTCTCCTTCTGATGAACCCGTATTCAAAATAGGAAAAGAATCCAGTGAATACTATTTGAGTTATTCCATTTCGTACGGAAAAAACGATTATCAATAAACACAAACAAAAACAAAGCATGAACATTCTAATAACATAGTCATATCAAAGCCATTTTCGGACAGCTACTTTTGACAGACGTACATGTACCCATAATAAAACTTGTGATTTGTTTAATTGCATAAACGATAAGTTGATTCAAACGCTGTAGTTCTATCAGATCTCAATCAATCGACAAAAATAATCAAGTGACAAATAAACAGATTATTATATAATTATTGAAGTCAAGTGACAGTTTGAAACACTGAAGTTAATGGGAGTGACTCTATCATTCTATCATGATCAACATATTTAAAAAGAAAATACATTTTTAAGATTTTACGTTCATGTCATTACATCTCTGTCATATATGACAGGTTTTACTTACAACAGAATATTTCTATTATTTATAACATAATTCTGTTCTGCTATTGAGAGAATCGCTAGCCTGTATACCTGTGATATATCTGCATTTTATCGACATATTTTGTAAAACCAGATGCTATCATTATGTACCTATGTGACAGTTCGGTCCGGGTTGCTCTACATGCATTAATGACCAAGTTTGAACCCTAATATAGTCACGATCAGATTACTTTTCAAATTCATATGTATATATAGGTGTATTACAATTGAGAATAGATTGATTATTAATCATTTGATTTTAACATATAGTTATATATATTTGTCAGTTTTCAGCAACTAGTAACGAATGACACACAATCTTGCCATAATTTAGAAAAAATATTGAATCGTTGTCATTCTTATTAATTTTCACCGTTTTCTTGAAGAGACAACCAAGGGCATTTAGTTTCGATTTTCTTTTAAATGAAAGCAAATGACAGTGCATGTATCTGAAAATGGCAGCTAATCAAATGACTGTTTGTAATGTGATCATACGGTATTCCTAGTGATTATTGTTATTTTAATTGCCTTTATGTTAACTATAAAAAACGACATTGAAAACGTTATGGTTACAGGAGCCATTGGCAAGGATACATCCATTCTAAAGATAATCACAGGGATTATGTAAGATTTATTGGCAATAACGTAGGCCTATTATGTGTAGAAATTTATTGTAAATGGTGAAATAACATGCATTGTTCTACTAATCCAGCAACAAAGCCATTCTAAATCGCTCTATAAATAATCCTATCCTTCAACAATAGGATGTATGTTATGATTTGTTTTATTATTAGGAATATATGGTATTTGCTGATATATCGTCAACAGTTTAACCAATATGCAATCTCAGCAATATGACAGTGATTTAATTTAGCACAGTTTTATGTTTTTATAAAATAATGACTAACATCGAGATTGAAAAAAAGGACAGGGAGAAAAAGGAAGTTATTCCATGAAAGATACATACCTTTCCGACAAGCAACATTCGTAATTCGTTCCTCAACAATATCAGCTAAGTATAAATAGAGAGTTAATTGAAATACCTTAAGCTGTTAGCTTTTAACCAAATATTCGTACTGAATGTTATAGACAGGGCTGATAATCCACTTGATGCAATTTAGAATGATCGTTATTTTTATATCATCTTCGTTGTTAACAAGATGCAACCTCTATGAGATGAACAACTGCGGATGGAAATGAAAGTCTCTAAAACTTATTTAAATTTTAATCAGAACGAATATAAAACTTGTGCCTCGCTGAGTCCTGCATCATAGAGGGCATGTGTTTTTAGTTCAGCCAATCAGCAACGTACGTAGTTTGAAATGAGTTGACATATGAAACATCATATTTAATGCGATATCAAAGAAGTTATCTCATTGGTTGAAGCTATTGAAGATGAAAGGTCAGTGAAGGACTACCTGACAACATTGGTTCTCCAAAATATCCTTTAAATCAGATCGAACGTACCTCTCTGCATATCTGATTTATGGTATACATATATTTCAGGTAATGAAACCAACATGAAACTATACTTGATAGTTTCATATTGGTTTCAATTTTCGGGAAACGATAATTGTAATTTACACTAATGGAAACCAACATGAAACTTCACATTATAGTTTCATGTTGGTATCCCTTACGGAAATACTAAATATCATAGAGTCCAAAATTGATTCTAGTTGGTAACAGGTTGCTAAGTTTCAGTGATAGGATAGCAAGTGGATACCCCTATTACCAAATTTCATGTTGGTTTCCATTTAATGGAATCTTTCAATGCAGATTTCCAGGAATGGAAACGAACATGAAAGTTCACTTGATAGTTTCATGTTGGTTTCCATTTTCTGGAATCATTAATTGCTATTTTCAGGAATGGAAACTAACATGAAACTTGAGATTATAGTTTCATGCTGATATAATAAATAAATAGTCCATTTGTAATGCGCAATGCCTCCATGCTAAAACATGCTCGTAGCGCAGGAAGAGAAAGCCTGGTTGAACAGATGCGTTTTTAACAGTTTTTTAAAAACAGGCAGTGACGTGGCCGTCTTTATCTCAGTTGGAAGAGGATTCCATAGTTTTACTGCAGAGGAAGAGAAAGATCGTTCTCCATAAGTTTTCAGTTTTGTACTTGGCACAGGAGTTGGGATGACGACCTGAGTGATCTGACTGGATTGTGAGCCTTTAGAAGTTCGTGTAGATAACAAGTTGCAGCACAAGTGACACATTGATATGTCAGACACTTAGTATTGAATTATTTGTTGAATAGGTAGCCAGTGGAGTGAAGCGAGATATTGGAGAGAGAGAGTTGTATTTTGCAGGCGTTGTAATTTGTCTATGGTCTGTTTGGATGTACCTGTTAGCAAGGAGTTGCAGCAATCAATCTTCGACATAACAAGAGAGATGACTAAGTTCACTGCTGCTTCTCGGGTTATAAATTTCCGGATCTTGCCAATGTTTCGTAGTTGCAGGTAGCATGTTTTAGTAATGTAGAGTCCATGCAGATATCAGTGTCCAGGATAACCCCAAGATTCTTGACCTCATTGCTGAGGGGAATCTTATTTGGTCCAACTGCTACAGAACTGATGTCTGCATTCAACCGCCTACTCTTCAGTCCAACGAAAGTGGCGTCAGTCTTTATTTCATTTAACTTTAGTGTGTTCATCCACTGTTTAACGTTGGAGCAGCAGTCGGTGATGTGCTCCGCAGATTGGGCTGCTTCAGAAGGTGTAGGTCTGAAGAACTTAGACAGTTGGGAGTCATCTGCATAAAAATGACGAGGTAGACTATGGAGGATGTGCTCTAGTGGTGCATTACAAAAATAAAGCTTTTGAGATATAAATCTCTTAACAGCTTAACTAGCGGTTGTTGGTCCACATGTACATGTTTTGTCGGGTTTCGGTGGCCGAGAATTTGGCCCCTTGAATCCTGCAAGGGATCGTCCCAAAGTGTACGAATATTTATACAATTGCACAGTGTGATTTCAAATATAGCATTTGTACAATGAAAAACATATCTAAAGCGGCATTCACACGGCAAACTAAATTCTGATAGTTGTCTAACTCGAGTGTTCACACGTAAACACATGTTGTCAAACTTTAGGCTTCAATGACGGCATATATTGGACGTCGTCAATTCACGTGATTCCAAAGTCGCATTCCATTATATATCATGAAACAACACAAGTTTGACAACACTTCACACGTCAAATTTGATTTTGACATCTCCGAAAGTTTGATGGAAATTTTTGTGAGAATAGAGACCAATCCTATTTATCGCCATCAGTTTTACTTGGACACTGGTGTTGGTGACGTGTTGCTGAACCGTTCACACTCTTTAACTTGAGTTGGCCAACATGTGTTCTCAAACTTTAGTTTGCCATGTGATGGCCGACAAGATGTGTGGCTTTCAAGTCAGATTGCAGACATACCTGTTACGAGTGGTAGAGCTACGGGGGAAATATAACTGTTCAATATCATGAGATGCGCTGAACATCGAGAAAACACATAATCATCATATCATTAGTTTTGTGTTTAACAGTTGAAACAACTTTTCAACTTATTCAAGGGCAGCTCATGTCCATTGCATACTGCTGCTATTTAATGGGATTAGCGATGTGCTAATGATTGTCGCGGTTAACCTCTGACGGAGGGTCTATCTCAAGTTTATATGATAAATGACACAAATTCCTTATCGTAATACAATTTCTGTACTCGCAAAAAATAACATTAACTGAAGTTGATTCTGGTGCTTGTCAACTATGACATTTCCACTCCAATCAAATTGATGAACAGAAAGCATAAACTCCGAAACGTTCTGTTTATTGACATCGAGAACATCTTGCTTTTTTTGCAATTTTCTAAAACACAGCATATTGATTGCTATGTATACCACGGTCAATAAATATGTGAGAGCGAGATTCAAGTTATCTCTCGATAATACAACCTTCCGCGGACGTGAGAAACTTCTAATTATCAAAACTGTCATCTTTCACAATTAAATAGAACAACCTTCTAAAAGGAACAAGGCTCGTTCTTCAGGTGTCCAATTCTCTCCTGAAATATTGTATTCAAGTCAATAAGTACTCCCTGTTGCATTTGAGCGATTTGATGGCTAGAAATAGAGAATTCTGATTGGTTGTATTCAAAGTTAGGAGGGGTGGGATAGCGCAGTGGTTAGCGCGTTCGGCTTAGGATCAAGAGGTCCAGGGTTCGAATCCCGCCAGGAACGGCAACTTTGTCTGCAGTAGAGAACTGTTCTACAAGCAGTAAGGTTTGGGTGCAATACTACACTGAATTTCAGCGTAGTACCACCCATGGTTCGCTAGTTCCAGCGATGCTCGCAGGTTTCACATGGCGTTGCGGGCTTTCTCCCTGCCATAATACTAGCAGCCGCGATATAAGTGAAATACTCTTGAAAGCGGCGTAAAACCTCAACTCACCTCACCTCAAAGTTAGGTCACCAATGACAAGTTATAATATTAATTTTGAAACAGCGAAAGTGGTTGTCAAACGACCGACGCACTGACGTATGTATTCCATAAATAGTGGATTTACATGTGGAACTGCTGGTCACAACTGACCACAAATTTGAGTCTGAATATCTTCATACGTTTGGGAATCATGGTCACACCGTCCACCTTGTCATGGTAAGTTATAAACCCATGTCATGAAAATAAGATCTATTTAATCATAACCTGACTTTCATCCAGAATAATAGCGTTTTCCTAGTTATCAATAGTCCATGTTCTTCTGTCGAAACACCGCCTAATTGTCGTCTAAACTTCCCTTATGGGATTTTTGTCTTACAAACACATATTTTAAGAAAATCCATTTCCTTCAAACAACGCCTTAGTCTTTTTTTGACATTTAAAGTGTGGTATATCTTTTCTATGTCTTAATGGGAAGTGCTTTTCTGACAATAAAAAAACCCCAGAGGCATTTAATTCAAAGAAATTGTTTTTTTTGAAAAGGAAGTGTTATTGCAAGACACTTGTGGCATCAGTATAAGGCAATAATCGTAAACTCGACTCTGAAAAGATGGCTTACACAGATATTATTCTACCTCAAAGGCTATCCCTCATTTGACATTTTCAATAAAACAAACTATCATGCAAATCGCGACCTTCAAAATCTTAATTTGTCTAAAGACAAACTGCATTGCTGCCTGTAAAACTCTTTCTTTGATTTCTATGACTGTTAAATGTAATATTTTGTTCCTTTTATTTCAATCAATGCGCATGCATCAAGGAAGTAATAACTAAGCCCAGTCTCACAGAATAAAACTCATGCAAAAATGTCAGATGCAAAGCTGGGTTTTTATTTTATTTTATCGGAAGACCATTTTAATGCTGCTGATATACATCCTTATAAAGTGACGAGTTGTAATAAATACGGTATCCATAGGGAATGAGTTTGGTGTTTGATTTATTACACACATATAAAACACATAATTTGAGTATTTTTAAACGAAAATTTCTAGACGTTCTGGTGAAGCGCGTAGGAAAACAGTTCACTTTCACGTCAGTGACGTCACAATATGTAATGGTAAAGAGTGAATAATGCCGCACACAAACATAATCTTTGATTTAAGCGCTAATTATGAATTATGAATTATGCTCCCTCACAGGACAAAAAGTGATGGAATCCACTTGCCGGATCCTTCCGGATTCTCCAGGATCCGCCTATATTTGGGAGAATAAAACTCATGAAATAGCAAAAAATTTCAGATGCATAGCTGGGTTTGTTTTTTTTAATCGGAAGACTATTTTAATGCTGCTGATGTAAATCCTTATAAAGGTTCATCCCTGAAATGTACCTTTGTTAAGACTTGAATTGATTAAATCTTAACCCTCAGTGAGTGCAGAGAGTTTGAAGTGATTTCAAAAGATTCCTTCGCCATGATGTGTTTTATGTAATTCCGATTGAAAACTGTAATTGATTGTCGGAAAACGAAAACCATAATTTATTGTTTTAAGTCAGAACATTAAAATGCTTTTGCCGAAATGTAAAGGATTATTCTCTAGAGAAATAGGTTCAATAAACACAAAAATCTAATTCAAACATTTAACAGTGATTGATTAGGGTATTTTATTTAACCCTTGAATTGTGTAATAAATAACCACAAATTCACACAACTAATGAGACAGCTGACATTTAAATATTGCTTTAAAGTTTCAAAGAACAACAAACGTTTCCATTCGAACAAGCTCATGGATATTGAATAATCATTTCGTGAAATTAATGTAAAGGTCACTGAAAATCTGGTTATCAATTTATTTTCATAAAATTTAACAAAGAGTCAAATTGTAACAAATGGATAATGAAATCGAAAAATTACACAGATCTTTATTGCTTTTGTGAAAAAAAATGTTTTAGTATTTGATTACAAAGTGCATGTTTTATATTTAAAAGGTTTCTAAGAACCATCCTGTAGAGACACTACTGTAGACGACAGTAGAGGTTCATTTTAATTGCTCCTTATTGTCAAATGTGACTTCTATGACTATCTATGGATTGTACAAGCTATAAGTTGCATTGCTGTAATTTAATGTGCATTGATCATAGTAACATCACGTCAATAGAAGGTTGTACATTGTGTGTTTATGTATATATGAGACACATTAGTGTAAAACACATTTCCTCCGGGATAATAAAGTATTATCTTATCTTATCTTAAAATAAAATGTAACCTATTATTATTCAGCCTTTGTTTGTGTATAAAGATAACTCAGTATTGATGTAAAATAAAGCAGATTGATTCACCAATCAAAATGTTTTTTATGGAATCAATATATTTTGCTAAGGACAAATTAAGTTACAATTAAAAAATAAAACCAAATGATAACTGAAACTTTTTCAACTAAAAGAGAATACCCGTTACGTTATACACAGGGGAGATAACTATTCATCGGAAAATTAATCACTGACTGAAATAAAAACATTATCATCAAGAAAAACATGATCAAACAATTATAAAACACTCATATGTAAGTCACAATATCATTGCATATGTTCTTGTCGAGACACTTTTTGAACATGGATACAAAAACTACAAGGGCAGTTTGATGACAGTTAAAGTTGCGCAGAAAAAAGAGGTAACCTACCTCTTTAAAGTTATAAGAGATGAGTAGAAGCTATGTTTCCAATTTTCTGAAAAAAATTCTGGAGCAACCTATCTTTCAATAAGTGGTAACAGCAATGAACATGACATAGATTGCTTTCTTGAAACTGACAACATGTTTTATTCGGTGTAATCACATTTTACGTGAACGTGGGAGAGAGCCCTGACTTTAAAGGTAAGGTGTTTCCTGTGCTTACACTTAATTCAAGTAAAATGCAGATCAATAAAACATTAACAAGGAATAAGAATAAAGGACGAAGCAACTGTTTAAAAAACAAAGCATCTGGTTTCAATGCGGACTCAAAACATCTTCAAAAGGTGGTTTGAGCAATGAAAATGGCATAAATTGCTGATATCAGCCTCTACGTTTTATCGATTGCTTGAGGGAAGCAAGGCTTTTATGTGACTCTAAATGTAAACTGTATTAGGAAAAGTTTTCACAAAAGGATTGATGACCGATGGAGAAGTGATTTTGCTTGTAGCAATCAACGCATGCTACGGGCGACAGCACTTAAAACAGGCATTAAGCTAAATGTTACATGAATTGTATTGTTATATAAGATTTAAGTTCAAATATCTCACTCGACTGATTTTCAATGAAAATAGCGCAACAACCTAGAGGCTGAAATTACGTGTAGACTAGTATTATGACATAGAGAATACCAAACAAACGTATAATAAACGTATTTAACCAGCGAAAGCGAGTTAAATACGTTTGATAAGTGACGAGTTGTAATAAATACGGTATCCATAGGGAATGAGTTTGGTATTTGATTTATTACACACATATAAAACACATAATTTGAGCATTTTTAAACGAAAATTTCTAGACGATCTGGTGAAGCGCGTAGTAATACAGTTCACTTTCACGTCACACTATGTAACGGTAAAGAGTGAATAATGCCGCACACAAACATAATCTTTGATTTAAGCGCTAATTATGAATATTGATATCTGAGTCTAGCATTTTTGGTTCTTGGTTCTTGGTAAGAAGTTCTTAAAAGATTTATGGATCGACCCCCTGACAAGCCAGGGTATCATGTACCAAGACCAAATGAACAAACTTAATTCTTTATATAACAACGATGTTATTCTGAAAAATTCAGCTTCTTATGTCATCTGGTTTTGGAGAAAAGAGTCATTTAAAGGTTTCGCTAATAATGCATGTCACGCCCATATTCGACGGGGGCGAGGTCCTAATGAAAAGACTTTGAACCACCCCTTCACACCAAATTTCAGCTTTCGGGGTGCAGCGGCTTTTGGGGAGAAGTAGAAAATGTGAACAGCTTACGGACGATTAGCCCATCTGACCTTTCAAGCACAATATCTATGTGTTATTATTCAAATGTAAACCTTAAATCATAGTCGCAGGAGTCCAACAATTTGTTATTAGTTTTGTGAGCATATTTTCTTGTTTCTTGTTCGAAAACAACTGACTTTCTTGAAAGCTAATCTTAATGAGGATCAACGGAAGTAGGTTGAACGACTAACATCAATCATTGGGTCGAGGGTCAAAGCAGAAGTCTTAAAGACCAAAGTAACAACGCGTCAATCTTTGTTTTATCCTATTATTTTACTTTATTGGTGTTTTAAGTAAAGGATGCAGATTAAACCCTTCATGAATTGCTATTGTTTGTTTGTTAGAATTATTGAATACAATTTTGCGGTTGCTCATAAAAAAATAATAGTTCAACTTGTTATTGTGATTGGAGTTATGACCCTTATACCTTTTCCTTATGAACACTGATGCAAAGAAATACTTCCTAACTATTGAATGTAAATAGTTCGTTATATCTACTAGGTACTAAATCATTTATTCAACTTATTCCGATACTTCGTACATAGTTCCAATAAGAAAGGCGTGTTTTATGTAAACTGAGCAGTAAGAACCAAGTATGAATACTGTCCTTTCTTGACCCATACTGTCATCAAGTTCATAAATCAATTGTAAAGTAATGACATTCACATATGAGGAAGGATAACATTTAAATGTTTTCTAAAATAAGATTAACGCATAAACATGTCTAGATATCGTCCTTTTTAAAATCAAATAATCAAATGTTAAGAGCTTAAACCAATGCTAAACTACCCCCCTGGCAGGTTTACATTTTTCGGCATAAACCAGGGAGTTTAGACTAGGTTTTAAGAGAAAACGGCTTTCATAATACCGGTTTGGTTTAAACTCCCAAATTTAGACCTGGTTTAGTGCTAAACTTTCTTTAAACCATGTACGATCATACGGCCTATTGGTTCTGGAGAAGAAGTAAAAAAAAACGAAATGTTTACGATTTGACGGCCAGACGCCATACCATGCCATAAGCCCATCGGGCCATTCAGGGTCTTGAGAAGCGACTGATATGAAGTTGTGACGGACAAGAACAAATGTGAAGTTCATTGAATTTAATTTGTTTTCAACAGTTATATTGTTAACATCACAGTTCTATTGTAGAGATTAATTAATCTGGGAATCGGAAGTAAACAACTTTTAAAATTCATGTTACTCTTTGGCTTATTTTGGGCCAGATGTACTTGAAATACCACCATTTCATGTTAAAAGATTACAAATCTTCCAGATTCCCACCCTCCCCTCCGACGCTTAAGACGTAGGGCTGATGGGCCTCTAACGATAAATCATAGTCCTCCTACTCAAATACCTAACGAAAAGGTTGATTGAAGACATATATTTTAGTGTTGCCAGTTTTCACACAAAATGGTGTTATACCATTTTAAATTCCACATTTCTATTTTTCACTTACATACCGTAGAAACAATCAAACCCTTCTGTGACACCACTGATGAAAACAAAGTACCAGGCAAGTGCGGCACATGATGCAAAAGAATTGTGAATGATTCACTCATTACCTTAGTTATATAGGCAGTTGCACGAGTGTCGTCGAAGTTTAACATAGCACTCTTATTAGAGAATTTTTTTCTTATTCAATTGCTGAAAATTAGAGAACACACCCCATTATTCTTGAGTCCACCTAGTGCAGTCACAATCACGACCTTGTGTTTTATTGCAACACCGATGTCCAAATGCGCTGGTGCAAACAAATCAATATGAATTGTAACATGTACTCCTTTATATCAAAGGCAGCAATTTAGTTTCTTTTAAGGAGAACAGGTGCCTCTTTCATTTTGATTCATGACCTGAAAAACAATAACATTTTAAACTTCAGGTGATATATTTCGTTCGTCTGCCGTTAAAAGTTTCCATCTTCTGTACAAATAACTATAAGGAATTATTTATCAACTAAATAAAATTTATCTTCCAATAAATTTCTCTAAACTCGTTGGAGGAGGAATAATCCATTTACAAGTAACCATTTTGAAAGTAAAATCTTGCAACGTTTGACTTTTGTTTCATCTTTAGACAGTTATCCGAACTTATTCCAACGGGAATGCTAAGTCATTTTCCCTAAATATCAGTAAAGTGGAAATTCTAAGGACAATATGGTCGGCTACATTTGGGTCCATCAGAGCTTTTTCTTGAAAGAAATTGAAAGACTACTGACAATATTTCTTTTTCAAAGACGAAATTCAAAAGTAATCATACGGATGCACTTTGTAATTAAGTACTTCAGTAAAACAGTGTGAGCCAAAAATTAATATTCACATTGTCCTATTAGTTTAACCATTTGAGCAGAACTTATGTCCTTTTTCAAAACTCTAGTGGGGGCGGGATAGCACAGCGGTTAGCGGGTTCGGCTTCGGATCAAGAGGTCCAGGGTTCAAATCCCGCCAGGGGCACGGCAACTTTGTCTGCGGTAGAGATATGTAGAGACTTTTGTTTCATCTTCAGAGAGCAATGTAGTAAGGTTTGGGTGCAATGCTACACTGAATTTCAGTGTAGTACCACCCATGGTTCGTTAGTTCCAGCCGATGCTCGCTGGTTTCACCGCAATGCATAGCCACATGGCTTTCTCCCTGCCATAATACTAGCAGCCGCGGTATAAGTGAAATACTCATGAAAGCGGCGTTAAACCCCAAATCACCTCACCTCAAAACTCGTGAATCCATTGGGACATGAAATTCATACTCATACAATGTACCGATAAATAGAAGTTTATTGCAGGTGTTTTTATTGTGTTTTATAACAGTTTTGTTGTCCCTATAAAGGAAAGGAACATCGAAGAGTAATATCAGCCCTGTCACGCCATCTGGGGTAATACCATGGCGATGTTAAATATTCACACTTGTTTAGTCCAACCCTTTTATGATATCGTGCTGTTCGGTTGCACTCGTCATTCATTCACTCGAGGACAGGAGATCAGAGTAAAAGTTTTTTATTAACCTAGACCCATATTACCGAAGCTCCCTAAGCTTAGCTACATTAACATTAACTTACGATTATCTTAGTGCTAAGACAGCTTCGAAAATATGGGCCCTGAAGGTCATGGCCTACGAACTGTGGCGAAAGACCATTGCTGTATTTCAGACCAAGAACCTGTGACGTCGTGGTCCTTTCCTCCAGATGAAAGTGCAAATTCCCGCAGGGTGTCAACCTCTATTTGGGAAATTACTCTTTGGGCGGCCAAACAAAAATTCACACGTCACACTGTTCGCTTCCCTTGCATCAACAAAAGTATCTCAGAAATTCAGAAGTTTAGTAACTTTTATCAACATCATAATATCAATGTTTGTAAACATACCAGGCAAACAAAACTAAAAGTCATCAAAATCTAAAGAAGTGAAAAAAAAATCATTTTAATAACATTCTGCTAAAGGAAAATGCGAAAGGTATTTCAATTATTCTTCACTGTAAATGTAAAATATGCAACCTGATGATGATTGCTATGTCACATCTAGGTCTTTGTATATCATAAACAGTCATCTTACATTTTCATAAGATTCTGAGTGGAAATTAATATAACCCTTTTCATGACACACTGGAATCTCCGTGAGGCCTCTGGTATGCCTCTGTAAGCATTGACTGCTATCACTCGTAACAAGAAGCTTCAGTTTTACGAATGTAGTGAATGGTACGAAGATGCAGTCACTGGAAATCCATAAACTAAGAACATCGGAAAGCAATAAACAGGCTCAACAGCTGACCGTCCTCGTAGACCATGTGGTGTCCTCACAAGATGACCATGATATTCTATAATTGCACCTTCGTACTTCAACATTCACCAGGAATGAACTCTTTAAGGTTTTGTTTTATCTTACCTTTATATAAAATGGTTTAATTTCATTGGACAATTATGTTTTAAAATGTTTCCGTGTTCCCCTCTCAGGAGGGGTAACACTGGAAGAAATATTACTCGTTGTCACAACGACTTTTTTTTTCTCTATACAGCAACGCCGGCTTCGGTTAACGTTATTTTCGTAATCGTGGCTGATATAAGTTATGGTAAGAGCATGTATGTAACTGACAATGGCGCCAAATAAACGTTTCGCTTCGTATTCGCATGAAGAATTCCTTGCAAAGCGTTCGAAAGTACTAGCTGTAGTGTCTGCCACTAACATGGTAATGTCCCCCGCCGCTTATATTTAGTTTAGTAAGACACATCATTTTGTCAAAAGGAGCTTCTTCATATATATTTTTTTTAATATGCAAAAAATGAAATCATCTTCATTTGCCAGAAGGAAATAAACTGAGATTTGTGCAGAAAAATGAAGGCGAACTCTCTAAAAATCATCGTGACAAGGAATCCTTTGGTGTAATCATGATGAAGCAACCTGGCTCTCTCGTTTGTCATGTGACATCCTTTGCTGCCCACGCCAGTAAGCTACATCCTTGGAGTGATAGACTGGGTGTTGCATTGTCACCCCCTGTCATCTTCTGCTCCTTCTTCAAAATCATGGACCTTCACATAACACATGTGGGTAGCCAAATGAAGTTATTTTCCTTTCATACCTTCATGAATTTTAGAAAAAGGAAATCAGATCTAACATGTCTAAGGGTCTCTAAAAGACACTTGAGAATATCTAAAATCTCTGGTACGTCAATTACAGTGAACCTCATGTTATAATTCTTGCGCGACCTGATGCACTAAATACTGGGCTTTGTAAATGGGTGACTATTAGCTGACAGGATATTATAAAGTATTTTAAAATAATTTTTTCAAGCGATTTTTTTTATCATTTTGGTGGACTACCCAAATGGCTCACATGAGCAATGTGCTAATATTTTAGGCTTTGAAAAATCATATCTTTGTTATTATCCGATCGATTTTTACGTTTGATGGTTTGTTTTAAAGACAAATGTATTGGCTTTGACGTGGTATATAACATTGAATGATAATATGATGATAACATTCTGAAATATAATTTCAAACGGACATGGGGTGTTGACCCCCTTACATCCCTTTACTTTTTAGCTCATCAGGCCTGAAAGGCCCGATGGGCTTATGGCATGGCATGGTGTCCGGCGTCCGTCCGTCCATCCGTCCATCCATCCGTAAACTTTTCGCTTTTTCGACTTCTTCTCTAGAACCAATGACTCCACAGAGCTGAAATTTTATGTGCAGACTCCTTGACCAATGGGGATTCTAAATTGTAAATTTCATGACCCCATGACCCCAAATGGGGTCACAGGGGTCACATCCTTAAAAAACTATTTTCATCTTCTTCTTCAGTTCCAAAAGGTCTAGAGAGCTGAAAAGTTGTTTGCAGACTCCTTGGCCAATATGGATTCTAAATTGTAGATTTCGTGACCCCATGACCCAAAATGGGGTCACAGGGGTCACATCCTTAAAAAACTATTTTCATCTTCTTCTCCAGTTCCAAAAGGTCTAGAGAGCTGAAAAGTTGTGTGCAGACTCCTTGGCCAATGGGGATTCTAAATTGTAGATTATGTGACCCCGTGACCCCAAATGGGGTCACAGGGGTTCACATCCTTAAAAACCTATTTTCATCTTCTTTTCCAGTTCCAAAAGGTCTAGAGAGCTGAAAAGTTGTGTGCAGACTCCTTGGCCAATGGGGATTCTAAATTGTAGATTTCGTGACCCCGTGACCCCAAATGGGGTCACCGGGGTCACATCCTTAAAAACCTATTTTCATCTTCTTTTTCAGTTCCAAAAGGTCTAGAGAGCTGAACAGTTGTGTGCATACTCCTTGGCCAATGGGGATTCTAAATTGAAGATTATGTGACCCCGTGACCCCAAATGGGGTCACAGGGGTCACATCCTTAAAAACCTATTTTCATCTTCTTCTCCAGTTCCAAAAGGTCTAGAGAGCTGAAAAATTGTGTGCAGACTCCTTGGCCAATGGGGATTCTAAATTGTAGATTATGTGACCCCGTGACCCCAAATGGGGTCAAAGGGGTCACATCCTTTAAAACCTATTTTCATCTTCTTCTCCAGTTTCAAAAGGTCTAGAGAGCTGAAAAATTGTGTGCAGACTCCTTGGCCAATGGGGATTCTAAAGTGTAGATTATGTGACCCCGTGACCCCAAATGAGGTCACAGTGGTCATGATCTAAGAACCTATCTTTTGCTTGTAAACAATAACTTAATTAACTTAAATATTCAACTTTAGATAGTAAATCAATGAAATCCTGATGAGCTACAGAGCCCATGGCTCTAAACAAATTTTTTATAGTATATGGGGATGCATCGTCGACTTCATATTCTTTGTAATCGCTAGTTTCGACAATACAAGCCCCTATGCTCACTTATAATCATTCCATTTTTTTAGATCTCACTGGTCCCCCTGACTGTGGCACAGACTGCATTGATTCTGAAAATATTAATCAAAATGTACTACTGTATACAGCTACTAGCCTATGTTAATGTCGTTATGAAAAACATTAAATTAGCATAGAAAAATAAGCATACACAACTAGGCAAACAACATCTCCAATATTATTCAATTACGTACACACCACACTCTCGTATTTAGTGCAAATTTCCATTAGAAAGAATTTCAAGTGACTGACAAACTGTAAACAAACGATCCTTCACTTTGGCTGTTAGCGTCGCCGTGAAGGGCCCAAACAGCGAATATGGTGGTGCATGTACACTGTTATCACGTATAAATGGTTTTATTCTGAGATATTTGAATTACGAACAGTGGTTTGTAAGTTGTTCCATGAGCCTATTGTAGATGGGAAAACAATATGATTTTGAATGTTTGAGTTTTGACAAAGGAGTTAATAAATTGTTTGAGTTCCGTAGATTATAATTTGATTTTGAACCAACATTTTTGGGTAGCAGTTCGGTCAGATATAAATGGGCCATTTCATTTTGAATTTTATACACCAAACATAATGTTTGTCGTCTTCTACGTTCTCGTAACGTTTCCCAGGCAGTTTCATAAGAGATATCTATGTGAAGTTTTTTTTAGGTAAACCAGTAACTGTTCTTGCTGCTTGTAACTGGATTTGTTCTAGTTTACTAATCTGTTCAGAGTACACCCGTCCCAAACTTCGCATGCGTATTCAAGATGTTGCCGAACGAACATAATGTAGATTTTACTTAGTATCCCTGTACATAACATATTTTAAAAGTCGCATTGAGTTGACCATTTTTGAAACTTGTATCATAACTTGACATGTTCTGTCCATTTTCTATTATTGGCAAGAGTGACTCCAAGATGCTTATAATTGTCAACAATTTTAACTTTAACTTCATCAAAATAATGATGTGGTAAATCAGTTTCATGTTTCATTGAGAATAGCAGAGCTTCAGTCTTATCAGGATTGTACTTTATTAACAACTTTTCCCCCCAGATATTGAGCTTGTTTAAATTGGCATTTGGGTTCATAAGTTTTGTATCGGCTCAAACATTTGTTTCTTTAAAAATCTGTCATTATAAATGTATGCTGTATTGTAAATATATAAGGATATAAAGTTACATTGTCTGTTTAAAAGGTTAAAAGCACAAAGATATATATGTCAAATGTTTAGATGCCTAATAAACTCATTTTTTTAGTGTTTTCATTGGGGACACACAGCTTTAGTTATTGCAAGCAAATTAACATTTGCAAATATAATGTTACCACATGCAATTTTGTCAGAACAAAACTGTTAACAGTAAATAGAAGAACCAAAGCATGAACTTTTTAATAACATACATGAAGGCATTTTGCACAGCTTCTTTTGTTGACAGAGGAGGTTTCCATTAAAAAATCTGATTTTTGCAATTGCGTAACCCATAACTTGATTTAAAACCTGTAATCACTTCCAAAAAATGAGCGAGTGACAATAAACGCATTTTGAAACGTTTGGTGTTTTTCAAGAATCACTAAACTTAAATTACAGTTTTAAACTCATATTGAGTCATCTTTCATGGTACCCATATTAATTATTCTAAGATGGCTAGCGGTTAGAACAATCGAAAAAAACAAAACTTTATCAGACAATAAAGGTATAGTTTGTTTGATGACGTAACAATCAAATGACGTTCCCGCTGTTCCACGCCGCTCCCTCGTCATCAAGTGTGCCCATGGTAACGTAACGTCGATTCGCCTCAGCCGTCTGAACTCTTACATCGCAACCAATAAAGCGTGTACTCCTTTCCATGGTTTGCAACTTCTGCTGTCGTTTCAAATTAGCGGTGGGACAATAAACATCAACTTGTATGATAGCAACAAACATTTGAATTAGACAAACTACGGTCCGCCAACACGCTAAGACTGGATCAAGCTCTACCCACAATTATTTTTGGAATGTTAGTCATGTGGTCTTAGTCTATCTTAGGGGGTGGGTTTTACACGTGGAATAGCCGTCCGTTGGCCCTGTTCATCGATTATTAATATGAAGAATGTAAACAATATTTGTATTTCCAAATTATTGGAAGCAGAATGTTACCTGTATCTGATAATTTGGCATCTTAGAAAAGAAATAAAGTTCGCTGTACCCCAATGTGTTTTGTAATAAAGTATAGTTTTGCCCTGAGCTATTATAGTTAAAGCACGAGAACGTTAGTCCGAGTGCTTTGACGCAATAATAGTTCAGGGCACTGTTGACTGTTTGTTTCAGGGAAAACATGCATAAGCTAAGCATATGCTAAAAATATAGAATACATGTATAGCTTTTAAAGATTTATTTTCAGTTGCACCGAACACACTAGTGTTATGTAATAACACTATCATACTGTTTTGTCAGTGAGGAAAATAATAACGTGCTATACCATTGTATAACCTGTATACCATAGTGGCATCGAGATATTTGTATTCACAATGATAAATGATAATATAAAAACCGAGAAGGACTGAACATATTTTGCTACGAACACATTCACATAGTTCATTTATTCAGTGATTATTTCGATATATCGATATTCATGACATATTCACCACAGCACAACATAACATGTATCCATTACATATCCTTTATAACACAACATATCATACACACGTTGAACAAAATTATTCCTCGATAGTTGCGACCAGTGTATTTTGCAATTAAAGTAGCATTTGTGTTACTTTTTTTTAAAGAAGAGCATATTTTCCAGATAACACCGGTTCGGTTAGATGAAGGTGAAGGTCACAAAGAATTGCAGAAGTAAAAAAACAACCCCTATAAACAGACAATAAAGTTGGATTGAGCAAGTGCTGACATGTTTGTAGAGAAGCACTGTAAGTAATAAATTCCAGGAAACGTTTTTGAGAAGTCAGCAGATTATTGTAAATACCAAAATCAACTACTTTTAGCGTTTTATTAGGAGAGAACAAGAAAAGCCTTTAAAAGGCATGGTTGGAGGCAATTTGTTTAGGCTAAAAAATTAGCATGTGGCCATTTTTGGGGACAAAAGCTTGATTACTAATCACACAAATAGTTCAATTTAAGTCTCAAACAACAGAATAGTACCTCGATCATTTAAGTTGTGTAACATAGTTAAATACTGTAATAACAATGTACATACATATATTGTATATACTCTATCATTTGAAAATAAAGGTGAATATTCAACTTCTCCGATTTATTTTAACATATTTCGAGGTTAGGTGTAATAACGCCTACAGTGACAATTGCCTATGGGGATAAATAGCTACAGTTTGAGTTGTGACAGCGATACGCTTACCTGCACACAAGTGAACTGTTCCAATCAGTGTGCACTAATGCCTACAGTAGAGAAGTAATAACACAAGCTGAGGGATTAGTTGAGCAAAGAGCAAAAAGCTTAAGAACAACTGTCATAAAACTGCTATAGAAATTTAATTTACCGTGTAGGTAAAGCTTTCTCAGTTATTTCCATTATCAATACATCCACCTTTAGCCAGACATTAGTGTTCAACTTTAAAAAAGTCATTAGATAGAAACTTCATCAACGCAATTAATATTTCAAGAGTCAACATTTCGCAAAGATGAATATTTTATAGGAGAGTATATTGTTGAAATGTCTTTTTAAAAAATACACCAAATCTATAATCTCAATATATATTTTAGGGGAAGGACACTTTTCAAGGTCAACATTTTATTTGAGTTAAACTTTCACAAAAGTCAAGAAATATTTCCAATGGCAACATTTCACCAAAGTCAACATTTCACCAAAGTCAATATTTCACTAAATTCCAAATATCTTTTTCAAAACCAAAATGTCACCAAGTTCAACATTTTATATATTTTAAACTTTCGCAATAGTCAATAAATAATTCAAAGTCATCATTTCACTAAAGTCAATATGTGATCAAAGTCAACATTTCACTAAATTCAAAAAAATCTTTTTCAAAGTCAACATTTTATTTAAGTTAAACTTTCACAAAAGTCAATAAATATTTCCAAAGTCAACATTTCATCAAAGTCAATACTTGATCAAAGTTAATATTTCACTTAATTCAAAATATCTTTTCAAAACCAACATGTCACCAAAGTCAACAAGTTAAACTTTCACAAAAGTCAATAAATATATTCAAAGTCATCGTTTCACTAAATCAATATGTGATCAAAGTCAACATTTCACTAAATTCAAAAAATCTTTTTCAAAGTCATCATTTGAAAGTCAATATCTGATCAAAGTCAATATTTCAATACGTCACCAAGTTCAACATTTCACACATTTTTGTTTAAGCTGTAGGCATTAGTCCACAAAATAACGGGTCATTCCACTTTGATGATTTTGAGGATGTAAAAATCAGAACCACTGGTGCATAAACTTGTTTGTTTAAGACTGTAGGCGATCGTCCCTATAGGCGTTACTAGACTCCACCTATTTCGAAGTTGGGCTTTATTATGAATTTAATCTAAACGTTGTCATTCCTCCATTCTAGCAATAAGAATATGTAACTTACTAGCAGAGCTTCAGATAAGCTGCGTATCTGCGTATTTTACGCACTTAAATTGTTAAAAACGTATTTAAAGAAAACACTGGGAGTACAAATACGCAGGCATTTTTTTAAAAAACCCAATACAATCAATATATATCGTATTGTACGCAATAGTTTGGAAACACTAGCGTACATAAACTTGCCACGATTTGATATCAATGCTCTACATCAGTGTTTGACATTTATAAACCGATGCCTCTGTTTTATATTATGGGGAATCTGGAACAGCATCAGTATTGCTCATTTCCATTGTCGAAAATCCATATCCATCATAATGCTGTCAATTTATATCATACAAGAAGAAAGAGTAATATACATCAAAGCTGCCCTTCCAAACATCCAATGACCTTTCCTTTGATTCTACAATGGCTGATGCAAAATTTGTTTCGTTTCCATCAATGTGCATAAATTAGGGAAGTAATAACTACATGTGGGCCCTGTCTCGACACAGGCTATGATGTGTTAAAGCAAACTAGATCAGCTCAATGTGTATTTTATTTTATTTTTGTCCCAAGATCATATTACTGCTGGCAATGTAAATCCTTAAAAGGTTCATACCTGCATGCTTCCTTACGACTTTTAAAATGTATTATATCTAACCCTAATTGAGTGCAGAAACTTTGGTGGATTTCAAAAGATTCCTCTGATATATTTTATGTAATTCCGTTTAACAACTGTAAGTGAATGTTTGGAAACGAAAACTACAATTTATTGTTTCAAGTCAGAACATTAAGAGGCTTATGCCGAAATTTAAGGGATTATTCTCGAGAGAAATAGGTTCAACAGACACAAAGAAATCTAATTCAAACATTTTACGGTGATTGATTAGGGTGTTGTATTTTAACCTCTGAATTATGTCATACATAACCACAGATTCTCATGAATAATGAGACAAAAGACAATTAAATATTGGTTCAAAGTTTCAAAGAACAACAAACGTTTCCATTTGAACAAGCTCATGGATATTGAATAATCATTTCGTGAAATTAATGTACATTGTAAGAAGTCACTGAAAGGCTGGCAATCGGTTATCAAATACTTGACATGAAACCCAATGAAATGTCAAATTGTAATGATAAATATTACATATTAAAAAATAGAATTACACAGATCTTTATTGCTTTTGTGTTTGATTACAAAATGCATGTTTTTTAAGATTTCAACGAAACATCAAACCAAACTGTAAAGCACAATTCTATGGAATTTAAAAGTGATAACGTGTATTTCTGTAGTGATCATTGATAATAATACGATACGTCAATAATAGGTTTCCTGTAAAGTAAGATGATTCTCATTATTTTTGAGCTGGGTATAAAGATATTTCAGTATTGATGTAATATGAAGCAAAACCTACTTCAATATTAATCAAATGCATTAAATGAAATCAATATTCTTTTGTAATAACAGATTTTATTTTGTAAAATTCATTTTTAGTAAATTCACAAAATAAAACCAGAGGATAGCTGACACTTTCTCAACCAAAAGAGAATACCCGATACGTTACGCACAGGGGAGATAAGTTACACACAGGGGACATAACTATTCACCGGAAAGATTAATGTCTTTTGTTATTCATTATAATACCACTGAGTCAAATATGTATTTTATCATAATACAAAAACATATAAAAACAATTATAAAACACTCATATATAAGTCACAATATCATTTGAATTGCATATGTTCTTGTCGAGGCACTTTTGGAACTACAACAACTACAAGGGTTGTTTGTTTACAGTTGAACATGGCTGAAAAAAGAAGCATCCTACCTGTTTAAAGTTAAAAGATGATGAACGAAAATAGAAAATGGGCAAAAGAACAATGTTTCCAATTTTTCTGAAACAAATTCTGGAGCAAACTATCTTTCAATAAGTGCTTACAGCAATAAACATGACAGATGCATTCTTGAAACTGACAACATGTATTATTGAGTTTTACTCTGCGTAATCACATTTTATGTGAACATGACTTCGAAGGTAAGGTGTTCCCTGTGTTCATATTTAATTCAAGCAAAATGAAGAGCAATAAAACATTATCAAAGAATAAGAACTAATCACGAACGCAAATATTTATAAAACAAAGCATCTCGTTTCATTTCGGACTCAAACATCTTCAATGGGTGGTTAAACCAATAGAACTGACCGAAATTGCTTCACATGGACATGTTATGTAGCTGTTATCAGCTTCTACTTTGTATCGTTTGCTTGAGGGAAGCAGGCTGTAAAGTTACTGTTAATGTTACCTGTAAGGAAAAGCTTTCACAAAAGAATTGACGAACGATTGAGAAGTGCTTTTGCTTGTGGTGATAAATACAAGCTACGAACGGGAGCACTTACAACGGGCATTAAGTGAAATGTTATGAAACATCCAGCAACAGCCTTCTACACGTTACGAAGCTGAAATTGCCTGTACCACATGTACATGTTCACTAGTAATATGCCCTACATGTATTGAACACTATCAACCCAAATCTTGAAAATTATGTTTGACCAATTGACACATGCCACTTTTATATTGTCATTTGATATGGTTTTCAGCAACAGTCAGTATTTTTCAATAACGTTTGAGATGTACATGGTTATCGCAACATTATTATGGATATACTCTGTATTGCACTTAAACTATACGGAAAAGTTTCAACTAGACTTCTTCTTAGTTCTGTCAACATTCTTTATCTTGTACATAAATTACCTGTAGTTTTTGTTTTAATTTTAGAAGGTGAGCAGACCTTATGTGAACCAAGAAGCTAAACATGTAAAATATTTAGATATCAGATTTAGCTTTTGATTTCATCAGCTTACAACTGGATATAGATACTGAAATATAACAAATTTGATTTGATTTTTTTTATGAATGAATGTAAGATAAAAATAATAATAAATATCCAAAGGACTGTGTATTATTATCTTGTTAACAGTTTGTAAAAGGAATTGAACATTAACATGCAATACCATTATGTTGCAGTGTCTGCATGTTAAATTGAGTTTGACGTCGATCTTAAAATAGCCAAATGAGTTATCCCGTTCTCAGAATATGATCGAAACCTTTCAGCTCTTAAACTAATCAAGTTGGTTTCTAACTCATGGTTTGTTCCTGTCAAAGATCGTGACTTCAAAGTTGAAACCATGATATATTACTTTATCCTTTTAAAACGTCTTAACACTAACCCAAATAAGTCACACACAATGGTAAGTGCGTCATAAGATAATTCGTCGCGTCAGACCATTGTTTTATGACGTCATAATCATTCTTTCTTCGGGCTATCACTTGAAAGCACATGTGCAAATATCACAAAAATAATCACCTGTGTCTTCTCACCCGTATGGGTAATATATAAAAGATCTTTGCCCGTATGTGAAGGTCTTCACTGAGGGGATGACGAGAAGACGTTTGTCCTGGGACCGAAAAGCACGAGGTGGACAGTGTGGTGTCCGTTTAATAATATGGAAACCGTTCCATACAAACTTGATCTTATTGTTACTGCATTGTATGAGTTTCAATGTTTTGTACAAGGGGATTCGAATGTTTTCAGAAAGTTTATGGAACATAGTTATAGTACTAGTCATGCTGTGTGATACTGTCAATTTATCCACAACTAATGATTAATTTTACGTTTCTGTAAATGTCCTTAAATGCATAATCTGTTACATAACGATCTTTTGAATTTGATTAGATTTACTGAAATACTGAAATGCTGTATTTATTTTGAGGCATGTATTCAATTGTTATGTATTCTTGTATAGAAAGGTTTTTGAACAATGTGTGCCATCGATGCATGCAAGTAATCTTATACTCCATACTGATGAGATTGTTTACATAGAACTAACACTTGCTGCTTCAAAGGCAAACCAACATATGATATTTTCACTAAATACTCACCATACCGGCAAATTGGATTTTCTGCATACTAACTTGAAAATACCAAGGCTAAAATCAAATATGTCTAGGGACAAACTTCATAGTAACCAATGTCTTTAGCATAAACAACTGGATTCATCTGAGATTTAGCTTAGACACATGAAACACTCAGATCATATCAAAATCGTGTCAATATATTATTTTTCATCTGGTCTTGTACGCTACAACATAGAAACATGTACAAAAACAGTGATTTGCTTCCTTTCATTTATTGTTTCGTTTCAATAACACAATTAGGTTCATGTTTGGATTTGTTATGGCTTTAGATTCCAAATCTTAAACTTCAAAATGTGCTCTGTATGCAATAGTTATATCACAATCATTGACATTTCAACGATAATTTTAAAAAAGATGTGTAGAACGGCAAGTTAGAATATCATTTCCGGAGAACAACACAAAAACCATAATGCTTAGCTTAAATACATGTCTAGATGTAGGGAACACAGAAAACGCAGATCTTGGTCTTTTTACATTTAATTATTACAACTCGTACATTACAATCATGAACATTTTCTTGATTTTTAAAGTGTTGTGTATATATTTAAACTGAAACAGTTTTGGTATCCTCATATAAGCAGATATCGTATAACTATGCTATCCTCTGTCGCCCATATTCTTTTGAAATGTAAATAATGCTATATGCATGTCTTTAATTTCCGGAGTTGATAATTCGAGAATTTATTTCCATGTAAATGATATGTTATTTATGTTGTCAGGTCCAGATGTCGAAAAGTGAGATACTAGTTTCCTAGCCACTGGCATATTGTCAGCTGACTTTGATTACCAGTGTATCGAAATGTTTTATGTGTGTTGCATTAATGTTTCTATATAAAATGTTACATTGCAAACTTAAATTCCATGTACTTCCTATTGGATGTAGATGTATTGGATATAAATTTAAACTGAAACAGTTATTGTGTTTATATGTTTATATATTAAATGTCACTGATGTTTATATATTGACCTTTTTACAAATTAGACTGCTGTCGAAACCAAAAAGATCAATAAAATGGTTTGGTTGCTGAATGTAAATTAGATATAAAGAAATAGGGGAGGTGTTTTAAAATGTTACGCCGGTTTCAAGAGTATTTCACAAATATCACAGCTATAGGCAACTGCAACCAAACTTTTTAAACCATCAAAATACATGTTTTCATTAAACAGAACAGCCTTGACTGGACACAATTTGGTTGCAGAAGGAAAATATCATGATCTGATGAATGTTGGAACTTACCTTGCCTTTTATTTCAATATTTACAGTTGGCGATCGTTATCGAGTCCGGTTTTCGATCATGTCATATTATCATATGTTGCTGTCATTTATAATGCTATAGATAGATACTACCCACTAACCTTGTTTAATTTAAAATTTCCTACCATAAGGCATGTCTAGGTAGGCACTTTTGACACATTTTGTCCAAATTTAAGCATTAATTTTAATACTTTTTTGTTTACAACCAGCTGACAATGTAGCCGCGAGATGAATTCGAATTGTTGTCAAATCTTATCACAATTCTGATTGGTTTTCATAGATATCTTTGATTGCTAAATTAGTCTTATTAGAAATAAACAGCATTTAGTTATTTTAATGAATAGTTTCTATCTAGAAACGTGAATCAAAGCAACCAGAATTAATAAACATGAATTTATTTTTTTGTTTAGAAATGGTTCATACGGAATGAGCCAATGGGAGGATGCCTTACATACATTGGTTTCATTGCGTCATACACTTAGCGAGAGAGAACTTGCCGAAATGATTAAGAAAATGTCATCGTATTTTTGTCAAATTTAGTAAATTTGAAAACCTCTGCAACCAAACTAATCCTATGTGCTTGTCAACACACTGTTTTTTTCTCTGCAACCAAATATTATTTTGCCGAGGTAGGAATAATGATGAATAATTGCTGTAAATAAGTTTGGTTGCAGATCCCTATAGGGGACTGCAACCAAATCACTAAATACGATGTTTCAAGTACATTTCTGTCCTGCAACCAAATTTTCTGATGTCAGATATGATATGTCATGTTATAGAAAATGATCTCTGCTATTTTGATCACTTTGTATGATCAGTTTCTCTTACTTCAGTAGCATTTAAACATCATTATGGTGCCCCCGTCATTTGGACCCTTCAATTACTCTTAGGCCCTAATATCATGCAGGGACAATGCCCGCAACGCAATGTGGCTATGCATTTCGGTGAAACCTGCAAGCGTTGGCTGGAACTAGTGGTGGTACTTCGTTAAAATTCACCCAATCCTTGCTGCATGTAGAACAGTACCCTTTATTGATTGATTAACGTTATATATTTGTTTCCTTCCAATCAAGGTGAATAAATTAGCGAAGTAAAACTAAAACCTGTCTTAGCACAGACTGAAATACGTGAAAGCAAAATAGATAACACGCAAAGTTTAATGATCCGAAGATTAATTTTTTGCTGGTGATGTTTATCATCATATACCTGTATCTTAATATCTGCATACTACCTATATTACCACTTGATTAAATCTAAACCCTAGTCGAGAACGTTCGAGGTGATCTCTAAAGATGTATCTGTCATGATGTGTTTCATGAAATTCTGAACTAAACCTGTAATTGATCACATTTAATCTGAAATGAATACCATTATTTATTGATTCCAGATAATGCATGGTAAAAGGAGTAAACCGCCTTTGTTGAAATGTTATCGGAGTATCCTCTACAGTAGCATTTTTCCCTGATAAATTGGGGTATTTTATTTAACTCAGAATCTTTGCATTACGACATAAATAACCCAACATCCTCACGAAAAATGAAACACAATTTCCATTTCAACAAGCTGATGTTTTTATGCTTTTATGAACATGTATGTTTAAGTGCTTTACCGCTTCCTTTTTAACATTTTGACCTCGAGCCCCGTCCTCGGACTTATTTTTGTACTTGTGTACTTCTGTATATCTCCCTCATCCTGCAGATGTTTTGAAGTGAAAGGTATGGTCTAATGTATCTACTTCACTGATCGCACTTGCCGTTGTAGATACCCGCCAATTAGACATACCAATGTGAGATATCATAACTATAAGTTGAACTCAAGTTTTACATGACACAAGATCTCGGTTGTTTTAAATTGTTAAATTTGAAACTGATCAACGAGTTTCACGCCAACCTTATGTATCAATTGATCTCATTCAGTTATGATCATAATGCTGTCTAATAGGTTTGTCATTTAACAATTTCAGTTATTATATTCACCTAAATTTTATTCCATTATATTCATTCGAATATTAGATAACAATAATATAATTAAGCATGTCTCAAAATTTTCGTTTACAACTGCATTTTGTGAAACACACATACATGTGTATATGACAAAACAGGATATGGTTGAACTGCAATAACCCTCAATGATGTAAAAACATATATTTTTACTCTTGGGATAAAATTAAATGAACATCTAAGTTCTAATAATGGCATTTCATTTCGATTTCAATTTCGAGGTTTACACATGGGAAGGTACAGCATTAGTTCTGCTCTTATTGATGTATTTAATAAGATTGCTAAAATATGTTTCAATCAAACTCACGCTTTTTAGAGGTCATAAGAAAAAGTATGTTCCTATCAGGTTAATGCTATTGCCCGTAATTCGAAATAGACGAGCTTTCTCACAGTGGCTTCATCTAATCATCTTCCATTTTCAAATATGCTCATTTCCATTTTTCTTCATGCTCCTTCTGATAAAAAAACCCCATATCTTATAAAGCCTTAAACTCTCCTTATTGTGGACAGGGGTAAAATGTCGAATTTTATGCTCTATAATATCTGACTGATTATATTTCCTCATTCAATCTAAAATTGAACTTTTCGGGACGAGTTCCTAGCAGGATAGTAGTCCTGATTTTTATTTTATTGAATGTTTTTCTAAACTTAAGCCAACACCACAACAACACATCTTCCTTAGTTACTATCGTATATATATGTGCACAAATTAAAATATATTTGGGAAAACTTGTTGAAGTTAATCTAAAAGCAAGCTATCTCAAGCTGTAAAATGAATGTCATTGAAGTATCGATGCCCGAGTCAAAGCAAAAACATTTGCAAAACGGCTTCAAACTGTTTAGAAACGAACAACTTTTGTATAGGTTTGAAACTAAAACACTAGTATTTCATACACAGTACTCAGTACGTCCATCTCGTCTTTACACCGTCTTCAAACAGTTAGTACCATGCACGTTAAGATAGGTAATATTGTCCGTTCACCTCGTTTGAAAGACCTTTTCAACCAGTTCATGCCCTTTAGAGAGATTTATCCGTACAGACCGCTCGTACTCGAGTTTAACCCAACCTACTGGTTTTTAGAAGTTTATCAACGTTCACATTCCTTCCTCAGTGCGTGCTTTTTGTACGACAATCACGTCCTAGCCCGATACTTTATATATACACACAGTACGTTCTTGTACCTTCTTGTTTCAATCTTAAGGTGGACACATCAGCTGATGATACTTTCCGACATACATCGCAGTTCAGGTTTAAGCCAGGTTCTCAGCCAGCAATATATAGTTATTTTTCTCTGTTCTTACGCAAACAACACTTCACATTGCTGCTCCGCTGTAGGAACCCATCTTGAAAGTTGTCACGTCGTTCAGGTTCCTACTACTTTTCTATTCCGAATCATAAACGTATCAACACACATGTATTTGTACTTCACATCGTATGCCAAAGTAGTAAGAAATGTGTGATAAGTTCGGAAAATAGAACGTAATGAGGATTTAACGCAAACGTTTTAAACTGTGTAGGAACGTACTATCAACTCAATCAGAAAACATCAATTTGTTTAGCAATATTTGAACGTAAAAGCAACTGACTATGGTCGCCTGTAGTCAAGTTATATCTGTTTAAGGACGAAATGGACTGTGTGGAATCTGTGCACAAACGTATTACAATCGATTCCCAATTGGACTATGTCCTTTTGTTTTGCCCGTTTGTTGTGCGACAATCGCTGTTTAGTACGTTTGTTCTCCGTTCAATGTGACAGAGAACGTTGGACATGTTCAACGTTCTGGAACTCCCTTCCGTTTTTAGTACGTCCGAGTCCTTCCATAAATTTCGTAAACGTTCAAATTTCATGGAATTAAAACATAATAAGCAATAATGTTAGAAAATACATACATTATATAAATAACAAGAGATGTACTGTTTTGCTTCCTGTTTCATGTAACTTGTTTCATTTTTATTATACTGATATTTGGAAAGCTTTACTCTGAGTTTGAGGTGTCATTTCCTTTTGAATTGTTAAAAATTAATTTACTTTTTAAATTATTGATTTATTTTCAAATGGGTAACACCAAACTCGATGAAGTTGCAAAGTTAGGAACTGATATGACAATGGGTATGGAATACAGCAGTGGATCGACAGTCATTCTGCTAGCACATAACTAATGATTGTGTTTCATGCAATTTTCCAATTTTGATTTATGCTGCTGTATTCTGCAAGTCACCGAACTGTGTGTTGACGTGGAAGAAATTACTGTACAGGATATATTCACAGTTAGCAATAGATTTTATATCGATTTCAATCTTCAAATAATTAATTTTTTTAAATACAGACTTTAATTATGCTTTCCGTGCGTGGCCAGGATATAATAGCTTTCTAGTCGTCTGTATATTGCTTCATCTATACGAAATAGAAAATGTTGATGAACGAATCGATTGTCATTGCCTCGCTTATCATTCGACGAACATGCCTAATGGAATTTCTTTGTATTAGTTATTTTTTATTTATGATTAACTGACCTCATTTATGTGATATACAATGCTCACAACTACAAGTAATATTAACAAATGAGCATGCCATTGCAGCTATCGAATTCCCAAATGCACAATTTTGAAGATAAAAATCGATGCAACTTAATAATTATACTTTTTTTTTGTAAAGGAGCTTTGATGTATTCCCGACATGCACATTATATTTATCGTACACGATGATACTGCTTTCATGTTGATAGATTGTGTGATTTCAGGATATTAAATGGGAAGAAATAGTATATATATTCACGATAGTTATTGAGTTATTGGTGTTCAAATTGCCTATGGGTAATACTTGGACATTTTCTATTAGACAAGATGTCTCATTACTGTATATTTTCATGTGTATACATTCAGTAAGGTCGAAAACCTATTATCTCTTGTGAAACTAACTGAATTACGTTCTCATAAATGTTCAAGTCCACTGGTTATTTTTGTTTTAAACAATCGATATCATCGTCATCTTAACTACAGCAACTCACTGTGTCCAGACACATTCATTGATGTAATGACTTTTTTACACAATATTTAACAAGGTTCCTTCAACAACATTGAATGCATCAAGGTGTCTTTAGATTATTGACGTTTAAATTAGTGTCGCCATATCTTTCATCATGGCAGATATATATGCATTTAAACAAAATTCACATACCTGATTGTAATGACAATGAGTGACATATATTTCTTTGAATAAGCTTCTAAATTGATGTCAGGGATGGAGGTTCTAAAGTATTTGTTCGACATTTTACTTACTTCTTCTTGTCTCTTCAAGTGATAACATGTACATGTATTGTCAACATACAGTATATGTTTATTCCTTCGTGAGGTGATTTGTATGGGATGCATATATATCAATGAAAACATTAAAATCAATCACAGACGGTAAAAAAATAAATATATTTTATCACCCAAAACTGTGTTCCACAGTAGATATCGCTTGTGGGAGATCAAGCGATATCTCCTAGGAGATATCTTTCTGGCAGTAGATTTTGCACAATACCCTGTCACCGTCAACTACATGACATCACAATACTATGAGGTCATAAACATGATGACGTGACAATGCTATGACCTCACCGCACTGGAAGTCAAATGGAGAGATGTGCTCAAAGATGTACACTATTTTCACTTAAGGAGAGATTGGACGATGAAATCAAATATTTTAGAATTCGTTTATTTTTTCAAAATAGCAAGTTGATTATGTCTTTTATCCAAAAATTAGAGAAAATTTGGGGGTCACCGAACGATTTAAAGAATTATCAGCAAATTACGTATTTTTTTTTACTGATTTGGTGTATTTAAATTAAGCGCTCGCTTTCAACGAATAAACTCCGAATCCTTTCAGATACATTTCAATCACATACGGGGATGTATGGCAAATCTATTTTTGAAAATTAATGACGCTGGAAAGAGCAACAAAATTAAATTAAGCACTATTTAATTAAGAAAACGGCATTTTTATCATCGTGTTACACATGTTTAACATGATTTTAATATGATGTGCGCAGTTAACTGAACAAACGAATTCAGAAATAATAATAGGGGGTTACGAACGTTTTTCATCACTTTAATGTCATTTTAAAAATTACTTACATACACGTAAAAACCAGACGTCACGGCAGTTTTGATGATTTCAAGTGTAACTTTGAGGGCCTACTGTGTAATCATTATTGAACATATTATCAATATCAAGAGTGCACAGAAAAAGAATAACTATCAGTTGACTATACCAGGCTATCTAAATTCGTCACTAACTTGGGATACGCATGTAATTCGAATAACACGTAGTAACATATTTACCGCGAATATAGGTGACGGTAACGTTATGTGGCATGTTTAAAATGACCGTTATATAGGCGTTACTGTAAGTTTAAGTGCTCCCCGTTAGTGTACTGATATGCCTTTGCCCAAAACAACGCAATCAATATATTTTGAGACTTATTCACAAGAATAAAAATATCCTCACTTGGGTGAGATTCTCTATATACAATGAGGATATGCAGTTTCATGTGGGGACGCATGTTTTATTGGTTAAACAAGCAATGGTCCGCCGCCTCTGTTTACCTTATCGCTTTTAAGAAGTAATGGATAAAACAACTATAGCTGATTGGTGAAAGATAGGTGAAATGACTGATTGATTGAAAAACAATGACACATTTGTCACGGTTTATTGTAAGTTGTTGCCTTCGTATGTCGATCAATACCTGAAGTGTTTTTTGACACAAGAGTTGTTGTACCTGCTGCGACCTGGATAAGACCTTCATCCCCAATTGATTATGTATTCTTGAATATATTGTAACAGCTAAACGGTTAAGTTAAATATTTCTTCAGTTTGGCAACAAGGTGATATTTATTCAATGATTAATTAAATGTCATATAAAATCAGTGTACAATATTACAAAAGGTTTATGTAAGCAGATCCCTATATGTGTGTACCAATGGAAGGGTTAATATGACACAGGTTATTCTTACAACTTTACCATAAGCTTTCTTTACCAAATTAACAGCCTTTCATCTTTATTACTTTAGCTTAATCATCAATCAGTAGGCCTTTATTCATTATTGGTAAGCAGAAATATCTACCTTATTGGTCTGCTAAATCTGGCCCTGTCAGTTACGTCACCAGGAGTAGTGAGTGTGAATGCCGGAATTTGAAAGCTGGCGCGCTTATATAGAGACCAAAGTTGTCACGTGATTATGGAATTAGCCAATCAGAGGTGACGTCACGTCTGAGACTTTCTGACAAGGTACAAAGGAATCATCCAATGACATTGACAACGAACATGCATCAAGAGAGCAATTACAGTTACTAATTGCTTTTCATAAAAGCAATGTATAGCACTTTACTGTGTTAAAATGCACATAATAATAACTGATAAAAACAGGATTTTATACGGTCAGTCGACAGAACAACATTGCAATGGGGAAGCAAACTTTACGTTTCAATTACTGAATATATCTGATGTGCACATAGATATAATTAAACACACTAATTGCTTTTAGTGAACTTTAACGGACAATTTCCAAGATATAATTTATCACACAATAATAAAGCGAACAACAATGAGTAAATATCTCGCACATTGGGACATCATACATGCTCATGGATAAAGTGCATCGGTCGACCTGCCGCAACATAGTTCCTGGAACTATCTGCGATTCCACAGCATTGACGTCATGTTACAAGTACATCATGGTTACAAATATGGTTGTACATTATTAGTTAAACAATCAAATACGTTTAAATGATCTTAGAAAATACTTTTACTGAGATTTTACCGAAGAATAACACATCACTCAAAAGTTGCTGAAAGTAATGATGGCGGCCGTTGTGGTGATTATGATCAGCAGACGAATTATGCATTTTGGAAGGATGTACAGTCACAAAGAACATGACAGATGACATTATTATTCAAGTAAGATTATCATTGATGGATATAATTAACTTCAAGATTATGGAACAATCCGGGAGCACAAATTATTAACGAAATGTAATGGCATTGTAAATCACGTGTTTGATAATGCATTGTTATGAAAGCATATTATGAAAGTTATGAGCACATATTTACGATTTACACAGAAAGATTTGTCAGAAAAGGTTTTTATTACAATTAGATAATTATGAAAGGAAACATTTACGATTTATGATTAACATATTAGGAAAGAATTACCCTGATAAAAAGTGAGAATTTACTTTGCAAAATTTACAGAAAAATAACCTACATGCCATTACACTATGCTCGGATTAAACGGTGATTGAGCTTGTTGCCGGACGTTTGATGTTCCTTGACACTTGTGTTGATGAGTCGTAGTGTTGTGTACTGTTCAGAAATGGTAAGACATACTCTTAATGCATTAGATAATGGTTAACGTTCAGGTTTTATACGTTGACCTCAGGAGATAGCAGGTACTTTCAGTTTAACGTTTTGCTGATGAAAAAACCCTTGTAGTAGAGGATTGGCACAATCATACTAAGGTAGACATAAGATTTCATATTGTCAACATGAGAACAGTGTCATACACCACGACGACCCAGACGACTAATTTAATGTAAAATAAACTTATTTACTTAATAAACTTGATTATTATTCTTTATTATATCTTTTCTCAACCCCAGAACGGCCGGCGATGGATACAAAGATAGTCAACAGGAAATTGGTTCCGGTGAAACATTTCGATAGGCTCGAGAACAGTTTGTAAGAGAAATTGATCTGCTAAAATGTTTGGTAGACATACGTTGGAAATGGCAGCATCAATAATATTATGGGACTCTAAATCATTCAGAGAAGATACCTCGTCTTTTAAATTCTTTAAATTCTAAATGGTAGGGAGCCAGCTGCAAGGATGGAATTAATGTCAATTGCAATACGAAGCTATCAATACACGTACACTAAATCAAAGTCATTGCCAGTTGAATATAAAATAGCAGTAAAACCTGTGCTCTCTCAACTCAACTACCAATTTAAGCTTCCTGAGAACTCGTCAATAATAGTATTACATAAAAATAACTTCTGACAAGTTGATTGCTCCAAACACTTCTGCAATATTGTTAGTGTCAAACGCTGAGCATGTTCCAATTACATTGAATTCACTATGGTTTTCGAAGCATTGGATTTTCAATTTAAGTTTCCACTACTATACTTCAACTAATGCTTGACTTGATTCCAAATTTAGATGTATAGTAGAAGATGAACCTGACAAGAAACGTGAGAGGGGAAAATAACATGATCATTGTATTTACTGTAAAAACAATACAATTATAACTATTATTTTGTTTGGCTCTTTCTTTACAAATGATTGTTGAGATGTCCGTATGAAACTGTAGACATTCAGAAAGAATGAAGAAATAGGTTAACGCAGCTTAACACGATAGGTATGTGCTTTAGATGCCTATGTTATAGGATTACATGAAATAATATTTTGAGTATGAGTATGTCATTATTCAATGAGCTCATGTAATGCAAGTATAACTATGAAAGGTAACAATTGAACCTTTTGGAAACTGACAAGAATGGAAGGCTTATTTTACTTAATAAAGCAGTTATACAATTTTGGAGAGGGAATGAGATTAATCAGAACAGAAATACATTAACAATCCGAATGATGAATGTCTTCTTCTGGTTTACATCAAAGTTTATAGGTAGTTGAAAATAGATATCATTCATTTTAAATACCAGTATTGATCTCAATTAATTGGACTGTTCCAAAATGAACACAAATATCTAAATATCCAAATCGTATCTCTATATCAAAATAAGCAAAAATGAAAATATAAGAAATACATAGTTACATACCTACATACATAGTATATAGTTGTAAATGTTCTATGATGGCATGAAATGTTTTTGAAAAACAACTTTTTAGAGGTAAAAGATGAAAGAACACGTTTGATCCTTTTAAAAATATGTCTGCATTATTCCATGATCGCAGGCGATTTACAGGAATATGTCTGTCGCTGAATTTGTGTACAGCATTGGCACATATAAACGTGAGATTAGGGACTTAAATGCTTCATTAATATATTTTGACCTATTACATGTACTGATGAATCTATCAAATAGTAAACATTTTTAAAAACAACATACAACTTCCACTTGACGTCCGACGTTACATAAAACACAGATAACGAAACATGGTGGGGAAACAGATCAATAACTGTTTGATTATTTAAAGGTTATGTATTAGATTATTTGTATAAATATGGTTGAAAGTCTTAACTCATTAACACAGAATCAAACGTCCTACTTACAAATGTCAATGTTACGCGATTGATCTCAAGTAGCACTCAATGGACGCATAGATAAAGTTATCCGGATATAGTCTGGAAACTCGATGCTCTGAGCAGAGGTCATTCTTCCTAGCCTTCTGTGAGATCACTCTCAGAGTTTTCGATATAAATCTAGTATTTTATAAGAGTTTATCCCAATACCATCTTGATGGTGAGAATTATTCATAAATAAACTATATTGAAGCTTCCGTAAATATGCTATTTTACTATACTTTACTGTAAGTCTGCAACTGGGAACTGAGTTAGTGTAATAAAAAAAAAACCTCTTCGGCTGAAATTAATTTGAGATAATCAACGCCTTGTTATTGCGTTTTTGGTAGGAAGAGCTATTTTTTAATTGTTCACACTTAAACATATGTCCAAGAGGAAAATAGTCACCTTATTAATCTAACTTAACATAAGAAAACCGAGTGAGACACATGTTGCCACACTTCTTCTGCTGTTACAATTGTATACACTACTCCAAACGGCGGTACTTCTGTAAATTGATTCCGGCTTTGAGAAACAAATATGCTTTGGATCATTTATTTTAAGAACATGGTACTGCTTTATACAGTAAGCATATTTATTATAGATTGATTAAAATCAAAATCATAAAGATGTTTCATAACTAAGTAAATAAGTTAAGAAAGTACATGTATTAGGGTTCAATGAAACAGTCAGCATCTTGCGTACTTACTGTACATGTACACTTTTCATTCTAACGCTCTCTTCAATCGGTACTACACTAGCCACAGATGCCAAACAATTATGTCGTAAATCTTCTAAAACTATTAACTGTTCATAAATATTTACCTTCCTTTAAATGTTGAAAACTGATGAATGACCATTAAATTTGAGCATTCTGCAAAATATATTGCAAAATGGAGAAATGCATGTCCTAACATTATGTGGAACATGTAGAAATATAGTCAATGCACCAATACCAACACCAGAAGTTAGCTAGCTTAATATTGTCATTGTTAATATAATATTTAATAATCTTCCACCACGAGTGCAACACGATAGGAACATGTTTATGGTGTATAATACATTGATTGAAACCTGAAATTCGTATTTTGTGGACATCATAATTGCATTGTCAGCAATTGTTTACAAAACATAATTTTACTTATTTACAACCTTGGCATGTTGCCATGCCATCTGTAAAACAATCTTCATCGATTTAAAGAACTATTACAATGAATCATCATGTTCTTGCTTTCTGACAAAGAACAATTTATTTACAATCATATCCGTTAAAGCTCTCATTGTTTCATAAACTGAAATAATGTTTTTAAATGTGTGAAGCATTTTAAGATAATGTACATAAACATTCTGAATTAATTGATCATTCTTAAGTCACAATAGATCACACATACTTATTTTGTACACAACGTTGCAAGAATCGTACTGTTTATGTAGTAATAGAATCTAAAATTGTGTATCTCGCAATCATTACTGACCGTTGACCATGCATAACTACTACTACTACTACTACTACTACTACTACTACTACTACTACTACTACTACTACTACTACTACTACTACTACTACTACATGTACTACTAGTACTACTACATGTACTACTACTACTACTACTACCATTACTACTACTACTACGTTACCATAACTATAACACAGGATATGTTCAGTGTAATGTCACCGTCGCTTAGCAATGACGATGACGTTGCGTTGATTGCAGATTCATATCATTGTAAACATGACGTCATCCCCTCTGTGATACCTGTGTTGAGAAAGTATTATCAAACTGTAGTGGTGACAAAAACTGAGAAAACGCAGTTTCTCACCATTTAGCATATGCTAAACAAGAGTCAGAAGATGACATATCCCACCGGTCCCCGGTCCCACATAATTTGTAAAACACATCTTTGACAGATAATCGTGTATCAATTACTTCAGTTAGGGGGTTATACACATGCTATGTTTGAGGCATGATAAAGGGTTTTGGAGTTCTGCTACAGAAGCAGACCTAAGTCCAAATCCAACACGTTTCTATGGAAACGAAAAACATTTTTTTTTCAGAAATCTCAAAATATCAAAAGGCACCACTTCAACAAGATATCATGAACCGTTTTCGAGTTCTGCTCCGGAAACGAAATGAGTACGGACGGTCGGACGGACGGACAGACGGACAGGGTGACGACCATATCCCACGGTATCACATGCCGCTGGGATAACAAGGAAATACTTGTATGTCTTCTACGGATGTCAAGTTATTAAGAAAGTAGCATTATAAACTAGCATTATTTATATCACACATTTTTAAATCTTTGTTTGATCACACTTTAAGTTTGAACAACATTTGAGATGACAGCTTAGAAATCCAAATGTCTTATCATTTATTTCGAGAGGTAATGTTATATTACTAAAAACGTCATTTCATCATGCCATCATATGTTAAACCAATTATATTGTAAATATCATCTATACTGAAGATTCAAATCCATGAAAACTTCAAAGACAAATTGGACCTGGCATCAATTAATTACAAGTCTTGAAATAGATTATCTTAGTCACATCAAATGATACCGAATCAACTTTTGTTAAGAATCCATTTGCTTGAACAACATTTCTTCAACCTTGTAGAATTATTTAGATAAAAGAGAACATATGAATATGATGCATTTAGTTTTTGTTCAAAGGAATATTCTAAAATACATTTACTTTTCATAGGGGATGATGTTTGTAATATGGTTTCATTTATCATGACCTATGTTTGAAAAATGTAAAGTGAAAAGTTGTGGATATCTTTTAATAAGTTCTATTATACAAAGATGAGGTATGCACAGGCGTGTTTGTTAAGAGTTTAGTGACAGAGATATGTAATTACTGTATCATGTTATTCCCACATCCTTGATACGTCAGTAACACAAACATCCCCATGCTCGATAATCAAGAGTTACCACTCCGATAAATCCACTCTGTGTACTCACTCACTCTGGACCCATGCATGACTCGGTCCGATAATTGTATTACCTCCCTTGGCTGGTAACACTGGGTGACGTGAGGTGAGTTGTGGTTTAACGCTGCTTCCAAGAATATTTCACTTATATCGCGGCTACTATTATGTTGCTATGCATTGCGGTGAAACTTGCGAGCAACGGCTGGAACTAGCGAACCATGGGTGGTACTACTCTGAAATTCAGTGTAGCATTGCACCCAAACCGTACAGTTCTCTACTACCGACAAAGTTGCCGTGCTCCTGGCGGGATTCGAACCACGGACCGGTTCCGAAGCCTAACGCGCTAACCACTGCGTTCTATTATACAAAGATGAGGTATGCACAGGCGTGTTTGTTAAGAGTTTAGTGACAGAGATATGTAATTACTGTATCATGCTATTCCCACATCCTTGATACGTCAGTAACACAAACATCCCCATGCTCGATAATCAAGAGTTACCACTCCGATAAATCCACTCTGTGTACTCACTCACTCTGGACCCATGCATGACTCGGTCCGATAATTGTATTACCTCCCTTGGCTGGTAACACTGGGTGACGTGAGGTGAGTTGTGGTTTAACGCTGCTTCCAAGAATATTTCACTTATATCGCGGCTACTAGTATGTTGCTATGCATTGCGGTGAAACTTGCGAGCAACGGCTGGAACTAGCGAACCATGGGTGGTACTACTCTGAAATTCAGTGTAGCATTGCACCCAAACCGTACAGTTCTCTACTACCGACAAAGTTGCCATGCTCCTGGCGGGATTCGAACCACGGACCGGTTCCGAAGCCTAACGCGCTAACCACTGCGCTATCCCGCCCCCTGGTAACACTGGGAAGTTGAGCGTACCAATCAAAAGACTGCTATAGTTACACACCTCCGTTAAACATATGGAGCGACTTTGATGGTGTATAGTTTATTCAATTATAGTTACTTGGAAAGCGCTTTGAACAGTCTTATCACTCAGTTTTTTTTAATTATCCCGATTAGACGTTTGTACCCGATAGAATTGTGATAGGATTGTGTCATGAACCGGGCCAGCTTCTCAGTGCGAGTTTCTTCCTGCAATGTAGTTTTTGTTATCATTTGTTTTCTTAATTATCTTCAATGTTGGCATGTCGGATCCCATTGATGAGTTGACAAGCTGTCACTCACTTTGAAAGACGCACCCGATTGACTGGTGAGAAAAGGCAGGCGAGCCAAGGGAGGTAATAATGTTATCGGGACGAGCCATGCATGGGTCCAGAGTATACTGAATTTATTTATTTATCAGAGCGTATACTCTGCATAATCAAGAATGAAACCTCCCTAGACAGAAAACTTCACTATCTGGACATCATGTGGATGGCCCGACACACATATTGTGTTGTTGTCATTAATCACATCAGGCTGCTTTTACAAGTACCATTGGTTAATGAACTTAATTCCTACTTCAATGACACGAAAATTAAGCAGTTTCTCGAAAAGTGCTAAAGGGAGATGTCAGACTTGTAAGTGTTTAATATAACATAAACATTAAATAATGTTCCAAATTCAATTGTTAAGTTAAAGGTCAGTATTGTACTTGTTAGATTTATTTTCAATGAACGACGGAATGAATAAAGACAAATTTATGCATAGTTAACTGTGATATATATTATATATATTATATATATATATATATATATATATATATATAAAAGAGTAAACATCGGATGGTTTTGACTGAATCAATCTTCTTCACGTGAGAAGCAACTCAGTGACAAGTCACATTAGTCATCTAGAACTATCTGTATATCTGCTGAAATTCATTGGAAAAAAAACCCCAATAATGTTTATAGATGGACGGGGATTTACCACACGCTCTTATTAACCCCAGTATTATACAATAGGTGTAAAAGGAGAATATACTGTGTTTTTTATCAT
The DNA here is from genome assembly GCA_936450465.1 of Gibbula magus. Lineage (NCBI taxonomy): Eukaryota > Metazoa > Mollusca > Gastropoda > Trochida > Trochidae > Gibbula > Gibbula magus. The sequence goes on along the minus strand of OW388289.1, from coordinate 93,884,953 downwards.
GGACAGGTTATCCTGAATTTCACACAGTAACACCAATATTTCCTCTTCAAACGAGTGTATAACTGGTCTATGCATGATAAAGTGTGCAGGGATCACTTACAATTTTATATTGCTACAGGGAGTATATTCATATTTCTATAGGAGACCGGAGTTTTCTTACCCAAGCGGGCACAGATTTGCCGGGTATTAAAGTGTTCATAATGGTCAGGGGAATTACACTTTTTCTAAATATAACTTGCGTTTTGATTGGTTGACGGAACAATATTTGCGCTCATTCATGAATTGCTTAGCTATTCTGTTTAATCTAAACCACATAATTGAACAATTTCGAGCATACCTAATTGAAGTCACACGTCAGTAAAAGGTATTAAATATAAAATCATGTTCAACCTAAGTTTCCGAGACCGTAATGACAGTATTAAACTTGCAAGGCGAAGGAGCATGAAAGAGTTGCCGGCTGCACTGCCGTGACGTCATTAACCATGACGTCATTTGGTCACGTAATTACACTCCTATCTTGCATTCGAATAGTGTTAGTTCACGTTTTCACTAATTTTCTCTCATTCTGCGACATAGTTTACAATATAAACGAGTTGTTTACTTTGTCAGCAAACCGTTCTGGCAATAACATTCAACAGTTACTTTAGAATAGTTCTGAAAAAAATACAGCAAGTTGCAAACTATTTAGATATGCGCATCTTGAAGGTGTGGAATAGTTTATGACTACAATTTATGAATTGGGGTCTTGTTTTTCGATTTTTACGCAATAAAATGATCTTGAGAAGGAAAAAGAATAACCAACTCGTTGCTCGGAATTACGAATTATCTGTCCCTCGTGAATTAAAGCTCGGAGTTCATCACAATAATTAACTCGGGACAGATAATCCGTAATTCCTCGCAACTCGTTGATTATTTTTATAGTATTTATCTCAGCATCCCTCACCAGAGGGTTGTATTGGAGGCCTGGGTTGAATTAAACATTTGGTATAATGTCTAAGCTTTGAAATATAAGAGAGATAACGTAATTGATTTCGAACAGGAAAAACGTTAGAGATAAGATAAGAAAAAAACACCAATCTGTCAACGGAATTTACAGTGGAAAAACAATCACATTTAACACTCCAAATACTTTCAAATAATATCAGAAGAATATCCATTTTGATGTGTCTTCTGCCCCAAAAGTGTCTATCTATTGCATAACTATCATCTTATATGATGTTCTCTAATTCTAGACACGGACAGCGACATGAGATTTTCAATCTTTGTCAGAACCGTTAGAGAATAAATAAATTGTATATCTACGAGAACAGTCTGTTCATCACACTCCGACTAGAATGCCAATCAAAGAAGGGATACAACTCTTAAAGCTGTCATGATATAAGTGTTTTGGCGTTAAGAAAACTGCATTTTTTGTATTTGCCTTAGACACTTTGACAGTTCTATAAAAGCTTAAAAGCTTAACGCATCTAGGTATGACAATGAAAATGGAATTGAAACATCAACAAAAGAAATGATTATCTGATGCACTTTTACGACGTGTCATATCATTTTAAAAAGGAACTGCAAATCCAGCTTGTCATTTCATTTAACAATATTCTTACCATAAGAACTCAACATTTGTAATTTTCAAGAATTCATGACAAACGAATGGTCACTATTAGTGACGAAATTCAAATGATAATTGTGTAAAAGAAATACAACTAAACAATTCTTTTTAATTCTTTCTTTATTACAAAACATAGTGTAGGCCATCGGCCCATAACTACAGAAGCAACTGTCAAGATGTGTGTCATATTGATACATTTCATTTAAATTGAATTATACAATGAACACTTCAGAGATGATTTTCTTAATAGCATAGCTTTATAAATGTACATTGATAATTTGCGCAATAATACACAATTGGAAACTGACATCAAAATATTGAGTTTTGACCTGGTTGGGAAGGCATGGTATTTATATGGTATATATTGTTGCCTTAGCTCTCTATATGATGGGCAGACTAGCAGGAAGTGATACTCGTCCTCTACATAATTATTTTTACACATGTAACAAAACCTAGCATTTCTAGCAGTATTATAGTACCGTCCAGTTTCAATGTGAAGCTGATGAGAAGAACATCTGAACTGAGCTAGAGCATACCTAAACTTTTTGAAACTGATGCAGCCAATATACGATTCCTTTGAAAGGGAAGTCTTGAAACAGGAATAGATAAACGTTTTGGCGCCTATTTGAAGAGAACTTCGCCAATCTTGTTCATTAATTAACCTTAAGCGGGAGGTGAATTCAGACAAAAAGGAGACGGGGTTGAGGACGAACTGCTGCTCCCAGATATACCCAAAACCTAAGCTAAACAACAAATGTTTACATTTAGAAGCCCAGTTAACCTTTCCAGCATTAGAAGCTTGTACCGACATATTATAACACTTTTTTGGATTACGATAATTAGACATAGACAATAAATTTAACCAATGTTTGATAATCCTTTTATAAACCATGATATGCAAAGGGAACCGGCCACACTCGCCCCGAGCGACATTATTAGATGTTGATAATTTTACTCCAAGAAACCTTTTACATGCCAATGTATGGACTGACTCGATATAATCATTCTGATGGAATCCCCATATTTCCGCAGCATAGAGAAGAATAGGAGCAATTTTCATGTCAAAAATACGGAAATATACGTCGTAAGGAACCTCTTTGATGTTTCTTAGACAACTAAAGATTGCAAATAGAGCCTTCTTTCATTGCAATGAAGCATTCATACAATGGCTGGACCAAGACAGACTTCTAGTAAATGTAACACCAAGATATTTATAGGAGTTAACACAATCAAGCCTCTTACCATTATAGAACCATTTTTCATTTCGAGATAAGGATCCACCTCTTTTAAAGACGACGACTCTTGTTTTATCTAAGTTAACCTCCATACCATATTCGACACAGAATCTTTCCAAAGCATTAATACGTCTCTGAAGCCCAACGACAGAATCCGAAAGTAATATAATATCATCTGCGAAAAGCAGCAAGAATAATTGTGTTGTATCAGGATGTAGTTGTATACCTGGCCCGGAATTTTGCTCTATTTCTATAGCCAACTCATTAATGAAAATAGAAAAAAGAAGTGGACTGAGGACACAACCTTGGCGGACACCGACGGAACAAGGGAAACTATCAGACAGAGAATTATTATATTTAACACAAGCTTTAACCGATTTATATATAGACTGTACAGATCCAACCATTTTTGAAGAAACACCCTTCTCTTTCAAAACTGACCATAGCTTCATATGTCTAACGCTATCGAATGCTTTTGCAAAATCAACGAAACGACCATAAATCTTTATTCTACTCCTCCCGAGATACCTTTCAATAACTGACTGGAGAACAAAAATGTTGTCAATAGTCGAGTACTCGTGACGAAAACCAGCTTGAGACTCTACAATCTTACCATAAACATCACACCAGTAGGTCAACCTGTTATTGATAATAGAAGTATATAATTTACCCATAACACTCAGCAAGGATATACCTCTATAATTTGAGGGGGAGTTAATGCTACCACTTTTATGTAAAGGAATAATAACACCAACACACCAGGGTTCCGGAAAGTATGCATTGTCAAACATTATGTTAAAGAGAATGGTGAGGTAAGGTATTAAAATGTCAGAAGCATATTTAAAAAATTCAGCAATTAATAGGTCAGAACAAGCAGATTTTCCACTCTTTAGTCGTGTTATTGCAGCTAAAAGTTCATCTTGAGTTATTGGTGAGTCTAATATGAAACATGTCATGTCATCAACGTTATCTGGGTCATGCACGTGCGAATTAGGATTGGGCGGCACATCACGTGATACAAACAGTCCTTTGAAATGATCAGTCCATTGTTCCATAGAAATATCAGGCACTCTGTTGATGCCAGTCTTAGAGAGACCTCTAAGTGTTAACCAAAAGGTCTTATTGTCTGTGGCACATGATGCAATTTTATAACTTATATTATCAAAATAATGTGTCTTTTTTTCACGTAGTAGACTAGTGTATCTATTCCTTAATGAAATATAATTATCTTAATTCATAACACTTTTACACTGACGGAATACTCTGAGTAGGCGTTCCCTCTCGCGTCTGTAGTAGTGGCACTCAGAGTCGAACCACGGCTCAGAGTTAGTGTTCCGAGGCCTCGTATAGCGCTTCATACCCTGTGCTGCACCACACACAGCTTCGGTAAACTGCGTGACAGCATCGTCGATATCTTCTGGCAGCAGTGTACAACGTTCGAGGATGTCAACAACATCTGGAGTCTGCAGGTTGGTTCTGAAGTCAGAAAGCTTGTCGATGTCCCAGACATAACGGTAGCTCTCACGATCTGCACGTGCTGCATCATCCGTCTCGGCGACGCTAACCTGGTCAATAAACAATTATAAAACTGTGTTCTTCAATTGGATTTGTTAATGAAATATTCATTATTTCAGTGTTTCCAGCCTAAAAGAGTTTGGTTTGATAACAATTTCTTACTATATAGTTGAATAGTAGTTGGGAGGAAAACAATGTGAATGCTGTTTTACAGATGCATATTTTAAAGACAAGTGTAATAGTCCGAGAATTATATCGTCTAAATACTGTACACTGTTTTTGAATTATGCATAGATATAATTTCTACTTTATGATCATTCAGTAAATTATTAGAACATTTTCGTTTCTAACATAAATGAATTATTAAACATGACAAAATATGTGTGTATATATGCCCTGTTGCTAGCTACGATAAGTATCATATGGAATAGAGTATGTATATTCCCATGCCATTAAATTGTAATTTAATTTATATTGGGAGAATTAACTCTCACAGCAAATGCAGTATTTACAAAGAAAAATCATGGCAAAAGTAAGTGCTTTATAATCGATCCCTAATTTTTATTTAATGATAACAAGGTTAACTTCTTTTGTAAGTTGAGTTATAGATTGACAAGGAAACTAGTTCTTACTACAGAATACTACCAAAACAAATCCCACTGAGAAGGTTTTCAATAACAGGTCTGTCACATCAAAGACACTTTCTTGCAACTTCTGTGATTACAATTCTTGTTGGCAGTCGCTTCTGTAAATACATTTTTTGACATTTGCGTAGGTGGTAATTTAACATTAACACTGTAGTGTTGTGAACTTATTAGTATTTTGATTTTAGAACATGAAATGGATACTGTGTTGCTATTTACTGAAGAAACAATGATACCTATTATCATGCTTACCATGAAGTCAAACCTCAAACAGAAAACCGTAAATATACCACATAACATCAAGTCAAGATAGATATAGAACACATGACAACAGTCAACTTTTAACAAGACAAACCGTAAATGTCTTTTAAGACATCGAAAATAAGTGGGAGTTACAAACGTTGAAATATAAGAAGTGTGAGAGTATCTTTCATCGTTGCATCATGGGACAATAATTTTCAAATTAAAATTCATAGTAAATTAACCCTTGGAATAACTGTATTTCTAATCTTTTACATTCATACCAATTCGTCTTACTCTTTTCTCAAAGGACCTTAAAAAACAAAATTACTGTCGTATTCAAGGACAGATGCCAGTTTTCAATTAATCTAACAGAGACATTCTCAAACAAATAAAGGACGGGAACACAGGGAAAACATGTTCTGTACAGTATATAAATGATGAGCATGCTCTTTACTGCATAAACCCTCAAACATGAAGATTTGGTCAGGATATGACAAGACCCAACGCACGTAAGTATGCGCATACATACGCACAACAGTACCAAACCCTCATCACAAGGGCATAGTAAAGGGCAAAAAAGCTTGCTTGTTTGCTTGCTTGCTTGCTTCGCTAAGCTTAGCTAAGCTGAGCTAATTTTATGTGGCTTTTTTTGTATTGTACCTGAAGTCAATTTGACACGATTGTGTGTGAGATCGTATGACACAATTGTTAATTTGCCTGTCGCACTATTTCAACTATTTAACATGGGTTCCCTCTCACATGGATACTGTCCACATTGTGATGTTTCATTTTGTTGCAAAATTGCAGAAGGAAAAAAGATCGCAAACAACACATTTTGCTGCAAAAGGAACATAGCACCTTAAACGTTTCTCCTACATTTTTTGACTCCAAACAAGCTAACTGTTACTTTTTAAGGCCTCACACGCTCACATACATTGTTTCTCCTTTCTCTTTGATTTCACAATGTTAAGGATACTGCTTTCAATGACAACAGACAACTCATGATGGGCTGAATCATTTTATCGTTGCTTGCGACTATATTTATAATTATTATTCTAATCTTTCCATAACTTTCCGTGTTTAGAGGTAACGTCTGTCGGGAGGACCTTTGTGTTTATTTTACTTCTTGTATGGTATTCTGAATTTAAAAAAAATATATACAGCTTACATTGTACATCAACATTATAACTTACTTGGTCAATGATAGGCATATTTTGACAAAATTTTCTAAATTTTTAGATTAATTTGAAGATAAACCAAATTCTTTGAAAAATGTCCAAAGTCTCATCCTTAAGGAACATGGATTTTAACATTAACATATTTGATTGTACTGAAATTTAAGTGAACATTCTTTATAAAACCATGACGAAAATCAAAAAGAATTACTCAATGTCTATGTTTAAGACAATGACAAATAAAGTCGCAAGATTGCCTTTGCATACATTTCTTGGGTTTTCATACTAAGTAGCAACAACATTTTATTGTTTATAAGATGCATTACTTCCACATTCCTACCCCTATCAGTTTGATTTATGAAATTTGTTTATATACTACAATTTGCTAGAGGTTTAAGCAGTGGCTAGATGCTACATGTATCTGTCCCCAGAGATATGTGTATTTTGATGAAAAAATACCAGTAATACATTTTGACAATCTCTTCTCCGAATAGAAAATTTATCATGGCGTGTTTCTCTTCCAATAATCCATATTAGTTTAGGTTACAAGTTAATGTTTCAAACATAATATTCATCAGTGTTTGATACAATACACTTCAGAGTTTTTTTAAGAACTTGTCAAGGCGAAATTGGTGTTGTTAACAATACTGTCTGCAATCTGAATCAGAAAAGCGTAAGATTAAAATGGTTGTAAAAACATACATACAGCAACAACACCATTGTCAATACGTTGTGAGTGCATCATGAGATTATTGGAACAAGGTAGGGACGTTTTCCCTGGAAATGCAGAGAAAATAGTTTAAAAGCTATATAGCCATCATCATATTAACAAAATCGTTTGCTGTCTAAATTATGATAAACTTAAAGCTTAGGCCATGCCATATGGTCAAATTCGGATTCATTAAAACGGGATTTCAATTTGACAATTACTTTTACTTATATATGCTTTTTTTTTTAAAAACGCTTAATTTAGCCCCGAAGGCCAGAATGAAAATCTGCCGGAATGTGGTCCCTGAAGCGATGACTCCTGTGACGTCACTGGAGAAGTCTCATTATCGGCGATAGTCATAGTTAAACGTAATTTTGCAACATTTTGATTGTAAATTTCACAAACAAATATTCAATAAAACAACTAAATTTTTCCATATATCAAATGTTTAGATATCCAACTAGGTAATTCCGCAGATGACACTTACATAATTATTGCATAGACATGTACTTTCGACGATTTTGATTTAAACACCTCATAAATTAATCTAGCGGGAGTGATAATCATCATAAATTAATTAATGAGGCTGCACGGAGCGGGTCTCAGTTAATCCCGCCACGTCTCAAGGATTGCCATCAAAGCGGATCGCTGCGCTGAATGAGGCATTGGTTAAATGGGTAAATTAAAATTATTAGTGTTAATTATCTAGTGCAAGGGTATATTGTCTCGATTTTATGCTCAATTGGCTCCGATATATAATGTATGTAGAGGTAATAATATGTTATTCTTGAGAAAATTGCATTACATGGGAACTTTGATATATATATATATATATATATATATTAGCACAGCAAGAGAGAAGTGTTCTGAAACAGAATAATCCATATAATCTGACAAGTTACTCAGCTTTCTTTCATAAAGGCTTGAAGAAAACATTACTTAAGTACATTACAGGTATATTACAAATATTTGTTATACTAAAAGGATAAGTGCGTTCCATAACATTCGTGATACAATACAAAATCAAAATAAGCATTAGTGACATTGCCATATCCGTGAGGCAACACTTAATTACTCAATTTTCCTGTCGAATTCTGTAGAAGGAAATTGGTTTCGGAAATCACATCCTCTCCTTAAAAAATCTGATTATCGAATTTCACTTTTTGTTGATATTGGGTCTAATGTGGTTTGAAAGGCGAGGTTAACTAATCTTACTTTTTACTGAATCAATTAGGGAAAGGAAACGAGATTATCCAAGCACGTTGAGTTCTCATATCAGTAGTTTGTGTTCACTGGTAATCATTCCGTTAACTTTGCTATCAATGATGAAATATAATGATATATAAGTCAAATTATCGTAGTCTCACATTTGAACATTTATTTCATCAGATCTTTTAAAAATAGTTTTTCAAGCAAATATCGGAGCTTGTCATCGAAGTCAATCATATGCCTAATCAATAACTACATGTATTTACCCGTTCACATTTGTTTTGCAAATTCTCATGGTATACCAAATTTGTGTTTTTTATTCTCCTCAGGTTTTTCGTGCTGTGCTTTAAATTATTTATGTAATCCATGTTGGTATACCCTACGCTCTATTTAAGTTTACACACCGAAGGATACCATAAGTTACAGCAGGAAATTCGGAAGATTAAGCTGGTGATGTTTTAAAGGGAATGTAGCAAATTTCAAATTTCGCATTTATAATGATAGTTTATGTCATTTATATTTACTTTAGAGAGTAAAATATCTTATTACACAAACCAATTGTGGTAATATCAGTGTTGCATATAAAGCAAAAAATGCATGACGGCCATTTTAATGTGAACACATTTTGTTATTTCGAATTACAAAAATAATTCCCATGGCTTTACCGAACCATGTACACTTATTTTTTTAATTGATTTTCCGAAGAGAGAAGTTGTTTTACTATTGGTGACATTATTATCCAAATAAATTTTATCAACTTATTGGAGCGAAAAATACGTGCTACTGCCCCTTAAAGTCTGTCAGATATACATGTAGGTTCAGTTATTTCACAGATCCGGAAGAAACATGTATTTGAGTATGTACATGTATTAGGTTAGCTGCCAAAAAATCGAGTCTGTTGTTGGCATGAAGGTGTCTGTTCTCAATCAGTGGAATGCTTTTGAAGTATATGCTCCTTATTTCTTCTCTTACCATCTCTAATGCAAACACAGATATATATGTGAGTGTTAATTTTGTACTGCTTTTACTTTTTGTAAGGATATATTTGTTATAGCGTATACAATAAGCATTGTATTATGAATTATCACAGTAGGTTTAAATACTCCTGATCAAATGATAAGACTCTATCAGAAACAGAATAATAATGTTTATGTACAGTTAACGCCTGTAACTAGTTAAGTAAAGCCACCAAGTGTAAATCCTGTTCATATACAGATGACCCAGAACCCATACACTGGCGCAACTAATACATTTAATAACAGGCATGTTTTGGTAGGAAATAGCAACTGATTTGATATACGATTTGATATTTGCTAATGCAAGCTTAAGAAAGGTGTAAGGCATTTCTTATATCAAGTCCCAATCACTTTATGTAGCTTTGTCCTAGACTGTGTGAAATACCGGGGATGTTGCTCATGAGTGTTTGTTAATCACCCGGAAGACCGGAGTTCGATTCCCGGTCGCGTCATACATTAGCAAAATACGAAAAACGATGGGAGTTGTTGCGTCCTTGCTTGACACTAAGCATTATAAGGACAGCAACACGTTTGAACTAGCGCTGTACAGTGGCTGCCGGGTGCAAAATGCACAAAACAAATTTCCTATGTGCGATGTATTGAGGATAATAAAGATTTATTATTATTATCAATAGAGACGTCAATCGGTGTTTTTAGCTGCTATTGAAACTTGTGTTCTCTTATTTCATCATTCTGCTTAAAAACTATGAAATATCCCCTCAGTATTGAGATATTGCAAGTGTGTAAAATGTTCACAAATGTAACTAACTTGTCAGAGATGACGATGTATACGACTTTTTTTACTTGGAAATAACACTTCTGGATTGCAGAAATAATTGCATTCTCAATGTCTTGCTGTCGGGAAGTGCCATTTTATTACAGACGCCTACATTACGTAGAAGCTGAGACCCCATCTTCACAATAAAAACTGCTTGCACCTACCAAGGACTCCACTCCACTGACTTTTAAATTTATGTATACATGTCTCTATTCTATATTACATACCATACCTTATATTTACAAATATGGTTGTAGGTCAGATATGTTCCTGAAAGCTAGTATTAAGCGATTTTGGTTGCAGTCCCCTGTAGGGATCAGCAACCATATTTATTTACAGCAATTCATCATTATTCCTACATGTACCTTTGAAAATTATAATTTGGCTGCAGATAATAAATAGTGTTTGATTGCATTTCATATGACACTAATATCACATGCTGTTTGTTCATGTTTACACTAGGGGGTTCAAATCAGAATTGTATCCGTAGTTCGGTTAGACGTTTGATACAAACCTTCGAACCATGAATTAAAGTACTTTAATTATCTTTCATCTGAAGTATGTTGAACTTGTTGAGGCACATGAGAGACGTATTATTCTTGGCGGAACTACGAGTCTGATCTAAAGCAAGACTAAACATCTATTTTTACACTGTAACATATATATTTTGTATTTGAATTTTTGTTTACTGAAAAACAGCCCTTAAAATTTGAATTCATAAAAATTAGAAGCATATTGGAATGGCAGAGTTTATCGGTAATTCCCAAATGCTTGGGCAGTTTCCATTCATCATTATCTGTTCTTGTGTCAGCACATGTTAAATACCTAGAATGGTAAATACAGAGAGAAAAAAAGCTTGTGAGTAAGCAGAATATTGGAGTGTACGTTGACTGACTCAGGTTAGACCAGGGTAATAATGTGACAACCATGCGCTTTGAGCATACCTTTATGGCGTGGATACTGCGCAATATTAATGCCACTATTATTATTATTATTATTAGTCAGGAGAAGTTTTGAAGACCACTGAAAAAGTCTCAGCCATCATTGGTTTTATTCAATGAAATCGTTCATTTCTGCAATCCAATTGCGAACGTCCACAGCATAGCCTCTCTCGGGACTCGATAAAAACACCCTGTTTCAAATTCCATAATGTTGCACTTTAAGGATTAGAGTAACATGTTCTTACCTTAACTGCACTGAGAACCACAATATGAGTTCCGCATCGGAAGTGCATCCGATTCTAGTTGGATCTGGTAATCAACATATTTATCAGTGAGCACTTTCTCAATTTAGAGCTAGTCATCGTCGATATTCAACTTGATTGAAGGAAGAAAGTAAAATGGCTTTCAATGTAAGTAAAATAGCATGCTAATTAAATAGTTTATGTATTTAATATGACTATTACATGAAGGAATTTAAGAAACATTTACTGGACTGAAAACTATATATAAATCTTATATATGTAATGGATTCGGATAACTATAAACGCATGTCATTGGACTTACTTCTTGATGAAGATACGTATATTCCATGTAGTGAAAAAGAATCAAATAGTGTACTCCGGAATTTGAAAAATCTAGTAAACAGATACTCGGAAAACCGCACTCAAAAGGAACTAGAATATATAACTTGTTTCGACTGTTAATCTAGTAATTTCTACGGGTTACCGAAAATTCATAAAAGCAAGGACATTATTGAAAAGTGTGAAACATGTCAAAACGGCTACATTGAAATGGAGCATCCGGAAGAATACAACAATTGAGACCTATAACAGCGGGACCAATTTGTGCAACACACAGATTTCATGGATATTTTGTTAAAACCTTTGTATCAAGTGTTAAAAGTTTCACACGTGATACTATGCATTTCCTTTCAACACTACCAGAAATGATACCAGACAAATGTAGACTTGTTACTTTTGATGTGAAAAATCTTTACTCTAATATTCCACATTGTCTCGGACTGGAAGCACTAGAATATTGGTTAGACCGATGTGAGGCACTTATTCCTGAGAGATTTTCAAAGTCATTTATTTTGGAAAGTGTGGAATTTATTCTGAAAAACAATACATTCTATTTTGACGGAAATTATTACAGACAAATCAAAGGAACGGCAATGGGTACAAAAATGGTGCCGACATATGCAACCCTCGTTTTAGGTTATTTGGAAGAAAAACTTGAACAACAAGTTTGTGTGGTTTTTGGAGAGGATGTCGCACTTTATGTTCAAGAAAATTGGAGAAGATTCTTAGATGACTGTTTTTTTATATGGCCTTTTACTGAAGATATGCTCAAAAGATTCCACGACCTTTTAAATAATATGAACGACAATCTAACTTTCACTATGGATGCAAACAATTATGAAATAGCTTTTCTGGACACTCTGGTAATGAAATCAGGCACCAAATTGGAAACGGACATTTATTACAAGCCCACGGATACAAAACAGTATTTAAACTTTAGGTCGTGTCAACCCAGTCACACGAAAAGGAGCCTCCCATACAATTTGGCAAGAAGGATTTGCACGATTGTATCCAACAAAAATACGCGTAATAAAAGACTTGATGAATTGAAGATTTGTTTAGGCTTACGGGAAAATCCAAAAACTTTAATTGAAGATGGAATTAAAAAGGCTTTGGAATTGAATAGACTAGATCTTTTAACAGCGAGGAAACACAACAATGAAGAAAAAGTTATTGCTTTTGTGTCAACATATAACCCCCGAAATCCTAATATTTATCAAAATATCCAATCAAATATGTGTATCCTTGACCAAGATGTGAAAATGAAATCAATTTTGGAGTCAAGAAGAATTATAAACAGTAAACGGCAAAGTAAAAACCTAAAAAATATTCTAACAAAAGCTAAATTTGTTTCGAATGTACAAAATATTTCCATTCCAACTGTGAGAAAGTGCAAAAGAGGCAATTGTGGTACATGCTCGTATCTATTGGAAGGAAATGCAGTGAATTTTAAGGGGAAAGGAGATTTCCGAGTTAAACATAATTTTGATTGTGCATCAAAAAACATTTTATATGTTATAACATGTACAGGTTGTAAAGAACAGTATATCGGACAAACTGAAAATATACGAGCCCGTGTTCGAGTCCACAAACAGCAAATAAAGTGTCCAGAGGTGCGCTGTATCCCTCTCAGTGAACATTTGGACGTGTGTGCAAAAGGAACAGAAATACAAGTTAGCATTTTCCCATTCTATCAAATGGAAAACTCAAATAAAGTCAAAAGAGTTTTAAAAGAAGAATATTTCATAAAGAAATACCACCCAAAATTGAATACTATTAAATTCTGACGCATAATTTCATGAATGTACATTGTCCCTACTATGACGTCATACTATATAGACTATGACGTCATAACCTTCTGTATAACGAATCATTCTCCCTGAAGATGAAATGAAACCGGTAGGAGAAAGAAACTCGGTGTTATGTTTTTAATTTTTTGATAATTTGAAGCAGCCATACCCCTGGACGTTTGACTTTTTGTACATATATATATATATATATTCTCAATATTTAAAATTTTTACATTTCATATCATAATACATATCAGATAAAATTTATTGCCTAAAAATAATAAACAATACCGTTTGTTTTAAGTTTTACTGATATGAATAGATATGTTTAGTCCACTGATTTTGCACAATGGTTGTATTGAGTACATAATTATGTTTTGATTATGTTTTTCCTTTAATGTTTGAAAAACACCGGTTGATACTCTGAACTTGTAGATCGAGTTGTTTCCCTCCAGGGTTGTTTTTCATTTTGACAAACACAATCACATCTGATAGTCCTTGAAAAACTCGTCACAGGAGAGAAAGTGCTCTTGACATGCGTCTCTTCCAATAAGGCGTATGTTCTATAGAGTATAAGTTTTTTTTATTGTGGATATTATTATTATAGAAGTACAATCCAGATCTGAAGATAAACACTTATTTTTTGGTGTAAATGGTACTTACTTCTTAACACTGCCGAGACTGTAACAGAGCATCCACAAAAGCGTTGTAATCAATATATCATTATCGAATTCGCGACAGGAATACAAATTCTGGTCAGAAAAAAAAAAAGAATTAAAAGACGTTTAAGATTTAAAATACGTTGTGAATATCAACATCCGTGCGGGAATAAATATTTCAGCAACTATAAAATATAAGTTTTATCTTTCCTTGCAATTACATTTTGTATATATATTAAACTATTTAGGTTTCCAAGCTAATGAACATAACATATACATACATAAAAAAATACATAAATGTTGCATCTACTATAAAATACAGCACTGAAGTATGTTCAAAGCACATATTAGGTCAACTGTCTCTATACATATATCTATACCAACTTAGTTCAAAGTTCAGAAAATTTTGATATATTTGTGAAAAGAATGACAATAAAGAGTAAATAACTAACATTGACATCACATATCCATATTTTAAGGAACTATCTCATACGTATCTCATAAATGAGAATCAAAGTCGGAATCAGAAATAATGTTCAGACTGCGATCACACACATTCCGAGTACAACAGCCATACACTCCATAGCTGCATGTGCTACCCTGATGCTGTGAAGCATCTTCATCATGTTTTGTCAGCTGTTCTGCAGACACAGACTATTATCCCTCTAGACAGCTTGGGATAGAGTTTCCCTACCTCTCAGTGGCCCTTAAACACGACCAGTTATAAAAACATGATCTATTTAATCAACAGGATAACCTTACAATACGTGTTTGTGTTATCTGATTTATCAGACTAACACAATAATATGAGAACATAATTCAATATAGCACTAAGAGTCCAAATATTTATCATCTTGTCATTGTATACGGACTACAGCAGACTGATTCCTTACCTCGCTTTATAGCACATTAATGCATGAGACGTTATGGGGAAAATGCTCAAGAAGTATTTAAGTATCATTCCATATACTATTTCTTTTCACGCAGCGTTAAACATTACCATTATATGTTCTTTGTCAAGTTATATATTTAAAAATGGAAATTTGAAGCAAATCCGTTCAATGTATGATACAGCTTGGCAACAACCCAGGGCTCTCAAACTGAATCTGACTGCGTCCCGCCCACACGAATACGGAACAAGATGCCATGCATACGCTCCTGGGTCTTACGGCAGCATATTTGCTTTTGACCACACCCTTCAGATACTTGCCATAGTACGGATACACATATTATTTATGGTTATTCAATCTGTAAATATATTCAAAGACTCAGAAGCATTTATTTTCAACAAAAGTTGAATATACCTAAACTTAGAATGACTTAAACGGGGATAATGTGAAATACTTGTTATAAAGTACAAAACAAACCTTTTTGCACCAGCTGTACTTGTTCCAAAACGTATGTTCTTGAAAATAGATTTAGAATACTTATCATATACTAGATGACCCTCTCTCCTGACAATGCACTTTTCATCAGGTCCTGTCATTTTTGTTTAACAGAATCAATTTCAAAATGATTAGTGATTAGTATGTCTTCATATTCCTTTCATACAATTTTCTTTCAATGCTAAAAAGTACACACATGTTTAGCTACATTGATGTTCTCTCGTTTGCTGCATCTGTAAGATTGATATTTCGGCAGATTGCTTTCTACACAGGAAAATAAAGGCATGCACAATTATTTATTCGCACAATACATCATCTGGTGTGCTCTTTTAAACAAACAAAGAAGACTTCAAAGCAACCTGAAATTGACTTTTATTTAAGTTTAGGAGGGAAGAGTCTACGTGACATAAGTTAGCATTTGATCGATTTCTTTTTATCATTAAGGATGAAAAGGACTGGAAGAGACAGAATGAATATATGCACTTTACATTAACTAGATGGATAGTTGATAAACACAAAAAGTGAAAATCACCTTTCCTTTGAAGTGATTGTCTTCTAGTTTGTGAACTCTCTGAACTGAGGCGGTATTTTTTCTTAGGAGATAAGTGTATGATTTTATGGACACTTTAAAAAAAAGTAATTTTGTCATAAATATAACATTACCATTCACAAGTTAAAAAACATGTTTCTTTATACAAGCTTTATGCGTCCGTTACTTGGTCTCATCGTTGTCATATAAATTATTGTATATGTACATATATCCATATGTATATATTATCTATACATTTTTTCTATTTAGTAAGTGTAATATTATATTTATGATACATGTACATAATTAACTAGTGAATATATTTGAACAGTAAGCATTGATCTCAGAAAGATCAAACATGATGACATCACCTGCATTACAGAACCTACAGTATCACCTATCTGACGTCATGCAACCCCATAATCTTTTTAGCAATGTAATGGCATTGTGAGGTCAATACCTGGAACTTTGGAAAAATCGCGAGGTAAAGAGAACTTTATTGGTGATTTGTTTTATTTCTTTTTAACAGAATTACAAGTCCCTAAAATAATATTTAGGAACAAACAGTTTGAAACTGAATTACATGTACACGTGTGGTGGTTAATGACAGATTAGGAGTTTTGAAAATGGTGGGATCACTCAATACAATATTTTTTCCTTTAGTGATTGCTTTACAAACTTTTAGGAATGATAAAACCAATCGTCCGAATATATAGGATGGTCGATAATTTGAAGCATATTTATGGCCATACTTGGCCGTTTAGCTTCAAGGTGAACAACATTATTCAAATATCAACTCAGTTTAATCAAATAACTAACTAACTTGATTTAACTGAGATTGAGTGGGTAAGTACACGTTATAGAAGCTGATATGACAACACAATTAGTCTTTTCAATGTTGTTCACTTTTCATTATACAACGTGTATATTTATTAATGTCATCAACGTTTTTTCATGAACATACCGTTTGCTTATTGCACCATTTATAATAAATTCAAAGTTTTTTTTGCATATTATACACAATTAAAAAAAGTTAAGCACCCCCAAATTAAAAGTTGTATACCATTTTGGATTTTATGATCATGTTATTCAATTCGATAGACAGGCCAACTATGGTATTCTGGATGGGAACTGGTGTGGTTTCTGTTATGGAACGGTTCTCACGAACGGAGCTATTGGCATGCATATCATGCAACCCATGATTTCAGCAAAATGCAGTTTCACCCTTCGACTTACCATGGCTAAATAAACGCCTTTTACGGCTTCAATGTCAGTTCAATACACAAACTTCATGAACAGTGCCACGAAGGAGATTGTCCGAGGCTACGAGATGGCAAATTATTGGATAGCATTTAGCAGGTTTCTCGTACAAGGAAATTGGGAGAAGAACTGGTTACCACTATTTGGTCATCAGTCGTTAAGTGAGGAAACATGCCCAAACTAACCATGTTCTCGATCGACCACGTTCCGGAAGGCCCCGAGCTACCACATTGCAAGAGGACAGGAACCTTTTGCGTCATCAACGACGTCAACCGTTTGCGTCAAGTACCGTCTTGAAACAAGCCTGGCTACCCTATAGACGTATCAGCAATCAGACAGTGAGGAACCGCCTCAAAGCAGCAGGTTTAAGGTCTCGACGTGTCATCAGATGCCAAACCTTACTAATCGTCATAAACGGGGTCGTAGGATGTGATGTGGTGACCGGCAGCGCTGGAACCTGAGGTCATGGAGACGTATCAACTGGTCAGACGAAAGTCGCTTCCTCCTCCATACGCTGACAGGCGAATCAGACTTTGGAGAGTCAAGAACAGTCGATACACACCAAGGAACATTCTCCCAAGGGTTCCATATGGTGGAGGATCCGTTATGGTGTGGGGTTGCTTTTCTTTTGATTGCAAGTTGGATTTGGTGACACTACAAGGCACACTTACCGGCGCCCGCTACATTGCAGAAGTGTTGGATCCAGTTGTGATTGACCATTTTGATGATCACAGAATGTTCACAAATGTAACTAACTTGTCAGAGATGACGATGTATACGACTTTTTTTACTTGGAAATAACACTTCTGGATTGCAGAAATAATTGCATTCTCAATGTCTTGCTGTCGGGAAGTGCCATTTTATTACAGACGCCTACATTACGTAGAAGCTGAGACCCAATCTTCACAATAAAAACTGCTTGCACCTACCAAGGACTCCACTCCACTGACTTTTAAATTTATGTATACATGTCTCTATTCTATATTACATACCATACCTTATATTTACAAATATGGTTGTAGGTCAGATATGTTCCTGAAAGCTAGTATTTAGGGATTTTGGTTGCAGTCCCCTGTAGGGATCAGCAACCATATTTATTTACAGCAATTCATCATTATTCCTACATGTACCTTTGAAACTAATAATTTGGCTGCAGATAATAAAAAGTGTTTGATTGCATTTCATATTACACTAATATCACATGCTGTTTGTTCATGTTTACACTAGGGGGTTCAAATCAGAATTGTATCCGTAGTTCGGTTAGACGTTTGATACAAACCTTCGAACCATGAATTAAAGTACTTTAATTATCTTTCATCTGAAGTATTTTGAACTTGTTGAGGCACGTATTATTCTTGGCGGAACTACGAGTCTGATCTAAAGCAAGACTAAACATCTATTTTTACACTGTAACATATATATTTTGTATTTGAATTTTTGTTTACTGAAAAACAGCCCTTAAAATTTGAATTTATAAAAAGTAGAAGCATATTGGAATGGCAGAGTTTATCGGTAATTCCCAAATGCTTGGGCAGTTTCCATTCATCCTTATCTGTTCTTGTGTCAGCACATGTTAAATACTTAGAATGGTAAATACAGAGGAGAAAAAAAGCTTGTGAGTAAGCAGAATATTGGAGTGTACATTGACTAGTCAGGAGAAGTTTTGAAAACCACTGAAAAAGTCTCAGCCATCATTGGTTTTATTCAATGAAATCGTTCATTCCTGCAATCTAATTGCGAACGTCCACAGCATAGCCCCTCTCGGGACTCGATACAAACACCCTGTTTCAAATTCCATAATGTTGCACTTTAAGGATTAGAGTAACATGTTCTTACCTTAACTGCACTGAGAACCACAATCTGAGTTCCGCATCGGAAGTGCATCCGATTCTAGTTGGATCTGGTAATCAACATATTTATCAGTGAGCACTTTCTCAATTTAGAGCTAGTCATCGTCGATTTGTGACCAACACATAAGAGTTATAAAGATGCAGATTATTTAGACTGCTTTGATTTTCGAGACACAAAAGCGTAAACACATAATCAACTTGATTGAAGGAAGAAAGTAAAATGGCTTTCAATGTAAGTAAAATAGCATGCTAATTAAATGGTTTATGTATTTGATATGACTATTACATGAAGGAATTTAAGAAACATTTACTGGACTGAAAACTATATATAAACCTTATATATATATCTACATAGGCATATATTGACACACACACACACATGTATATATATATACATTCTCAATATTTAAAAATTTTACATTTCATATCATAATACATATCAGATAAAATGTATTGCCTAAAAATAATAAACAATACCATTTGTTTTAAGTTTTACTGATATGAATAGATATGTTTAGTCAACTCATTTTGCACAATGGTTGTATTGAGTACATAATAATGTTTTGATTACGTTTTTCCTTTAATGTTTGAACAACACCGGTTGATACTCTGAACTTGTAGATCGAGTTGTTTCCCTCCAGGGTTGTTTTTCATTTTGACAAACACAATCACATCTGATAGTCCTTGAAAAACTCGTCACAGGAGAGAAAGTGCTCTTGACATGCGTGTCTTCCAATAAGGCGTATGTTCTATAGAGTATAAGTTTTTTTATTGTGGATATTATTATTCTAGAAGTACAATCCAGATCTGAAGATAAACACTTATTTTTTGGTGTAAATGGTACTTACTTCTTAACACTGTCGAGACTGTAACAGAGCATCCACAAAAGCGTTGTAATCAATATATCATTCTACCATGAAATTGCTGGATACTCGATTCTGATTGGTTCTCCAGCAAAATCAAACGTGATCAATTCTGGATTGAACCTCCTCTGATTTTAGCGCCGCTTCACCGCGTATTGACAAATCTACATTGTGACGTCACAATCTATCCGAACAAACGCCCGTGTGCTCTACTTGTGGAAATCAAAATAACTGATACAATCAAATTAATTTTTTCCTGTAGCGTGTTTTAGAGCTACATCAGATAGATTAGCAAGACAAACTGCGTCAGTATCAAGATCTATCCAAATAGCGACACTTGATGCAGTTGAGAAGGCGAGCAAACGCACTGTCATTGACGCAATGGTCAGCCGCTTCTGAAAACCGAGCGTAACGTTTTGATGTAAAATAAGAAATACATATGTCATATCATCTGCACACCTACGTCGATAACTAGAATGTGCATTCCTTACCCGAATGAGACAATTACCATCATCTGTAACAGTCCTCAAGCTCGTCATTCACAGCGACCGGCAAACGGTAACCATTTTGAACGTCGCGTGATATGTTTATGCGGGTTATTCCAATAATGCGAAATTCATTAAATACGAACCTTGATTTTGTGAGCGCGAATGTTGGGAAATCAAAATTAAAACTCCCGTAATAAATGACACATATATTAGATTTTTTAAAAATGTTTAAAGAGAACGTGTGGGGGGAAACTTTGTGTATAACGACAATAATTTTTGTACGAAATCGCTGCTGTTGTCACAAAGGATTTTTCGAACGTAATTCGGAGCTCGCGCCCTGCCGTCGTACTCACTGTCAGCATCCGCGTTCGGTTTCAATTTTAAATTTACTCGCTATCAATCCAGTATAACATGTCTCTGATTTTCAAACACAGTAGGTTTATCTCCTTATTATCGAATTCGCGACAGGAATACAAATTCTGGTTAGAAAAAAAAAATAAGAATTAAAAGACGTTTAAGATTTAAAATACGTTGTGAATATCAACATCCCTGCGGGAATAAATATTTCAGCAACTATAAAATATAAGTTTTATCTTTCCTTGCAATTACATTTTGTTTATATATTAAACTATTTAGGTTACCAAGCTAATGAACATAACATATACATACATAAAAAAAAACAAAAAAACATACATAAATGTTGCATCTACTATAAAATACAGCACTGAAGTATGTTCAAAGCACATATTAGGTCAACTGTCTCTATACATATATCTATACCAACAACTTAGTTCAAAGTTCAGAAAAGTGTGTTAATTTGTGAAAAAAATGACAATAAAGATTTAACCTAATTAGTTAAGAAATTAAAAAAAATCAGTTGGACAGTTGTTTCAAATAGTGTATGTAATTCAATGTAACATTTTTTTTGGAAGACAATATAATGTAAGTAATTCATCATAACTTCATAATGACTTCATAAAACACGATGAACAGTCATGGCCCGAGTGTTTATCAGGCAGATCACTAAGATAAGCGAGTTAGGGCTATAACTAGCCTGGTATTTCAGTATTCTTCTGTGTTCTTCTATTGCAATATACACAATCACTAGGAAAACATATTGTATATTTTAATGGGTTGGTTTTGTATGCGTTTGTTGTTATTCCCAGTACACATGATTGCAAGTACCTTCACTGAGTAAAAAAACTAACATTGACATCACATATCCATATTTTAAGGAACTATCTCATACATATCTCATAAATGAGAATCAAAGTCGGAATCAGAAATACTGTTCAGACTGCGATCACACACATTCCCAGTACAACAGCTATACACTCCATAGCTGCATGTGCTATCCTGATGCTGTGAAGCATCTTCATCATGTTTTGTCAGCTGTTCTGCAGACACAGACTATTATCCCTCTAGACAGCTTGGGGTAGAGTTTCCCTACCTCTCAGTGGCCTTAAACATAACCAGTTATAACAACATGATCCATTTAATCAACAGGATAACCTTACATTACGTGTTTGTGTTATCTGATGTATCAGACTAACACAATAATGTGAGAATATAATTCAATATATCACTAAGAGTCAAAATATTTATCATCTTGTCATTGTATACGGACTACAGCAGATTGATTCCTTACCTCGCTTTATAGCACATTAATGCATGAAACGTTATGGGGAAAATGCTGAAGAAGTATTTAAGTATCATTCCATATAATATTTATTGAAACTGAAACTGACTGCGTCCCGCCCACACGAATATGGAACAAGATGCCATTCATACGCTCCTGGGTCCTGGGTCCTGGGTCCTACGGCAGCATATATTTGCTTTTGACCACACTCTTGAGATACTTGCCATAGTACGGAAACACATATGATTTATGGTTATTCAATCTGTAAATATATTCAAAGATATGATTGACTCAGAAGCATTTATGTTCAACATAAGTTGAATATACCTAAACTTAGAATGCTGACTTAAACGGAGATAATGTGGAATACTTGTTATAAAGTGCAAAACAAACATTTTCGCACCAGCTGTATTTGTTCCAAAACGTATGTTCTTGAAAATAGATTTAGAATACTTATCATATACTAGATGACCCTCTCTCCTGACAATGTTCTTTTCATCAGGTCCAGTCATTTTTGTTTAACAGAGTCAATTTCGAAATGATTAGTGATTAGAATGTCTTCATATTCCTTTCATACAATTTTCTTTCAATGCTAAAAAGTACACACATGCTTAGCTACATTGATGTTCTCTCGTTTGCTGCATCTGAAAGATTGCTATTTCGGCAGATTGCTTTCTACACAGGAAAATAAAGGCATGTACAATGATTTATTCGCACAATACACCATCTGGTGGGCTCTTTTAAACAAACAAAGAAGACTTCAAAGCGTCCTGAAATTGACTTTTATTAAAGTTTAGGAGGGAAGAGTCTACGTGACATAAGTTAGCATTTGATCGATTTCTTTTTATCATTAAGGATGAAAAGGACTGGAAGAGACAGAATGAATATATGCACTTTACATCAACTAGATGGATAGTTGATAAACACAAAAAAGTGACAATCACCTTTCCTATGAAGTGATTGTCTTCAAGTTTGTGAACTCTCTGAAGTGAGGCGGTATTTTTTTTATCTTAGGAGATAAGTGTATGATTTTATGGACACTTTAAAAAAAGAAATTTTGTCATTAATATAACATTTCCATTCACAAGTTAAAAAAAACAGGTTTCTTTATACAAGCTTTATGCGTCCGTTACTTGGTCTGATCGTTGTTATATAAATTCCTTTATATGTATGTCCACATGTATATATTATCTATACATTTTTTCTATTTAGTAAGTGTAATATTTTATTTATGAAACATGTACATAATTATTCATTTGTCGGTAAACTAGTGAATATATTTGAACAGTAAGCATTGATCTCAGAAAGATCAAACATGATGACATCACCTGCATTACAGAACCTACAGTATCACCTATCTGACGTCATGCAACCCCATAATCTTTTTAGCAATGTAATGGCATTGTGAGGTCAATACCTGGAACTTTGGAAAAATCGCGAGGTAAAGAGAACTTTATTGGTGATTTGTTTTATTTCTTTTTAACAGAATTACAAGTCCCTAAAATAATATTTAGGAACAAACAGTTTGAAACTGATTTACATGTACACGTGTGGTGGTTAATGACAGATTAGGAGTTTTGAAAATGGTGGGATCACTCAATACAATATTTTTTCCTTTAGTGATTGCTTTACAAACTTTTAGGAATGATAAAACCAATCGTCCGAATATATAGGATGGTCGATAATTTGAAGCATATTTATGGCCATACTTGGCCGTTTAGCTTCAAGGTGAACAACATTATTCAAATATCAACTCAGTTTAATCGAATAACTAACTAACTTGATTTAACTGAGATTGAGTGGGTAAGTACACGTTATAGAAGCTGATATGACAACACAATTAGTCTTTTCAATTTTGTTCACTTTTCATTATACAACGTGTATATTTATTAATGTCATCAACGTTTTTTCATGAACATACCGTTTGCTTATTGCACCATTTATAATAAATTCAAAAGTTTTTTTTGCATATTATACACAATTAAAAAAAGTTAAGCACCCCCAAATTAAAAGTTGTATACCATTTTGGATTTTATGATCATGTTATTCAATTCGATAGACAGGCCTACTATGGTATTCTGGATGGGAACTGGTGTGGTTTCTGTTATGGAACGGTTCTCACGAACGGAGCTATTGGCATGCATATCATGCAACCCATGATTTCAGCAAAATGCAGTTTCACCCTTCGACTTACCATGGCTAAATAAACGCCTTTTACGGCTTCAATGTCAGTTCAATACACAAACTTCATGAACAGTGCCACGAAGGAGATGGTCCGAGGCTACGAGATGGCAAATTATTGGATAGCATTTAGCAGGTTTCTCGTACAAGGAAATTGGGAGAAGAACTGGTTACCACTATTTGGTCATCAGTCGTTAAGTGAGGAAACATGCCCAAACTAACCATCTTCTCGATCGACCACGTTCCGGAAGGCCCCGAGCTAATACATTGTAAGAGGACAGGAACATTTTGCGTCATCAACGACGTCAACCGTTTGCGTCAAGTACCGTCTTGAAACAAGCCTGGCTACCCTATAGACGTATCAGCAATCAGACAGTGAGGAACCGCCTCAAAGCAGCAGGTTTAAGGTCTCGACGTGTCATCAGATGCCAAACCTTACTAATCGTCATAAACGGGGTCGTAGGATGTGATGTGGTGACCGGCAGCGTTGGAACCTGAGGTCATGGAGACGTATCCACTGGTCAGACGAAAGTCGCTTCCTCCTCCATACCGTTGACAGGCGAATCAGACTTTGGAGAGTCAAGAACAGTCGATACACACCAAGGAACATTCTTCCAAGGGTTCCATATGGTGGAGGATCCGTTATGGTGTGGGGTTGCTTTTCTTTTGATTACAAGTTGGATTTGGTGACACTACAAGGCACACTTACCGGCGCCCGCTACATTGCAGAAGTGTTGGATCCAGTTGTGATTGACCATTTTGATGATCACAGACTTGCACCTCGACCCCTGTTCATGGATGATAATGCTCGGCCTCACCGTCAATATCTGGAGAACAATGCTGTTTCTCGTATCTCCTGGCCAGCATTGTCTCCAGATTTGAATCCCATCGAGCATGTCTTGGACATGATTGGTCGACGTCTACAGAGAAGGAACCCTGCTCCACACAATCTAAGACAACTGGAGGCCGCACTTCACGATGAGTGGCAGCAAATCCCCATAGAAGAATTAAAGAACCTTGTCAGGGGTATGCCCAGAAGACTGGCAGCAGTACTTCAGGCACGCGGTGGCAGCACACGGTATTGACACTAAATCGTTCCTAAGACAATGGCACGGGTTATTCAGTATGATTTCTTCATCATGTTCAGCCGTCAAACTTGAAATGAGAATACATTTACGAGTCTGTGTTTTTCACCATTTTCCAGTCAATTTTTTTTTCCTGTTTTTGGTCATTTGAAATCTCTGAAACATACCCCTTAAAAAAAAAAAGAAGGGGGTGCTTAACTTTTTTTACTGTGTTTATTAATAATAAATTAATAATAATAACTATTTCTGTCCTTGTCTGAACTAATATCATTGGAAGAATGATCAAACAATATTATAGTTATTTAGAACATTCAACAAACATATTTCAGAGAGCATAGATTTGTAATGTCAAAATCGATAGATCTTTTATTATAAATTTAAAAGATCAGAGCATAGTATTCTATGTGATTGATCATGTCAGTGAATGATGTGTCGACATTATTTGATGTGATAAATTCCCTGTTAGTTCTCCTTTTAATTTGATTGTTTTTGAAAGACGTAATGTATTAGAATGAAATAAAACGAAACAACTTTGCTTTTCAAAGTCAACCACACGAAAGTCACCAAATTAATGACACTGTACAGGCATTGTACAGGTGTTTATGAGAGAAGTGCTCATTTTCGATAGAAAGTTCGCTGCAGTTTCCTGACATGTAATGAATCAATATATTAATAATAGACGAGGGTGCTTGGCAACATTGGAAAGCAGGATTTAAATAGAAATATTGATCACCGGATATGCAATCGGATCAGCTGGATACCAATTCATCCAATTGTTTGAATTGCATGTTCATTAGCTTTATCATAACGTTTGTAATGGAGGAAACGTTGGTCTCAAATTGTAATATACAGCAGAGGATTAGTTAATAACCAAATTATTCTTATTTCGAAATGGCAGTCAGTAGCTCTGTTATCCTCATGTGTAAAAACCACTGATTGGCTTTATTCCAGGGAATGGTATTTCCCTTTGAGCACCGTATTCTGACAGTTAACTATTTGTAATGCTAAATCGGTGATTGGAACCAGTGTTTCATCGGTTTATTATTTTGATAGAGGTCATTCCATTCGCTGCCAATTCCAATATTAAAAAAACCCATCATATTTACAAGAAAAGGTAATATTATTTATGTTTTTAACAAAAACATTGTATAGCATATGTTTGTAGTGTGTGTCTTCTCCTTTATGTTCTGTATCTGAACTTGTTGAACTCCAATAGACTGATGACGCTTTGATATCCATTCTGCAGTTGCAGTCCAAACAATCAATAGAGTAATCGTGGTGTTTAGGGTCTAACGGTCTTTTAATAGAGACAGAGTGGCACTGCTCTTTTCAATGAAAAGTTTTTTCGGAAATTTGCGAATCACTATTGCTAACACATTTTGTTCCTTTCTGCAGTATTCTCAGTGTTCCTTTAAAGTGTGTGTAATCTCTGTGTAGATAACTAATAAACAAAATAAAAAACTATGTTTACATACATAGTATCCCGCAGTTTTATCACCAGTAAAAGTTGTCTGATAAAAATGTAGACAACATATCATAAATAGTCAGCGACTGTGTGATATTCACAGAAGCATTTTTTAAGAGTTTAATCAAGCAAGTTTCATTCATAACGTTTCACTACGGATATAATTCTGCTAATTAAGTCTCCAAGTATTGTTACGTTGAAAATAGTAAGTCAAAATTTTGGTTGTTGTAATGTGAGTAATTCCATTATTTCATGTCAATTATTTCTCCTATCCCATGGAGAGGTTTTTGCGGTCAATTTACGAGTTTGAAGAGCTATACAGTTATGATGTTAAAGTTACATATGGTGAAAATTAAACGGGTTTGCAGGGTTTGCGGAGAAATGTATGATTGATAAGTATGTGCGTTCATTTGTGAATGTCACCAATTCTTAGCGTAATTTACGACCTAATGTTGAATGGACCCTTAGATCGGCAAAATGGCTGCCCTTGCTCCTTTACTCTATGTTATATAGAGTGTAGTTTTTTTTACCTACGTTTTACCTACGTTTTAATTACGATATCGAGTTCCTGTCGTTTTATTTCAAGACCAATAATAAAAAATGGGTTTATGAAAATGTTTTTCCTGGGAGCATTATATTTGATCATTATTAACAATTTACCAAAATATGCAACACGTTTTAATTCTAATGGGTTCGGAAGAGTACCAATGTTTTATATCTCCTCTTCGATGCTTATGTTGATGTCAGTTTCCACAAATCGCTGTTAAATCTCATCAAGGCAATCGGCTTACAGGAAGATAAGTATTACTTGAAACAGAGAAAATAGTGTGCCAGGTGTCTTTTTGAGTTATGATATTGTATCCGTTGTCACTTTCAATACGGGGCAAAAACCGTGTCATTTATTTCTACTTATATTCATATATTCCAGAAGTTTTTGTTACTCATTATCAAGTCTGGAATACCAGACCTTTCAATAAATAGCCCTATTTTAGTCCAGCTGCCTCATAGACACTGACATAAGCGTCCAGATTGTTCCATACATTGTAAATTTGTTTACAGCAGTCTTATAATGACAAAACGTTAGGGGAAAACTCCTACAAGGGAAGGAAGCTAACTCCATGTAGTTGCTTGTAACAAATTTGTCCTTTCACTGTTATAAGTTCGACTTCAAATCCGGATTAAGCATACTTCAGTTTCAAAAACGCCTAAATGTGTTATGTAATATAATATATGTAAGAAAGTATAACATTATAACAGATTGAAATACAAATTTCATATCCAAAAGACGTATCCACAAGTATCCTCTCCGCAGAATTCCTACATGTACGCAACGACAATAAAGTTTTCTCGACACATAAATGTTATGAAGGCCATGAATTAGAAAACGTTTTGAAATGTTAAACTGGTATTAACACCGAAGCTAAAGCGAACCTTTAAATCGTCTATGAGTCAGTGTATTATATTTCTTATCAATTCAAATTTCGCAATTGAAGATAAATTTTAGTCCATATATTACATTACGTAAATTACAAATATGAAGTCTCATCTCCCCTGGGAAAGATATATCCAATGCCAACAAAATGATTTATCTCAAATACAATATTACACTTATTAAATTCTAAATGTCAACATAACTACCAATAATTTCAAAATTGCAATGTAACTATAGCCATGGTGGTTTAAAAACAATACGGTTTAAATTTATGATCAGTCTCCAATCTTTTTTCGCTGTTCTGGAAAAAGATCATTTTAACAAAGTGTTTGCATGAACATTCGGATTTCGAAGCTTAAGGCCATTTATCATCATCATTTAATTACATCGAGAGTATTTTTTCATGTTTTCAAATATTTAACAACTATGTTGTGCAACATACACAATAACATATACGGAACATTTCGCAAAGTAGTAATATAGTAGTTGAAGTAAAAATATACAAACGACGTCAATATAAAGTATTATCGCCCTTCAGCAAAACTTGAAGATATAAGGTAATATAGACCAATTTCCATGGTAATGTGATATTTTAAATTTATTTTATAACGAGTCTATCGAGCTACAGTGAAGCTATCTGTTATTTTCACTGTGACCAGTGACTGATATACCACTACTTAAAGGTTAACGTTCAAGAGTTTGATGTATAAACATTTCTTATTTACAACCTACATGTTCCAAACAGTTTCGAAAATCAATATGTCAGTTGTATTTTCCTGTTTCATTAAACTTAAAGTGTGTCTTTTGTTTTAAGTTTGAGTTTCGATATTAATTTTCTCACTTGACTAACTGGTAGAAACATGTTACATGATAACCACCCATTGTGTCGATGCGGATACAAATAAAACACTTCAATTCGCTGACACGATCAATTTGACATTATTTAATTTCAAATATCAGTGTCTTCAATCATCGTTATTCTAATGTTAAGTTAAATGTAAAAGGTATGATTTGTTTCTTCATATGTTGGAATTGAACCCTCTGGCAAACGTTGATGGAAGTTTGTAAATAAAATACAAACAGGATAAGACCAAAATAGCAACTGGAGAGAATAAATTCTCAAAAGTTCCCAACATTTACAAAGAATGTACATATGTATACATCTACATTGTACATGTGCCCTTATCATTGTACGAAACAGGTGTAATTATCCTGAGCAGTACCTAAGCATCCAGATTTAGCAGGTCGTATTTTGTTAAGGTCAATTTGTAATTGTTATGAAATATCAAAACGTTCCTGCGAATACGTGTACCTTGTTGTTCATGTTTAGCAGGGGGGGGGGGGGGGGGGGGGGGGGGGGGGGTTAGCGCGTTCGGCTTCGGATCAAGAGGTCCGGGGTTCCGAGTCTCGCCAGGGGCACGGCAACTTTTTGTGCAGTAGAGAACTGTTCTACACGCAGTAAGGTTTGGGTGCATTGCTACACTGAATTTCAGCATAGTACCACCCATGGTTCGCTAGTTCAAGTCGATGCTCGCAGGTTTCATCGCAATGCATAGCCACATGGCGTTGCGGGCTTTCTCCCTGCATTAATACTAGCAGCCGCGATATAAGTGAAATACTCTTGAAAGCGGCGTTAAACACCAACTCACCTCCCCTCACCTCATAGGATTAGCATAAGCATGACATTGTACTCTGTAATGGTCGTGTATGTCCAAAATAAAGAAGTTATCCAGATAATTCTTGTTTCCCACCACCACCACCACATTGTATTAATAACCAAAACGTCTTAATCTTTATGATTGCTTAGTCTGAAAGATTAATGTCACGTTCTCTGTGGTGCATGTTTACCTCATTTCGAAACTGCATTTGATTATTTCAAGCAAACAAACTAATTCACATTGTCATTGATACTTGAACTTTTCTTTCATCAAGCATCATGTCTGACAAACGTAGGTTTGTAATTGCTAGCATTTTTGTTCTTCTTGATTATATTGATGACACAATAAGCCAATATTAATATTTCATCTTCGTTGCATAAATAAGATCATATGACACTCTCAGCCGCAAAAAAACGCCACTAGTGTGATACCAGTGTCATAAACGAATTATTGCTGTTTTTATAGGGACATGAATTGTAATGAGGTACTAGCAATGTCATACATCAGAGTATAATACTTTTATTTCTGTTTAATTACACTTGTGGTGTTGAAATCGCTTTTAAAAAAATATGTTTGGCAACAATGTGTGGCATTTTACTTGTAGGAAGTTAATCTTTTTGGACAACATTTGTTGACGGGTCATTACCCTAGGACGTCAAAAAACAATCCAAAATCACTTTTGGACTCTCCCATCTCGTATATTTCTGAACACGTATGTTTCTACGAAATGTAAACATATGATGTTTTCAAATTTATAACTTTGTTAAATGGGTTACTAAAGATACGATATATCTATGTTTCAGTCGTGTTTATCACTCGTTGTTTGAATAATTTTGTATTTTGTATTTTGTATTTTGTATTTTGTAATACTGTTGACGTGTTGTTGGTTTGAATAATTTTGTCTTTAGTATTTCGTATGAGTGTTGATTTCACTGAATGTTGCAAATTGACATGTACTAATGTTAATGTATAACCGTTTTCAAATCATTTTATCATTGTTTCAGTAATGATTAAAATAAGTTAATGAAGAGCTGTTTCTCATCCAATAAGATATCAAATTGTTCCTAATGAACGTTTTAACTCTAAATAGTATAACTATCAATTTCGCGAATATATGGTACACATAAATGACTATTTGTACAACTAAATGGATCAAATAGTTCATGTATAAATGGGAAATATAAAATATGTTTATATTCACAACTATATGGATCCTTGCATTAATTTTGTTTGCATTTTCTGCAAATTGAAATGAGAATCAAGCACATTGAACCTGATTAACGAAGGTGCAAATCTTCCAGTCAATCTAATTAACCGACTCCAAAACAAAAACCATAAGTGAATTAACATGCCATCGCTGTTATTTAATCTTAAATATGTTTTCCTGTGGAAAAGAAGACATGTTAGATGTTTTAATAGAATTTTCAAACACCAAAGCAAAAACCCCAAATGGTTTAACACTAAGCCCTTTGTTTTTAAATTCTTGCCTTTATCAATATAGAACTGTCAGATGTTTTTAAGGATAACATTTGAAAGCACAATGAACGAGAGAACCTGTAATTAGATCGAATATCTCTTTGCAACATGCACTTACTTTGAACCTATTTCAAAGTTTTAAAACCTTATGGTTAAACTTGTTTTATATAGTCGTATTATATTAGTGTTATATTTAGTGTTTCATTGTTTTCTTTATTGGTCGTTATTTACGTGATAGATTAGATGTACATTCTAGTGTTGACAAAATGGCGGTGAAAAATGACTGGGCAGATTATTTCTAAACATCTGAATGTATTGAGGTCTTTGGAGCTTAATAGACCAGTGCAATTAAATACCATCTCAAGATAATTATTCTGTTTGATCAACTTGTGTAAACGCAACAGCTAGCAAGATAAAAGGGCAAGTATTTTTACTGTAACATTATCTACTGAGCGTAATGCTTTCATCACTTGTTACTCAAAAATGTACGGGGATGAATGTCTTCTTATTCTTAGATCAGTGTTACACGATATGGTAGTAAGTGATTATGTGGTAACCACCTGTGTGAACAAAGTCAATAGAGAAGATTCAATGAGAGATGTGGAAGAATATGTTCTTGTGATAAGAAAATACCACACTTCTCTCATATTCACAGTCTGTTATTTTAGCTGCACATGGTACAAAGTAGAAAGTGAACATATTAATTCATTGACGATACTGAACGAGATTCCATGTAATATTTTTTCTATAAACGATCGAAAACTCATTTGATAACAAATGATTCATTAGTTTCATCAACATTTATTATATGGAACATTGAAGAAGCAAATCTGCAAACAGTGTACTGAAAGTTTACAGCGACTCTTGGACCATTTTGACTGCCCAATTAACTTTGTGACGGTTGAACTCTAGTGATATCATACGTACCGTTGCTAATTAGGCCATCACACTGCAGTATCTTCCACCTGCGAGTATTAATGCAACAGAACTGCGTCAACACAGAAATGTCTTGAAAACAAATAAATAAGACCATACAGACCATAAGAGAGGCCACCGGCAACTGATCTAGCCATTTCATCTTTCCCCTAATGATCAATAAAGGAAATTATGATAAAGTTGATCTTTCCGAAGCCTTCTCTTTTCATTTCTACTCAGTTCATTTATTTGGTGCGTACAAACTACGAGGGGCGTTCAATAAGTGTTGCAAGCGGGGCATTGGTGTTTACATAAACAGTGTCAGCTTATAGCAGGTGTTACTATAGTCAAAACATAACATTGACACATGTCAAAACAATTTCTAGACATAACAATTATTTAGATATAATAGCTGCGCTGACCTAGGGGTCTCAATAATCATGGATTCTCTCAAACATGAACAACGCGCTGTGATCAAGTTCCTTACTAAAGAGGGATGCAAAGCTACAGAAATACATAATCGTATGTGTAATGTGATGGGTAAGGATGCTCCTAACTTTTCAACAGTTTGTCGCTGGTCTCTTCAGTTCAAGCGGGGCAGGGAGTCCTTAGACAATGACCCACGGTCAGGCAGGCCATCTGAAGTCACCCGACCGGAAGTTATTGCCGCTTTCGAAAGACGAATTTTAGCTGACCACCGTGTTAAAGTTTCTGAACTGTCTTTGGAATTCTAGATATCAGTTGGAAGTGTTGAAAAATTAATTCATGACCATCTTGGTATGTCCAAGGTATCTGCAAGATGGGTACCCAGAAACCTCACAGCACAAGATCGCCAGAAAAGAACCGAAAGTTGCATGGAGCTCCTGGATCGGTTTAATGCGGATGAAGCCAGGTTTTTGTCTCGTCTGGTGACAGGTGACGAAACCTGGATCCACCACTGGGACCCGGAAACTAAACTGGAATCCAAGCAATGGAAGCACCCGAGTTCACCGCCTCCCCTGAAGTTTCCCACTCAACCATCAGCTGGCAAGGTTATGGCGACAATCTTTTGGGATGCAAAAGGCATATTATTAATTGATTACTTGCCAACCAAAACTACAATGAATGGTCAATATTATGCCAACCTAATGCAAGAATTGCGAAAGACAATTCGACAGAAACGCCGTGGAATGTTGACACGTGGTGTTCTGATTTTGCATGACAACGCTCCAGTCCACAAGTCAAGAGTTGCACAGGCCGCTATACGTGATTGTGGATTCGAACAGCTTAACCACCCACCCTACAGCCCAGACCTAGCCCCAAGTGACTACTTCCTGTTCAGAAACCTGAAATCCGCCCTACGTGGAAGTCACTTCCGGGATGACGAAGACGTCAAAGCTGCCACAGAGGCGTGGTTAGGGGGGCAAACGGAAGACTTCTACAAAAGCGGCATCAAAAGTCTTAAAGAGAAATGGAATAAGTGTATTGAGGTGAAGGGTAAGTATATTGAAAAATAAAAGTAAAAAATTGACTATGCGAGTTGGTTTTACATTGAAGTTGCAACACTTATTGAACGCCCCCTCGTACAATTGGCTCTAAACTTAAAACTAAATATACAATCAATTGAACGTCATCTTATGAACACAATTATATTGCAGACCACTTACTATACACCATTCTATTGCATACCACCTACTGAACACCATTCTATTGAACACCGCTTACTGAACACCATTCTATTGCAGACCACCTACTGAACACCATTCTATTGCTCACCATCTACTGGACACCATAATATTGCACACCACATACTGAACACCACTCTATTGCACACCATCTACTGAACACCTTTCTATTGCACACCATCTGCTGAACACCATTCTATTGCACACCACCTCCTGGACACCATTATATTGCAGACCACCTACTGAACGCTATTATATTGCACACCACCTACTGAACACCATTCTATTGCACACCACCTCCTGGACACCAGTATATTGCAGCCCACCTACTGAACACCATTCTTTTGCACACCATCTACTGAACATCATTCTATTGCACACCACCTACTCGACAGCATTCTATTGCACACCACCTACTGAACACCATTCTTTTGCACACCGCTTACTGAACACCATTCTATTGCAGACCACATAATGAACACCATTCTATTGCTCACCATCTACTGGACACCATAATATTGCACACCACATACTGAACACCACTCTATTGCACACCATCTACTGAACACCATTCTATTGCACACCACATACAATGTACTGGACACCATTATATTGCATACCACCTACTGAACACTATTATATTGCAGACCACCTACTGAACACTATTATATTGCACACCACATACTGAACACCAGTATATTGCAGCCCACCTACTGAACACCATTCTATTGCACACCATCTACTGAACACCATTCTATTGCACACCATCTACTGAACACCATTCTATTGCACACCACCTACTCGACACCATTCTATTGCACACAATCTACTGGACACCATTATATTGCAGACCACCTACTGAACACTATTATATTGCACACCATCTACTGAACACCATTCTATTGCACACCACCTACTGGACACCATTATATTGCAGACCACCTACTGAACACTATTATATTGCACACCACCTACTGAACACCATTCTATTGCACACCACCTACTGAACACCATTATATTGCAGACCGGCTACTGAACACTATTATATTGCACACCACCTACTGAACACCATTCTATTGCACACCATCTACTGAACACCATTCTATTGCACACCACCTACTGGACACCATTATATTGCACACTTTCTACTGAACACCATTCTATTGCAGACCATCTACTGAACAACATTCTATTGCACAAAACCTACTGGACATCATGCTATTGCACACCACCTACTGAACACTATTCCATTGCACACCACCTACTGAACACCATTCTATTGCAGACCATCTACTGAACACCATTCTATTGCAGACCATCAACTGAACACCATTCTATTGCACACCATCTACTGAACACATACATCAAACTTCATCTATTGATAATATTTTGTGGTGAGCACATCTCAATCGTCCAGTGAAGTTTATTATGACAAATTTGATTGTACGTAATTTATTAATTCTTTTCATATAAATATCCTTTTACCAAATTGTTATATTTCAAATTTATCTATTTACTTAAATAGAAAACTTGAATTTAATTTACATTGGTAAATAACATGTTCATATGACTTTAAATTAAAAGAGAATGAGAATCGCTATTATCGCATTATTTGTGAAAACACAGAGTGATTGAGTCTTCTCCCTTTAAAAGAAAAGAATGAGTAAGATGAGTGTGTCCAATACGACACCGTCGTAGAACACAAGCTTCATGCCGGGTAAAAGAAGATAAAGATTTGTAACCTAAATGAGGTGGAATAGTGTGAAGTTTGTTATACTGTTGTTGGTCCCATTGGGACTTCCAACGTTGTTTAATGTAAGATTTAATAGCAGGTTTAGAATCTGTATATGGAACTTTAGTAGGAGAAATATGTTTGAGGTTTAATGCTGATTTAGCTACCGAGTCAGCTTTGTTATTACCTCTTATACCCATATGGCTAGGAAGCCAGCAGAAGACGATGTCGCATTGGAGACAAGAATTATGAAGTAATAAAATATCCCTGATAATTGGGTGATCACTTTTACAGTTTTGAATTGCTTGTAGGCAAGAAAGTGAATCGGAAAAAATAATGTAATTATTAGGAGTTGAGTTTTTAATGTGATGGACGGCCTTAAGGATGGCCTTAGCTTCTGCAGTAAAGTTGATGCTGCCATCATGCAGCCTTGAAGCATATGTTGTTGAAGGAATCACAGTTTGAAAACACAGATAAGATTATAAAAAAGGCTTTGTCAATGTCAAAGGAACGATCAAACAATTTGCAAATGTCAGACATTGTTTCCGATAAGAAACAGTGATTGTCATCATCATTGTGATGTGCTATGCTCACAATAAAATTTTAAAGGTTAGCATAACGGAGATGTTGGGAATTGTTTTTCGAATCATCATTTTGTTAACTATGAATATAATAATTTTCATAGCTACGTCATACCTTTACCAGCATGATGAAAGCAGCTTCTTGCTTAGTAAGTTTCCTGAAAGGCTTTTAGAAATTGCTTAGTTGACAATTATCAAGAGAGAGAATGAGTAAAACAACAATTGAAATGTTTGCTTTATTGGCCGAATCCTTGGATTGTTGGATTGTAAGATTGTTAACGTTTCAGCCAATTACAATGTCATAATCTGATCCAAGAGGATATTGAAAGGAGCAGTAGCACATTTTTTTTACAAAGTTTATTTTAATTTTTTTTCTCCATTTATAATGACAGTTTATGTCATTTTTAGTTGGTTTAGAGGGTAAAACATCTTATTACACAGCCAATTATCCGTACTGGTAATGACGATGTTGTGTATAAAGCTCAAATTGCATGGCGGCCATTTTATTTTAAAAATAATTGTGTATATTTCATCTACAGCACCGAGGTTTTATCAATAATTCTCAACAAAGAGGTTATAAGGTCACTAAAGTGTCACAATAACTCCACACGCAGATATTTAATTATTGTCTAAGCAATGAATTAAATGAAAAACAGACAGTCCTCCGTGTACTCAAAGCTACATTGAAAAGATTGTTAAGAGTGTATTTTGTTCTGATGAACAGCAGAAGTTTGGGCATTGTCAAAGAATAATATCTCGATAAGATGGGTATTTGGTTTAATTCTTAGTTTGCTGTTAATATAAAGTATTAATTGTATCGTGTGTTACACTTTTATTTTTATATAAAATCTGTAATACATTACATCTTTAAACTAATTCATTTTGACTTATTTTTGCCATTATTATCCATACAATCAAAAGTTCAATCTTCAGATAACCCGTTTGAGAAGAGACGAACAGAACTAATTTTATTCTTGTGATGCAGATATAGCCATTGCGAGTGAAATCAAATAGTGTTCATCATCTATTAGGATAATTTCGAAAGTTGACAGGAATGGTGAAAATGAAAATTATTGAGCGATGAAAGCAAAGGCTAGAAGAAGTACAATGAATTGTATGTAATATGACAACAACTGTAATTTGTCAATTAAACTTTGATGTTGACGAAAATGTTAAGCATTTTAGTAACGGAACATGCATTTTCATTTTGAAGGTTTTTTTTTATCATGTTGATTCACTGGATAATGAATTAATACAATATAATCAATGAACATGTGTTTAGTTTATTCCTTCTCCAACGGCTGACATTATTATATAAATGATGTACATGCACGTTGAAAGCATTCCGATGCAATCGTTCTACCATTTCAAGTTTAGTATTTTGTTTATGTACATATTCTTTGTTATTTCATAATCAAATAGCTCGGATCGGTTCTTAGATCGGTATATTAGATTCGTGTTAGGAATTGATATCCAAGTCGATTTGTTCATTATAAAATAATACCAAATTTACAAATCAATTTTAAGAATGTTTGGAAGAGAAACGTTCGCTTCCTCTCTTCAATCATATTCCATTCATCACATTCAGATAAGCGCCATACACGAGAACATTGCAATTTCTTTATATTCTTTTACTCAGACTCAGACTCAGACTCTTTATTTCGTAAATGATGACATGTGAGGCCTATAGTAAATTTGCATAAGTACAGACTGATCATTGATTTGTTATATATTCTTTTATTAGAAGTTGATTAGATGAAGGAAAACCAAATTCTGTTCAAAGTCAATTATAATTGTTTGGAACATGAACTTCTGTGTTTCAATTTTACTAAATGAGAATTCATTTCAACATATTTTGTGCAGGGTTTTCTACAACCGCATTGTAATCTAAGCATTATTGAAATCTACGCCTTATAAATATGCAATATTACTATTAGCTCTTATTTGGCGCCAAACCATGTCATTTCTTTTGCTCAAGCCAATATATGCCACGCAGGTTACCTCTATAGCTTCCACTAAACGCATTTAAATGAAGGTTGTGATCTTTTTTTTATTGATCATTCTGCCCACGTTCCAGACAAAAGAGAAGCTAAATCTGATTTCAGATTGAAACAGGAGACAAAGGCTGGAATACATGAAGGGGAAATCAGATTACTTTTCCAATTCAAATCATTGTACTGCATATGGCCGTATGATTTCGTTTCATTTCGTTTTTGTAGTCTCAATAAGCGAAATGGTAAAATAAATCCAGGAATTACTAGCAGGTAATGTCACCATTATATGCCAAGTATTATATTATCAATCAACATTAATCTATATTGTGCTTTTATCCTTTTTTATCGAGAACAAAGTGATTGCTGAACAACAATCACCATTACCATTGCTAAAATCGTTTTATTCATCGTCTGTATCCACAGTCAGTGTATCATTACAGTGTAAAAATACTCATGTATACCTTTGGCTGCCTGCCTTGTTGTATTTAAATGCATTTTCCCAAATTATACTCTATCGTCAGTCAGATAAACGATTTAATTATAATCACTTTATGGAGTGAACCATTTTTTCAAAATATCTTCAACGTTTTTTTAATTTATTTTTGCAATCATTTGAAAACAAACAGAAATCCTTTCGCGGTTGTGATTTGTTGTTTTATGGAATGTCGATAGTAAATGTTAAGTAAAAATAATAAGTAAAATTAACTTTTTATGTTTTTCTTCACATTATAAATATGTCAAACAACAAGGTAGTTTTTATACATAAGTTGCACCCTTAGACAAAGGAAATATATTTCTAACATTATTTAAATACCTATCTGTTGACTAGACCTACTATGCCTACCTCCTAATAGGTATGCTATTTCAACCTTAACACAGCCGACCTTGAACCAGTGGAGAAGGGGTGCGTAAAGTCCCTTGTCTAAGGGCGGTAAGTCCCGGTGGTCTCGTGACGTCACTACCTGTCTAGATCACTCTCCTAAAAGTTGCAGAGCAAGGCAGACGTGTTTGTTTTTGTTCTGTGACTGGGTATTTAGCGGCTTGTGTTGCTAACTTGCTATTTTTCTCTTGTAGTTATTCAAGAGATACCCTCAACTTTAGTCTTCGGTAGTGCAGTTTGTGGTTACAATCTGTTTTCAAGTAGGTGTTAGTTTTCAAGGGGCCTTGTTGACATGTGCTAGCTAGCGACCGCCCGGAGTAGGTGGGTTGCATGCGCCGCACGTGCAGCTCGTGATTCTTTGTTTTCTCTCACCTGACTGTTGGGTGTTTGACTTGCATAGGGTAAAGGAGCAGTGGTATCTCTCCTACGCGGGTGACTTGCTTCGCTTGTCATACGCTTTCGCTTGTCATACGCCTTTCGGTCCGTACTCTAGTGCTAACTGTGGGTTGTTGACT
The DNA here is from genome assembly GCA_936450465.1 of Gibbula magus. Classification (NCBI taxonomy): domain Eukaryota; kingdom Metazoa; phylum Mollusca; class Gastropoda; order Trochida; family Trochidae; genus Gibbula; species Gibbula magus. Next base: position 93,845,260 of record OW388289.1, on the reverse strand, counting down.
TGCGTAGGGTAAAGGAGCAGTGGAATCTCTCCTACGCGTTTGGCTTGCTTCGCTTGTCATTTGCTTTCGCTTGTCATACGCGTTTCGGTCCGTACTCTAGTGCTAACTGTTGGTTGTTGACTTGCGTAGGGTAAAGGAGCAGTGGAATCTCTCCTACGCGTTTGGCTTGTTTCGCTTGTCATTCGCTTTCGCTTGTCATACGCCTTCGGTCCGTACTCAAGTGCTTCGCGTCTTGCTTGGCTTCTCGCCTTGCCTGTCACTGGCTTCGCTAGTTGTTCGCCTAAGGTGGGTGACTAGCTTGGTTAAGGAGCAGTGGATACACTCCTCGTCAGTGACACGCGTTGCCCGTTGCTAGCTTTCGCCTACCATACGCCTTTGGCATCGCCTTAGGTCGAATCTACGCGACTCATCCTTAGGGTGAATCACTTTGGTCAAGTGACTCGCTACGCCAGTCACTTACGGTTTGGTACACGCACGAGTGTTATGTGAAATAAAGATTGAATTATCTTGTAAGTGTTTAGCCTAGTTTTTGTCTGGCTTGTTCGTCTTTGTTTTACCTTGGCGGGTCGTTACTTGATTTTGACTTTGTGCTCTTCGAGTTCAGAGTATTTGGTTCAACTCTCTTGATTGCATATCGTCGGAGTTGTTGTGCTTTTGCTCCGCCGCTTGGGTGTTTCACGTGTGTGACTCACCTCGTCTACGCTACGCTACTTAGGTGTCTTTCTGTAGGGATTCACCTCGTCTACGCTATGCGAGCGAGTGTCTCGTGTTTCTGCCACGCCGTGTAGGTGACTCGACTGTCTCTACCTTCGCTTACGTTACGCGTTTTATCGTTTATCGTTCGCCATGTACTCCGACTTCTGCACGAATTGCGGAGGCAGGAAGTCCGCCTCTAAGGATCCGCACTTGTTATGTAGAAAGTGCAAGGACCTTTGCGAAGAGGAGTACAGTTGCGACGAGTACTCGGAGTTCCACGCGTACGTTTCCGCCATACGCAAGTCGGTGGCCAATAGGACTGCGTTTCAGAAGCGTGCGTCGTCAGCTCAACGTAGGGAGAGGTGTCCCGTTCGTCATCCGTCTCCGGAGGAGGATGTAGACATTGTCCTCACGGAACGGGCGGATGAATTCGACAGGGAATCGTCGGTCCTGTCCAATTCCGCTAGGGGGTCGAAGGATTTACGCTCCCCCCTTCCGCCGTCGTGTTCCGGTTCTCGTTCGCGGACTCGCCTGTTGTCCCCTCCTTCGCCAGACAAGCGGTTGTCTCCGCTTAGACTTAAGGTGGGCGGACCCACTACGCCCAAGAGCAAGAAGAAGAAGTCCAAGAAGGCTAGGTTTGACAAGGTCGATCCGACCCTCCTTCTGGCATCCGTCAAGGATATGGTCTCTTCCTTGCTTGATGCGCGTCTGGGTCCGCGGACCTTACCCACTCACACTACGACTAAGCAACCGTGTGAGCCCTATGCGGATGTCGTACCTCAGGGTGCGTGTTCGTCATCTGCTAGGGCCTCCGCATCCGCGACTCCATCGCGTACCCCTCACACCCCTACGCGGCGTGTCACAGTGCTGTCACCCTTACGTGAGTCCTCGCCGGACTCACCGGAGCGTGACACCCGCTACGTGGACGTGTTGAACCCTCCGTTCATCAGTATAGAAACGGAGGCGGAGGGTACGGGGTTGTCGGAGGATCCGCCAGTGGTTGACGCAATCGCTATGCTATCAGAAGTGTCTTCGTTCGCGGACGTTCCACTTAGCCAAGTCAGCGTGACTGGTCCGCGCACGTCGGCGGCCAGGAGGGCTTCCTTTTGCCCTGATGGCGAGGTACCTCCCGCGCGTCTTGCCCTTCCACCTCATAGGCTCCTGTTGGAGGCCACCGAGGATATGGAGCAAGTCATATCATGCCCAATCGTCTGCTTCCGCCTTTGGTGGTGCCGGACAAGCGCAGACGGCAACTGCCCTTGTATCCGGTGCCTTTTCAACTTGTTCCGCCTCCCCTTGATCAGGGTGCCTCTCGGTTGTTTACCACCAACCTGCTTCACCGCGTGTCTGAGGCACAGTTTTCTCATCTTGACAGGGAGGCGCGTTCGGTGTTAGGCTTGGGCAACAACGTGGCTTTCACATGTCAGGCGATGCTGGCTTGTGCTAAGCAGGCGGGCATGGAGGCGGGGGACCTGGTGTTGTTCACAGCGTTTGGCGATGTGGCTGCGGACCTTGCGCAGATCATGTTGTCAGCGTCGCGAATTTCATCGAGTATAACAGTACTTCGCAGAGACAACTTCCTCTACCGGTCAGGTCTCAACCCCGATCATAAGACGTTCCTTGGACATGCCCCTGCTCACGCTGAAACTCTGTTTGGGGGTCGTATCCCTGAGGTTTTGAGAGCACGACAGGAGGCCTAACAGCAAGACCTCACCAATCGGCTCGTCACTCAGAGGCAAACGACACCGAAGCGTCCGCATACCAATTTTCGTCAGGGGCAAGGCCAGGGCAGTGGCCAACCTTCCCCCAAGAAAGCGAAAACGGACTTTCGGCGGGGAGGTCGTGGCTGTGGATCCACGGGTCAGTCCCCCAAGTCCCCCCGGCCTGGCGCCGGAGGTCGTACCCCGCAAAAGAAGCGGAGGAAGTGACTCGTGGTCACCCCCTCTGCTCCCCCCTCCACTCGTCCCGGTATCGGAGGGCTTGGTGGGGGGGGGGGGGGGGGGGGCGGCTCCAAGATTTTGTCAGCAACTGGGTACAGTTAGGGTTAGACCCTTACGTGTGTGTGGATTCTGGGTCAGGGGTTCCGCATTCCCGTCTCATCTCCGCCGCCCCTCACTTGTACTCCAATGGAGCGTCCCTTAGCAGGGGACCGGCTCAAATTGACATTGGAACAGGTGGAGATATTAATCTCCAAACGGGCGGTGCAAACGACGGGGTTTTACTCCCCAGTGTTCGTAATACCCAAAAGGAACTCGAAAAAATGCCGGCTAATTCACGATTTGAAGGTGTTCAACTGCTCCTTCCTCGTTCGGCCGCCATATTTTCGACTCTTGACGCTTCCCTCAGTGATGCGGTCCTTGGAGCGCTCAGACTGCATGGTGTCTCACGATCTACAGGATGCGTACCTGCACGTTCCTATTCACTATCGGGACCGCGGGTACCTCCGCTTCATCCTGGACGGGAGACATTTTCAGTGGTGCGTGCTCCCGTTCGGGATCTCGTCCGCCCCCTGGTTATTCACATGGGTGACTCAGCCCATCGTCCAATTCCTTCACCAATGCGACATTCAGTTCCTAATGTACTTGGACGATGGGATCGCTCACGACCGCTCCCCTGTCGTTCTCGAGGCGCAGCTCAGGTTCACGATAGACCTGTTCCGTCTTCTGGGGTGGCTAGTGAACTTAGAGAAGTCGGACTTGGTTCCGGCAACTCGTCTGAAGTTCCTAGGTGCTATCCTAGACACCCGGCTGTGTGCGGGTTCGTCACGAGGGAGCGGATGGCTCGTAACGATCGCCTTATGGATCGCGCGCTCGACGCATCGCTCTCCCTACGTCAGTGGCAAAGAGTGTTGGGGTTATTAACATCAGCTCAGGACCTGACCCGCAGGGGGAGGTTGTTCCTTCGCCCGTTACAGGTGTTCCTGAATCCCCACGTCAGGGAGACGCGTTTTTGTCACGACATAGTCTTAACCCCAGACCTACATCGGTTCCTAGCTTGGTGGTGGGTAGACGAGAGTGTGTTCGCAGGCGTTCCACTTGGTCCTCGCCCCCCCTCAGCTCACCTGTTTGTAGACGCCTCCACCCAAGGGTGGGGGGCGCACATGAGTCACGAGCAGGTGGCGGGAGTTTGGTCCCCATCAGAGCGGAACCTACACATCAACGTCCTCGAGTTGGACGCAGTACGTCTTGCCATTCAGCACTGGCAGGTCCCCTTGAGGGGCCAGTGCCTGCTAGTACACACGGACAGTTCGGCTGCTGCTTGGTCGATAAACAAGCAGGGGTCCACCAAGGCGGAGTCTCTGCTATGCGTTTCACTCCAGCTCTTTGAGTTGGTGGACGAGGTGGACCTTGACATTCGAGCAGTCCACATTCCGGGTGCCAAGAACATCTTGGCGGACGCGTTGTCACGTCCAGATGCCCCTCCCCCAACAGAGTGGCAACTGAATCCGGTGGTTTTCAGGAGGTTGTGTCTCCAGTTCGGCACCCCGCTGATAGATCTGTTCGCGACGTGTCTCAACCACCAATTGCCAACCTACATCTCCCCAGTGCCAGACCCGCTAGCGATGGGCTTAGACGCGCTCTCGTTAGGGTGGGAGGGGATGGACGCCTATACTTTTCCAACGCCGGCCATCCTCTCCCAAGTTGTAGCCAAGGGGTTGTAGGGGAAACTCGGATTCTTCGTCTCCTGCTGGTCGCCCCTTGGTGGCCAGCCCGGCCGTGGTTTGTTCCTCTCCGTCGGCTCTGTCAGCAGGAACCGTTTCGATTCAGATACGGAGGGATCTGCTCATCAGCAGGCCAAGCGGAAGGTTACACGAGAACCCTCAGGTGTTCTCCCTTCACGCTTGGCTTGTATTAAAAGAGGGTTAAGGAGTAGTGGATACTCTAAGTGCGTCGCCAACGCAATAGCTACCTCGCATAGGAAAACCACTAAGAAGCTCTATGATTTCCAGTGGCAGGCCTTCGCCTCTTTCTGTCCTCAGAGGGATTTCATTCCGGCAGAGGCTTCACTGCCTCAGTTTGCTCAGTACTTGGTGTACCTTCGCAACACTAGACATCTTAAGGCGTCGTCAATTAACACCAACATGTCGGCTATCCTGTCGGTTCTCAGGAAGAGATCGCCAGGCTTGGATGTGTCGGTCCTCAAGGGCCTCATTAAAACCTTCCGTTCGGTGGACGGCAGGTCCAGGCTTCGCCCACCTGAATGGGACTTAGCCATTGTGCTCAACCACCTGCACTCCGATAAGTATGAACCTCTCTCCGACGTGCCTCTCCTCCCTCTCACCATCAAGGTCATTTTTCTGGTGGCCATGGCCTCCGCAACGCGGATTTCAGAAATCCATGCGTTGCAGGCGGACCTGCTACGTTTTGAGGTCAGGGAGGGGGGCTCCGCCTCGCTGGGGTTGGCTCCTGATTTTGTCTGTAAGAACCAGGCAGCGGATGAAGCGGGACGTACGTTCTCTATCCCAGCTCTGGGTTCTGACTCAGGTGAGGTGGATCTCTCTCTGTGTCCAGTAAGAGCCTTGAGGGTGTACACGCAGCGTACCCACAGGCTGAGGGATGGCAGGTGTCGTCTGTTCTTGCCTCACTCACCCAGGAGCACCAAGGAACTAGACAAGCGAGCTGCCTCCGCCGTCGCGTTCCAATCCTCATGAGATCCGCGCAGTTTCAGCCACGATTGCGTATCACTGCAACATCGCGGTTTCGGATGTCATGGCAGGGTGTTTTTGGCGTTCATCAGAGGTCTTCGCCAACCATTACCTACGAGATGTCTCCACAGCTGATCTTGAAGGCATCTCTAGGCTGGGTCCACAGGTCTTCGCGCAGACGAAGGTGGTCCCCCCAACCAGACCAAGAAGGGATCATCCTTCTTAGACGCTTTTGAGACTTAATGTAAATAAACTTGTTCTCTTTACTAGCTCAGTTGTCTGTGTTGTTTTTTCTTTTAACTTCGATTCAACTTCGGGACTTTTGGGACTTCGGAGAGTGAACTAGACAGGTAGTGACGTCACGAGACCACCGGGACTTACCGCCCTTGGATAAGGGACTTTACGCACCCCTTCTCCACTGGTTCAAGGTCGGCTGTGTTAAGGTTGAAATAGCATACCTATTAGGAGGTAGGCATAGTAGGTCTAGTCAACAGGTAGGTATAAATAATTACGTTTACTCAAAAATGTACTATTTTTAGCTGGACACCATTATTCATTACTCGGTAGGTATTCATTAAAATGACAGGGTAACCGGTTCTCAAAATATATCATTTATTTTGTTATTATTATTAGTGAAAGAATAAATATACAATGGAAATGGTATATATATATATATATATATATATATATATATATATATATATATATATATATATATACAATTCCTATAATCTGCATAGAATAGGAGTCTTTATCGATAATTTTAATTGCAAGGATATATCAAATTGGAATGGTAAATTTGCAATATATATATATATATATATATATATATATATATATATATACAATTCCTATAATCTGCATAGAATAGGAGTCTTTATCGATAATTTTAATTGCAAGGAAATATCAAATTGGAATGGTAAATTTGCAAATCCTATAATTTGAATAGAATATGATGGGAATGCTCAGCCTGTCAAGTATTTACAGGGAATGAGTGATTGCCTTGATAAGTAATCATTTCTATATCTCATTATGCAAAACTTTCATGTATTGAAATGTTAACGACCTTAAATGTTAAGCAAGAAATCGAATAAAGTTTTTTTGGTTGCTCTTAATTAAGTTTGTTTATATGAAATAATGACAGTAAGAGTAGTAACGCCATGTTCTCTGCTAGGCGGGAAAGCTTAAACTGCAGGTGGCAAATCACATGAAAGATCGGGAATTTGAATTGGCTGCCAATCATTTCGCCCTGCGGAAAAATCCATTTTAAAATATCCCTCCTCAGTGTCCCGTATCATATGAATTCGCCCTGAATTTTTCTAAATAAGTATTCTTTTTTGCCACATACTTAACATGTTTCTAAATAGAATATACAAATTATTGACATTTTACCTGTTCAAGGCGCTTACTGAATAAATGCTCTCAAAAAAAGGCAAACAAATGTTACAAATGACTAAATAAATCTCCTGAATCAATTAAAAAGAGTTAAAACAAGGTGTTGGACAGGGTAGAGTTTTATCTTCTTGGTTTTTCCTCGTGTTTATCAATGACCTAATATGTGAACTTAAAACTATGAAAAATGGTATCCATGTTTATGGTATTGGCATTCCTTGCATCTTGCTTGCTGATGACACTACACTTGCCTCTACCTCCCCTAAAGGTCTTCAATCATCTCTTGATACTGTCCATAGTTATGCCTGTAAGTGGCGGTTAACATATAACGGCTCAAAAAGCACATGTATCATTTTCAGCAAATCAAGAAAACGCCCGGGTAATTACTCTTTCAAATTTGGTGGCTCAACTATACCAATAAGTGATAGTGTAAAATATGGAGGGATACTACTTTCATCTGATTTATCCCCGAAATCAAGAGTGCATACATACTGTCAAAAAGCAAGGCAATCTGTTAACTCTCTGAATAGTCTCGGCCTTAACAGTAGAGATTTACATCCTACATCATCTGTAAAAATATGGAAGAGGATGATACTATAGTTTCTATGGCTGTGAACTTCTTCCCATTCTACGGGGTAAAGACTTTGATATGGTAGAAAGCACTCAACGATACTTTGCCAAATGCATTCAGGGTTTCGGTAAACGTATCTCCTCTGCTTCTGTCTTAGGCAACCTTGGTCTGTGGACTATGGATGGATATATAGATAAATGTAGACTACTATTTCTTGGCAAGTTATGCAACTGTCGGTGTAATTCTTTGTTTAAGGATTTATTCTGCGTTCAGTTAGCAACCTTTCAACATAGAACAGCTGCTTTACATTGTATATGCGATACACTCATTCAAACCAGTTAAAAATATAATCTTTTTAAGTACCTAACTGACTATCTTGACACTGGAAGGTTTCCATGTAAGTCGCTGTGGCGCAAACGAGTTATCAATTCTATAAACGAAACTGAAACTGTACGATGGACTACTCAAGTCTCTGTAAGACAAGATATGTCAAGATATCACACAACTCATAATACCTTTGGTGTACATAGATTGTATTATGTTATGCATGTATACCCACATCTGAAGATGAAATGCTGTTTCTCTTTTCTGGAGGTGAAATACCAATAACCAACCTAATGGATGAAATGTCATGGAGATGTATGATAGTTCTCTTCTGTAAAAATCTGTTTTCTATGCGAACATCACTGAACTGTACATTTTAGATCTTTTCCTATTGTATTCCCTACCTGTATGATTATGTTATTGTGAAACTGTTGTTGTAAATATTGAATGTATTTATGTGTAATGATCTTCGGATCGCAATCTGGAGGAAATAAAGAGATTCATTCATTCATTCATTCATTCATTCATTCACATGTTTCTAAATAGAATATACAAATTATTGACATTTTACCTGTTCAAGGCGCTTACTGAATAAATGCTCTCAAAAAAAGGCAAACAAATGTTACAAATGACTAAATAAATCTCCTGAATCAATTAAAAAGAGTTCGAAAACGAATGTACATGGTTCCGTTCGGTTAAGCCATGCGAGACAATTTTCCATCGAGCGGCCATTTTAATGTGTTCACATTAAAATGGCCGTTCGAAGGTAGTTCAAGTGAGTTGACTGATGTAGAGTTTTACAGATGGTACAATAGTGGAATGGTGGAATCTTGCTGTCTGATCTCTCATATTATAATGAGGACTACAAGAGATAACTGATCTCTATGAATACAGCTTATCGGGTCTTGAAGTGAGATGTTTATACCCTCTAAAGTAACTATGTATTGTATAAACTTTGATAATAAATGGCAACATTTATATAACATGATATGCAAAAAACGTACGCCGTTACATTCAATTTGTAATTATACCAGTAAACTATGACACTCATATATGTATATGTTTATATTCTCATTGATTATACAATTCAAGCAACATACCCTTTTGGGGAAACTTTTTATTCATGATCTGTAGGAACTACATAATTGAAGAAAATGGTAAATAAATAAACGCCAACATTTTTAACTTCAGTACTCATAAACTTTGTTTCTCGTTCGTGTATTTGTTTACACCTTTACTAAATAGTCCAATTTATCTTCATATTTTGGGTCGGAAACAAATGTGAACAATTAAGTGTAACTATTTCAATGCGTCAGATTTTTTAAAAATTTCCGGTATGTTTATCAACCTACACATGTACATGATGGCTGTTGAATGATTGATATATCATCATTGATGCAATTAATAAATAGATCATTGTTGCAATTAATAAACAGGTCATACTTTACAATTGTTTAATGTTCATATATTCCTACATGTTACTATTATGGTCGAGTATAGTCTTGATTGATCAACAGCTGAGACCTATATTTTCAAAATCCGCTGCAACAAGTCTACGTTTTTCCATCAGTCTCAAATATATCTTCATTGAATGTATGATAAAACATGCTGATGGATTTTTTTTATGAAACTCGAAACACGCAACATGAAGGATAAACACGATGGACGTTAGCCTTGAGTGTTTATCCCAAAGGTAAAGGTTTTCAATCTCATACAACACCTTTGCATGTTTTATCAAGCTCACAAAACAACGTCCGTAAGCTTTAAGCAAAAAGCAAAAGAGTCGTCCATAAACTATCGACGTGAAAATCACAACCAAGGCCGAAGAAGTAAGATGGACTTCGAATCACGGTACAATGATATGATTGATGGGTTTTGTGTGCAGCAAGATGAAGGTTACAGGATCGAGAAGGCCTTTCGGCAAATAATTTGTGGATTTGCATCCTGACTTTGGTTCTGAAATTTGTTTCGATTATCATTAACGTTTCAATTCTTTTTGTTGATGATGTCTTTATTTTGGTCAAACTTGAATTTATTTATGATAATACTTTTGTGACATGGTGTAAAGTGCAGTTGCAGAGAATCAATTATTTAGAGGGTTTTCGGGCTAAGCCTCATTTAACTGAAACAGTGATGTACTTATCGATTTCTTAAAATGAAGACATTATAACCAGTAAAAAGATGAATGTAAATGTATAAAGTTAATCTCAGTTTAGTTCAGTTACAAACCATACGGCAACTGTCATCACTAACTGTACCGGAGTTGAAAGGGTAATGGTTCAGTGCGATTGTTGCTTCATTTGGAGGATGTGCTTACTAAATAACAAATGACTCTACGAGTTATTGTACTATTGCAAACCGTGTATTATAACAATGTCAAACATGTTGATTAATTTTTGTAATAGCAATTACAAGACAATAATGAGTTTCAGATTTTGTGGACGATCCAAAAACAACAACAGGCATTTCATGTCTAACCTGCGTGGGCTCATTTCTTTTGTGGCAAAATATAATGTATTGTGTTTTGCAAAGATTTCAAAGGCATTACTGCAGGCAACCGCTCATATGTAAAGGTATTTTGAGTTTACAAACTAGTCAAACAACGTTAAGAATAGATTAACATGCATCTAACCATGTTGTCAAATGTTCATCAAATTTTATGGATGAACAAATCAACAGACACCACAGCAAAATCAATAAATGCTTTGACACACTTAAGCTACGTATACCTTACATGTTTAAAGCAGTTGTTTAGCAGTTGACAATTAGCCAGCATCATGAGAAAGTGACATCTATTTTCTGACGTTATATGTATGCATTTACTTATCCAATTCAAACTTATTCTGCACCACTGTTGGATAAATGGTTAATTATTATTTAGTCATGTCTGCAAATATTTAGTGATGTAAATATAAAAGCTAACTTACATGACATAAACATGATCTGATGTATATTAGCCATGAAGAAATAAACTGGCATTGTATTTCTTATTTATAGGATTTCTTTCTTAATTCGCATTTCCCCTTTGAATCACTCACAGAAAATACAACTAACTACTACTACAACTTTGCGGGACACCGCAAAAGCAGAGCAGCTCCGAAACTTTGGGTCTCGCCTTTCACTGTTCCGCCTTCTCCTCAGCATAAATACAATGGGATTTTTTTTGGACAAAATTTTTTTCATTATACAAGTTGAATCATCACTGGGGTCACTTTTCACAACTTTGTTCTTAAAACCTATTTCTGATTTCAAAATTGGATCAAAAGATTAACATGGCCTTAACCAATATCTCATGACCTTGAACTTTGACCTTCAAAGTCACAACATCAATGATTACTTTTCATGGTGTATAACAATCATGCAATGACTCAAAGTGTTCATTGTTAACATAAGGCATATTCACAATAGCACGCTTAAGTTGTCACCTTACTGTGACCTTGACCTTTGACAGATTTTTGCAAAAAAGTTTTCAAATCTTGGTCTTTCTCCATAGTTGATATATACCAAATAAGAGCCTGACAGCACAAAAATGTTTGAAGTTATCGTGTTTACAAGGATTATTGTAGTGATTTAAGAACTCATGACCTTGACCTTTGACCTTGAATGTGAACATGTCAAAATCATTTACCAGATTTATAAGAAAGAAGCTATGTATATGAGGTGTTAAAAACTTTTTGGAAAAAAGTTCCGTAGAGATTTCAGAACTGGTCACCATGACCATATCTCGTGACCTTGACCTTTGATCTTCAAGGTCACACAGTCAATGATAACTTTTCATTGTGTATAACAATCATGTAATGATTCAAAGTGTTAATAGTTAAAATAAGGAATGGTCGCAACTGCATGCTTAAGTTATGACATCACTGTGACCTTGACCTTGGACAGATGTTAGCGAAAACCTTTTCAAATCTCAGTCTTTCTCCATAGTTGATATATAGCAAGTAAGGGCCTTATAGCACAAATATTTTTTCAAGTTACCGTGTTTACAAGGATTGTTGTAGTGATTTCAGAACTCATGACCTTGACCTTTGACCTTGAATGTGAGCATGTCAAAATATTTCCCCAGGTGTACAAGAAAGAAGGTATATATATGAGGTGTTGATATCTTCATGGAAAAAGTTATTAAGTGATTTCAGAACTGGTGACCTTGACCCTATCTCGTGACCTTGACCTTTAAAATTCAAGGTCACACAATCAGTGATCACTTTTCATTGTGTATAACAATCATTTAATGATTCAAAGTGTTAATAGTTGAAATAAGACATTTTCGCAAAAGAATGCTTAAGTCGTGCCCTCGCTGTGACCTTGACCTTTGACGGAGGTAAGCGAAAACCTTTTCAAATCTTGGCCTTTCTCCATAGTTGATATACACCAAAGAAGAGCCTGATAGCCCAAATATTTTTCGAGTCATCGTGTTTACAATGATTTTTTTAGAAATTTCAAAACTCGTGACCTTGACCTTTGACCTTGAATGTGAACATGTCAAAGTCATCCACCAGGTTTATAAGAAAGAAGCTATGTATATGAGGTGTTAATACCGTCTTGGGAAAAGGTTATTTAGTGATTTCAGAACTGGTGACCTTGACCATATTTCGCGACCTTGACCTTTAAAATTCAAGGTCACACAATCAGTGATCACTTTTCAATGTGTATAACAATCATGTAATGATTCAAAGTGTTAATGGTTGAAATAATACATTTTCGCAAAAGAATGCTTAAGTCGTGCCCTCGCTGTGACCTTGACCTTTGACGGATGTTAGCGAAAACCTTTTCAAATCCTTGCCTTTCTCCATAGTTGATGGACACCAAATAAGAGCCTAATAGTACAAATATTGTTCAAGTTATCGTGTTTACAATGATTTTTTTTTAGCGATTTCAGAACTCGTGACCTTGACCTTTGACCTTGAATATGAACATGTCAAAAAAATTCCCCAGGGGCATAAGTAAGAAGTTATGTATATGAGTTCTCAAAACCTTCTAGGAAAAAAGTTATAGCGAATACAAAACGCGGCGGCGGCGACGGAAACTGCGCAAAAATTGATAGCAGCTCCGACGGAGCTGCTAAATACTGCTACTACCACTTTCCTCATTAAATACTATTAGAAAAAGCGATGGCATTTGATTTATGTTAGAACTGTCTATAAACTTGGTATTGCAGATGAAATGAAAGAAGTGTTCAACACACGATTGAATCAAGATTCCTTATACTCCTTACAACACATTATTCCTAAACCGTTAGATTTTAATTTTGTTTGCTAAATTTTTATAAAAATTTACTTCACTCAAGTTTGAACGTGAATGACATCCACTAAATTTGTGTTTCCTCAACTTTCTTCAGATAACAACTTTTATTCATGTGTGATTTATTATTCAGATATAAAGACACACTTAGGAACTAGAATATTACAAAGACGGTAGTCAGTAAATCAATGTCAAAGAAGTGAATGATTAAATGTTACGCAAATGCCAGTCATTGTTCTTGCCAGTATAGACACTAATTACCATTCTCATTGCACTGTTTTTTGCCTACAATAAAACACGTCAGACTTATACAACCTATCAAGATTAAAGGTTAACATACACGTACATGTTGTTCATCAGAAGAATGACAAATAGTTTGTACATAGTTGTTTTGAAAATGGTTCATTGTCATATGTTATTGTCCACAGCTTTATTTGCGTTGAAAACCATGATTGTGCAAGATGTATTTAGATGTATTTTATCATAACTACATGTAACCCCAACTTAATTTAAACTTTGTGTAAATGTTCTGAATTGTTTAGAAACATCTTATTAAGTTTATTTACTTTAACGTTATTGTTCATAAGTACCTGGTGAGAAGATTTTATAAAAGAAAACAACTGATATACAGCTAAGCTCTACCAATGGAAATCCGGCAATCTCCTTCTCTGGACAATTACAAGTCACAACTGAAGACTTACCTCTTTAGATGTGACTATGGCTCTGTGTGAGGAGGCGCTATGAGCGACTACATGTAGACGGATATGGCGCTGAAGAAATGGACTTTATTAAGGATTCAGCCCTTTGGGGCTAAATCCTTATTGTTATTGGCGTGTTTATTATTTTTATTATTTCAAGATTTTTGTGGCATCGACTTCTACAAGAAGGATTGCAGCTACAGCAACCAAACTTTACAGGCTGATAGCCCTTACTATGTAGTTGTGCAGCGAAGCTTTTGGGTCCAATTGGTGCAGCCATGTAGGGTCCAGTTCGAATCTAAACGTCAATTTTTAACATGGGAAAAAAATGAAAAATGCAGCTAGAGACTTTCAACTTTTTCTAAAAGATGCGCAATAACCATGCGAGCAAAAAAGAAAATCGTGACGAATCTGTATGTCACGTGGTTTCGCCGCCATCTTGCATTTTGTGGAACTTTTGCGGTTTTGAGGGTACGCGTCTTCAAAAATCTTCTTCTAAATAACGGCAACACATACAGACACTTAGTGTAGCTCAATTGGAAGCTGAAACACTGCTGTTTATATGAATCTATCAAACTCAGCTCTATGTCATACCGTTTTCAGGGTGCAGCATTTTCAAAATTGAACTTTTTGAAAATCAACTTTTTAGGGCTCGCATTCAAAGGAACATAACTCGCTACGGAAAACTTTGATTCGAATTCTGTTTATTGCAATCGATTCACCATTGGTGGTTTAACAATTCCACTTCAGAATGTATTCATGTAAAAGTTGACCGTTAAAGCAAAATGTCGACATGAACACATTTGACGATTTCTTTGGAGATTTTTTGTTCGAAAACTACTGAAGATAGAATCACCTTTGATAGCTCATATAAAAGCTGACGAACTGTTTCAATCAATAGACACAAGAAAACAACCAAGTAAAGCCTGCCTGTCTGAATCAATGCCATACATATATGGAGGTCTTTTTACTTTTTTTTTTTTTTTTTTTTTTTTTTAGAGTCCAAAGCGCAACCTGGATTTCTCAACTTTCTAATCCCGCCAGCATCAGAAAAATCAAGGTTTGAGTCAAATCGGAGCAAAACGGATTTTTTTTTCCCTGGTGTTAAAAAAAAATTCAAATCAGTCTCCTTAGTTCTTATTGAGAGGTACAAACTCCAAAAGTGTCTTTTCCTGTCTTGCCATCTTTCTGCCAGCAGGTAACACCGAAAAATCATGCTTTGAGGCCAAACAAATTTTGAGCCCAATTTTTTTTTTTTTTTTACTGCTTTTACAAATTGCTTCAAATCCCTTCCCGTAGTTACTATTGACAAGTACAAAGTCCAAAAACGTTGTTTACAAAGGTTCCATGCTCAAAGGTTCTTTTTCATTTCACAATGTTAAGGATATTGCTTCCAATGACCACAGACAAGCAATGGCCGGCTGAATCGTTTTATCGTCGCTTGCGACTATATTTATTATTATTATTTAGCTTCAAAATGCTCAATAAGATATAAGACGTATCTAATCTAATCTTTATAACACTGATGATGTTTTCCTCACTTAAGTAAACATATCTGATATAGAAAATAACCATAAAACAATGTACCATCAATGCATGTATGAATGGTGATTTTCAAATTTGCCATGTTTGTCTTAATTAAAAACTTTTTTAGGAATTAACAATCGTTAATACATATATCTAAAGCACTGCTTCAAAGATGACGAACTTTATTTAATCAAATGTACTTCAGATGCCTATTGCTATCTATGCGTTTCAGTGTCCAATTTTCTGTGACACTCACACCGACATAATATCCCTATTTATTTCTTGATAGTCACTAGACCAATTTCAAAAATGGAAAACTGAAATAGGTCATAGGGTCATGAAACAACCATAACAAGATCGATAATTAGATTTCCATGAAGAAATTCAATTCAAGGCAAAAGTGTTGGTCCAAAGATTCTACCTCCAATGCCATTTAGTTTAAGTGTGTCTGAAATGCTGAAGATTGGTCTGCGAGAAGCAATGGTCGGTTTTCTAAAGGAGGGTATAAGAAGCAGTTTGGTCTGCTTAATAAGCTTGAGACAGTAATCTCGCTCCTCCTTCCATATATTGAATGCTTAATTGAAGTCTAAGTAGAAGTTATTTATCTTTTTCTTGGCATTGTCCTCATTTACTCTTGCTGTAGAACATCGTATCCAATATATGCTTTGTTAATACGAGTTGTCTACTCATAAAGTAAATATATCATATCATATAGGGAGTGAGTTAATATGACATTCGTACAATTGGGGAATCACCTAAGAATTTAAATTTCTCAATGTTCAAGTTATGGTCAATTTCTGAACAGTCCATTAAAAAGCACAGTAAATGGGTAGCTTTTCTATATGCAACCATTAATGTAACGACATTTAGAACGAGGGTAAAATGATTTTAATACCATATCGCATTCAAATTACGAAACTTATGTTGTGCATCGATATAAATATGTCCCATAACATTGTCACATTGCTTTTATTAGGGTTCAAGTGGTGCTCTGTTAGAAAAATATGCAGGTGTTCATTTTGTAGAGATGTAGAGTGAAGTACGAAGTGAGGTCAATTTGTTCTTAACAAAGACTTGGTCATTTAAAAACACATTCTGACATCTGCCATATGTGAGTATACAATAATTCAGACATTTTCTCGTAAGTGACGTAACAGTGTTTATATTATATTATCTGTTAGGTAATCTACTGAAAACATAGATAACTGAGTATGAATTTGCCTTCCACAACAAGTACAAACCTGCATAGTCCAATGTTGTCACACCCCTTCTAATTTCAACAGTAGCAAAGCAGATTGATATTTCTTTTAACAATTATCTACGAGGTGCTCACATGTCATAAGTAATTAAACCATCAACATAATCTTTCATGATGGCAATTCATTATTTTTCGGAGCAGTGAATTAAATTAAAAAAAACAAACAGCTATTCATTTTCACTTTAAGGTGATTGATTAAATCGTTCCCTTTTGACCCTGATGTCGTTTCGAAAAATGAATAAGTTAAACAAGTAAACACAATATAAAGCCATATCTGTCATGACTTGAAATGTGATATTGTTTAAAGACAATAAATCACCACTCGTTAAGTGTTATCTTGTCCAAAAAGAGTTGCCGTAAAACCTGAGGAGGCTTTTAAAATGACAAATTATAAACGGCCATCGATATTACACTCATTTTGATAGTATGCAGCTTAAATATATTTATATTTGCCATTTATAATGCTACGATGTGAAATAGTGTTATATGAATATGTGTGATTACGACGTCATGCTTATCTGCAACAAAATCTTAAAGTTTCGAATATGTCCGTAAATTATAAACTTATACTCAAATCTACAAGACATGGATGTAGGAATGACAGTAATAGTTCATATTTTGTAATTATACATGTTTATGTGTATTTTCTTCTGTAAACTTCAATGATTGGTAACTGTATTTTCTTCCGTCAACTTCAATGATTGGTAACTGCATATAACTGTAATTTGTTTATGAGTGTTGTCTGTAAATGGCTGTTCGTTAAACAAATGCATGCCATATAGCTCATACAAAGACTGAAACTATGTAGTCTAAACCTCCAGCTTGCGATTCCCATCTACACTCATGAATAATGATGATAACTAATGAGGTCAGTGATCATTCTACACGGAACTATCACGTTAATGGGTTGTATTAATGTAATGTGTCGAAGCATTAAACATTTCAGGACAGAGAAGGAAACTGTGAAGGAAATTTCATTTGCTTTAAATATCGATCAGGATTGTTTTCATTACTTTTAAGTATCACCCTATTCCAATGGATTTCTTTCCAGAAACGACTTAACTGACAGCCTAAGACGCCAAAATGGACAAAAAACATGTTAAGTCCCAGATGATGAATATCAGCTAACCGTTATCTGTTTTGTTAAATTACAGAATATCATTAATCATCCAAAGCGGCTTTGAATTGTTTTTCCTATTTCTTAAAGCATTTAATAAGTTGCCAAAGGGGAACATTATTAACCCTGGAAACATTGAACATGCTTCCATTTGGCATTATATTTTTGATATTTTTAAAAGAATTTCCTCATTATTGAAAAAAAGCTTACATATTATATTATATAACACTTGCAAAATTGTCTTCTCCAGGTACAGCATGCTTTAAGATAGTGTGTTTCATTTACTTTAAACCACCTGCAAAAGAAACCTTCCTCCGTATTCGTTATGATTCGAATTACAGAATTAGCAGTAAAAGAAATTTGAGTTAAATACTCGGTCCAATATGCACTTTTCCATAATAAAATGCAACACACAAAGTCATTTAATTACAATGGTTTCAGCAATTTAAAAAAGTTTCAACTGTGAATGTTGTCTTTGGCACAAAGTATGTTTATATCGTACAACAACGTACTTCATCCGTAGCTAAACTTTGGGATATCCCTCCCCACATAACTGATAAAATAACATTTATGGTGCTGTAAAGGTAAGCATAAACTGTCGTCCTACGGCAGAGATCACCATGGTTATGAGTTCTGTATATTCCTCCAGTCTGCATGTGTTTTGCAACATGCTGTCAAAGATAGCTACAATGACTATGCCTCTCTCCTCTGTGTATATTTACTAGTTTATCATCAGAGGTTACTCAGATTTTTTGCCTGTGACTTTTGCCGTTTTTGCGTTCTTTCAACTCACGATATTGGATCGCAGCCTATTTTACTTTGGACCAGTAGCGAGGTCATATACTTTTTATATTTGTACTTTCCTTTACAATTCAATACTGATTGAAGATTAAAAAACCCCACTACAACTAAACTTCAAACAAACTACACATGCTGAGAGCCATGTATTGTAACACAAACCATAAAAAAACCTTTGAGTCCAGTCGGCCCAGGCAGTAAAGGCCCATAGATTTGTGTTTTAAAAGATGTGCCATTAGTACAGCAAAAAAATAAAAAAATCATTATGAAATCGTAGGTCCCATTATTTCGGCACCATATTGATTTTGCACACTATTTTTCTAACTTTTCTTTAACCTTTAAATCACTATGGTCCCCCAGTCACTTACGGGCACAGTTCATATAGCATCTATTTATATTTTCAAAATTTACTTTTAAGTGTTTTTTTTATTTCAAAACTCAATAACCAACATTAATGGTGCGATATGTGATATCTCATCAGACAGATAATACATTACCCTTTCTACTACAATTATTAGTCGTGCAATAGTAGTTTTCATAACTTAAGAGTTATTGATATTTTAAGTTGGTCAATTTCTTGGGAATAACGTCTCCTGAAATCAAATCAGTGCATTCTGACTTCATTTGTTGTTAAATAATTGAGGACTTCGATTTTCTAGAATTGTAATAAAAATGTGACGAGAAGACATCAACTCATCAATTACCAAATTTATCATAAATCAAAAAGTTAATTTGACATTGAAGGAATAATTAATTAAGGAAGACAAACAGTGAGATCAGGGCAGCTACGATAGGTGTTCGTGCTTATTTCCAAGAGCTGTTTGTTGTCTCCTGATCATATAAAGCATTTGTAAGTTGCAATAGAGGTTAAGAACATATTTCCTCAAGACATCAAACGTATAACATTGCCTTACAAGTCCTGATGTGAAATCATTTTTGTTCATCCACTATCTGAAATACATCATTGGTATCAGTATGTGTTCTCTAATTGACAATCCTAATTCTATACTGATATTATATGCAGCTATACTTGGTTACAATGTAACATTTCTAAGCCCAAAGGAAAGACTGTTAAACCTCCAAATGTATTCATCTCCATGATAAAAACCTGGTTGAGTGATTGTTAATTCAATAGTATCTTTTGAGGATATATCTAAACCTTCTTATACGAGTTTAAAATGAATTCGCAATAGAAAAGCATTTATTTTTATTTTGTCAGTTTTGCATCCCCACATGTACATGTATGTCTCATTTAGAAATAATTTTGCATCTTAATTAAATAATTCCCATTTTTGACTTACTGCACTTTGTTGCCGAGCAGCTCTCACGCACACCAACCTGTAACTTCAAGCTGTAGTATTTAGGTACGAAGGTCCATAATGGCTATCGGCAGTGTGTTGATGTGTTGAGCCATTTCTGACAAACAAATCAAAATGAAACATCCTACAGTAACATATGTCAAGAGTAAAAGGAATGTCTATCTTAACTTTACTGAGAGAACACTTTGTGTATTTGGGTTTATATGTTGGTATGAATTATGTGTTCAAAAAAGAAAAAGAAAGATAATGAGAATACGTGAATCTTCTTCACTCTTTATTTACGTACTCAACTCTTTATCATTCTTGACAACATAATTTTTGTTGTTGGTATGATGCACATGTACACAGAGTAGGGTTTATGCCTTCCATCAGCAATGTTAAAATGTGTATACAAGAACAGAACCTTAGACAGAAAGAGTTCCAGAGAATGCTGGCAGGTTGACAATGCGTTCTGCATGGTAATGCACTGGAAAGCAAACGTTGTTATTTGATACAGATCTGTGTCTAGACAGCTTACGATTCTTTTTGACTTTTTGAAGTGATGTTTACCAACTTTAAAAGTACAAGGTAATCGATCGAACATATATGCACTCATCTGTTAACAGCTGGGTCTGTCCATCCTGTATATGTATTTAAGTCAGATGTAAATGTAATGTTGCTTTCCTCTGTAAGATTTAACATTGCATTCAAATATTCAGACCGTTTATGAATGCATTTATATAACATATGAAATGCATAATAAATTGTTCATCTTTGTGATGACAAGTCTAAATCGGGATCACATGCTAAGTGTTCTGTCCCTGGAGATCTCAACTGATTCCGACCCCTTCTATATAAATATTACACTATGGGCCTGCGGGAAAACGAGCACATTATTATGTCAACACATAAAGCTCTTAGGCGTTGAAACACGCAGCGCCCAATCCATACAAGGAAGGCTCACAATGATGTCTGTCAAATCGTTATGTCAATGACACAATATGGATATAGTACGTTATATCGCCTATATAAACCAGGCTAGATGCCAATTAAATAAGTGAATGTCTGAGATGACATAGCATGACATGACACTAACTCATAGAATTCAATTGTAATTGAACTCTTAAAGCGTCTTATGGAACATTGAGCCTTTATACTATTCGCTTATGTTATGCGTTTAATGCACTGATGCATTATGTATTATCGAATCAGTTGCCTAATGTTGATGCTTAGTTAGATGTCATCTAAAGATATTAATAAAAATCATATTTCCCTCTCTTTTCTTAATGTGTTGATGGTAGTGAAAGCGATGTCATTTCTATCATCATTGCATCTACTATTAGGCAGGGTTTAAGATCACCAATCGAGCACACTTTCAAATCAAGACTGAATTCCATATTGAGAGGCTTACTGTACAAAGTTATTTAGGTAACATGGCAGTGATGGAGTTTGGCCAGTTTCCTATCGAGCTAATGTGGGAGATTGGGGGTTGAGACTTTCTGCAAGTGAATTGTAACTTGTTATCGCTGTTATCCAACCAGTATAATTGGGTACCTGGCTTGGAAGTGACGACAGTGTACAAGATAATATATATATTATTTGTATTATTTTAATTTCTTCAATGATAATTTCAAAATTTATTTTACAGCTATGTCGTTATACTATTTATGACTTCCAATCAAGTATGACTTCCAATCACATTGACAGTCTTTATTGAAACATTTGGACAAATTGATAAGAGATTATGAACTGATCTGTTGAGGGAAATGGTGAACAGTTAGGGGCATCCATGGAAGATGGTATGAAGTATAAATACAAGGTTCAAGCAAGTCGTTTCACAGCCTCAACACAACGCTCAAATAAACCAACGCTTTAAAAAGCAATTTCTTTTGCAGTGCCGTTTGATTGAATTTACTTGGAAGGAATTTGTTCCGGAAATATCATTCCGCCCTGCAGAAATCTAATTATTGATTTTCAAATTCTCCGGAAACCGGATTCACTGACTTAATTAGAAGATTTAGAGCTTGTTGCTTTGTATTGTATAATATTAGGTAACGGAAACGAGATTCGCTCAGCTGTTAGTGTCAACGCAGAAAAAACCTGAGCTGAATAAAGAGAAAGTTTTTTCAGAAATTGTTTTGTTAAAGGACCGGAATGTCAGACGGATTATGGCGCGGAGGAGAAATGGAAAGCTGAACACTGAGTGCTCATATTTACATATAACTATACTATCAGGACATAGAAATGGTACAATAAGTTATGATAACTTGATTATGTAGTGTAATGGTTTTACTAGTTACATATTTTCAAAATGATTTTTAAAGGTATTTTGTGTGGTTTCTTAAGTAGTTTTCTAAACGTAGTTGTTTAATTTCATCATTATTGATAGCATTATGTCGGTCTGACACCTTGATTTTGGTATGTTTAGGTTTACAGTCTGACTGCTCTACTCTCCAAATGATTGGCACCTGGAGGGTTTGGTAACTGAAAACAAAGACGAATAACTTACTATTTATTTAGTTCAATATAGTGGTCAGTGGTAAACGACCACATGTATCATTTACATATACCAATGGCAGGCACAACTTGTCAGTAGCACCGATTTGCAATCATATCTCATTGAAATACCCCTGAAAGTGACTAATTAATGAGTAGGTCTTTTGTAATGATTAATCACTGAATAGATTATCTATGAATAATACAATACCACCGATATACAAGATATGAATGATTTGTATCTAGAACATGTTCATAATCTTACATTAAAATATGTCACAGCAATTTGTGTGTTTTCTCTTTTCTAACGACAATTTTGTAACGATCCAAGTAAGACAATATTTTCAAATTAGGTTTCAGCTGTGTCCTATGAACTAATAAAAAGCTATGAGGTATTGGCTCGGATCCAGAATTCCATTATATCAAGTACAGCGGTTCAGTTAGCAGGTTTGTTCATTTACTGACTTACCCTCAGTGCAATACTGTACATGGTCTTCTAGTTGTAAATCAATACAACTATATTTAATCCATTACCAGTTCCTATGACATTCCATCATGCGTATACTATTTATCTTACTAACATTTATACTAACGTATATTTTAAGTGAAGCTTTCTGCAAGAATATTCGAATACATGTACATTACAGGAGAGAAGAAACGTCCACCAGATATCTTCTTAGGTTCAAATAAAAACATGTTAACAATTTTGAAGCATTATGAAGTTGCATCATATCTGCACAACTTTCCAAGTCTCAGAAGTTGTTACAAAAGAATGGCGATTGTTTAAATAAGACAGGAGTAATTGTTCAGGATTCGACCAGTGTTTAATCAGAGAAATGACATTTGAAACAGATAATTCAATCAACCACGAGCAACAATAAAGGAACTCATTCACATTGAAGTGCTGATGACGCTGCATTTATACGTGGCCATGGTGCGCAAGTGATCCATTCATGCAAGTTATTGACTCGAATAATACATTTTTCGCGCTTTCAATTGACTGTCATGTTAATTTCTGTTTCAGCATAACTTAACCATCATTATTTTTTCTACAAAATTATCTAATTTTACATACATAAAAAACCAAGAAGTAGGCGTTTATTTTCCTTTGTCGGGTATCTACATATGTAATATTGACTTAAATATTATAATGTGTACCTTTCACGTCATGCAAATTTCATTTCACACATTTTTCTCTGAGTACATTCGATTGTGAATACAAATGTGTTAAATCTTCTTCCGCAAAACAATGCTTTGATCCACAGAGGAATTCAAAGAGCACCTCTATATTGAGACCGCCGTAATATACAGCCTCAGAAGATAACGTTATAGAGATATTGGAAAATAAACTTTTACAAATACTGTTTGATTATGGGGAAGTAAGTTTATTTTGCTTGGTGATTTTAATGCCAGAACAGCTAATGAGCCTGACTACATAGAAAACGACAGGAGGACTATTCACAGGCTAGGACAACTTTTCTCAATACCGCACTTCATACGATACTATTACTAATATGTATGGGAAATGGGAAATATGTAAATTAATGAATATCCACATTGTGAATGAGAGAACAACTCCCGATATTCCTGGAAATTTTAGTTACATTTCAAAACATGGTTGCATAACTGTTGATTATGCGATTGTCTCGTCTGAAATGTTTATCAATATTTTGTATTGAGGTAACAGCTCGTACAGAGTCTGATCACCTGCCGATATAATATAGTTCAAACAATTCCAACGATACTGTTGTACCCCTATTCTCGTCCATACGTTGTAAACTGTCGGAGGAACACAGAGAGAGTATTTATACATACCTGGTAGATGATATAAAGAACTGTATGCTGGATGATTTCAGAGAATTACTCCATACTGACCTTAACGCGGCCATTTCTAAGTTAACGTCATTACTTCAGTGCTCCGGTGTTAAAGCGGGAGCTATCAAGATCACTTCTCCGTATCGCCGCAAATCGCCCAAACCTCCCTGGTTTGACCATGAATGTGGCAAATTAAAGTCTGAAAAATACAGACTTCTGAATCGTTTCAGAAAGTAAAAATGTCCATCTAATCTTGAATCATAGTTGAATGCCAAACACAATTTTAAGAAATGCTGCCAGTTGAGAAAAGACAATTATTTATTTAAAGCTGCAGAGGATATAAAAACGGCAGCGATAAATTCTGACTGTAAACTATTTTGGCGCACCTTAAAATGTCACCTAACGAAATCAACAGTCAAGGATAATATTACTCCTTATCAAATACTTCTTTCAGATTTTGATAAGTCAGTTACCGACTTTGTTTTAAACCTTAAATGTGAAGATTTTGCTTTCTCTCATGATATAATGTCAACCCCGATCACAGAAGAAGAGGTAATAAAATCTATTAATAAGTTGAAGTGGAATAAGGCACCGGGGCATGACGGCATTCCTCCCTCGTTTTATAAAACCTCTCTTACCTCACTTGTGTCTTATCGAAAGATTTATTTAATACAGCCATTTATAACGGTAAATTCCCATCAATATGGAATATTGGCATGATTGTTCCTCTTTTTAAGTCTGGTAGTGCATCTGATCCATCCAACTATCGTGGCATATCCATTTTGGATATTTCTAGTAAACTATTTGCTTATATTTTAGAAAGACGTTTACACGCCTGAATTGATAAAAATGAACTTCTTGACGAAGCTCAAGCTTGGTTTAGACCAGACTACAGTACATCTGATAATTTATTTGTATTACAAGCAATTTGCACAACATATTTATGCCGACCTAAAGGTAGATTTTATTGCGCTTTTATAATAATAATAATAATAATAATAATAATAATAATAATAATAATAATAATAATACTTTATTACCCCGAAGGGAACTTGTTTTGCATGTTACAAACAGCTGTGACATAAACCTAAATTACATAAATATTAAATATCAAGGAAACATACAGATACACATTGCAAAAATAGACGCACGCACACACACACATGGCAGATGCTGTTAACATGCATGGAATGTAAAGATAAAAACGCAGCTATAAGATAAATTGATAAAGTTAATAACGGTTGAATTTGTTTAAAATAATAATACTAAAAGGAACAAATGAGTTCGAAGGTCTCTTGGTTTTGAAACGAGGAATGTGATAGCGGCGACCTGAAGGTAAAAGTTAATATTCTTTATGCAGGAAGTGATCGGGATCAGAAATCATTTTTTCAGATAGATTCTATATCTGCCGCTTGCCTAATAGACTCTTTATCGACTCCAAGAAAGCCTTCGATTTTGTTGACCACAAAAAATTACTATTCATGTTACATACTAAGGGATGTCATGTAAAATGTATAATATTTTAGGAAGCATGTATGAATTTGTTGCAGCGTCAGAATCAATTCAAGTAATACTGAAACCTTTAATTCCACAGCGGGTGTGAGGCAAGGCTACGTCCTAAGCATCGTTTTTAAAATAAATGAACTTGTAGATAATATGTATACATCATCTAATAATGGAACATTTGGTACCCCCAAATCAAGGATCTACTCTTACTTTTGTTTGCAGATGATATAGTTACATTTTCATTCATGGTAGACGGTTTGCAGCGTCAGCTGAATACTCTACAGTTTGTAACACATGGGGATTAGAGTTGAATATGGACAAATCTAATATAGTTGTCTTTAGAAACGGAGGTATTGTGGCAACAACTTTAAAATGGTCATTCAATGGCACACCCATGAATGTTGTGTCATATTATAAATATTTGGGTCTTGTATTTTCCAGTCGATTGAATTGGTTTATGGCATGTAAAACGCTTGCAGCACAGGCAAAAAAGGTAATGCTTTCAATATTTAAGCTCTTTAAAATGAACAAGTTTATTTCATTCAAATCTGCCTGCTTACTCTAAGATAGCGCCAATTTTGTTATATGGTTCGGAAATTTGGGGAGCTCATTATTTCCAAGTCATTTAAAATATCCATGCAACATATTTTAAAATATTCCTAACTTGCTTCCAACAAAGCCATACTTGGTGAAACAGGTCGTTATAACATAACATGCATATCGAAAGTCAAATGAGAATAAAATTGTTTGGATTAAACTTTTTAGAATGCCTGATTATCGTTACGCCCATCAATGTTATCGACTATTGAAATCATTAGATGATCGCGGAAAACATTCCTGGGCTGCAGATGTGAGATATATTTAATTTTCAAATGGATTTTCTTATGTCTGGTTGAATCGAAATGTTGGTGATAGGCAAATATTTTTGTCTATGTTTAAACAACTAATTAAGGATATGTTTATACAAAATTGGTCTCAAATCAGTTAATTCATCAAGTTATTTATGTCATTATTCGCACTATAAAACGGTGTTTGGACCGGAAAAGTATTGTTAATGATAATTCACTTTCACGAAATCTATGTAATTTTAGAATTTCATTTTTTAAAAATACATTGTTTTAGAAAGGATAATGATACGATGGATGATCTATCATGTTCTTATTGTTCTTCTGGTCAAATAGAAGACGAATTTCATGTATTGTTAGTTTGTGATGCTTTTTCTGTCTGTCGAAAGAAGTATTTAAATTGTATTTATGTCAATCCACAAACCATGTATAATCTCATTAATTCTAATAATATTGATTTTCATAAAACATGTGATGTCCATTTTAAAATCCAGAGCAAAACAAATATCTATGTCACATGATCACAAGCTGTCATGACGAAACATCAACTATACTTTGGGCCACTGTGCCTTAAATACTGAATAAACCTCTCCGTCTTTCTGACTATCCCAACTGAAGAAGAAGAAAGATATTGTAAATCGGGCGCTTTCAGGTTTTTATTTGCCATTTGACAGCAGAACTCTGAAATATGACTTCAATGTCTTTCAAGTTATTTAAAACAGCTGAGTATTTACGAGCAAAGACAAAAAGTATTGCCAACTTGAACTACGAGACATTCACGATGTAGCCTTCTAGTCCTGAATGGTTTATCACGAGGGAGGCGAACCCAGATCTGTACTGAACATAAGTTCGTAATCGATGGTTGGGAATTCGAGAGAACTACTTGGTATTATTTTAAACACACCTTGATAAAGTAAATGTGTTCATGTTCACTAAATGGTCCGACTCTTGATTTCTTTTGGCATCAACCTATCTACAAGAGACAAAGGGACAAACTTGGGTTGGTAGTGTTTAATATCTCATATAACTACTCTGCTTTTCGATTTGATGTATAAGGCTGTTGTTCGATTTTCATTGGAAACAAGAAATTTATCATAAGAGCAAACTTCTTTATGTGTCTAATAGAGTAACTAAATAGACAACTAATTTGAATATACTATGTAGAATGAAGAAGACAAATATTTTATGGATGATCAACCGAAACGTCGCTATTGTTAATAAAGAAGTTGATCATCCATAAAATATGTGTCTTCTTCATCACACCAACTCCTAGAATGCCTCTAAAACAGTTGATACTATGTAGAATGTTGAAAAGTAAAAAGTATTTCGATTGTATTACCTGCTTTCATTTCTACAAATGGTATTTTGATGGTTCATGAAATGTGTCCTGATTGATATTCAAACTTTTATGAATATCTAGAAAATATTCAGAATCGTAAACAATAATCAATATTCAAAGTATGCATAAAACACACGAAAATGAAATTTACATAATTGCAATCAAGACTTGTGTACTTTCCAATATTTCCAATGTTTGACTCGTGGTAATTTGTGTTGCTCTTGATCACGATCAATCTTCCTAACTTTCTAGAAACAATTATTTAGCTTCTTTTTCAAACAAGCAATAAAAGTTGTTCATCTCAGTTACATTAAATAAATATTTGCTGAGAAAATATCTGAACTCATCTCAAACTTTTCTTCGCACACTTGAGACGTTGAATTCAATCACTTTAGATGCTGAAGATAGCAATACATACATGTATTATATTGTATTAGAAATACTTGTAATGCCAATAGATATGTAGATATTCATACAGGTTCATTGTTCCTCGCCACGACGTACATACGATCCGTGGTATGAACCTTATCACCCAAATGTCTTCAGATTTGATTACATCCTAGATTGGGGGCATAGACACAGACATAACTTTTCAAACTCGTGTATATTCATATATCATGGAAGTCATTTCTTTTCTTATGATGTGTTCAGGTACCCAGTGATCAATAACCTTTCTTAAAATTTTCAAAAACACAATGTATGAAGAACTTCTGTACAAACAATGAAAACTAGTAAATATGTCTTATATATATATATTTAGTGGTGGGGAACATTGTCATGTTAATGGACACACTTATTAAACTCGTATTACAACTTGTTTTGTTTGTTTGTCATGAAAGTATTTATTATTCGTTCCTACATATGTTCCTCACTAGGACCATAGTTGCACTTTGACTGAAATGAAAGGATAGGGTACATCAATGGTTTAATATTTCAGTTATAATGAAGGTAAATTTCATGAATCTATTTAATCAATTCACTCCTAACTTTACTTGATATTTACATTATTTATTAATCACTCAGTTAAACATATTAGAAAAAAACCTTTGTGGCGCAAATTTCATACTTGTAATGTAGGTATGTTTAAAATTAATCATGCTTTTATGAAAAAATTCAATCTACAATACATGTAGTTTGATAGAATATCTGAAAATAAGACAACTTCAATTTTCATCATCTGGAAATGACAAAATCAGTAAATGAAAATATTTTCTCCAATTTTCCTTTCTGGGAATTTAAAAACCTAATTTAAACAGTCATTAATATTTAGCATACGGAAGACAAGAGTATAGCACATATACCTTGAAAACTCCTAACGCATTTTAATATACATCATTCATTCTCAATGATATTATAATGCAGTGCATGTCTGTGTATACCATATTGATGTTAAATACTGAAATTACAACAATTACAAATATAATTTGTATGAAAAAAGTCAGTTACTGTAGTTTATTTCATATTAAAATTGTAAACAAAATAAAAATTTTAATGTATGTTTTTGTATACGGATTGGTTTTTATTCCTGGAAGTCAAGCAACACCATCTAAAAGTAGCTTAAAATACACGAATCAAATTGAACGTTAGACAAATTGATTCTTTGCAACCACAAAAGTAACAACAAAAAATAACAACGCTTAGGAGATTATAGTTTGTCTATCACGTTTGTAGTAAAAATCCACCAGTGTATTTGTATCCGCCTCCCTACCACCAACAATGCTTCAGCCATTGGATGATCAAGTTTCCTTATTATACACTAAGTGTACAGTGTGGTTTTCGTTAGATGTCTGTCTCAAGCTTGTAAAACATGTCAGGCAACTTCTTAAATTGTTATACATACGTAATATCAATCGAGCGTTCTTCAAGATCAATCTTTCCACACACCAGACATTTCTGAAAGTAAATCCTAATGTGCCAGAAATCTTGAAAAAAACAATTTGATGTCCGTGAGAAAATCTAATCACAGAACAGGTTACCTTGTATCAATCCGTCTAGTGCCCTTATTTGATTTGAAGAATATGGAAAGTGGCTCAAGTCAGCGTAATATTGGCGATTTTTGTCTGACTAAAGCAAAACAAGGACTGTTAACTAAGCTAATCAGTAAAAGCAAAAGGTAATTCGAAGGAATGATTTAATAATAATTATGGTTTAAACGTATTTTATTTCAGAAGAAATACAGATTGGCGAACAAGCCAGGAGGCTTATATTAACGCCTCTCTTTGAAATTACATACATATAGCTGGAATAATATAACATATTTGGTGAAATGCAATATGGTTGTGTACTAAAATGATATATTAACACAAAGATGTTTGAAATATACAGTATGTTAGGTATGCCTGGTCATGATTTATGGGCTGCAACGCAGTTGAAATATTAGATTCATATTGTGAAGTGGAAAACAGCGACAGAATTATTTTATTTCAGGGAATCGTTTACTTTTCTTGATAAACTGATGTAAAGAATCGATAATACGGTTGTTAGTCGAGATACTCAGGGAACCACTACCGTATAATACAGTCCTAAGGTCATATCCCTGAGTGTAGAAGAACATATTTGATCTTAGTTGTTGATAGTTCCAACAAGTAAAAAGGAAGTGAACTACGTCTTCATTGAAGTGACCACATGAACAACTTTGTATATCCGATATATGTCGATTGTATCTGTGAGCGTTCAGATCACTACAGCCAAGCTTGAGGCGACAATGGATAATTTGACAGAATCTACTTCCGGAATTTAGGTTAAGGAAACTGGGTATTTGAACTGGATTAAGCATACTTTTAAATTGACAAAAGGAGCCCGCATTTTTAATTTCAATCGGCAGGTTATTCCATAGAGTAATAGAGCTTGGGAGGAATGATTGAGAATATCTCTGTGTTCTACAGTTAATAGTTCTGGTTGAAGATCTGTTTCTAAGATTGTAGCTACTCTGTTGAAATACACTGTCTGGTACTAGACCGTTTAGATAATCGGGAGTTAGACCGTGATACATTTTATAGAATATACCAAGTTTGAAGTGATATCTTCTATCTTTTAGTGAACTATAATTAGTTTCCATATATAGTTTATTGTGACTTGTGCCACGGACTGCACCGCATATTGTTCTTAATGCGTCTAGATGTAGATTTTCAAGTAATGTTGTCTGTTCTAGAGTGCAATTATCCCATATATGACAACAGTAGTCGAAATGTGGTAGTATAAATGACTTATATAAGGTGTTCAGCGTTTTTCGGGATAATCGGTATTTCAGACTCCTCAAACAATTGATCATTGGACTGATTTTCTTTATCATTTCACTAATATGTACTTTCCAAGAACAATCGCTTTGGAGTGTAATGCCCAGGTGTTTGTGAGATTCGACTTCTTTAACAGGCTGATTGTCCATTAACAGAGTTGGTTTGATATAATTTTGTGTCTTTCGGGTAAAAGTTATACTTTCGGTCTTACTAGGATTAAAGCTAACTTGCCATTTTCTTGCCCAGTCAGAAATTTTGGATAAATCATTATTTATAATGGCGGCCGCGGTAGCATGGTCATCAATTATAACATAAATTGATGTATCGTCGGCGAAAAGACGAATATTGCTATTAATTCCATCTACTATATCGTTTATATAAATGATAAAAAGTAACGGTCCTAAAACAGAGCCCTGGGGTACACCGGCTTCAACAGTTTTCAAATCCGAATTATAGCCATTTATTACAACTTTCTGTAATCTACCTTCCAGGTAACTTCCGAACCATTGTAAGAGATCACCTTGAATGCCACACGCCTGCAGTTTATGAATAATTCCTTTATGCCAAACTCTGTCAAAAGCTTTGCTTATATCACAGAATACAGCTCTAATTTCCTTTCCTTGGTCTACTGCACTTGCAATGAAATTATAAAGATAAGTCAATTGGTTTGCTGTGGAATCGCCAGGTGTGAATCCTGATTGTAAATTAGACAAGATGTTGTTATCTCTTAAATAGTTAAAGACATGTTTAAAGACACATTTTTCAAAGACCTTAGATACACAACTTGTCAAGGCCACAGGTCGGTAGTTTGAACAGTCGTGTTCGTCACCCTTCTTATGGATCGGAATTACGGAAGCAAGTTTCCATGTATAAGGGAATATATGTTTTCGGAGAGAGAGGTTAAATAACTTTGTTAACAATGGGTAATATTTTATTTCCAATGCCATCAGGTCCAGTAGCTTTAGATGTATCTAAGCTCAGAAGAATATCGCGTACATCTTCACTATTTATAGTGAGAGATGACAACGGGTCGTCGATTTCAAAAGGTATAATTTCAGGTATATCGGCATTAGGTTCGGCAACTGTCGATTGTTCTGTAAAAAACGTGTTTAATAGGTTGGTAATATCTTGCGGATCATCATAGACTTTGTTGTCAGATACCATCGATGGAAATGATGATTTAGCAGAATTAGTTTTCATATAGTTCTTAACTAATCGCCACCACATTTTGGTTCCATGAGTATTATTTATGACTTCGTCAACTTTGACATCGAAAGAACGTTTTGCTTTTCTAACACTCGATATTACATTATTCCGAAGAATTCTGAACTTATTCCAATCTGTTGAACGATTTTTATTTTTGGCAATTTTATGTACCCGATTACGTTTCCTTATGAGAGACCTTATTTCGTTATTCATCCATGCTGGGTCCTTTGTTCTAATTGTTACAGTTTTATTAGGAACATATTGGTTTATGTTATTTTGTATTAAATTCGTTAAGTTTTCAGTAATATCATTTACGTTTCCCAAAGAGAAAAACATATCCAAGTTGACATCTTTTATACTTTCATTCAGACCATCAATATCTGCTGATGAGTAATCGTAAATTTTCCGTTTAAATGTATTGTTGTTCTGCATAGTTTCTGCCAGATTGACAAACACCGGACAATGGTCACTACATACAGGATCTAATACCCCAGAATCTCTTACATTACCAACACGAGATACGAATATCAAATCAAGTAGCGTTTGACTGTTTGGAGTTATTCTCGTAGCATCTGTGATAATTTGTTGAAGACCATAATAGTTTTGTATATGATCTATCTTTGAGTTATTACCGTGAAGAATATCAATGTTAAAGTCACCAGTTATGATCGTGTGCATATCAAGGTCAACTGCAGTAGCGATTGATTCATCGATTAAGTTCCAGTAATCAAAACTTTTGTCCGCACGATAAAACGTTCCAATCAGATAATTATTAGTTTTACATTTAATCTGTATCCAAATTGCCTCAAGCCCGACAACATCTAAATCAGACATCAATGACGCACATAGAGTATTTTTTACATAGACTGCTACACCGCCGCCGCGAGTGGGTCTATCTTTTCGGAACGGTAGATGGTAGCCAGGAATGTTTATATCAATGTTAATTGTTGATGAGTTTAGCCACGTTTCAGTAAGACATATTACATCGTAAGATCCAAATTCAACTTTTAGGATATCCAATTTGTCCTTAATGCTACGCACATTTAAATGAACTATCTTTAAATCTTTTAGCAATTTGGGTCCTGGATTCGGGTGTATGTCTCCACAAAACAATAGTAACAACGAAATTAAAATTGAAACACTTGAGTTATATAAGCATTGAAATTTGAAAGCATATATATATAAAGAGAATTTACCTGAATGTTTGTTATGAATTGCTGCAGCAAACTGACCCACTGTCTGTCTATATTGGCATAAATCAGCCGACATCAAAATTCACACACAGACAAGCAGATAGACAGACAGTGGGGACTGAATGGACGGGGACGTGACGGTTTAGGCATACACTAACTCCATAGTATGATGATACAATAAACACTAAACAAAGCAATGAATTCTTCTTGATTGGGATACATTCATAAGTAGGAATGTGTAACAAAACATGAAAAAAATAAACAAAAAGTAAAAGGTAAGACACTACCATGTCAAATTAGAGTAGATCCGTCGGAAAAATAAATATCTAATAACATAAAATGCCTATATTATGTATTGCGAAAGAGTTGAGAGTGAAAGCATTTAGTTTCCTGAGCTAATGTGTAAGTCTACATGTATGCGGAGCTGTCACTGACGCGACATGAGTAAGTCTACATGTAAACATGAAGCATAGGATGCTCGCTCTGCACGTTTTTACGCGTGTGTCACAGCACGGTGAAGAGATAGAGAGAAGAGAGTGAAGACACGTGGAGTGGATACTGATATGCAGTGATTCAGGATTCAATAGGTAAATAAGTCATATTGCTATACGTCATTGTTGGACTTACGTATAATGTTATTTTGAGAATATGTTTCAATCTGTTGCAACTTGATGTTAAATGCACTGTTTGTGCCCTAGCTATATCATGTAGATTATAGGATCATAGTATGGTGATTGTTTTAAGTAGTTTTTAAAAGCTCGGAAAGAATAATGAAATAAAAATGATACGTAAATAGAGAAGAAATAAATTTAAAGGAAAAACAATAAGATAACATACCGTGAATAGGATCAGTGTGACCTTCCGTGACCCAATTGTCAAGTGTAAACAAACATAAGGTCAAAGTTGACATGTAAGAACCCAAAGATATCAAAACAATATATCCCCACTCTTTGAAATCAACATATTTAAAGCTTTTTAGACCTTCGTAAAATAAACCTTATAATCTGGTTGACAAGATTTTCTTAGGAATGAGATCTAGGAACTAACATTTCCCATTGTCAATATCTTGGATGCACAGATAGATCCCGGTTGTGGAGTTCTGTAAGGCTTCTACAGTGGTGTCCATTGTTCATAAGATACAGTCCAATGAATTTGAAAAGAAATGTAACATAAATATAAGGAATTAACTTGACTAATTTGGGGATAAAGCATAAAAACAACAAACACTTAACTGTTCATCAGCAGTAACATTCAATTTAGAAAGAAAACATCTAGTTCATGATAGTTCCAGTTTGATCATAGACCTCGTTAAGGTGACTCCTCGATGCTACCTTTTTGAGTGTCCCATCCTTGAACTTAACAAGTATCACTCCCCCGGTGACCCAAGTAGACTCTATTTTCCCAGCTTTTGCCAGTAGTCTCGCTTCTTTTGCAAGTAACGCTCTGGTTCTGGTCAAATCTTCGTTGACAAATACTTTGGAGCCAGCATGCTGTTTCGTCTTCAGTTTAGATCTGTTACTGAGAAGGCTGCGTTTACTTGCGTTACTCACAAACATAACTATGATAGGTATGGGTTGCGATTGTGGCGAGGGAGGGAACCTAGGTACCCTATGGCTAATGTCAATATCACCTGGGGACACGTTGACGCCGATAGATTGGGCGATGCCCAGAACAATAGAGTCCGTGTCCTCACCTGTAGACTCCGGCACACCCGTGATCCTGACGTTGTTGCGTCTTGAGTATTGCTCTATTCTATCCATCTTATCGGTCAAATTTTCAATAATCTTGTCCTGCTCATCTACCCTGTTTTTAACTTGAGTTATGTGCGTTACAATTTTTTGGTCAATGATTTGGGTTATTTCTTCTTTCAAAATTGGTTTGATGGCTTCACCTACTGCTTTGCCGATAACGGAGAGTAATTCTTGGTTTTGTAGAGCTAGCAGTAGTTCCTTAACAATTTCACTGGTGTTCGGTGACTCCATGTCTGACTCTGAGGTGGACTCACACTCGGGTACACTGTTAAGAGTGTCGTTTGTTGAGACTGATATATTATTACACTGTCTCTTAGTTTCTAGTTCAATTTCAGGAGATGTGAATACTTCTTCCCTATTGCGTTTAGATGTGCTTGGTGTATCCATATATATAGTCAGTTCGATATGCACATTTGGTCGAAAACAGGACGATATGAGAATGTGTAGGTTGATAATGTTCACATCATATTCAATCCATCAAGTATCTACAAAGTCAATGACCATCCGTTCAATATATTTACATATAAGATAGATATAGTAAATATGCTCACTTTGATGTCATTATAGGCTTGTAATCTCCATTACTTTCCTTCGAATTAGTTGAAAATCACATAGTGTTGTGAGAGCTGAGAAAAGCACGTCCAGCCATGACGATCTGATATATGACTAATAATAATAATTATATAATGACCTGATGTTTTAAACAGATTTAAAATATAAATTGATCATTCAGTTAGTGAAATACATGTAGTGTCATGATCTCTCAATTTGATCAAAGTGTTTTTAAAAAGTGTTTTTTGATTATCATTATTATGGTATAAAATCTTTCTCATTTTCATATAATACTTTCAAGTTACTATATCGATATCATATTGATCATACTGGACAGAATAGATTGTAGTTTCCATAATTTCAATAATAGGAATGAAAGCAAATGTCCATGATATTACAAGTACTATTTTGAGCTGAAAGTTTACCCAGGCTCCACGCTGACTCGTAGATCAATGTAGTTATTTATTCTAGACGCAGTACAAATCAAGTTAGAGATTCCCAAACAACATTGAAGTTTGTCTCAAGCCAAATTAGATCTTGAACAAGAATGCAGAAAATGCAATTTGTAGGTATCTTGTGGCGTATCCTGAAAACATCAAAAATGGGATTGCATATTCAAGTCTTGCAAATTCTGTCTTATCAAACTTTCAGTATGCATGTTTTTTATACACCGATGTCAAGAGAATAACTCAACAATCAATCAATCAATAAATCATGTATTCCTGATAAATGACCATGAGGCCATCAGTACTACATGCGTACATATATGACACAAACATTGCTTCGGCACTGACAACATTCGTTTACGTTTAACACAATACATTTATTTGGTTCTAAATTTCAATACATTATCTAAGAAAATACAAAGTGTGAATAGGTTATCATGATATGATGGAATATAATTATTTAACTCGCAGGTTTGTGTATGCTAGACATACCAGGATGAAAGTTTCTTCATCTTCAAGCTGTGCTTTACAATATGAACACGATGTTTCTGACTTTCTAACCTTTACACATAATTTGGCCGAAATGGTGGAAAGAAATTATAAGGACAAACTAAAGATGATCAAAACTACAATGAATCAATGGTAAGGAAGAGATCTAACCCCCTAGGACAATCTTAAGTCTTGAAATGTCTGATTCTTCCAAAATTAAATAATCTTTTTTCATTCTTCCAAACCCATGTGATAAAATAATAAAAGAATTAACCTCCTTTTCTTTAACTTTATTTAGTGAAACAAACCAGATAAGATAAGTCGAAACGAAATTACAAAATCACACAAAGACGGTGGAATAACACACATTTAAAAAAAACATTTTGTAAAAAAAATAGCTTGGATAAAAAGACTTTTCAACGCAGAAAATGGCAATAAATTAAACATCTATATATTCACTATGTAGCTCCTACACCTGGGCATTGTTGCCTTAAATATCCATATATTGAAGATAAAATCCTCAAACAAGGGACTAACCCATTCTGGTGCGATGTTCTGAGAGCATGGGGATGTTTTATCAGTAACAAAGCTTCAAAGGTTAACGATGTCAATGATGTGTTATCCCAAACAAGAAATATGTTTAAAACATTACATACAACATGGCATACTATTTGTAAATGTTATCGTGACTGAAAAAGGTGTTTTTTCTAAATTTTGAAACTTTAAAAATTTAACATTATAAAACAAAATTTAAACAATATCCATGAAATTAATAAACGCATCTGTTACTCAGATTGCAATTATTCGAAGTTCACACAATTCTGGTCAGTATGCCATAATCGTTTTAAGTTTGACACTCTGCAACTTCGGTGAAAGTATGGAAATGCCAGGGCCAAAATTAATGGAACAAAATCATCACCTCTACGTTTTATTTAGTGTGCAAAGTTAGCTTGCAATTGCTCTGTATCAATATTTGTACCATTTTATATTGTAAAATGTTCGTTTTATGAATGAAACATATGTCTATGTATTTGAAAAATAAAATAAAATTATTAAAAAAAGATGTTTCTGATGTTTTTTGGTATAATGTCAATAAACATTCATACAGAAACCATGTATATTTCAGCTTAGTTTTGTCAGATATCTCCGTAATCCTGCATTATTGATGGATAAATATTTCAAATTAAATAGGAAAGTAGTAATGTTTTTTCAAAGAATAGAATTAAAGAGAGTGTGATATGGATATTTCATGGTTCCATTATTAGGAGTATGCATATATACATCTTTACATTTGCTTAACATTTTCCAGGAAGTAGTTTATATTTATCATGGTCTGATGCGTCCATACATAACTAAAACGGTATTTGCAAAGTAGTTTCCTAACATTCGAAACCAAATTATCACCCCTCAATTCGTCAATTTCTGTAACATATTTCTTTGTGTAATTATATGGTGGTGGGCACATAAGCCATTTCCAAAATGAAAGTAGTCTGATATTGGCATATATGTTAGCTTTGTTCTGGCATCTAGAACCAATTTGTAGAATAGTTTTACAAATCATTTTCAATAGGTTTTTGGGATTCCCAACCCCATTATTCCGTGCATATAACGAAATAGGCTTAATTTTTCCATCGAATTGTCTGAAAGCAGCATCAACAGGCACATTTATTTATAAACAGTTTGATTGTAAATAATGCCTTTTCAGCCTAATGAGATAGAGTCTCACATGCTTTAGTAAACATGTTCCGACAACAATCGTCCATGTAAAATGTTAATGTTGATATCTTAATAGTTAGCCTTGGCATTGAAGACTATAATACTTAATACATATTTGGAAAGGTTTCTCTCTACATCTCAGCATATATGGTTTAAATAGTACTGACACTTTGATTTAACAAATATATAATTTTCAGAATATTCATAAACCGGATGAATGTCAATGTTTCTTAAGATTTAAATTATATCATAGAATTCGATTGTATCAAACATTTCTTTTGTGGCTTGTCATAGTTGTATTACCTCTTGATGTCATACTATACCTTTTCTCTCACCACATTCAACTGTAATTTAAACTTCATAATCAGTCTCCTACTCACCTACGAACTATTCTGCTTGTTTAAAAATGATGTGTCCTTTACAACTTCTAAATTATAGCTATCTAATCGTTGAACTTACGAACATTAATCAAAGAGGTTAACTCAAACGGAATACATTAAGCTAAAGATTGATATCTAATTGAGATGTTAATATTTGATAACATAATTTTCATTTTTTTTTATTCAGCCCTGTTCCTACTGTTCCAACAAAAATTCAATTATTATCATTTGACACCTTTGGACCAAGCTGAAATTAATTGTTTCTTGTTGATTAACATACAAGCAGAATATAAAAAGTGAATATACTGATTGTGAATCATATAATGGCAAACAGGTCATAGTCATAGTGGAAATATACTAAATCATACCAAAACAAACCACATAGTTATTAAGCGTTAGGTGATACTTGTTAAATAATCAAAATAATCAAGCACATTTCACACACGTAACTGGTACGCGTATTAAGATGATTAATGCCAAACGTTAATCCCATTGCAGTCAATGTATTTTGCAGTATGATAATTAATCACATTAACATCTCACATTATTACAAAAGGACGAACGGTGGGGAATTGTTTATTAATGTTTTCGGTTCAAGTTCTGACACAGTATCAGTGTCAAAATGGAAAGTAAAAGACCATCAGAACATGAAAAGTGTATCTCATATGACATGTAATTAAAATCTGATTTTGCCAAGCACTCGAATAGTAGGATAGTGGGTTTCTAATTGGTATAGCCTGTTACAATCGGGCAATATAACCCGTGTTAACAAAGAAAACCATCGTTACACTTGCTGTTGTACAGTAAAGGCCACCATAAATACATCAAAGAAAATACCCAGTTGAAGATAAGTCTGACAGTACCGAGAATTTACTAAAATAATTATTGTCCCATGACACAATGACACCCACACAATTCTTGTATATCAGCGTTCCCAACTCCCACTTTTGTTCGAAATGTCTTAAAACACATTTACCGTTATTTATGTTAAAAGTATTACATTATCTTGAATTGATGTTATTTCTCTATATACAATTTTCTGTTTGAGGTTTGACTCCATTGTTCGCATGATGATAGATCACATTGTTTACTAGAGTAAATAGTAACACAGTATCCAAGACATTTTCAAAAATCATAACACATGCGAGGTCACTACATCACAGTGTTAACGTTAAATTACCACTTACGCAAATGCCAAAATCTAATGTTTTTGCAAAACCGACTGCCTACAAGATTTGTAATCACAGAAGTTGCCAAAACGTGTCTTTGATGTGACAGCCCTGTTATTGAAAACCGTCTCAGAGGAATTTGCTTTGGTAGTTTTCTACAGTAAGAACTAGTTTTCTTGTCAATCTATAACTCAACGCAAAATTAGTTTAACTTGCTATCATTAAATAAATTGCGT
This sequence comes from Gibbula magus, assembly GCA_936450465.1. Lineage (NCBI taxonomy): Eukaryota > Metazoa > Mollusca > Gastropoda > Trochida > Trochidae > Gibbula > Gibbula magus. The sequence continues at coordinate 93,805,320 of OW388289.1, read as the reverse complement.
TTTCACGCGACTTGCTTTTCATGATGCTCATAAAGATGGAATGATGCATAGGGGACGTTTATAGAGCACATTAAACTATTGGTATGTATTCCCTTTGTACATACAGTAGAACACGGATATAGTGAACAAATTGATACAAAGCACAAATTTATAAGTTCTGTCAAAAGCCTTATAAAATTTGCCAAACGCGAATGGCGAACAGTGGATATAGAGATATGAATTCTTTGGTCGCTTGGGGTTCGTTATATGCGTGTTCTACTGTACTTCATTTGTTGTGAGGGTCAATTCGTCAATACAAATTACAAATGTAGATTGCAATATGAGGGTAGGACAATGTGTGTCCATGAGTTAGTACATATATTCCTTATATGACCATGTCTGTTTCTTTCATAAATTGTTGTGAATTTTGTTCATGTCTTCTTTATTTCACTGTACAGTGTCTCACTCTTAATTACATAGTGAATAACATTATCTCTGTATTGTCTGTTACAATATTCTTTCTAAATAACATTGCACAATAAATCTACACTGCAAGGTTCTGTAATACTTGAGTATTGGTATGTACTAACAATGTAATAACAACAGTTTTGTTACACTGGGGTAAGTATAATTGTATGATTTAATGTATTTTATCAGAAGGCTTTTATATGTCCTAATTGTTTTCGGGAATCTGTGACAAGGGATATTTAATAATTCTAACCAATATTTAAAAAATCTAATAGACGAACACGTCATAAGTGGAAATCTGCCTAATTCTAATATTATCATCGTGTTATATGTGTACCTACGACGTTGAATCCGAAAGTAACTTAATACTATCATGTCTAAAATTTGAAAAAGAACTTACTTATGAAAACAATTTAATAAAAAGACAGTATTGCTGCTCGATCGTAGGAGTCATTAACACAACTTATCTTAATACTTTCACTTATATTATCCTTATGCAGATACATTTAATAACATGAAGTAACCTAATGCATTCCGTTTGTGTTTACCTCTCCGAATCATTCCATGGTCATGTTTTAACCAAGCAGATGTTACATCACTTTAAGATTAAGAGACTGATCATCAATGTTGATATACAATTCAGTGTGATTCAAGGGGTAATTGAATTATCACAAGAAACTATGGAGTGTGTGATACAATCAATTTCTATGATATTATGTAAAGCATATGAAACATTGACATTTACCTGTTTATGAACATTTTAAAAATTATTCATCTGTTAAAATACAGTTTCAGTATTACCTACACACATGGTGAGATGAAGAGAGAAAACTTTTCAAATATTAGCTTTTTAGAAAATGTGGCTTATCACATGAAACATTGTCGCGTAAAAATATTGGCATTGGTGTACACCAAATTAACAACAAATGCGTACTGACAAGTTTGATAAAACAGAATGTTTCAGTACTTCAAATACAATCCCATATTTGATCTTTTCAGGAAATGCCACAAGATCGCTACTAATCGCTATTTTGTGCATTCTTGTTTGAAAATCACAACGTTCAAAATCTAAATCAAACTTCATTGTTGCCTGGGAATCTTTAACTTGATTTGGACTGCGTTTAGGATAAACAACTCCATTAATCTAAGAGTCAGCATTGAGCCAAGATAACCTCATTTTGTGTTTATTCCTATTACTGAAATGTTCATTCTACCATATATTCTGTCCACTACTACAGCAATAAATATATCTGTCTATTTAAAAAAAGTGTTATATGGAGGTTTAAACTTGTGTTTTATTCAGTGATTTTTCTGATTTCCTTAGTTAACTGTCCTTGTATCGTTTAGTCACACAAAAATGGTCAATATGACGCTGACTTGAGCTACTTTTCATAACTTTCAAATCAAATAAGGCCACTAGACGGATTGATACAAGGGTAACATGTTCAGTGATTAGATTTTCTCACGGAAATCAAATTGATGCAGCCTGTTTGTTCAAGGTTTCTGACAAATTAGGATTCAGTTCCAGAAGTATCTGGTGTGTGGAAAGATTGGTCTTGAAGAACGCTTGATCGATTTTTCGTTTGTATGACAATAAAATAAGTTGTCTGAAAATGTTTACAAGCTTGACACAGTAATCTATCGACAAAACTTGTACTCTTAGCGCATTATTAGAAAACTTGACCATCCAATGGTTGTAGGGTCGTTTCCGTCAGCAATGTTCAATATAATTCGTGTAGTTTAAATTGCTTTTAGGTGTTTTCTCTGGACTTTCAGGAATAAAAACTAAATGTATACAAAAACATGCAAAACACATTCAATTTACAGTTTTAATATGAAATAAACTAAAGTAACTGACTTACAAAGTACAACTGGATATAAATTGATTGATTTTTAAAACTTTAAGTATTATATGCAGCATAACATTATTGAGAAAGAATGATATAGTTTAGAATGCCTGATATCGTGACCTTACATTAAGGGCCTATCATATATACTGAACAGCAGAAGATACGCAAGTCCAATGTAACAGTTCGTAATTACTGATAACGCTGTATTCAGTAAATTCATAATATCAGAGCATTCAACTTTTGTTGACATGATGTTAATAACGTGTTGAACAGCATGCATAGATAATGAAAAGTTAATACTGGTGTAGAACTTCTGCTTAGCATTATCTTGTCCCATAGTTATTCTCTAGGAAAACAGCCACAGCCACAGCCACAGCCACATCAGTACCATGATGTTCCACGAGCACATTTACAGTCCTTGCATACTGTTCAGCATGCAATCGGCCAATATCCCAGTTTCCGTAAATTTCACGTTTTTTTGGAACATGAATTTTACAAGGCTCATGCAGATAATGTTACCTTGACAACACGTGGCGTGCATTTTCGCGAGCTGATACCATTTGACTTTGCAATGTTAACCATCTGTACTCTACAGTACCAATAGCTCCACATCTTCTCTGACATTGATTATTGATATGGCAAACCATGGGCTGATAATGCAAACAGGAACTATAATCATTTCTTTTGCTGCTCAGTATATATGTAATAATAATGTATTTTTGGAAAATAATTAATGGCTGTTTGTATTGTCCGGAGAGGAAAATTGGAGAAATTTCAATTAATTCATTTTCTAATTTCCAAATGTTGCTGTTGTTGACAAGTTGAAAGTGTAAGGATTTTCAGATATTCTATAAAATTAATTCTTCATTTTCTTTTTACATATACAACAAATTGAAAAAAAAAACATAAATAAAAACTCAGTAATGAATCTTAGTATACTACGATTAATTCAACTTGTTTCCACATCACAATTATGGAACATGCCTCACAAAAGCTTTTCTCTAATATGTTTGACTGAGTGACGTTAGGAGCGAATTGATTAATCTTTGTTTTTTTTGGAAAATTGGAAGAAAGGGTATTGACCTTGTAACTGTGTGCTACAAAACATCATTAGAAAATAAATGGTCTCCGTGAGATATGTAGATATACACGAGTTTGAAAAATGTTGTCTGTGTCTTTGCCCTCAAAGTAGGCTACAATCTAATCGGGAGACTAAGGTTCATACTATGTCAACAAGACACGTATGTATGTGCGTCGTTGCATACATGTACCCGCTCGACATGGTGGCAGGGAACAATGAACCACATTTTGTCTACGAATGAATCTGTTAGCATTTAATGTATTTTTAATGCATCTTCATACAAGTATGTATTCTATGTTCGGTGATGGAATCTAAACTTTCAAGTGTGCAGAGAAAAGTTTGAGTCAGATATTTTCCCAGCAATTACGTATTTTAATTTTCAAATAACTCAAATGAAAATTTAGTTTTGATTGTTTAAGAAAAAAGCCTTATTTATCGTTTCTAGAAAGGTAGGAATGTATAAATACGTACGGATGATACTCTAGAAAAATAAAAAGTACTATGTTTCAAACACTATACTATGATTAATAAGTGTATTTTATTTAACCTCTGAATCTTTGCATTATAATGTGGCATATGGCAATTATATATTACTTTAAAGTTTCAAAGAACAACAAAATGTGTCAATTTGAACAAGCTGATGGAAGTGGAATATAGATTTCCTCTCATTAAAGCATATTTCATCATATGATTCTATTCTTTATCTTCTCCAGGGCTTTAAAACTTTAATCAAATAAAAGACAAAAGCTCAAAGCCTTTAAGGAATCCCGTTAAACAAATCATATAATGGTCATAGAACCTAATTTGGTGTAAAACTGCTAAAACAAATGTTACAAAGGAATAATTGGAAATTACATAAGTCTTGCACTAGTGTATTTTTAAATATTTGTATGTTTTAATGCATCCTTTGAATATTGATTACGTTTTCATCCGATTCACAATCGGCCTCGGTTGTTGTATCCTGAAAAAGAAAAGAAAAATATCATTGCAAGGCAATCGTCTTACAGGAAAATAACTTCGTAACTAATTGCCGTCACCGGGAACACTTCATTTTAATAAATACAAGTCCTCAAGCTCGTCATTCACAGCAACTGGTAGCCATGTTGTATTGTCAACTGATTATCTTATGAGGATTATTCCAAAAATAGGGAATCCACGAATATAGAAACCCTGATTGTGCGACCGTGAATGCTGACAAAACGAAATTAAATTAATTATAAATTTACGTCTGACAAATAGTATACATATAATTGAATTTTATAAAATATTACTCAAGAGTAGCAATTTGGTTTACAGCATGACTAGATCACCATGGGTTAGTCAGTAACTGAATAAACATTCAAAGTTGATTGTACTAGAATTATTGATCATAGACCTAAGTATGAGCGTGGCATTTTAACCTTTCCCACAGTTTAAACTAAATTGACACAATTTACACAACCAGGAACTGATTTACTAATCAACTAAGGTAAGCTGAGTTTGGAAACCTCACCGAAAGAAGCGTATTTACTGCATCTAATTATTCAGTAATCAAGTGAATACAATATACCTACTTATTTATCACTTAGTAGTGTGTTTCTACATGTTGAAATGTTGTATCTCCTATTGATACATGATACATGTAGCCTTTTACCGCTTCGCGCAGGTGACCGTTATATTGAGTTAAGTAAATAGGATTGGATTTGAAGTACTAAAACGACCAGATGACTGTTATGTGAAGGAGGCTGTTAATACCAGAACTGTGACTGTATTCTTAAAGAGCCATCACGGATGTTGATGAAAATATCAAAATTTTTCCAAAAATCCATCTCCGTGAAATAAATACACTTAATTTTTCCCTCATTTTTCCAACTTAAAATAAGCCGAGAAATTGCATTAATTAGTAAAGGTGTTTTCCAGTCTAAATATAGATCCAGTCTATTATTTTCAAGCGCAAAGCATTATGGTCTAGCTCACACACAGTAAACAAAGACACGAAAGAATAACAAAAAATATGAGCAATGAAAGAAATCGAAATATATAATTTTTTGATGGTTATTTATTTACCATTTCATTTAATTATGTATTTGCTACAGATATTGGAATAATTGTTTTACCCAACTAGGTATTTTACTTGAATTTTATAATTAATGAGAGTAAAACTTTGTCATAATTTGGTGGTCTTATCTCAATAAAAAGAACATTAAACAGGAAATAATTTGTATATTCTCAGGACATTTAGAAACATAGTTTGTAAAGCAATCGTCACATTCAGTAATGTGTGACAAGGGTACTTTGCAAGAGAGACACGTGAAGCACGTGCAGCATATGGGTTGTTATGGCGACTTGCGCTAGAGACGAGCCTTCACGCTTCGGAAGCGCTTGCTGTTTGTGTAGTACGTATTACGCAAAAAAGGGGACTCTGTTTATATACGTCAGATACCCGTAGCGCGCGCTAGTCGAAGTGATACTTCTCTTTGAAACCAAATTGCAATACATTGTCGTGATATGAAAATTATTTAACATATGCCATGTTGTAGATAAAAGATTTCTCTGGCGAATGACGTTATAAGTATATTTTCCAAAAATTTGAAACACTAACATCCGTGATGGCTCTTTAAGCATAACGGAATCAAGACGTCAGACCTATATAATATCATATACAGTCAGACCCCGTTCATCCGCACACTTTGGTAACAATTGAAAAACGTCCGGATAGCAAGACATGCGGTTAAGCGAATCATTATTTGCATAGAAATGCACAGAGAAGATTTGAAATACTATATTATGGATGTTTTACTGTATATGTATGCCTAATGGTTGAGCGAAAAGATTTATTTTACTAATAATTTTGCAAAAACATTAATGCAGGAAGAAATAAAGAATTTAAACACATAAAAGTGCACAACAAAATTCGTTACCAATTGTACCTTATACATAATATATATATATAATAATATACATTTGTAAGTAGGAGCTCTCAGTATTCAGTTTCCCGTGTTTCTTCCACGCCATCTTCAGCCTGACACTCAGCTTCTTGAACAAAACAATTTCTGAGGAAACTTTCACTTAAATTAGCTAAGATTTTTTTCTGCGCTGACACTAGCAGCTTATCGAATTTCGTTTTCTTTCCCTAATATTATACAATACAAACCAACAAGCACTTAATATTCCAATTAAGTCAGTGAATCCAGTTTCCGAAGAATAGGAACATCGATTATTAGATGTTTACAGAGTGGAATGATATTTCTGGAACAAATTCCTTCCAAGAAAATTCAATGGAATGGCATGGCAGAAGCAATTGCATTTTAAAGTAATGGTTAATGGGAGTGTTGTGTTGAGACTGTGAAATGACTTGGTTCTTTAGAACCGTGTATTTCAACTTCATGTTATCGTCAATGACTACTTCTTTCTGTTAGTAACATCCTTATATCTGCTTGACAGTTCTAAACTACGAACATTGAACTTGTACATATTCTCGTTCAGCTGCGTGCCTTATAATATCAAGACAATTATAACATAACTCTATCTCATCAAATCAGAAAGTTTTGGAAAGATGATAGTCCAATGCATCGAACAGATGTTCATAATATGATGTCAATCAGTCCAAAGGTTCCAATAAAGATTGTAGATGTGATTGGAAAGTGATGAATAATATATTGATAAAACTGTGAAATTATCATTGAAGAAATTATATTTATGTGGTTTTGATCTAATGTATAATCACGGCTCCATTTACATATATTTGCCATGGTTACACATGGAATGAAAAATAAAAGAAATTAAGACTACATGTATCTTGCACATCATCTTCACTTCCAAGCCAGAAGCCAATTAAATTGTAAAAAAAACCCAGAACAAAACGTGAATATTCAAGTGCAGAAATCTCAAACCCTCACTCTCCCAAATTAGCTGAATATGAAGCTGCCCATCCATCCATTGGTAAACCATGCCAATCGATGCTGGACCTTCACTGAAAGAAGTCATTTTTAAGGATCACATGCCACATAAGAACTCCATTACGGGAAATGTTAGCAAAGTTATATATATCATTAAGGAAGTAAGACTTGACTTGAATGTTTGCTCTCTTGGTGATATGAAACATAATAATAGATATAGTAGCTGCACTAATATCGCTATCCACATCGCCTTCAATAACATATCAACAGGCACATCTGATTGATCAATATATTCAGATGATATCTCCCTAACTGTTGACATTAGGTAAATGATACAATAATGAAGAATGTTTCAGGGAATTTAACCTCATTTACGGATAGTATTAGCAGTAAATGTAATATAAGACTATTAGGAGTACATTAACAATTTAATGATAATGTATAACCATGACATCTCAGACATTCACTTATTTTGGGTTCTCTGTATAGGCGATATTAACCTACTATATCCACACTGTGTTAGCATTGAGATACCAATTTGACAGACAGCATTGTTAGTAGCTACATTGTTTTATGTTTTGGCACTGCGTGTTCCAACACATTTACAGCTTTATGTGACATTGATGTTCCGCCAGCGTATTGGTATCTTATTGTGTTTGTATTCCCCGTGGGTCATCAGTGTAATGTTAACTTAGAAGGGGTCGAAATCAGTTGAAATATCCAGGGATCACATATTCATGAGGTATTTACCTTACAGAACACTAAGAATGTGATTCAGATTTCGTCTTGTCAAACATCACACAGATTAAAATGTTCTTATGTATTTCATATGTAATGTTAATCTATTCATAAACGGTCTGAATATGTGTATGTACTGGTAATGCATACACAGGAAAACAATATTACATGCGACTTCCAGATATATACAGGATATACATTTATACTAGAAGGCTGTTAACATATTGGTGCATATATGTTCAATCGATTATCTTGTACTTTTAAAAGTTGGTGCAACAACAATTTAAAAGTAAAAAAGAATCGTAAGCTGTCTAGACATAGATCTGTATCAAGTAACAACGTTTGCTTTCCAGTGCATTACCATGCAGAACGCATTGTCAACCTGCCAGCATTCTCTGCAACTACGAGTATTTCTGTTTTAGGTTCTTCTGTTCTTGTAGTCACATTATAACATTGCTGATAGAATACAAAAAATGCTCTGTTTACATGTTCATCATACCAAAACAAAAGCTCTGTTCTCAAGGCTGTAAAACAGTAAAGCGTAAAGAAGATTCTCTTTCATTTTTAAATGCACAGTTCATAAAAACGCATATATAAATATAAAAAAGAAGAAACACACACTCTTGATAATGCATGCTTGTTTCATTATAATTGTTTTGGTTAGAAGGTGCTCAACACATCTCCTGAGGAAACCGACGGTAAATATTGTATTTCTTTTTTGTTGCAATTGTCCTTATGGACCTCCATACCTATTGATGCTGCGAAATGTAGCCTGAAGTAACAGGATCATGTCGATTTCTACAGACAAACATGTTAATATCTAAATGTAAAAGTGTAATGCTGTGACATTCTTCCTCATTTGACATCAACTTTTTGTGTAATATTGCAGATGCATTGGAACTTTCACACTGATCACAAATACGTTTGAGGAACCTGCAACCATATGACATGAAAAGGACATATCCATTCATTTGATTGACATTGATTGGAGGGTTTTAAGTGATTTTATTGTTCCAAAATTGTCTTAAGGTTGCATAGCAATTTTAGTTTTGTAACTTGAAAGGCATTGTAGTACATTGTAGAACACCGTTCTTACTGAAATTAATTTGCTTTCACGAAAATAAACGTAAGTGTTGCCAATGCTAAATAACACCCCTGAATCAATAAAGGAGTTCGAAGTGAATGAGTGGTAATATAAAAGGGGCTGTAGCAAACTTTTTAGCAAATTTCATTTGTTCAGTTTTCCCATTTATAATAGGGATAATAGGGATAGTTTATGTCATTTATATTTACTGTAGAGGGTAAAACGTGGGTAATAATACTGTTGAGTATAAAGCAAACATTGAATGGGCCATTTAATTTTTTCGATTTAAAAAAACGATTCCAATGGTTTTACCGAACCATGTACACTCATTTTTAACTTGATTTTCCGAAGAGAGAAGGGCGTTTTACTATTGGTGACATTATTTTTCAAATACATTTCATCGATTTATTTGAGCCAAAAAACTTGCAACGTGCTAAGGTGTTCATAGAAAAATGACCGAAGGTAGTTAACAAGTTCTGACTGATGCCATCGAGGACATTAATAGGCTTACTGAGAAAATTCTAAAAAGGTATCGTATTGATAATTATGTAAACTCTTCACAGATTTAATTTAAAGTAATTACTAATTAGTAAAGGTGTTTTCAAGTCTAAAGATAGATCAAGTCTATAATTTTCAAGCGCAAAAGCAGTTTTGTTTTCTCCCACAAAGGTCACAAACAAATAAAGGAAACTGTTTATGACAACTCCAAGAAATAGAAATATAAAGTGTTTTGCGTTTATTTATTTATCATTTCATTCAATTATTTAGTTCCTACAGGTATTAAAATTAATGTATTACTCAACTAGATATTTTGCTTGAATTGTTTAACCAATGAGAATATATACATAACATACAATCTACCTGTCATAGTTTGCTAGTATAATCACAATAAAATATCATTTAAAGGAGTTGTAGAACGACTTTTCTTAATGAAATAAAGTTCGCTCACAAAAATATTAATAAGTGTTTCCACTGGCTAAATAATCCTCCTGAATCAATAAACAGTTCTAAAACGAATGTACATGGTCCGATTAAGCAATGCAAGGCCTTTCTATCATTATATCATATGAGACAAATTAAATTTATATCCATGCAAAACATAAGTTTGTAATTTGAGCTTGATTTAGGTTTCATTTGTAAGCTTTTATTATCAGAATATACATTGATTTTACCTTCGTTCTAAATGTCTACATCAATGGTTGCATAGAGAAATTCTATCAATTTGGTTTGCTTTTTGACTGTTTAGAAATTGACAATAACTTTGAAAAATTGAGGTTGGTAGGTAACTTCCCAAATGTAAGAATATCACATTAAGACCCCATCTAAATGTCATATGTCTACTGTTGAGAGCAAAGAACTCGTATTAACAGGACATACATTCGATTGGATGTTTTACAGCAATAGTAAATTAAGACAATGCCAAGAAAAGGATGAATAACTTCCACTTTGACTTCAATTAACCATGAAAAATCCTCGTTATAAAGCTTATAAAACCATCCTAACTGCTTGTTATACCCTCTTTTAGAAAACCGACCATTGCTTCTCGCAGACCAATCTTCAGTATTTCAGACACACTTAAACCAAATTGTGTTGGAGGTAGAACATTTGGACCAAAAGGTTTGCTTGAAATTGAATTTCTTCATGAAAATCTAATTATTGTTCTTGTTAAAGTTATTTCAGTTGACCCTATGACCTATATGTATTTATGTACTTGAGTGAGTGTCACAAACAAATGGACCCTGACACGCATGTATTATAATAGGTGATTAAATATTTATCGTCATCGTCATGACGCAGAACTTTAGATATACATTATACACTCATGTCAATGTCTGAAAACATTTTCGTTTTCACAAAGATCTAACTTTTACGAATACACAACTGAGTGAATTTTAAAAATCATCAATGCATTAATAGTACATTGTTTTATTTTTTATGTCAGACATGTGCACTCATGTTGGGATTTTGATTCTCAAAGACTTCTTTGTGTTACACTTGTTTTTAATTTTTTTTAAAAGTAGATCATGTCTTTTGTTGAGTCCCTAATCACCATGATTTAAGTTAAAGTTTGCAAACAAACTTAATTGTATTTTTAAGAAATAGAAAAATAACGTCAAGACAAAGTCTAAATTAAGTTTGAGTTACAAAGTTATGTTCATAGTTTTCATCTTATTCGCTCTATCCTTTGTTGTACCACCAGGAGAGATGCAAACAATTCGATATGACAATAAATCACTTTCAAAGCAACAATGTACAAACTACAATGTACGTTGTCACTCTTCTGATGAACAATTTTAACCTTTATGTAAACCTTGACGTGACAGGATGTGTTAGACTGGTGTGTTGTATTGTAGGCACGATACAGTACAATGAGGATGGTAATTAATGTTTTACTATCACGAACAATGATTGACATTTGCCTAAAATTTAATAATTCATTTCGTTGAAATTGATGTTGTGAATAGCGTTTTTTGGCATATTTTTTTCTATTGCCTCTTTATATCTGAATATTAAATCACACAAAAATCTCTTATACTAGTTGTTATCTGGTGACAGATTTTGTGAAGCAATATTATTGCAAAAAGAACTAAAATCTTACGGTAAAGTGTTTGTAAGGATGGTAACGAGTATATGAACATAGGTTGAACAATTACTTTGCTTTGATTACAGTACCAATTATATAAAACAGTTCAACATCAGTAAATGCATTTGCCTCAAGCACATCATTACATGCTGGTGAAATTTAAGGCGTCTTCGCATTTTGTAATGAGATATCATGAAGGAATTTAGCTAGTTTTGGATAAAATTAGATTGTCCTTTCTATGAGTGATTCAAAGTTTGAAATTAATTATAATTAAGAAGCAAATTTTACATATAATGGAGAAATGCCATGTACTGACCATTTACTGACTTTGTTTTATTCACGACTTAAATGCATCAAGTCATGCTCGTGTTATTGCTATTACTTCAGTTGTATCATATCGTCATCACTATCTATTTTTTGAAGTGATTTAAAAAAGTTAAATATATAAAAGGATATGCCATGAAATTGATGTTATTCATACATGTATATTGGAGAAAGGGGATTATAAAGATGTTTATAAACGTGTGCTGTGATGCTTTCCATCGGTGGTAGAGATAAATAAAGTACTTTTAATAACATTCATTTACGTGGTTGCAATATTTTGATTGGATGAGAAGACTAGATTGTGTCAATTCTTACTTAGACAGACACATGATATATTTAATGTATATCATATACAGGGGATCAATGAATATATACAAATCACTCAATTAATAAGGGGTTGAAAAGAGCATACATTTAGTTAATAGTCAGCCTATTTATATGCAATATATATATTACATATTTTCGATCCATAACTATACTTCAAGGTAAATTCAATGAACATCACGACATTCACCGTGGCACGTTAGTTAGTAAGAACAGCGTTTCAAGTGATTTTAAAGTTTGCCAAACCGATATTACCACAGCATTGAAAATATATCACTAACAAAAGAAATTCATCCATTATCTTCATGTTACATAATTTACAATAGTTTCATCCTACTATAATTCCTGTCTTCTGTTGATCATTATGCAAGACAGAACGAACAATCATAACGACATACTATCCAAATTATAGGAATTGTATATCTACCACTATAATTGTATTTTTTATCATGTCTCGTTAATAAAATTATCGATTAAAAGTCGTTTTCTATCCATATAATAGGAATTGTAAATCTACCATTTCAATTTTTGTATTTCTTCTCGTCTCTTATAATGAATACAATAAATGGTAGTTTGCAGCGAACACTGTTAGACAAATAGTTTCTTTGTCTAAGGATGCAAATTATGATGAAAAATATTCATCTACAACAATATTGTGTGACATGTTTATAATATATCTGTTATAAACACACTTTGATTAAGAGCTTCAAATAAAGGACCTAGTTTCTTTATTTGATGTTTTAACGTTTAACTACTCAGTAATCGAACGTAATCAATGTAATGGGTATGTTTCGCATGGAATACCGAATTACTTTCCAGTGACAGAAATAATGTAATATAAATGTGATGTTTACAATCAATCACATTCTGTAATCAATATTCCATGATTTTTTAAAGACATTCAAATCATAGAGTATGATGCTACGTTGTCAGTATGTTGTGCTATTATATTAAATGACTGAACAAGTATTGGATCGTTTCAAATACTTTCAAGATCTTAGAAAGCCAACATCATTGAATAAATTCAACTATCCGTCATTACGTTGTGTGTTTCTGATAGTTGGTATCGAACTATTTTTTTAAGTAAGAAATTAACAAAATAGGGGAGTATTATTTGGATTTTGAAAATATCATTGTCGTCATTTTAAATTTAAAAGACGAACGAAAATGTTAATCAGAAACAAGGTAATTAAGAACAGTAATCTATTTTGTAACGCAATTTGATATTTTACTTGAAATGATTATCATTTTCGCTATATATGAACCATTTTTTGTTTATCTGATGTTTTGTGTATGATGGCATGCTGGCACTGGTGTTTGGATCATATGTTTACATATTGCTTGTTAAATGTAATCTTCAACTGAATTAATTGTATAAGACAACATTTGCATGACCTTTCAACATTATGCCGACTGATACATTTACAAGGTATATTAACGTGACCACTACACAATCCACCTTCCGATGCATCTGAGCAACTTAAAACAGACTTTACCTACTTGCATCATTCTCTTGGTAAAATGATAAATAATAATGTCATGATGATGATATGTTTTCTATTGCTATTTACAATTTGTGAACTACACAAGTGATTTAATTAAAATGACATTCTTCAATACGAAAACTTTGATGCAATTAAGATTTTAAAGGAAACCTATTCAATATTATTTTATAATCGGAAATATTTCACTTAAACATCCACAAAATGCTAAGACAACGCAAAAGATACTTGTCACATCAAACATAGAACTTGAAAGGGTAGAACACATAATACATGTTTCCAAAACCCATTAGATAGAGTCCTTTTGTTTTCTAATTCGATTTGCAGGATCATCCAATTTATACTTGAATTTCGATTAACACCCAAGTTGAAGTAGGAGATTAGTTATTGTGAATTGATGTCAGCCAAATGTTGTTGAAAGCCAAAAGTATGAACGCCACTTCTGAAATGAGAATTAAAAATAAACAGTCTTTGTCATTGAAATTTACAATTTCAAGAACCACATATTTCACAATTTGTTATTGTTGTTTGACAATGACACTTCAACTGACGCATCATGTAAAACGATAACAGTTTAAATTTTCCATTTTTTATGATAGTTTATGTCATTTAAATTTACCTTAGAGGATAAAACATCTTATTACACAAACCAATTATCCGTTGTGGTAGATGTTGCGTATGAAGCAAACATTGCATGGCAGCCATTTTATTGTGAACACATTTTATTATTTTTAATTTAAAAAACGATTTACATGACTTTACGGAATATACTAACACATTATCACTATATGATCTTGCAATGTACATATATTTGGCAATGGATTCAAGAGAACAGATTGTAATAAATAAGGACCTGTCATGACTTACTATTCATATGAACTGTAAATGTACTACAGGCCTGTGGCCTTTTCAGGACTGAAATAAAGACTGAGAATTGAAAACACGCACAAAATGCAGCCTTGCATTGTCATGCTCGTATTCCATCTGAACCCATGTCCTTGAAGAGCAGTTTGTCCTGTGATGAGCGCATGTGCATATCAGTGATGTTGCAACAGAACTGGATGGATTGCTGGACATCGTGGCCTGATGTTCCAATCGTGCAGACGATTACTGACAGTTCTTGCACAAATAAGCCTTAGGCCTTTATGCAGGCAGTAAGTGCTGTAGTTTGGAACCGATTTTTGAGATATGTGAGTCTGCTATGGTTGTCTTGATGTGAGGGACCTCCACAGAGAATTCACCGTATTTTTGCGAACACCAAAACGATGGCCTACGGCATATTTGACATCCCAGTCTGTAACATGTGACACGTACACGGTCGTCTTGAGATAGGCGTGGCATCGTGTCATTGAATAAGATGCAATAAACAATGTGATTTTTTGGTAAGCGTTCGATTTGCGAACGTCTACTGAAATCAGCGTAATGTCTCTTGTTAAGTCACTTAGCGACTTTTACGTGCACGTAAAAAGTTCGTTGGAATCACAATACATGTCAAACACTTGCATGCTCAATTTATATCCCCCTTGTTATATCATATGTAAACACCATTACCGTAAACCAATATGTATGTAATGCACAGTTGAAACTTGTATAACAATACAAATATTTGTATATTTAAGTCATATTTTACATTAGGATGTTCACATTCAGACAGCTTTCTAATTGACGCTTATACTATAACATTTAATACAAACAGAAATAAATATTTATAATTTTAAAATAAAAGGAAGGAATATGATGTTTCATTACTTGACATTGAAGGTAGGTAGATTAAAATGAATATACGAAGACTGTTCTTGCAATTAATGAAAAACGTGGTACACTGTATAAGACCTTATTTCATTACAATGACTAATGACTTTTAAAATACACGATCTCGACCTGTCAGATCTGGCTGTCCACTTTTCCACTTATTTCGTACAACAATAAGGTCGCATGTACATTATTTGTAAATATTCGTAAATGGCATATACAGACCGTGTGACACAACCGTGCCCAAGCCTTCCGTGCAAAATGATACTTTATGCAATTAACAGGGGTTGGTTTGGTTTGTAGGATATCCGACATGGTAGACGAGCCGATAGCTTCGAGAAGAGTGTTGAGTTCTGCGTTGTTAGCCAGCTCACGAGTGGTTATAGGTGTCTCGTGCTCTTGCTGCGGTTCAGGTGTAGACTTGGGGCTCCGCAGGGTCACTATCGTCTTCTCCAGCAGCTTACGTTGGGCCAGCTTCAAGTTCAGACTTTCGATGTCACTCTTGTTTAATTCCGCTAATTCTTCAGGGTCAGTAAATTCTTCTTTAATTAGTTTATTAATAGAGCTTTCAGTAAAACCTTTTTCTCTCAGCTATGTGTCAAAGGCTTCATTCTCTCGTTTACTCGCCACGTTGCAGCTACACACGCGTGTGCACTCCGCGGTTTGTGTTATGTCGACTGAGTACTGGGGTTCGCACGGGCAGCGCTGTGATTGTGCTTATATCACTCCGCCACGCCACAGGTCACAGATTAAGGTTAAAACAAAATAATCCCCCTGTTGGCTATTATTTTCAGAGAAAAGTAATTATACGCTATTGTGGAATCCCCAGTTAACCAAGATACATCTTACATGTTCAGTTTTATAAAATAAAACATAGTGTTACAATTGCAATATGAAACCGACCTGAAAATGAAAATCCATTACAAAGATAAAAATGATGTCTTAGAAGAGAATCAATCACTGTATGTATTCTCTTGGGAGATGAACAATTCATCTATAAAGTACATTCTGAAGTTGAAAGTATAGCACGTAATGTATACCTTGGTCATTCAAAAAAGATGATGTGTCTCCTGAACCGATTATTGTGTTATTCGTGTAAACCGAATTGGGTATTAATGATAGGTTGCAAAGTGTATGAAAAGAAAGAAAAAAGACACAGTGAAAATAACCAGACGATGCCATCCTTTAATTCAAAATGTGCGAATCACTGGTATTAGAATTGCATGTTTCTATAATTGCAGCTATGTGAACATAAATCATAAAGTTATAAAACTCGATTGTGTGTTTCTTACATAAACATGTTTGAAGTTGATTCTTTAATTTTCTACTATCACCTAATTGCTTTTGTGATCGCCATCTGAATGTCGACAGAAAAGTCTATCGATTCCAACCAGAGATATTTATTTAATTTAGATAATTACTTTGTTTTCGTTTTTTGTAATACATACATGATACAAAAATAATGAGATGGTGTATTTGGTCAGTAAGTTGAGCCCATAACAACTCATAGCCTTTGGCCGAATATAACGGTAATTTTTCAGTAATACCCTTTAGTTGGTACCAGTCTCTTTTGTATGATAACAGATTTAAATCATCTACAAAACGAATCTTTCAGGGTAGATGGTTCATGTTGAATAATGCTAATATGATTTCAGGATTTTTGTGTCTGGCCCTGAGAGTGTGGTGTGTCAACTACAATGTAATTAAGTTAAAAGTAGATGTGACATCTCCCAAAAGTTTCACTGTATACTTAATGCAGGAACAATCTCTCTTGTGTAGACTATGATCTTACATGTCATTTGGATTTAGATTGGTTGGTTAGTATTGAGAATACATTTACGTATAGTTTGAGGAACATTAATTGGGCACGATCCAACCCATTTTAGATGTATAACGTTACCCTTACATTCCGTTTTATTTTCTCGATGCAGTTCATCACGGTACATCTGATTTTTTTTATATCTTACATGGAGACTTTGATGTGACTACAATCGCTACATAATATTTCTCTTCAGTATCAACTAATTTAAAATAACGTTTGCTAAAAGATATCAACATACCATATTTTACATTAAGATCATGCTATAGAAAGACAGTGGTATTAACTATTGTATCACATCAAATTGTTGATGTCAGCAAATGTAATTGTGTCCGTTGACACAAGGAGTGATTCATGATACATGGTAAGCCAGTTAGTCAAAAAAGTAAATACCGAAACTCATATTGCAAAGAAACACCATAGGTTAATTGAAACAGGAAAACGCAGTTGATCACATATTAAGTTTGGGAACTGCCAATACAATATAGTTTAGTGGATTGAGACAAGTCCATGAGATTTCATGTCAATCATAACAGAAATTCAAAATGCAATTCCTAAAAGGCAATGATGATATTTATGCAATAATGTGGTAGATGGGAATACAGTGATCTAATTTTCAGCAAAACTGGAATCATAGGCAGTATACATTGTACACGCAGTTACTTCATTTGAAAGCGGTTACATTTGGGATAACACTCCACCTCCAATAGTACAAATTCTTGTACGTTTTCTGACAGAGTCCCTTGCGGAATGTTATATTTGTTTACTATCGGGACTTGGCCCATAAAAGTACAAGAAGTTTTACTATTGAATATAGTGTTATCCCAAATGCATCAATGTTATATTAGTCCATTTTGTAAATGGCATATATTTCTAATGTATTCGGCCTTTGGAGCTGCGCCAATGTACGTCTATCAGAGGGGTACTGAATGTAAAATTATGCTTACCTATCGATTGTATGAACTCGAATTTTTTCGAGGCTTGGTGGTCGTGTTGTAAGCTGTATGTACAATCAGTGATGGCGATAGTTGCCTTACTCTTAGGGTGTGGGTTTGAATCCCGCAAGCGACTCGGCCCGAAAAAGTACAAGAATTTGTACTATTGAATGCTGTGTTATCCAGAATGTAACAATGTTATATTTCTTCATGTATTTCAAATGCTTTCAGCCTTTTGAGCTGCGCAAATTCATGTCTATCAGAGGGCTACTGAATGTAAACTTTTTGAACCGCGATTTTTTTTTCCGAGGCCTGGTGGTCGTGTGGTTTTCTGTTTGTACGATCAATGCTGGCGATAGTTGCCTTACTCCGAGGGTGTCGGCTCGAAAAAGGACAATAATTTTTATTATTGAAGGTGGTGTTGTCCCAAATGTAACAATGTTATATTTGTTCAAAATCTAAATGGTTTGTATTTCTAATAAAGTATATTGGTATTGCGAACTGCTCCACATATATTGTATATTTTGTTTTGTACACTGCACACCATAGTACATGTAACTCAATACTGGAAAACAAATTAAATAGATGCTGAGAGACTATTGGAAGTAAAATGTTTTTTCGATGTCTGATTAATTGGCTAAAGCTTCGAAATTATCTAATTTCCTAATTCCATGGAAACAAAAATTGTTGTAAATGCTGACATTTAGAATTCAATAAATGTAAGAGAATGCAACATCAAAGTTCAGTCATTAAAAAGCTAAACATTAAAGTAGTGACATAGTGACAGATAAGGTCAGACTCGACGCGTTTGTCTTGCTGTGTGAACGAGCACGGCCTTACTTTCTGATACTTTCGATGATTCCATCACAATGCTTGCAATATAACAACATGTTTATTTCATAACCAGCGCGAACTGATGTCTACAGATGAAACTGATGTCGACGGCGACGGACATCGGATCTTTCGCACGAATCACAGGATTTGGGAACACCTGAATTAACGTCCGTAAAGAGAATTGCCGATGCAGCGTACAGCAGGAAGTCCGGCCCAGCACCAGCAGTGAAGATGAAGACGACAAGGGGGTTCTCTGACGCGCCATTCCCGTCCGTCAAGGACGACAGCAGATGGATCGTGGCAATCCATTACGGACTCTTGTGATTTAATGATTATTTCCTTCTCCTTCACATCCTCTCTCCTCCACCGTCCCCTCTCCCTCCTTCCCTCCCTATCTCACTTCATCTCTTCCCCCCCCCCCCTCCTCCCTGCATGCATGCATGCATTGTAATTATCATGACAAAGAAGATGATTTTCCCGTGTTACTGCAATGTCCATTGTACTTCCATTTGAGATGTAGTAACATAAATAAAGCAGTTCGTAAATATATACTTATTCCATCAGAAAATTGAGACACAACAATTGATTCATCACTGTCTTTTGTTTGCTTAAATATGTTTTGATCATGACAATATGTTGACAGAGTTAAATGTCAATTTGGATTACTCAATAACATTTGCCTGTCTGTCTCAATAAATATATTATAAATAACAACAGCTTTAAATGATAAAAGGAGTTTTATTTTATTGTTACTTGTTATTGTTTTATTTATATATTATTGTATCGAATGCTACTGATTTTGTATCAAACGGGTATGAGACGTTATATTATTCATAATTATTTGTTGACTTCCAGATAAAATGATTGGATAACTCCTTACCACTTGGAACAACGTGTGCTTGTTTTTGCTCCATACTGTAGCTGTAGCACGTTCTTTTTCACATTTGTCATTTATGATTAAAGTTTATACAATCTTTTGGTACATCTCATTACACGACCTGATAAGCCGTATCCATTACCACAATGGTTATATGTATTCAAAGAAAATGCTGCGACGTATAAAGCGAGAGGGTTGTGGTAGATGTGTAGGTTCTGACAGCAAGACGATTATCCATTCCATCATTGTTCAATATTTAAAACTCTACTCTGAGTATGGCTTCATCAGTTTAGGTATCGCTACAGGTCACTTGAACAACCTTCGATTTTTTTTACTCGGGAAAGTCCATGTGTACTGATCAGTATACCTTATTAAACCCTTACGGTTTCCTGGCATATATACTGTATCAGGATACCCCAACTTTTCTTGCGGGGTTTATTTCAGAGATAATTTTTGTTATTACATATGCTCTGGCATAAGACATATCTTTTCTAGATGAGATGAAACATACACAAAAACAAAAGTTAAGCACCCCCTAGTTTTTGGGGTAAAAGAAGTTGTTCTTTCAGAAAGAAGACGTAAGATGTGATAAAATCATAATTTAGCAGTTTAGAGAGAACATTTCAGTCAAATGACGTTTCACTTCTTTTGGATATTTACATTTATAACAGTTGGGTATTTTAGTGTCCAAAAACAAGCAACGTTATTCTGAGAAATGAGAGTAAATATTGGTTGGTGTAAATATTGTGAGTAATATCATTCTTTGAAGGGAACTGATGAACGTTTAGTAACGGTCTTTTTACAAAAATCACCAGTTACAGTACTATGAAGATTCAAGTCTGAGATTTTCGGAAAAAGTAAATTAAATAAAAATTGCTAAATTACATAATAATGTTAGCATTAACTGTTCTGACACCCCAAAAGCATAGAGATGCGTTTGATTAACACAAGGAATCCCAAGAATACAAAATCAATTCGAAATCGTTTGTTAACAGCATTATTAATTATTACGTCCTTATTTTACATGAAATTTGTAACAACAATGTTCTTTTTATCGTCTGTAACGTAAAACTTATTACATTGTTTTATCACTAGGACAATAGTTATTTTTGGAGAAAAAACATTACCCTCACAACCTCTGTTGTAATTCCCTAAAATGTCAACACGAATGATTTTTCTTTGAAGAAATTACTTGCATAATCAACGTGTATGATGTCGGTATGATATATCGACATAATCACATTTCTGTTTTAAATATAGGGGTGCTTAACTTTTTATTGTGTATACCTTTTGTGTGAGCTGCAATCATATGAACTGCATGACATGTTATTTTTAATTAACAAAAACAATATCGACACACATCCTCAAATTATAGCAGCATGAAATACGAAAATAGAATAATATGAAAATAGCACGAGCATCTAAAAAAAGCGCACTATATGTACATGTATCATTACCATGAATGAATTATTCTTCTGATTTCGCTAATAAGTATTCCGCCTGACAGCATAGGTCCGTACCAACAGCTGGTTGGACTGATTACAATGTGAATGAATAGTAGCCCGGTGACACTACAGAGAGTGAGACCCAGGTCGCAAATTTGTTATGTCTCCACTGAGACTCTAAGCCGGGTCTTTGCCGTGAGAGACCAGCCTTTTACCACTACATTACTGTATATACTACTCTATCATACTGTACTTAACTTATTTTTATTCCAATATTCCAAACTTTACAAACTATGTTATTATCTTTAGATGATTAAGTCATAAACTAGAGAGAATTGTCTTCCAGGTGTATTTGTGCTTACACCATCTAGCTTATAGCTTTTTATAGGAACTTTTAAGGAAACATTTTATATTTTATTTATATTTTATTAAAAAAGTTCACTGCATTGGGCTAATTCTGAAGTTAATGTACATATTCTACGTTATTTTAAAACTGGGCTTATCTAAATGTGATCTGTATGAACGACGCTTGAAATTGATGTGCCAGCCTAAATAGTTTTGGATCTTTATTCACAATTTTAAAACTAAATGACACGCTTTATTCTAATGGGTTCTGAATAGTACCATTTTATCTGTTTGTCGATGGATATTAAATTAACTTCGTTTGATTTGATCATGTTCACGTCAGTTGAAACGTGCCTTTGTTCAATCACATCAAAGCCAGCACATAGTACGAATGATTATTAATTGAAGCAGAGAAAATATTGTATTTGCAAACAGTAACATAATTAGCGTTAAAACTCATATATGCATAATGTAACGGGTCATTGATGTATTGCAAATGTTACCGAAATACATTCTGTCAAATATCGAAACACATAACCATGTTGTTCTTTATGTTCACTGATATAAACTCAAATTCAGATATTTAAGACCAAATATAGAGAGAAAAATATTGATTTTGCATGGCACATCCCCAAAAATGTCAGTATGTGATGGGACGACGGCCAGACAAAAGAAAACCCGAATTTGATTTCAGCTTGATTACACTTTAGACATTTACAAACCTTCAGTGACCTCACACAACTATGCTGCCCATAACTTCTATGTGGATGTATTATCCCGAGGATTGTCACATGATCCCCGGGACCGTAACGTTATTTCCCTCAACGCCGGGCAATTATCTTTATAATGCCCCTCTTCATATATCTATATTAATCACCGAATTGTTAAGTTTAAGAACAAAGTTAGTGTGTGTTGTGTCTAACTTTATTGGAAAATAACTTAATTCAAACATTAATCTGCAAATGTTTTTTCAATAGCCCGTCTCTCGAACCCGAAACCTCCATACTCCTGCACACAAAGAGTAGCGCTGAAACCACTATGCTATAGAGACTAGGATGGTTGAAGATAGTCCTTAAGTGCTCTTACACCTGTGGCTTTAAACCAAATGGGAATATTTTACAGACGATTCCTTTTGTTTTTCGGGCTTTCAATAAGAATAGATAAAACATGAAAATTAAACCATGAGATCGATTTGTAAGCTTGATAAAACATGCCAAAGTTTGTTTATATAAGATTTAAAGCCTTTACCCTCAAGATAAACACTCGTGTTGGCATGTTTTATCCTATACGTATGGTACACATGAAGGGGAAATCAGATTTATTTTCTGAAAAGTTGTTTCGAATATATTCATACGATTCAAATGTGCGTTCCTCTATTCTTATCATGTTGAATTGGAAGGGAAAACATTAGATACAATAAGACTATCCTTTTATCTATCACAAGTGCTTTGTGTATGAAGATTTGTACATGTAGGTTTGCTGTTATGTTGGTAAATGAATGTATCTGCAGAGTTTGACTACAAGAACAAAGAAACTTTCAAACTAACTCTTCCTTTATCCTGAAATCAGGAACAATTGTTAGACCTCCACATCGTTAAAAGCACAGCTACAAGCATGTAGATGAATGGGTATGACTATTTTAACGAAGCTTAAAGCGGTTTTCTCGCAGGGATTTTCTTTGAACTCGAAATGTGTCATCGTTTTAAGAAAAAGGACAATGCGAATTTGAGGACGGGAAACGTGTGCTATTTGCCAACCATCTTCAAAGAAAATGTCAAAGAGTCATATTTTGAAATTCTATGCTCAACCTGTATTGACTTTAACATGCCTGTCGTTATTTTGTTTCAATTTTTGAAAAAAAGAAGAATTATTCAAAACAACATGTTCACATTTATACATGGATTTTCAGATGTGTACACTTTACATAGAAGAAGCATTTGAATAGGCTGTGATCAGAACATTTCGAAACAATTGCTGTTTGTGTATCTCAGTTGACTCTGTATTCTAGTGATATGGAGTTAATTTGAACACATCGTTAGTATAAATGAAAGTACAAAAGTTGTACGCTCTAGGCAATAAAAATATGTAAGAATACTAAACAATCCTCAAACAACGTTTTATAGTGATGACACTTTATTACAGAATTTGTCACACATGGTATTTGACTGAAGACAGTTTAGTATTCTGTAAAAGTATCATTCTTATAATCAGCTTTTCATGAAGTTCAATAGCAGTATTTACAGATGTGATGTGATACAAATAGCTGTATTGCTCTCGTATAAAACTGAATAAAATGAAGTACATTCCATTGGCGAATGATAATATCTTTAGATCATTGGATAAAGAAATTCGATACATACTTTAAAGGCGCTGCAACACGTTGTTTTTTGCATAGTTTGTAATCTCAAATTGTCATTAACGTTTATAGGGTAAAACATATCATAACACGACCCGCTACGCCGTATCCATAGAAAACAGCTACCCGTATTGAAAAGAAATGGTGCGACGTATACAGCGACAGTGGTGTGGAAATCTCCAGTGAGAGATGTTGTAGATCTCATGATAATTTGAGAGTTCAGACAGCGAGATAATTGACCATTCTATCATGATACCATATGAAAAAACTCTACTCTAGCGGTCAAATCACGTGAACTACCTTCGAGCGGCCATATTAGTGTGAACACATTAAATATGGCCACTCGAAGGCAAATAGATTAGCATGGCTTTACTTGTCCACTCGTTTTAGAGCGCTTTTCATTGCTTCAGGAGCATTATTTCGCCATTGGTAACACTTATTTACCTTTTCGTGAGATGACTTTATTTCAGTAAGAAAAAGGTGCTACAGCACTTTAGACTTTACTTTGTTTTATACTGAGAATAGTATTGACAATAACACAACGTCTTATGCCATTATGAACTAATTATATATATTTATAATATTTTTCATTGTAAATGATGTTTGTATGTTTATTTTAAGAGAAGAAACGTACCAATTCGTCTCTGTTATAAGAACATAAGACCCTAAAGACCGCAGTCATTAGTCAAGTGGTTTTCAAGTTCATAGGGAATATTTAGCGAAGGTCAACCAATATAATAAAACATGTGATAAACGGTGAATTTTATGGGTTTTTTTATTGTTCATGCCTATCTCATTCTACACGCATACACAATCGCAATAGTCTTAAAAGATAGATGAATAAGAATTTCAACAATAAGATCTTTAGATCTGGATTGTAATTCAACATCAACACTGTCATAAATATAAAATCTAAATTCAAATATAAAACTTATATCCTGTAGAACCTCTACATTATTGGAAAAGACGTGTGTCACGAACAATGTTCCCTTCTGTACGAATGTTTCTATGACTATCAAAAGTGTTGTTTTTATCAAAATGAAAAATATTCCTCGGGGAAACAGCTGCATCTGCAAGTTCAAACTATCAACTTTTAAAAAGAATGATGTAACCTGTAACATCAGTGTATTATTTGTCTCGCTTCATATCAGTAAAACTGTATTGTTTATTATATTTGGTCAACAAATTCTGCCTGATATTCATCGATGATATGAAATGTGAAACTGAAGCTAATATTGAGAATGTACATACCTACAGAATATAATATATACATTTCCTATCTGGTATTTATTTAGACTATAGGAAGTGCATCAATGAGCTATGATGTGTACAAAGTCTATGTACGAGGTCGCACATAAACGGTATATATATTGTTTTCAATCCAGTAAATGTTTCTTAAATTCCTTTATGCAGTATCCATATGAATTACATACACCGGAAATTACTCCTCTTCCTTCAGTCAAGTTAATTATCTTTTTTCGCTTTTGTCCCTCGAAAACCAAAACAGTCAATTCAATCTGCACGTTTAGCTCTCGTTGTTGGTCACAAATCGACGTTAACTAGCTCACAATTAAGGAAGTATTTGCTGATGAATATGGTGATTAACAGATCCAAACTGATTAGAATGCACTTCCGATGCGGAGCAGTGATTGAGGTTCCTTGTACAGTTCAGGTAAGAACATGTTATTCTGATACTTCAAGTGCAACACGGATTTGGATACATGGTGGTTTTTTTTTTACCTGCGAGTCAATTGGGAGGCTACCCAATTTGGTGGACGTTCATAATTGGATTCCTCGAGTGAACGATTTGATTAAATAAACCTATGACTGCCGGGAATTCTTGAGTGGTCTTCAAAAATTATTTTTACTAGTTAACGTTCACTCCAATATTCTACTTACTCAGAAGCTTCATTTGTTCTATGTATTTACCATCCTCGATATTTCACATGTGCCGACACTCACATGAATGAATGAATGGAAAATGCCAGTCTCGCTGTAGATCAGATGGGTGACTCAAAATAATATATCTCTTATGCGTCAGCACACACACAATATACTTCGAATCAGATAAAAGATAATTAAAGTATTTTTTATTACTGGTTTGAACATGCTCTACTAGTCTAATCGAACTATGGATAGAATTCGGATTGAACGGTTTCAATGTAAACATGAAAAAAAAATCATAATCATTTTTCAATCATTGTTCGAAAAATATAAGTTAAAGGAATCAATAACACAATTCTTATGTTAATTCACGTCTGAGTATATTATACCATTGATGTTTTGTCTACATTATGAATTCTATTACTATTTATTATAACTTAGTGTCTTTCGGACATGGTTTATAAGTTCCAATGAAAAGAAAATTATGTATGTTGCTCATATGTAATATAAACCTCAGCTCGTGATTCACCTGCATTCAGTAGTCATGGCAATAACATAACTCACATAATTATGTAAAATGAAGTATGCACACCTGTCAAGCCACAATTTACTTAGATTAAATACAATTTAATGTGTTTGTTGTTTAATATTCATTTGCTATAAAGCTCAGGTTTGTTGACGTTTCTGCAGAGTATACTAAAAATAACTTGATTTCAAGTTATGATCAGCATGTGCACATTTAAAGTTGTCATAAGAATAGTTTCTCCCTTTTTTGTGTGAGATGTTTAGTATACTCATCTATCTAGTTATCATATTTGTGTGATAGCTGATCCTTGTCTAACCTGTGGAGTCTTGGTAAGTGCAAATCAGTGTTTATTGTGTAAATGGAGTCTCAGAATCAACATTATGTAAGCATCTGTAATAAAACAGCATTTCCTGACAGCAATAAGTTGACCATGCACTTCTTTCTGCAATCCATTTAGATGCATTATTTCAATGGAGAAAAGGTTAGATCGTCATCTCTGATATTTTAGTTATATGTGTGAACATATTACACACGCGTAATAGTTCCATACCATGGGAATATTAGTACTTGAATGATGAATAAGTGAACATACTTTCAATATCAGACTGTAACATAGATTGCAGTGTCTCAGTTCAAACAATAGCTACATAATGTGATCGGGACTGGATATATGAAATGCCTTGCACCTTTTATGAGCTTACATTAGGACATATCAAATTGTCTGGCAGTTGATCGCTTCTACTTCCAAACCATATATGTTATTGAATGTATTAGTTGCGACAGTGTAATGATATTGATTGGGTTATCTGTATATGACAAAACCAAAACTCTGTAGTCTGTATAGGTTATGTCCACGAAATCAACTGTATGTGTTTCTCTTTTGTTGTGGTTTTGTGTTTGTTACTTTACAATTTTCATGTTTGCATTGGTTACATAAGCTGCCTGTACATGCTCTTTATACAAAAGTATTTTATTCTGATATAATATAATCAATTGATTAATCGGGAACGTTTAAACCCGCTGTGATAATAATTCATAATTGAAGTATGTGTTGCAATTCAACCCTCATTGGTTAGACTTTAACAAAAATGCAATTACTATGATTTAAAGAGGAAATAAAACAACATATATCTTTGGTTGAATTAGGGATGGTAAGAGAGGAAATAAGGAGTATATACTTCAAAGGTATTCCACTGATTGAGAACAGACACCTTCATGCCATCATGACTCCATTTGTTAGCAGCTAATCTGGTACAGTAGTAGTCAAGAAAAACATGTTTCTTCCAGATCTCTGTCCAGAGAGAACCTTTTACTGACAGACTCGTGACAGACACTGTTCCTTTAGGAATCTTCACATCTTGGAATCCTGAAACAAATAATGTGTCATATGAATATAAAGTCTTCTTATTTTTTTTATCAATATTTTCATTGCTTCCTCACGGAACAACTTGCCTATCTGTATATAACTTTTGGTATTGTGAACTAAGTTTCATTGTGTATACTTACCTTTTCATCAGGTGGAGAGTAGGACATACCAAATTGGGATACATAATACTTTAAATCGGAGCTAGGAAAACATTTTAAGACAAGGAGATTAGAACACGAATATGTTCCACAATGAGGAATAGCAATACAAATGTGAGAGGGTATCTATAGTTGGTGCATATCATTGACATAACAAGCTCATATATTTGTTAAAATACTGATTCAATAAAAAGCCGGTAAAATCAATTATCAGTAACATCAATGTTCAAATGTAAGACCATACTCTTTGTTCTATCTAATGCAAATTTTACGGAATGATAATCAGTGAACACAAACTACTCATAGGAGATTCTAATTCACCCCAAAGTGCTTGGATAATCTCGTTTCCTTTCCCTAATGGTATTCAGTACAAAGTAAGATTAGTTAACCTTGCCTTTCAAACCACATTAGACTCAATATCCACAAAACGTGAAATTCGATAATCAGATTTTTTGAATGAGAGAAAGTGATTTCCGAAACCAATTTCCCTCTTCAGAATTCGATAAGAAAATTGAATTATCAAGTGTTGCCTCACGGATATTGCAAAGTCAGTTATGCTTATCTTGATCTTTTATTCTATCACGAATGAGGACGCATAGAACGATTTTAGTATAAGATATATTGTGTAATATACTAATACAGTTCTTTTTCAAATAATATGGGTCAGAATAAAGTGCACGTGATTATTCTGTTGCAGAACCCTCCCTTTTGTTCTCCTCCATCTTGTTGGCTGATAACTATTAAGTTTATCTTAATTTAGACAGTACATTTCTATGTTAATATGACGATTGCTATCCAGCTTTTAAACTAGTTTCCTTTCATTGCAAACGTCCGTAGGTATTCTCAAGAATCTCATGATACTCTATGTACACTCACAACGTAATGACAATGTTGTTGCTGTATGTATATTCTTTTACAAACTTTTATTAATCTCATGCTTTTCTGATAAAGATAACAGTAGTCTTAACATCAACGATTTCATCTTGACAAGTGCTTATAAAATAAACACTGAAGAATATTTTATTTGAAACATTAACTTGTATCCTAACATCATGTGGATTGTTGGAAGAGAAACAATTTGATACATTGACAAGTGATAAATTTCGTTTGTGAACAGAAGTGTCAAAATATGTTGCTTATACATCTTTTAATCAAATACACATATCCCTACAGATATATATGTAGCATGTAGCCACTCTTAGAACTTCTAACAACTAGTGGGAAATAAGATATTTAAAAAATCAAACGGATGCATGTTGGAATGTGGAATAAGAACAGCCTATAAACATTAAAGTGTTGTTTGCACTTTGTATGGAAACCCAATGCAAAAACTATGCAAAAGCAATCTTGCGATTTCTCCTATGAGTAGTTCGTTGCCTATAAAATGAAATATAACCAAGTTGTGTGTATGTAAATTGTATATTAATGTGTATTACATGTGCACAGAGTGTTGACAAGTTCCTGGTTAGATCTGCAAGAGACTTTCATATTAACTACATGTTGATTGACATAGAAATTGTACCAGATGTGTTTCTCTCCACAAAGTATTATTGAAATGAGCACACAATTATGCAAACCGTGATGCATATTTGCAATAAGTATGCATGTATATTTCATGTGGAGAGGGTTTGTCGCCAAGCGAGCTGTTTCAGATGAAAGCATTGATAGGTTGGATGCTCATGGGAATTATATCATGTACATGTGTTGATGCTGAAGGTTCGTCGCCTATGGGAATTGTACTATGGGAATGTGTTAATACTGAGGGTTGGTTATTGTTTTTGAAAAATCCTTAAAATAGATGTATCTATGAAGCGTATGATTCACCAGGTCTAACGAACATGATCAATATACTTTAAGTATTCTTCTGATGTTAGTAATCTGATTTTCATGTCAAGCCAGTTTGTTATTTCCTTCAAGTGAGAACACATCAATTATACCGTACAATACCACAGTGTTTTGACAGAGGAAAACATCAACGATCATGTAGTGGAACGGTTTAAACTTTGAACATAAAACAAATGCTCAATATGTCGGTTGCAATAATAAAGTTACACACGATCGCTTGGCAATAATATTATTGCAATGACTAAACAACATTGCATAAATAGAATTGAAAAACACAACAACAGCATTATCTTATCAGGAATGGCAGACGTATTATTGAGCATACAGTTCAGAGACATTCTACTGGCTATGAACAGACATGGCTATCAACAGACTCAATTTGATGGCAGCCAACATTGTGAACACTCAGGAGTAGTCTGCAGAAAACATTCCTCTTCAATATCTCTGATATATTAGAACCTATTTCTGACAGCCAAAAATACGTATTTTACCATTTTGGTTCTGTAAAATGAAATCACTTCCATATATGATATGATTCTGTACTGT
The DNA here is from genome assembly GCA_936450465.1 of Gibbula magus. Lineage (NCBI taxonomy): Eukaryota > Metazoa > Mollusca > Gastropoda > Trochida > Trochidae > Gibbula > Gibbula magus. Next base: position 93,774,820 of record OW388289.1, on the reverse strand, counting down.
ACGGATGCAGAATGAAAGAAGATTGTGTATCGACACATTCGTCTTATAAACATAACTTAAACTTGGACTGATGCGGCAGCACTAAGGTTTTCATGTTGACCCTCGCATTTATAATTGATGTATCACTGATAATATTATTATAGTCTAACCAACTTGTTAACTTTAGCAATGGTTTTAATCAATGGACAATGTTTTTGTAACAGTTTTTTTCATATTATTTTAACTATTACTTATGCAAAATTAAGACACAATATACGAGACCTAATGCTTGAGTCGCTATAAAGGAAGATTTAAACTATTGTAAAATACAGCGTTTTTGTTTAGTTTAGATAAGAGGTATGGCTCTTTAAATTTTCTTGAACTCATCATTCGTTCATTTCAGCTTGATTTACTGTTTCCATTATACAATCCGAATATTTGTTTGAGAATGATTTTTCTTAATGTTTTCCAAATACAATTAAAAAACTAAAAAATTGTCAGCCCCCTTTCAGCCTCCTTCCAATTTGACAATGTATCTGTCACTGAATTTAGTCATAACAATACAATACGCTTCTGTGTGTATTTTGTCAAGCTTTACCTTTTATCAGAGTAATCATACCTAATAAGATTTACTTTGTGTAATACACTCCAAAGAAAGTATCAATAATACCGTGAAATACCTTAGTGCTATGACATGGGGAATACGAATGTTGTATGGAATAGTTTAAACAAAAAACAAACAGTTAACGTGAACATCTCATTATTTAAATTGCATGCACAGGTTTGTGAGCTTCAAAGAAAGGATAGAGAAAGTTGTGGAAACATTTGCAAGAAATAACATCATGAGCTTGGGAAAACAAGTTACTTTTTGCTTTTTTATTGACCAATGGCATCGCAATCAAGAGGTCACAAATATTGTTGAAAAACTCATTTCTTAATTCTTGAAATAATTCACGCTGATTCCCAGTCTCAGAACATTCTGTTTCTATAATTTTAAATGAGTTCTTCTAAAAAAAATTAAAATATGTGTGTAAAACTATCATATGAGTTACTAGCATTCATGGTGGTATTGTCGTCCCAGTGACACAAAAAGAAATATACAACATACATAGCTAAATAGCTATTAATAAGTGCATTTTCTAACTCAAGATATGCATGTATTTACCACATAGTTCGCGGACTGAAACCATTACCATTGCACATGATAGAAATCAGCTTTTTTGTTGGGCTAATCTCGTTTCCTACACTTAATGGTATGGAGTACAACATAGTAAACATTAAGCCTTTCAAACAGAATTTGTTTCACTCTCCACAAAAGTGGATTTAGATTTTGGCGTGTTATACTGAACATATATGATTTCCGAAACTAATAACGAATTAAAAGGTTGTTTCTTATACCAACATTTAATCTCGTTCTACATGAAACTTGTTCACGAAAGAACGAATTTTTTATCGCTGGTGTTTGATGTCTATTTTCGTTTGAGAACTTTAGTGTGTCAGTGTGGCATTGCGAAGTTACCCAAACCTTTAAAGTAAGCTTTTAGTGGAAAGTATTTATTTCATATGCAGAATTTCATTTTAATTTCAAGAAACTAGAATCAAATGTTTTACAGTTAAATTACACTGTACAGCTAAACCAGATATAGTGTTGAAATTGTTTCGGACTCAATGGTTGATTCATTTAATGTGTCTTGCACAAATTGAATACCTCGGTTATGTTTATACCATATACTGATAGTTATATCAGAAAACCTGTCACAATGTGTTTAGAAGGGAAATTATCTTGAACCACTCTGATTATCTTACATGCCAAAATGGATTCTCTATCAAACAATGTAGATACGATATGAAAGACTCTGGGGCAATTCGGAAAACATGTTATTTTGAGCGTATTAATAATTCTTAACATGTCTATTTCTTAACATATAGGGTAAATAGGAACGCTACCAATGTCAGAAAGATTAATGTGTCACAAAAACATATCAAACAAATATTTATATAAACACATATTATTAAGAATTATTTATGATTTACCAATATTTACATATTACATTTGAATAAAAATTCTAGTTTAAAAGCAACAGACAGGAGTGCGAAGATCCAAAATATGATTTAAATGTATCATCGTTTTTGTAAATGATATAAACTTGAGTATATACATATTTAATCATTTTGGTGGTTATCATATACTTATACATGTTTTGCTCAAGCACTGAACAACATTTAATAAATTAAACATGTACAACAGATTTGTGGTTACTAGAACAAGTAAATGGATACTCATTTTTTGCAATAAAATTCAACACTTGTAAAAAAACTTAGTAACTAAAAGTTCTTTTGCATTCTGATCAATGCTTGGACATGCGTTAACACCGTTGAAAGAGGATTACCATTTATAAATGGCTGTTACACAGTTAGATTGTTGTTTGCACTTGAGCAATCAATTTACATATTTTTGGAATACTTGTTCATCCTTGGAGATCTCACTACAGCGGATAACAGTTTATGTTGTGTGATAAAAGTCTCAGTTACACATGTAATTACAATTACTGCAATAAAAAGAAAATATTCTGCCAAAGAGAATCGACACATTTCTATAAAACGATCGTATGATCCATTTTAGACTTAATGCAGGCAGAAAAAAACGTCCTTGAAATGTCCTTTTGGCAAACTACTGTCGGATTAATAGGAAGTTGTGCGTGTTATCAACATTACCGTGAAGCAAACTAGCAGACTAGAAGGACATTATTTCTTCTATTCACGATTTCGATCTCGTTTTATACTGTTATTTAAGAATCAATCAGCACATTAATAAATAACACCAAGAATATAAATAAAATACAATACACGTTTGGTTTTAAAATAAAATACCTATGGGGTTCTTTTAGCTCATTATGAACATGTGTTATAAAGGCAAATTTATAACATGGCAAGTTTATAATTATATAGTGATATAGATATATTTGAACATTCAGAACACACTACAGTGATTCCAAAATTTCAAAGAATTATATAATTTAATATAGACATCGATAAAATGAAAGAAAAAGGGAGGACACCATACTATGTTTAATAATAGTTTAAAAAAAACTAAGATATAGTCACAATTTTGAGAAAACTCCACAGCTTGACGGAGTTCTACTTAAAAAGCATGTTCACTTTAAATAGATCTAAGAGAATAGACCAAAATTGTTTTATCACACAATAAAGTGTATTTCGATTAATTATATTAAAATGATTTAAGGATCCTATTCCTATAGGTGTATTTAAAATTCCAAAATACATGTATGACACTGTGACTGAAAATTGACATAGAAGCTATCAGGCACTTCTCAATCTGACAACTGAGAATGTGCAGAAATAAGGTATGTTGAACCTCTTTAACAACCGTTCTTATTCTGAAACACAACCTTCAACATAATCCGCTGTTTTATGGTTTTGTTTCAGATATATAATCAATCAACCATTTCCTGACTTTTCCGTTTTTTTAGATTACCTAGCATGTGATACTTATGTTATACAAAATATTATGTTTTAAATCAGGTACAAATATAAACGTAGGGGTTACTTCCTACGTTCCTGGACTTAGAGACATTATTTGAAAATCTACTTGTTCAGTTTTAAAATCCGCTTTGATAATACAAATATACATTTGCAACATTATATATTTGTCGTAAAGTACATAAACATGCTGCTGTTGTACCGATAACCAAGTAATAAATGTCATTCAAAATAATAATATCAAAACAATTTAAAGAATAAAATATATTTCTTGATGACTGCATATATAGAAGGAATCGTTTAAGAAACTTTTAGGTAATGACCTTATTTATTATTCACAATTACCTCAATATTTTAAGAAATATTCATAAACATATTAAGTGGTGTATCAGAAAGTTTAACTTGTTACAAATAATATGTTTAAAAACAGTGAAATATGTGTCTTCTAAATGTTTGTGTCGATGAATCATATCACAATAAGTCCTTTCCAAAATGAAAGTAGAAGAAATTCAACATAAAATATGTCATGTAACACGAAACGAGTGGAAAACAATCAATATTTTTAACATAGCCATTTTATTCATCTTTCATGTTTACAAACATATGCTTCCATGTAAAACACTTGAAAGCATCCCAGCCTTCTTGCATTTATCATACAGGATACACATATATATAAAGAATGACATCAAAATAAACAGTCAGGGACACGTCGGCTTTCTGTCCTTGATTTTCGACGGCATGCCGTCTTAAACACTATAAGATAGCTTAACCATTCATTCAAGCATATAGAAAACACAGGATCAGACAAACTTAATATTTTGGAAACAATAAATGCCCCCTCCCCTCTGACGATCTGAACTACAAAAAGATAGGTAATCTATTTCAGACCAGAGAAAATGACAAAAACATTGAAAAGCAGAGTGAGGAGTGGTAGTGATTTTATCGAAATATCTTAATATATGTGCCAAGGATTAAACTCAAAGAGTGCATACTCAACGATAAGATATTATAGCATACGGATATGCAAAAACATGTATATCATTTCTTTTATTAAGAGAATCATTTCTTTTAGTAAATGGGGATATTTTTGCATATGTTGTGATATCAGACGGCATGCTATCTAATATAAACATACTTTAGGAGGGCATACCATCTTTAAATAATTTGGACGGCATGCCGTCTTTATTGTCAGAAGGGAGACGTCATTATTTGAAATTTAAATATAAAAGATGGCATGCCGTCTGAAAAATATTGTCTTACAAAGATGGCATGCCGTCTTAAAAATATTGTCTTATAAAAACGACATGCCGTCTAAAACATATTGTCTTTTAAAGACGGCATGCCGTCTAATATTTATTGTCTTATAAAGACGGCATGCCATCTAATATATTTTGTCTTAGAAAGACGGCATTCCGTCGAAAGAAAGGCCGGTAACATTGCATGGTTTCCGGCGGTCGTCCATCTTTCCGTCTTTTAGCTTTAAGTTTATTTGACTTCTTAAGAAACACTGACTCTCGAAATCTGAAATTGGAATTATAAATTGTATATTTGTTGATTCTGTGCCCCCCCCCCCCCCCCCCCCAAATAAGTGTACAGTCGTCTTGGCAAATATGGCCGGTGATGGGTTATAAATTGGAAAATGTAAGTTTTCAACCTAATATTTTTTTAGTTAAGGTCTGATCAGTTATAGAGCCAAGTATGTTTGGACAGTATGTAAGCAAACAGCTACATTTTCGTTTTACAAGTTTTGATGATATTTTAGTTTTGGTAATTGTAAACTATCTTAACATTGTTTATATGGTGTGGTGAACCAAGTTCTCCACAATCGAATATATATAGATCCATATTCAAGTGGGGATGTCATAATGTTTTACATCTTTTTCCGAGGAAAAGTAAGGGAAACATAATTTTACTGGCACGAGTGTTGTAAAACAACATGAATGATATCCCTGAGAGTGGGTTAATGTCTTTAATTATATATGTTAATTATCTATACCACTGAAGTCCTTCATTAAACAAAATCAACAATGATCAATGGTGAATTGTATTCGTGTCTAAACATATGGAAACATCTCTTACACTGTTGCCATTGACTATCAAAACATAGTCAATGATGCAGGCTATTTTGAAATAATTTAAATTCAGAAAGATCACTGTTGTTATGTAATAACTCGATTTCCACAGACAAAAATGTTAATATTTCGATGTAAAATTTTGATACTGTTACAATCTTCCTCATTTGACATCAAACTTTTGTATAAAATGGCAGATGAATTGGCACTTTCACACTGATCACAAATACGTTCGGGGAAATGTGGGATCGAACCGGCAGTCTGATGGTTTCTGGGCGAGTGAACTAACACTGCAACCAGATGACCTGAGAAGGACATTTCTAAGCAATTGAAAAGATAATTAGATTATATTTAACCACAACGGCTATAAGTTTTCATAGTAAGAACACGAAGATTTTCTGGATAACAACTTCTTTGATGTGAAAATACACGACGTTTCGGAGTAAATACTCACTCCTTCATCAGGTGGAATGATGAAGGAGTGAGTATGTACTCCGAAACGTCGTGTATTTTCACATTAAAGAAGTTGTTATCCAGATATTCTTCATGTTCTTATGTATACCACTTCTAAATGCCCTTCAAAGACCTTTTCATAGTAGTTTTATTTTTGTAACTTAAAAGGAACTGTAGCACGCTGTTCTTACTGAAATGCATTGCTCTCACGAAAAGAAACAAAAGTGTTACCAATGGCGAAATAAGACCCCTGAAACAATAAAATAATCTTAAAACGAATGTTTCTCTTTGCAGCCATTTTAAGGTGTTCACACTAAACATTCGAAAGTAGTTCAAGCGTTCAGATTCATTTAGCTATTTCTGTAAAAGCCATTGATTATGTTAATAGACATTTCTAAAAACCAATCGTAATGAAATATATACTCTTAATTTTTCGCAGATTTAGTTTTTCGACCAAAAATAAGCAGAGAATTCGCACTTAGATAATAAAGATGTTTTCAAGTCTACATATAGATCATGTGTATTATTTTCAAGCGCAAAACATTGTGGTTTACTCCCAAAATGTAAACAAACAAATAAAAGAGACCATTTATGATTACTCCACAAACTATAAAAATACAGTTTTTGGCGTTTATCTATTTATTTACCATGCATTTCTTTCAATTATGTAGTTTCTACAGATATTGAAATAAATGTATTACCCAACAAGGTACGTTGCTTGAATTGAAAAACTAATGAGAATATTAGACTTACATTTAGTCTCAGAAATATTTTGTTGTCACGAAAACACCATTTGAGAAACAATTCAAATATATATACCAAATGGAGCCCTAAATATGCCTTAATTTCTGAGAGCTGAGTAATCTGGACTTGCTTAAATTTTCTATACTGGGTTGGTCGTCAATTGAATATTTTACTCTAGGGTCTGGATGACAGACTATGATAAAATATACATACTATATCTGTCATAGTTTGCTGGTTTTAATCACAATAAAGTACCATTTAACAGGTAAAAAGTCAATAATTTGTATATTCACAGAGTATTTTGAAACATGATAATATAACAATTGTCACATTCAGTAATGTGTGAGAAGGGACGAAAACAGTTGAAAAAACGAGCTTCGTGAAATTGCCAACACGCCTAGGAAATCCTTGTTACTCTGTGGTACTTTTTTATGCAGAAAAGGAAAGGCTGTTAATATGACGTTAAATTCTATTGGCGCGTTTTAATCTAAGGCCAACTTGTCTTTAAAACCAAATTTCAGCGGATAGTGATATGAACATTATTTATCATATGTTTGGTAGTTGTCTCTAGCGATTGATGTCATAAGTATGTTTTCCAAACATAATGTTGTATTTAAAACACTAAAATACTCGATGGCTCTTAAACGCTCAGAGTGGATTTTAAATTATGGCATGATGGCATTGTCATCTTGCTGTCTAACCTCTTCAAATTGCATGAGACCAAGCAAACAGATCGCACCATTATAAATCAATACGGATAACCATTTTCTACTGATACGGCTTGGGTCGGGTAATGAGATGTTTTACCCTCTAAACGTAATACTTTAATAGATAAATAAACGACACAATTTAGAATAAAAAAATATATGGAAAACACTTGTGCTGCAGTGACTTGGGACGGAATTGCAAAACTTTTACAATATGTTGTATTTTTTATTTTATGTAAGCTGACGATATTGACATTGACAGTACCAACTTGTACATTTCCACGCGTTCAACGTGCATCACGATTAGTTCATGCTTTGTGTGAACTGCCATATATAGACACATTTTTCTAACAAGGACACGGTTTCTTTTACGCTATTATGTTAAACAAACGAAAACTGAAATTAAAACTGAACTTTTGTCAATTCTGTTTGTGGTTTGATGTAGTGTTGAGCTAGGGTTCAAGTCAGATGAACCATCGAGCACGTGAAACATGAACATCTCGGCCTTATGATTCACGTGCACGAGGGTTCTAACTGGCACACCTCGATCTCAGTCGGTAGGAACCACGCAAGCTCAAGACAGTCACGCTGCTATATTTTAAAATATGAGACAGCATGCCGTCTTGTGAAATATGAAGCTGGCATGCCGTCTTAATTTTAACATTTTGACATAATGAACTCTCCCTGAATCATTAAGACGGGATACCGTCGAATACGTTTTATAGACGGAATGCCATCGTCATAAGACAATAATTTCAGGATCATTTTTAGACGGCATGCCGTCTCTTTGTAACGAGACGGAAAGCCGTGATGTCCCTGACTGATAAACCTACTAGTAGGCTACGAGTCAACAGGAGAACATATGTCAGTCAGGAAATATAAGAAACTTGAGTGTGTCTCTTATCATTGTGTCGAGGAAGAATAACTATTTTAGTACATTCTCGGTGGAATAAGCCCTGGAAATATTGCAAAAAAGCCAAAACATAAAACACAGTATATTTGCAAACATCTAATGGCGTGATATTGGAATAATTTGCATATATGTGTACCTACGGAATTAGACTAAAATTAAGTGAATATGATGTTTAAAAATTGCAAAGAAAGTATTCCTAAGTAATCAATATACAAATAATGTATTCTTTTTGTGCTAACATAATTGGTTTATTTCAAGGTTGTAGGATCATGGATTAATTAAGGCTTTAATTAAAGAAAACGTTTCAGACACAACAAGCAATTTTGTGTTAAATGAGTTTAAGATAATGTGGCTGGTAATCAATTTTAAAATCCAGTTCAGTGTGATGTATTTTAGATTGATGTAAACCTTAAGGAACATTGACATTATTCAATGTATGAACATTTTGAAATATTTCATATGTTAAACTGATATATGTCAATTGTTTGTACTACTTAAAAACATATGCGGGGATGTAGACAGACAACTTTATAAATGCTATGATATATTACAGTCTTCATTACATTAACCTTTTAGAAAACGTAGCATCTCACATAACAGATTGTCGAGTAATGCTCTTGGCATTGGTGTACAACAAATTGAAAACAAAAACAGAACTTCAAATACAATCCCATATTTGATGTTTTCAGGAAAGGCCACAAGATATCTACAAATTGCAATTTGTGCATTCCTGTTCGAAAATCTCTTCCTTCAAAATGTAATTTATCTAGAGACAAACTTCATTGTTGCCTTGGAATCTCTAACCTGATTTGTACTGCGTCTAGAATAAACAACTACATTGATCTACGAGTCAGCGTGGAGCCTGGATAAACCTACAGCTCCAACAGATACTTGTAATATCATGGCCTTTTTGTTTTTATTCCTTTTACTGAATTGTTCAAACTACAATCTTTTCTGTCCACTTCTACAGCGATCAAAATGATATCAGTATTAGTCCAAAATGTTTAAATTGTTTACCTTTTCATATCATTATGACGATTATCACTGAGCTATGACTGAGCTATGTACAGGACCACGTGCCACTAGTACTGTAACACATTATCTTACAAGTTTGATACAGCAAGCTAACGACAACCACGTTGTAAATTGAATGTATCATAAGGAAACTTGATCATGAAATGGCTAAACTTTGACCAACAAATTGTATTGACAATATGCTAGAACGACACAAAGTGATTTTGTCAACGTATTAGTACGCATGTACATATATATTAACAAATGCATTCAATATGAAAGAAATGTAAAAACTTGCATAATATTTTGCTATAAGAGCTTTGCCAGTGACTTTAGGTTATTGTAGTAAGGAAGCGACTAAAAATTCACTGATGGTTGGATATTCATTAACTCAAAGTGTCATTTGATGAATCTGTGCTCCAGAGAATACTTAAGAAGTTTTTCATATATAGAAATCACTTTCCTCTCCAGAACTTATTAAAAATTTAATTCAGAGTGAGGTTTTTGCCAGCAAGTTTATTGTGATGTGATGAACAATCCGGGCTGACCAAAGCATTGTTTTTGTGGTTGAAAAGAATCAAATGACAGATAATCAGTTCCTTGTTCAATCTAATTCCTGAAGTGTTTATTACCTTTATCTAGTGTCTCTGGACTTTCAGGAATAAAGGACTAATTCGTATAAAAGTATAATATCAGTATTTAACATAGAAAGAGTATACACAGACATCCATGCCACAAAACATTATTGAGTATGAATTAATTTAAAACGTATGATATTGTGTGCCCTTACAATGAGACTTTTCCAGGTATATATGTTCATGTGTCTTCCATATGTTTTTGAAAAAAAAACCCATTTATGGCTGTTTTAATGAGGTTTGTAATTTCCGGAGATGAACATTTAAAAACATACGTTTATTTATGCATGTTGTCATTCCCAGATGACAATAACACGTTTCTAGCCACAGGCATATGCATATTGTCAGTTGCCGTTGTTGTTTTAATGTATAATGAGGTATTTAAACATTCGATCTTTATTCTTGTCCAATTTTCAAATTTTCTATCAAAAGTAATAATTGCTTTTTTACAAATTTGGAAAGTGAAGTCTGCATCTATGCCCAATGTAGGCTCTAATCAAATCTGAAGACATTTGGCTGCTTTGATTATATATATATATTTAGCGATTATGTATTTTAAGTAATTCAGATGAAAACCTTTAATTGATTGTTTGAACAAGATCCAATTTTTTACAAAGTATAGTTTCTGCACAATGAGATGAGGTGAGGAGTGTTTGGGTTTTAACGCCGCTTTCTAGGTATTTCACTTATATCGCAAATGCTGGTATTATGGCAGGGAGAAAACCCGCAACGCCATGTAGTTATGCATTGCGGTGAAACTTGCGAGCATCGGCTGGAACTAGAGAGCCATGGGTGCTACTATGCTGAAATTCAGTGTAGAACATTTCTTTACTGCAGATGCAGTTGCCGTGCCTCTTCTGGGATTCGAACCCCGGACCTCTTCATCCGAAGCTGAACGCGCTAACCATTGCGCTACCCCGC